>OZ024736.1:22272802-22872802 GCA_964016875.1 Fallopia convolvulus
GTCGATTTTTATGCTTCCAAAGGTATCCTACACCAAACAAGTTGTGTTAACACAACTCAACAAAATGGGGTAGCCGAACGCAAGCATAGGTATTTACTAAAAGTAGCACGAGCCTTACTCTTTCAAGCTAATTTACCTTAAATTTTTTGGGGAGATCCTATTTTAAACTCTTGTTACTTAATAAATCGGTTGCCAACCCCACTTTTACAAAATAAAAGTCCCTTTGAAATCCTATTTTCTAAAGCTCCCAACTACTCTCACCTACGAGTATTTGGATGTCGTTGTTTTGCTTTGAGTCATCATCTCCGTCCAAACAAATTTGACCCTCGTGCTATTGAACATATTTTTATTGGTTATCCACCGGGAATCAAAGGATACAAACTTTATTCTACTAAGGAAAATCGTGTTTTTTATATCCCGGGACGTTACCTTCCATGAAAACAACTTCCCATACCAGACACAATCCATGCAAGATCAACCTTGTACAAATATTGTGCCTATACCAATAACAACTCACCCCACATTCATTGGTGATGATCCACTGTATTCTACAAATATACCACATCATTTCGACTTGCCCAACCACACCCCGGAAATTAACTCCCCGACACCCCAAATATCCCAGCCACCACCTCGTCGCTCCTCTCAGACTACAAAAACACCCTCCATCTTGCAAGACTTCCACATTGAAGCTACGCTCCCTTCCCGCTCAGCTCAAACGTCGTCGCCCAACACGGTTTCTTCAAGTTCGTTATACCCTATTTATTGTGTTTTGTCTTATGATCGTCTTTCCGATCCTTATAAACACTTTGTTGCTAACATCTCGATCGAGAAAGAACCCACATGTTTTTAGCAGGTCTCCAAAGATCTAAAATGGCGCTAAGCTATGGCTACGGAAATCCAAGCCTTAGAGGACAATCACACATGGAGCTTGATACCGCTCCCACACAACAAGCGCCCCATCGGGTGCAAGTGGGTATACAAGATCAAATACTATTACAATAGACGGTCGAATGTTATAAAGCTCGCCTCGTTCCCAAAGGATACAACCAAGTCGAAGGGATTGACTATCGTGAAACCTTTGCTCCCGTTGCAAAACTCACGACTGTTCGAGTTCTTCTTAGCTTGGCCCCCATTCAAGGATGGTATTTGCACCAACTCGAAGTCAACAATGCCTTCCTACATGATGACCTCTTTGAAGATGTTTATATGAAGTTACCGCCTAGTTTCTCTCACAAAGGCGCAGCTCGAGTCCGTAAACTACACAAGTCGCTTTATGGAATCAAACGAGCATCCCGTCAATGGCTTATCAAGCTCTCGAGTGCTCTCAAATCAGCCGGCTTCCATCAATCCCAAGCTGATTATTCCCTTTTCACTCGAAGATCCCAAGGTAACTTTCTAGCCTTGTTGATTTATGTAGATGATGTTATTCTTGTCGGCACTAACCTGTAGGAGATTGAAGACACAAAATTCTTCTTGGCTGGTCGATTCAAACTCAAGAATCTCGGCGACCTCTGATTTTTTCTTGGCCTTGAAGTGGCTCGATCTAAAGCTGGACTTGTCCTCTCCTAATGTAAATAGCCCTCGATATCC
The DNA here is from genome assembly GCA_964016875.1 of Fallopia convolvulus. Classification (NCBI taxonomy): domain Eukaryota; kingdom Viridiplantae; phylum Streptophyta; class Magnoliopsida; order Caryophyllales; family Polygonaceae; genus Fallopia; species Fallopia convolvulus. The sequence goes on from OZ024736.1 coordinate 22,274,396, forward strand.
TAGAGGCCACCGGTTTCCCTTTGGCAAAGCCATCCACCACACCGCTCGAACCAAACGTGGCATTATCCAGTCAAGACGGCGACCCGATTTCCGACGCTTCTCAATATTGCCGGCTCGTGGGGCGGCTGATATACCTCACCATAACACGCACGAATTTAGTTTATGATGTGCATATTCTAAGTCAATTCATGATTAATCCGCGCCAACCACATTTAGATGCGGCGCACCAAGTTCTCCGGGACATCAAAGCTACACAGGGACAAGGCATATTCTTCCGCACCAATGCTCAGCCACGTCTCACGGCTTAGTGTGACGCTGATTGGGCTCGTTGTTGGTACACTCGAGGCTCCATTACAGGCTATTGTATATTCCTTGGCGGTGCACTCATACCTTGACTCTCTAAGAAGCAAAGCACGGTAGCCCGATTAAGTGCCAAAGCCGAATATCATTCCATGGCAAGTACTTGTTGTGATCTTACTTGGCTTCGGACCCTCCTCACTGACCTCACCATCCATCACCCTCAATCAATGACCCTTTACTATGACAACAAGGCTGCCCTTCAAATAGCTTCCAATCCCTTCTTCCATGAACGCACAAAACACATTGAAATCGATTGCCATGTGATTCAGGAGAAAATTCAAGGATGATAGAAAGAGTAAGTTTCACATAATTGAAGGCTATAAATGTAAGCATAGGATCAGTATGCAATTATAAAGAAAGAGTAAGTTTCACATAATTAGAATTATGAGTGATGGCTTAAACACTAGAACTAGAACTAAGAATTGGTTTTGACGAAAAAATATACAATAAAGAGAAAGTTTGACCAAAACATGAACTCTCACATCTTTATTAATGTTGACTATGATGACATGGTTATGAAAACTGATCAAGTGTGCTATTTGTGTATTCCTTATTATAAGTGGAACCTCTTGAATAACTGCTATGATGGTATTGAGCTGCAACATACTAAAAAAGGGTCTAAAGATCTTAGTAATGAGAAGGATAATGATAGATCTCAAGCTTCATGTTGGTTTCCCTTGAAAGTCTTGCCCAATGTCTACTTTTACGATAAGAACTTGAGCCTTGCTCAAGATTTTATATGCATTATGGTGGGGGAAGAATGTGAGGTTTCCTTTTTGCAAACTACTTGTCATGCAGAGTATTGAGAGATGTTTTTGTTGTGGCAAGATAACTTAATCTACGAGGAAAGATTATGCTGAAAATTCTATTAATGCTAAGAGTCTCTCTTTAAAAGAATTAATGATAGATTGGAAAAGAATCAGATCAAATAAAATGCAACGTCTTGTTGCTTGTCAACATAACCAGTATCTTACTAATAAGAATTATGTGTTCTTTATGCTCTTAGTTTGGTGGTCTAGTATCAAAATGAATTATTGTACTGCTTTAAAGTATCTTTGTGACATGACAAAACACATGAAAGACTAGACGCTTGAAATACTTGGATGCTGCCTGGAGAGGGCATGGTCGATCAAACTGGTTAACAAGGAAGGCTGTAGGATAAGTCAATGGGGTAAGATGCAAAGGGCCAATGGAAAGGAAGATATCCAAAAAGTAAGTTTATGAGCTGCTTATTATAAACAACACAAGATTTATATGCTGGAATATAAGAATGATCATTACGGTAAGAACAACAAACTTTTATGGTGTAACTGGATTGTACTCAAAACTATTAATATAAACATTATCGATAATAGACATAGTATTAATAAGTTTGTTAAGAGTGTACAAATGAGTTTGATCGTGAAAGTGGGGAGCAAGGATAAAAATAAGGTTGCTTCTGGGAATAGGAGAACTCAAGTGAAGGAAATAGACATAACGAACATATATGTGCGTGATTCAATTAGGAAACTTGTGAGGATGAATGACCTCCTAACAATCTCGGATATGAATTTGGTTCTCAAGAACCTTGACAAACTTCTAATCAAGTTATCTTTATGAAGGTAGGATATTAGAATGGGAGGGGGATAGGAAGGAAATCTTTCTGGCCAGAAATTGACTCTTTCTATAAAATTGAACGTATACATATTATGGCTATAGAGGAAACTAAAACGGATAAAGTTCCGAGTGACCAAGTTTGGAGAAGAGAAGGGTTTGATAATCTAGTCTGGTCACATGCGGATGGTAGAGCAGGAGGAATTGGCGTTATATGGAAAGAACACCAGCTTATAAATGAAGAAATATCTCTTTTAATGCAAAAACCAAGATTCATAATACTTAAATATACACATTTGACAACATGATAAACTATGGCAATTTGTTTTGTGTATGCTCCGCCTCATGAAAATCTAAAAGACATTTTTTGGGAAAACTTATCGAATAGACTAACTAATCTGAGTTTGCCTTTAATTGTGATGGGGGGCTTTAATGAAATACAGGCCTCGAGTGAAAAAATGGGGGGATTGACTCCGGATCAAAGCAGATTTGAATGATTAATAAACTTCAAAAATAAATGTGAACTTGTAGACATTCCAGTTTTAGGAAACCGGTTCACTTGGAGAAAAAATAAAACGGAGATAGACAACATTTATGAAAAATTAGATAGAACGCTGGTTAGTAACTCTATTCTTCAATATATTCCGCACATTAAAACTGTAAACCATCCTTTTACTACACCAGATCACTGTAAAATTTCCATTGATCTAAGTAATGATGTTGTAAATAAAGCACTACCCTTTATATTGGAAAAAAATGTGGATGTATAGGAAGGATTTCAGCAATGTCGTTAAAAAAGCCTGGAGGTTGGATGTACCGGGGTCTAATATGTTTAAACTTGTTAAGAAAACCCAAATGTTTAAGAAACATGCAAAACAATGGAATACTAGAACTCTAGGTAATACGTTTGAACAACTCAAAGAAGTAGAAAGTAAACTAGTAGACCTTCAAGCCCAAATATTGATAAACCCTACACCAAGTACTGTCCAACAACAATTAAGGTTCATTAAGAAAAAGGAATGAATTTTAAATTATCACAAAACATGTTGGAAACAAAGAGCAAAAATAAAACACAGTAAATTTTCAGACGTCAACACGCGTTATTTTCATAAGATTGCAAGTGGAAAACGAAACAGGAAGCATATAAGAGAAATTCGAACAGAGGAGGGAACACAAATAGTAGGAACTAACAACATAAGGGAGGAAATAAGAAATGATTTTAAACAAAGATATAACAAAGAATATACAAATCAAGTCTTAAGACAAGAATATTTGGAATTGATAACAGAAGAAATCTCTGAAGAAGATAATGAGAGTCGGATAAATCGTCAGGGCCGGATGGAATTAATGCCGAATTCTATAAAAAAAATATTGGGATATCGTTGGCCCTTCAGTAATGAAAGTGATTAAAAGTTTTTTCCACTCAGAAAAAATACTCAAACAAATTAATCATACCTTTATATCTCTAATCCCTAAAAAAGAAAATTTAAGTTCAACCAACCATTACAGGCCAATAATTAAGTTTATGCTTAACCATTTATAAAACAATAGCAACGGAAAGACTTAAGAAAATTATACGAAAAATAATACACCCTCTTGAAGAGCCTTTGTGACGAATCGAGTAATTCAAGATAATGTTCTGATAGCTCATGAGATATTCCATTCCTTTAAGAAAAGTAAGGCTAAAGAGGGTTAGGTGGCTGTTAAGCTGGATATGGAAAAAGCTTATGACCGAGTCGATTGGGACTTCCTTTTTGCTGTTCTAGTCAAATTCGGTTTTTGCAAAAAGTTCATTGAATGGGTAAGAGAATGTGTATGTACTGTATCTTTCTCGGTCCTTGTAAATAATGGTCTGACGGACCCTTTCCTTCCGGAAAAAGGACTTAGACAAGGAGACCCCATATCACCCTTTCTACTTGTTATAGGTACAAAAATTCTTGCAAGAAAACTTAAGTTATTTAGTGAAGAGGGTTGACACTCCATCAGTTTTCCAATTGCTAAGGGGGAACTCGAATCCCGTTTCTAGCCTTTGCGGATGACATCATAATTTTTTCAAAAGCATCGCAACAATCTTATGCTAAGGTACGAAAGATTATTGAGGATTTCTGTGAAATATCAGGCCAAAAAGTTATCTATAATAAATTGGCATTTCAAACATCAAAAAACACAACCAATCAGCAAAAACAACAAGTACAACACACTCTTGGCATTACTTCGATGACGGACTTAGAAAAATACCTAGGATGCCCTATTATTAATGGAGCAGTATTAGAAGAAACGTTTAAGGATACAATTGGAAAAGCACAAAATCAACTAACAAAATGGAAGGTGAACTCATTATCACAAGAGGGGAGGGCGACTTTGATAAGGTCAAACTTAGCCTCAAAACCGAATTATATTATGAAAAGTTTTATGCTACCCTCTAAGGTGCATGAGGAGATTGATAGAATTAATCGATGTTTTTTTTGGAATAAAGACCGTAGTTATAAGCCCTTGGTAGGATGGGATAAAATATGCAAACCTAAATCCCACGGGGGGTTGGGTAATAGGAAAACAGAACATATGAACAAAGCACTTCACATGAAGTTATTATGGAAAATTCTGGCAGAACCAAATAATATATGGGTTAAAATTATAAAGGAAAAGTATTTTCGTGATACAGATTTTTTTTTCATATTAGATCAAATCAAATATATCTTGGCTATGGAAGAGGCTGATAAATCTTAGACCTGAGTTTATAAAAGGCCTCAGATGGCAAGTAGGTGATGGAAAAACTATTAATTTCTAGACAGACAACTGGGTCCTTGAGGAACCTATCTCGAGATATGCACTTAATCCAATAGAAGTTAACAACACAGAGAAAGTCGGACAATTTATATTGAATAATCGAACGTGGAAGGTAAATGAGCTGAGACGAATTCTCCCAAGGAACATAGTGGATAAAATAGAACTGATTCCAATACCGAATAATGAGATTACAGACAGACTCTACTGGGAAACAAGTAAAAATGGGTGGTTTTCAAATGCTTCAGCTTTAGAATTAGTCACAAAAATAGAGAATTACCCGATGAACACCAATCAATGGATATGAAAACTTGACACATTTCCGAAAGTCAAAAATTTCGTTTGGAAAATTGATGTAAATGGACTACCCACCAAAGCAAGACTTAGGGAAAAACATGTTACGACACCGGGAGGTTGTTTAATGTGTAATTGTACAGTGGAAGATCTTGCTCATTTATTGATTAAGTGTCCACACTCTCTACGAGTGAATAGACAAATAGATGCCAATATAGAAACAGTATTGCGTAATTATAACCCGGACAATAAAACATTGAAAAATAACTATGAACGACATATATCAAATATTATGGGAAAAAGATTTTACTATACTTGCAGTTATATGGTGGTGCATTTGGCATCAACAGAATAGACTGGTATTCCAACAAGCCCCGAATGATTATATCCAAGACTTGCCCTCCTATATCCGAACACAATTAATAAATTGGGAAAAAGGAAAACACTAGATAGAAGATGAGGACAGAATTAAAGAAAAAAGAGATAACAAAAGAAGGTCGCAAAGGAAAACTAAAACATGGAAAAAAACCAGAGCAAGGTGGCATTAAAAATAATGTTGATGGGTCCAGATTAACTAACAGACATGTGACCGGTGGAATAGTGATAAGAAACCACGATGGAAAGGTCATAGATATGAGTATAAGAAAATATGGACAAGTATCTATAATTGTAACATCCCCGACCAAAATGCATACGTCATTTTGCATTCATATAAGAGTAAGAGCATATGCATAGCATATTGACATGATATATAGTGAGTTTTTAAAAGTAATATTTATTTTCTATTTAAGTTTATTATATTTAAAAAAGTTTTTAAGTAAAAGTTAATTAATAATTATTTCAGGGTAAAGTTTGTAGTAAAGAAGATTTGAGGGTGAAAAGTATAATTCTTCAAAAAAATTGCCGACTTACGTACCGACTTTGGTGATTGATATTTATGTATGAATCACTTTGAAGTTCTCCAAGTTAAGAATCAAAAAAAATTCAGAGAAGGTTTACAAAAGAAAAAAAAACGGGAGAGAAAGAAAAGGAAATTGGATTTTGTTGGTTTTGATCTTGGATCTGGTTCAAGATATCTTCTATCGGGTTTTAATCCTAAAGTACAAGCTTGATTTGGTAAGTTTTTAATTAGTTAATGGTTTATCTGGATTTTCCTAATTTTTCCAGATCTAGATCTACAGTTGCTTTTGATTCAGAAATCAATCGATTTATAGTTCTCAAAGGGTGTTTTCGATATCGGATATATATTCGGTAAAAGATTTTAGAGTATTTTTAGGGTTTCTCTTTGTAATGATATTAGGGAGACCTTTGATCAAGTTTTTCAGAAAGATTTGAACTAGAAAAATGTTCTTCTATATATATAGTTTATCGATGTCAAGTTTTAAAGGATTTGGAAAGATGCACAAGAAGTTATAATGCATTCTGGCATTTTATTGCATTTGGGGTTAGAGTTTATAAGAGTAAATAGCCTAATTTGCATTGGGTTACATATAGGAGCCCAAGTAATAGACTGTGGTCAGAGTCAAGGGGGAGAAATATAGTATCTGCTTTAAACAGGTGAGTATAGACCGGAGATTAAACCATATGTGCTATATAGATATATATGATATATGTATATATGTGAGTATATACCGCAGATTCAACCCTATGTGCTATATGTGAAATATGAATATATGGATATATGGATATATGTGTTTTATGGATTATATGGATAGATGTGATAGCTCTGAAATTTCCAGAGTTGTTTGTACAGAAAATATGATAGCAGATGGTATATGATATATGATTACAGAATGCACTTGATTGCATAGCATATTGCAATGAGATTAAAAGGACCTGTGACTGTCTTGCCCTGAACTGTAATTCAGGAAATCTACGGATTTCTTTGTTAAAGCGACCTACGAGTCATACAGGACCTACGGGTCAATATTCAGGAGATCTTCGGATTTCTTTGTTAAAGGGGCCATAAGAGCCAATATTCAGGAAATCTTCGGATTTCTTTGCTAAAGGGACCATAACAGTCCATATACAGTAAACCAGGGGCAGATTCGGGCTTGAACAGTTCACAGAATAAAGAATCGGAAACATCAACATTAGCATTTGCATAGTAAATTCATATATGACATGTATAATATGTATGAATATGTATACTAACCAATTGTTTGGCCTTGTGTGAAATAATTGATGATGGTTTATATTCACTGAGTATGCGACTCACGTAAATCGCAAAACAATTTTTCAAGTTCAGCTAGTTCTTACTAACGTGTGTCTCTTTTAGAGGTCACATTCATACAGGTCGGCCGGCTGAAGCTCAATGCAACCTTCTCCTCCTCATTTTGCATCTTAGACATATGGGTTGTAATAGAAGCTAGAGTAATAGATGTTTTAGCATAAGAAGTAACTACCTATGTGTGTGTGTGTGCAACCCTTTATGGTTGTTGCTTTCTGCTTTGTGCTTCCATGGATAGTTGCTATATGTGAATTATTTGTTTATATAAGAGATAAGTTATTACTAAGCATACGTCATAGGCTATAGGGGTGTCACAGTTAGTTTTTGGTATCAGAGCAGGGATATGATTCTTTAAGGGCATGCATTCATAAGTATATGTAATTGACAATAGAATTGCATTCATGAGCATGATTCATAAAGGAGAGAAGGTTCAGCCGTGCCAGTCAGTCTATAGAAGCATTTCATACAACACCATATGAACATACATTTCATACACATGGACCATTAGAAGAGAAAGTACAGAGGAAATGGTAAAGGTATGTATAGTATATCGAAATTGTCTAATACAAGTGGATACAGTAGAGTTAGTAGTTGATCTGATCTTGTCTTGCACGAGTTTGATATTATATTGGATATGATTGGTTGTCAAGATAACATGCTAAAGTGGATTGTCTTACAAAGAGGTAGTGATAGACTCGCTTGGGAAATCTAGAGTGATTTTCTATGGTAATAGACAAATGGTACCCACTTGCCTAATATCTGCTATAGCGGCTTTTCGCATGATCAGAGAGGTATGTGAGGCATATCTGGCCCATGTTATAGACAATACAGTTGAATGTGATGAGGTTGCAGATATTCAGTTGTTAGAGATTTTCTAGATGTGTTTCCAAGAGATCTTCCAGGATTTGTCAATTGATAGAGAGATAGAGTTTACTATGAAATTAATGTTAGGTATTACACCGATTTCTATTCCTCCATATCAGATGGGTCTTCTAGAGTTACAGGAATTGAAGAAACAGTTTCAGGATTTGTTGGACAAAGTATTCATTAGGGCTATGTATCATATGACTTTGCATAGATTACAGAAAGTTGAATCAAGTGACAGTGAAGAACAAATATCCATTGCCAAGAATAGATGATGTATTTGATCAACTTCAGGGAACAAAGGTATTTTTGAAGATAGATATGCAATCAGGATATCATCAGTTAAAGTAGCTAAAGATGACATTATCAAGACAACATTCAGCTTGATATGGGCATTATGAGTTTCTGGTAATTGTAGTTGGTTTGACTAATGCACCAGCAGAATTTATGGTTTTGATTAAACAAGGTATTTCAATCTTTTCTATACAGATTTGTGATCATCATTATTTATGATATATTGGTATATTCGTGGAGTACAGCTGAGCATGTTGATCATTTGCGTACTGTGCTACAAGTCTTGAGGGAAAACAGTTGTTTGCTAAACTGAGAAAGTGTGAATTCCGGTTGGATCATATGGTATTTTTAGGACATATAGTATCTGGAAGAGGTATAGAGGTTTGATTCTATAAAGTTTAAAGCAGTGGTAAACTGGAAAGCATCAACTAGAGTTACAGAAGTTCGTATCTTTCTTAGTATGGTTGGATACTACAGACTATTAGTGGAAGCATTCTCTATTATAGTTGCACCACTTACTAAATTGCTATGAAAGAATGCTTCATTCCATTGGTATTTTGCGTGCCGACAGAGCTTTGATAAGTTAAAGCACAGTCTGACTACAACAACAATACTGAGAATTCTTACAGGTACCAGAGAATTTAGTATTTTCAATGATGCTTCATATCAGGGTCATGGCTATATCTTTATGCTGAATGGAGAGTAATTGCTTATGCATCACGATAGTTGCGACCACATGAAATTTCTTATCTTGTACATGATTTAGAGCTGGCAGCAGTAGTATTTGCATTAAAGATTTAGCGATGTTATCTATATGGAGAAACATTCTATATCTCTACAAATCATTAGAGTTTGAAGTATTTGATGAGCCAAAAGGAGTTGAACGTGCGACAGAGGCGTTGGATGGAACTACTGAAAGATTATGATTGTACAATTGAGTATCATCGAGGAAAGACCAATGTTGTAGCAGATGCTTTGAGTTGAAAGTTCACATATATGATGGAAAATATGCATTGACTTCATTGTCAGATTTGATTACTTTGAGAGGTATACTTGCTAGAGTATTGTTTGAAACAGATAGAGTACTGATTGCTACTTTTGAGATTTGGCCAATGTTGAGACATAAAACTAAAGATGAACAAGTAAGAGATGGAAAGTTGGTAGAAATTATAGAACTTGTTTGCGAAGGTAGAGAAACTCCATTTGTTAGTCAGGATGGCATATTGAGGTTTCGCATACAAATTAGCATTATCTTCAGAATTAGCTCAGATTGATGATTTTTCCATGTTAGTATGCTACATCGATATTGATCTGATCTGTCATATGTGTTAAAATTATTCAGAAGTACAGCTTGCAGAGAATCAGAGTTACATAGAGGAACTGATCATGATAGTAGATTACAGTATCAAACAGTTACAGAGGGAGATTCCGAAAGTAATTTAGAAGAATCATGGTATAGGGGAAACGACTTGTGAAACTAAGGATAAGATGAGAAAATCATATGAAGAGATAATGAATTTTGAGGACAAAATTCTTATAGAGGGGGAGGATTGTAACATCCCCGACCAAAATGCATACGTCATTTTGCATTCATATAAGAGTAAGAGCATATGCATAGCATATTGACATGATATATAGTGAGTTTTTAAAAGTAATATTTATTTTCTATTTAGGTTTATTATATTTTAAAAAGTTTTTAAGTAAAAGTTAATTAATAATTATTTCAGGGTAAAGTTTGTAGTAAAGAAGATTTGAGGGTGAAAAGTATAATTCTTCAAAAAAATTGCCGACTTACGTACCGACTTTGGTGATTGATATTTATGTATGAATCACTTTGAAGTTCTCCAAGTTAAGAATCAAAAAAAATTCAGAGAAGGTTTACAAAAGAAAAAAAAAACGGGAGAGAAAGAAAAGGAAATTGGATTTTGTTGGTTTTGATCTTGGATCTGGTTCAAGATATCTTCTTTCGGGTTTTAATCCTGAAGTACAAGCTTGATTTGGTAAGTTTTTAATTAATTAATGGTTTATCTGGATTTTTCTAATTTTTCCAGATCTAGATCTACAGTTGCTTTTGATTCAGAAATTAATCGATTTATAGTTCTCAAAGGGTGTTTTCGATATCGGATATATATTCGGTAAAAGATTTTAGAGTATTTTTAGGGTTTCTCTTTGTAATGATATTAGGGAGACCTTTGATCAAGTTTTTCAGAAAGATTTGAACTAGAAAAATGTTCTTCTATATATATAGTTTATCGATGTCAAGTTTTAAAGGATTTGGAAAGATGCACAAGAAGTTATAATGCATTCTGGCATTTTATTGCATTTGGGGTTAGAGTTTATAAGAGTAAATAGCCTAATTTGCATTGGGTTACATAAAGGAGCCCAAGTAATAGATTGTGGTCAGAGTCAAGGGGGAGAAATATAGTATCTGCTTTAAACAGGTGAGTATAGACCGGAGATTAAACCATATGTGCTATATAGATATATATGATATATGTATATATGTGAGTATATACCAGAGATTCAACCCTATGTGCTATATGTGAAATATGAATATATGGATATATGGATATATGTGTTATATGGATAGATGTGATAGCTCTGAAATTTCCAGAGTTGTTTGTACAGAAAATATGATAGCAGATGGTATATGATATATGATTACAGAATGCACTTGATTGCATAGCATATTGCAATGAGATTAAAAGGACCTGTGACTGTCTTGCCCTGAACTGTAATTCAGGAAATCTACGGATTTCTTTGTTAAAGCGACCTACGGGTCATACAGGATCTACGGATCATACAGGACCTACGGGTCAATATTCAGGAGATCTTCGGATTTCTTTGTTAAAGGGGCCATAAGATCCAATATTCAGGAAATCTTCGGATTTCTTTGCTAAAGGGACCATAACAGTCCATATACAGTAAACCCGGGGCAGATTCGGGCTTGAACAGTTCACATAATAAAGAATCGGAAACATCAGCATTAGCATTTGCATAGTAAATTCATATATGACATGTATAATATGTATGAATATGTATACTAACCAATTGTTTGGCCTTGTGTGAAATAATTGATGATGGTTTATATTCACTGAGTATGCGACTCATGTAAATCGCAAAACAATTTTTCAGGTTCAGCTAGTTCTTTCTGAAGTGTGTCCGTTTAGAGGCCACATTCATACAGGTCGGTCGGCTGAAGCTCTAAGCAACCTTCTCCTCCTCATTTTGCATCATAGACATTTTGGGTTGTAATAGAAGTTAGAGTAATGGATGTTTTAGTATGAGCAGTAACGACATAGAATTGTTTGTGTGCAACCTTTTATGGTTGTTAATTCCGCTTTGTGCTTATGTGGATAATTTTTATATGTGAATTATCTTCTTATATAGGAGATAAGTTTTATAGAGTATACGTCATAGGTTATAGGGGTGTCACTATAATTATGGCGGAGGCTCTAGCGTTCCGAGATGGTGTAAGAGAAGCTAAATTAAGAGGATATAGACAATTTCAAATTGAAGGTGATAACTCTCAAGTAATTAAAGCAGCCCTAGGTCTCTCTAATTGTACATGGGAGATCGAAATGGTGATTGCTGATATTCTTGCCTCGTTGCGAGAATTTCAAAGGGTTCGTATTTCTTTTGTTAACAGAGGGTGTAATGTTGTGGCTGATAAACTTGCCAAAATGGGCCACAGTTTTCATGTTGACGCTATCAAGAATAATCTAGAATTATTGGTTCTCATCCGTCAGAATGTTCTAGGTCGTCCTCCTTATATGGAGGGTCACCTAATTCTTACATAATAAAAAAATGTAAAAATTCTCCTACTCTCCATAAATATTGTTCTTTCACTCTTGTACTTGTATGTTAGTTTTTGGTATATAAAGTATGCTAGCAACCTGCGTACAACATAAAAAGTAAAGGAAACGAAACATCAATGACCATATAGTTAAGATATTGATTATATTTTTTTAAAGAGTACAAGGTAAGTTATCTAAACATAATAACATGGTAGAAGACTCCAAATATATAGTACTATATTTTATACATCATTGGATATAAAATAAACAAACTGGGGGTTCAAACAAATGAGTCACGTGAGAGAAGAAGAGGTGGCACGTGTTCCGAGATGGGTGACCGAAACTGGAAGTGAAACACTGATACTATAGTAGCTAGCTAGCCAAGTCTAGTTAGACAGCTGCCAGTAGTACGAGGCTGCATCCCAGGAATTGACACGATGGGAGATCGTATATTGCCTACTTTTGTAGGCACTTCATTTACTATGATTGCTTGGAAAATGGAGTAAACTATAATAATTCTTTTGGCGGAAATTTTATTCAGATTATCTTATTACTTATATATGCATTTTGTGGGAAAAAAAGTGGATATTACTATTTGAAAACATATTCTGGTCACATGTTAGGAATTAATTCTTCGAAACACCAAAATTTCTTCGCAAATACCTTTTTAGTTATAAAAAGAAAATCTAATGTATTTTACTGTCATGATTTATTGATAAAACTTTTATGTTGATTTATGTCTTTAATATTTTTGTGTCTAAAAGAGTGTGGAATGAATGATTTCACCATTTTAAAACAACTCCTATATTAGGAATTTCACCATTTTAAAACAACTCCTATATTGGGAATATAAATAGAGAACCGCAAATCTATTTTTGTGTGTAAAATGAGGCGAAAACCATATAAAATTGTAGTACTGAAGCGAACTATATTTATTTCTCTCCATTTACATTATCACAGTGTGCAACCAAACGAGCCCTAAGATCCACATGTCTTGGATTAGTTTTATTATACAAATTCCAACTAGAAAAAGAAAAGAAATTCTAACTTGATTACATCAACAAAACAGCTACATAAATGCTAAATGTCACCATGATTTAACTAAGCCGTCTCCATTTCACATGAGATGACATAAATACCCCTCCACAAATATATAACATAAAAGTAAAAAAAGAAGGGAAATTGGCGCCGCCTAAATTGAGACAGGATTCTATCCTATTGCCTACTCTCAATCCCTCATATACAAGAAAATATGGAAATTTCTTTTGGTACCCTCTAGGTTTTGACCTTTCCTTTTGATGCCCAAAATAATTTCTTATTCTTTTTGGTACCCTCCTACTTATAAAATTTTCCTTTCCGTAGCCAAACCTTAATTTTTCATCCATAAACTAAATATTCTGTTAAAAATAATTTTAAAAAAATCGAAATTCTTTTACCCATCTTTTTCTTTGGTCGAATTCTTTTACGCCTCTTTTGTTTTTACTCAGATATCTCTCTCTTGACTGAAATTTTGGTCGAACCAAAAGGCCATTAGTGTTCTGAACTGGTTGTTTCATCCCCTCCCTTTGTCCACCATTTTCATCGACTCTTCTTTGTCCACTATTTCATCCCCTCCCTCTTTCAATCTCTCCAAAACCCTAATTCCCGCTCCCCACTCGCCGTGAATCAACCATGTTCAAGGTCATCTTCCCCAATCGGAGCTTCCCCATGGACATCTCGCCTTCTCCTAGATCAACACCACTCATTGGATCCTCGACATGAACGCCTTTGTCGGCGATTCCTACCGCCAAGTCAAGGAGCTCTGCATCTTTCCCTCCTTAATGGACTCACTCTCCCCCGCCGACAAGGCCCTCACCGTCTAGATCTAGTATCACAGATTCCCCTTCATCTACTGCGCCACCATCACCGTCGCCCACCCCACCTCTGTCCTAACCCTCCCCTGGACGGATCCCGAAGCCGATCCCGGCGCGCTGCCGTGAGCTACCCTAGTCGCTTGACGCCGCTACAGATCGGAGGATCGAGCAAAAGGCGCTCGAGGTTGGCGAGAATTTGTTAAATATTATGCAGTCATTTTGTGGAGTTTACAGGAATTCGGAAGGTGGTTTTGATGGATATTTTGGATCGATGGTTGAAGAAGTTGAGAAGCCAAAGAGAGATTCAGATTATCTCAAATGATTTAGTGATTTACGGTGGATCTAAGTAAAAATAAATGAGGTGTCAAAGAAATTAGTTTTTTTTTAATTATTGTTAACGGAAAATTAGTTCATGGATGGAAAGTTGAGGTTTGAGTGTGTTTTGGTTACGGAAAGAAAAATTTTAAAATTAGGAGGGTAATAAAAGGAATAAGAAATTTTTTTGGACATCAAAAGAAAAAGTCAAAACCTTGAGGGTACCAAAAGGAATTTTCCAAGAAAATATCTGAGTTCGTTCACGAGATCATTTGTATACAACAAATTGCAAGAAGCTCGAAGCCGTTTTTAGCACAAATTCATAATCAAGTGAAATGCAATATCCCACAAACCAAATTACTTTTATTACAATGAAACCCTATATACTAAACAGAGGAAAAAGAATTTTGATGGCAAATTAATAGCTAAGAGCATGCCCACCAGTTTCTCTATAATTTTCTCTAAAATGGAGAATCAAATGTCAAATTCTTTAAAAAAAATCTACTCCAACTCCAACAGTTTCTTTATTTTGAAGAACCTAGCATTTATTATTTGTTATTATATATATAATATTTTCCAAAATAAACAGAAATTTAATACAACAAATTGCATGTGTACATGTATAATACCCACATTTAATTCATTCTCCAAATGCATTTGGAGAATTCCCTAAATTTAGGGAAATCATTTCATTTTACCCCCTCAATCCCTATTTTGAAGAATGTGATACAGAATTTGTTGGGCCAAAAAATATCAAATGTTCTCTAAAAACACAAATATCAATACATATAGGGAATCTCTTGGAGATGCTCTAATAGATTAGCTCTACAATAAGCAGAAGTATTTACACATATGCGTGTCTTAACAATAAATAATGAATGGCTAAAGCGGGAAATAGAGGGTTAGGTTCGAATTAGCCTCAGTGCTCTCAATTGAAGAAGAGGGTCAAAAGTAGGCATGGATCAGCAATGACGGAGGCATCAAATCATTCACCTAAGCAACGTCATTCAGGAATTTTGATTTTGGAGAAATGTAGTTTGATTGTAATTTTAGTATATCATTGGGGATAAATATGGAAAATGGAAATGGTGATAATTTTTTCGGTGATGTTTAGCATGCCCCAATAATAACTATCATAGTCCAAAAATAATTTCCAAACTAGTTGAAGTCTCGTGAAATTCATAGGATAATTTTACTAAAAAATTTAAAAATTTATGATATTAATAAAAAATTTAAAATATTTGTAGTTGTATATAATATAGAAATAAAATTATGTAATTTATAAAAAAAACTATAAGATCGTACCACATATTTTAATTGAATATATTTAAAAATTATTTTCATTATTTGTTGAGATCTTGCCCCATATTTTGATTAAAATTTTTAAAATGTTAATTTCACTTGAATTGAATGTTCTTAAATATTTTTTATTTTTATGTTAAGATAATAATATGCATAAAACAAATATTTTTTTATAAAATATTTATTAAGGTTATGTATTTGAGTTCTTATATTTTCCTTTGTAATGAATATAATTGTAATATCCGCTAAATTCTAAATAAATTAAAATAGATAATTATCCCAATAATTTTTTTTTCTCTAACATAAAGAATTTAATAAACTTTATAATTTCATATTATATTATGGAAGGTTATAAAAGTTTACTACAATGACAATTAAGAATTTATGTAAATATATTAAGCAAGTCAAGTATCTATTTAAATATTTTCCTCTATAAAAAGAGAATTTAAGTAATATAAGTTATAATCCTTTTTCTCTTAAACAAGAGAATTTAAATAAATTAAATAAATAAACTCAAGAATATATTATAAAAGATTGTGAAGGCATAAAAGCATTCAAACAAAAATAAGTCTATATTAAATTTCGAAATTCTAAATAAAGGAGGGTACAAAGTCAAAAATAATACAAGGGAAAATTAAATAAAAAAGAGTCAAGAGCCGAGACTCGAACCCGAGACCTCTTGCATCTCCTCTTACACACACTCCTCAAACCGCTAGACTATAGTAACTTATCTATTCAATTCACCACTCTTTTAATAATAAAGTCACCTTCTTCTTCTTCTTCTTCTTCCAAAGTCAATTTGAGCTTGATTGATTTGACGCTTCTCCAATGCATGTAAATTGTGTTTTCCATCTTCCTTCACTCTTCCTTGCAAGACCATCACAATTGCATCATCTTACCTCATCATCAACAAGCACAATAATGGCCAATCTCTACCCATCCAACTCTTTCCCATTGGTGCAAATCAATTGTCATGGATCACTACCTTGCCCTCTCTTGCCTATATAAAGGGGCTCAATTCATCATAAAATTCACACATCCATTCTCTCTTCCTCTCTAGCATTTGTTCTTGTTGAAGCCTCCAAAAATCAGCCACAAAATCTCCCTCTAATTGCTGAATTTTTCCCACAAAACTCCATTAAAATCCCTCCAAGCTTCACCGGACCACCCCCAGGTCACCGCTGAGCCATCTCCGAGCCGCCCCTGGTCTGCCTGTGCGCCACCACTGCCCAGCCGAGCCACCAACAGCCCGCGGCTGGTCTGTCCTGGTGCACCGCCCTTTTGTCGCTCCTCCCCCGGTTCTCTATTGTTCATACGTACAAAAAATCAAGAGAAAGGTCCAATTTTAATTAATTTAATTCCCCTTTTAGTTTAATTAATTTGTGCTTATAAATTATTTACCTTATGCTGATTTTTACTAGAATAAATTAACTTATTAAAATTCTTACAAGATCTTGTTAGTTGGTTAAGGTAAAAATCAAATAGGTAACTAGATAAAGTTTCTACCTTGTTTATGTGCTTAATAATTAAATAAATCCCTAGATATATTTGTTATTAAATAAAAATAATACTTATGTTAAAAGTACTTTTATATAAATTATCATTGTTATAAAATATGGAGCACTTAATTGTTAAAAGCTATCTTATAAGAAGGATATATAAGTTATGGAAAAAGAAAAGGTATATTATATATAATATGTTATACCTCTAAGTATAGTGGATTTAAAAATATTATAATATTGTAGACATAAGATTTATTTAATAATGATGGTAGTTATGATAATAATATTTTTATTTATATAATTAATATAATAAGTTGTTAAGTATGCTAGTTTGTTAAAAGTAATCTTGCATAAAAAGATATTAAAGATGGAAAAAAGATTATTATGATCTAAGTTGTAAGTAAAATAAATTATATTCTCTTAGTTATAAAATAATACATTAGGACATGATTCTATTTTTTTATGAACTAAAAATATGGTAGAGCTTATTTTAAATAAGATAATAAGAATATTTTATCATTATATTATTCGTTATGGAAAGCATATATTATAAATCTATCTAGGAAGTCCTATTTAAAAGTACTAAAAAAAGGGGTATCTACTAATATTTTTATCTCTATTTAATATTACATGTATTTAAAATAAGGATTTAATGTGAAATATTATAATAAGGTCATGTTATAAGAAGATATTGTTTGATAAAAGATAATATTATAATAATACTATGAACATGAGAGATTAAATAATAAGGGCCTTTTAGACTTTTCACAATCCTAAGAAGACTTTACTAATAACTATATTCCTTATAATGTTGAAAACTATATGATAAGATTTTCCTTGATCACTTATATATTAATAAAATAACAAGTAAGTTATAAAGGAATATTTTATTAAATTAAATCAAGATATTACTTGTTTCAAGAATGATAAGGAATCGTATTAAAAATAAGTATTTTATAAGGATAAAAGGATATTACAAGTTTAAAATAATAATAAGAGTAATAAAAGATATTTAATGACAAGGGTACTCTAGACTTTTTATATCACAAAAAAGGCTTATAAAAACAATATTCCTTATATTTATGAAAAGTACATCTTCATGATTTCTATAAAGATATTTCCTTACTTGGTTATAATATTAGAATAATAAGTTAAGCTAAAAGAAATATGCTAATAATAATGTCATAACTTGAACATCAAAGATTATAGTAAATAAATTAAAATGAAGAGTTTTATAAAAAATAAAAGGATATTACAAATATTAAATAATAATAGAAAATATTATTATTTTATTCATCCCCACCTAAATTATTATTATAATAATTTAGTACTTTTTCTCTTATAAAAGGAATATAAGAGACTTTAAAACTTTAAAAGAATTAAAGAAATTCTTATTAAAGTTCGTTCGTACCTCTCGTGTCGATAGGTCAAGTTTCTCGTCTCGACTAAAGGCGACATTTCTCGTTGACCTGTTCTTATACAATCGCTAAACTAAGGCAATTGGAATTTCTCCTTGAAGCCTCGTTACTCGTTTCGTGAAATTTCTTGATGTTGGGAAAAACTTGTTTGCTAATAATAAAACGAACCCAGGAATATCGATTGCTAGAATTAATGACCCCATTGTTACCGTTATTTAAATATTCGAAAGGACTATTATGCTAGTCTTGTTTGTGGCCTTGATTGTTTACGATCTCTTTTCGAGATCGGTTTGGATGAAATAGTGAAGCGTGCGGGCCTAACCCGACACCTCTATATAACTCACTAAAGTCGTATTGCCACCATGCACAAATTACGACTTGTCGATCATGATCCATGTCCGCTCCTACGCCTCGGAGGGACGTAGGCACTCTAGCTAAGTGCTGGAACTTTTGTTCCTGTCAGTGGTTCAGGCTCGTAGTTCTTCTCTCGATTAACGAGCTATCTCCTCTCGAGATATGCACTTTTCCGTCTCGTTAAACCCCACATAAATATCCACACCTCAAAACTTACTCATTAAATACCCCCTCGAATATTTTGAAATTACCGAATTACCCTCGAGAAGTTCCATTCCCGCTTGCTTAGTCTCTTAGACTAATTCTTCTTTTCCGCATGTTTTCTTGGCATATTCTCGCCCCTCGCGAATTATGTCAGAACCTAGGAACCTGAGCAAGGTGTAAGTGAAGACGGACGAAGGGCAAAACTCATAGAAGATGTATTTTTCGTACCTTTTGTTTATTTCTATTATGTTGCAAAGAACAAGTTTTATGCTATCAAACTTCTTTCGATTAAGGCATTGTAATGAAAGGTTTGTACGAACAAAGTCTCTTTCGAGAGCACCTTTTGTTATTATATAAATTTCCGCATTTTATGAGTTCAATATCATTCTAAAAGCCTTGGGTGGCTTTGGACGGTAAAGTCCGAGGCCATTGGCGGTAATACCAATGTTGTAAAATAGGGGTGTTACAATAATAATATTTTTAAATATGGAGAACATTGATATAAAGATTTGTACAAGAGATAACATAAAGAAAAAATAAAAGTAATATAAATCTATAACTTAAAGATAATTATTGTAGGATATCTAGCAAGGATATTATAACTTATTAAAATATTTATTAAAATAGTTTTAAGGTTAATTCATTAAAATTTAGGTAGATATATCAATACTAATCAATGTATACTAAAATATATCATATATTTTATCAATAATTTGTTATATTGCAAAATATCAATATATAGATAAAAAATTATATATTTGGAGTGCAAGATTTGTTAAAATATAAAAGAAAATTTATTATGTATAAAATTAATATAACAAATGTTAACATATAGATCAAGTTTTTTAAAAGATATGCATAAAATTAATTTAGAAAAGATCAGGTTGTATTGAAAGAATAATACAAACTAGTTGTCCTCGTCGTGCCCTGCACGACTATGACTCGATATTTTTTAGCTATACTATAAAAATATTAATAAATAAAAATATAATATAAATTTAATGTAAATAATTTATTGTCCGTAATATGTATAAAATTATTTTGTTTATTAAAATCAAATAAAACAAATTAAATCCAGATTGTTAAGTTTAAAATTCAGAATAAAAATAGATTATTAAGATAAAATAATCTACATTGCTCATTTTCCTTGACAATATTTCATAAATAGGTTTAATTTAAAAGAAAGAGATAAAATATGAAAAAGTAAAGCAAAAATGATATATTTTGAAAATATGGAAGAGATGAGATTTTGAAAAATAATAATTAATTTAATAATAATATATAAATTAATAATAAAAATAAAGATAATTTATTTATTGTAAATAGTTAAAATATAACTAATTTAATTTATGCTAGGGCCAAAGATCGTTCTAGTGGCTCGGTAAAATAACGATTAGATAAGATTAAACAATCTAATTCCTTTGTAATGGTAGTTAAAAACTTGGCTTAAATTTAAATAATTAAACAATAGTAATGGGATGCCATGTATCAAAATCTAAGTTTTAGTTCAATTTTTTTAATTTTTGAAATAAAATATATGTAATTGAGTATATTTATCTTTTAATATAAGAGAGAAAGAAACAACTAAAATGTTAAAAAGATTAAGCATGTATATTTTATTGGCTTGTAAGGAAAAAATATAAATATTAGTTAAATTTTTTTAGGTAGATATTATCTCCTACCAAAAATTAAGATATTATCTAAATTTGGGAATTAAAAATAAACTTTAATTAAGTGGAAAAATGTGCCATGTGGAATATGAAGTGGAAGTAATAATTAATATATAATTTTATGGAGCAATGATTAAATGCCATGTGGCAAAATCCTATGTGGATTAATAATGAAATGGCATGTGTCAAAAGTTGAGGTGGCGCAATGTGGTGGCTCCAAACCTTATTGCTTTTATATATATAGTAGATTATTATTAAAAAAACTTGACATTATTTTATTCAAGTAATGTCACGTAGTGCAAATTTTTCAACGACATAGTTTCTACTATATAATTTATTAAATAGGTATGATCAAAATAAATAATTTTAGTTTAGTTGTCAACATTTCCGCTTTCAATAACGGATTCATACCTAGTAGACCTGTCAATCGGGTCAGGTTGGGCGGGATCGGGTTCGGTCATTTCGGGTTCGGGTTAAATCGAGTTCCGGGTCGTTATGGGTCACGGGTCAATCGGGTCGGGTTACAACGGGTTTTCGGTCGGGTCGGGTTGACCAGTGGGTCTAAAATATCCTTTTTTCTTATGATTATTAAAATTAATTTTTAATTAAATAATAATATTTAATTATAATATATTATTTTCATTTATTTTAATAATAAAATATATTATAAGTTTCAAAATAAATTTTAAAAATTCTATAAATAAGCTAAATCGGTCAACCCAAGGGGTTTCGGGTTTCAACCCAACGGGTTCGGGTTGTAGCGGGTTCGGTTTATTTCGGGTTTCGGGTTCAAATTTTCGGGTCTTAACCCTAAAATTATCGGGCGGGTCGGGTCGGGTTAGCGGGTTAGGTCAGTTTTTGACAGGTCTAATACCTAGGCATTGGGTGGACTTTCTCGTAGGAACATATAGAATTTTCACTTTCAATAATTTAGTTTAACTCTTCTCCCTATAGACAACGATCATAACTATATACTAAAGCGGAGGTTAAAAAAATTATTAAACGACACATGTTAATATTAGATTGGTCCACACCACCCCTTTTATTAAACCAATCTTGACAAAATAATTAATTTTAATATAAAAATAGTGTAATGTACGTACAATCTTATATCACTATAATCAATGGATAGAAAATCCCATTCTTAATTTTTAAAAAATAATGTTTTATTTTTGGATATGATAATGGGCATATTATTAAGATTTTTTTTACGCTATATATTGTACAAATATTAGCATATTTATTTTATTTTTAGATAGAATGCATATGCTAGGTTTAGATAATTAAGTTTAATATAAAGATATTGTATTGTACGTACAATCTTATATCATTATAGTTAAGGTTATTTTGAACGGTCCCATGTATATAATAAATTGATATGTTTTTATCTTATTACTTATCTATTTTCTTAATTAAATAACTTATCATATCTTGGATATTAATTTAATTCGTAATACTAATAAAATATTATTGTTTCAAATAAAAAAATTTTATAGTTTATTTATTTTAAATATTTATCCAAAATTTATATCCAAGCATTTACTTGATTATTTTTCTCGGATAATAAATATATTTGAAAACATTTTATTATTAATATTTTATTTAAGAAAAACCCGTACAAGACTACAAGGTGCATGAATACATAATAATACTTTCATAAAATGCATGCTTTTTTATAGAAAAAATATTATTTCTTTTGTCTAAAAATGTATAAAAAATATTGATTTTGTAAATTTTTTTCGATAAATTTTTTTTTATATCAAAAACTTCATTTTATTAAAAATTATAGTAAACCATATTTCAAATTCAAAAATAATAAAGAAAAAATATTCGTAGATTAATCTTTGAGATGGATTTTCAAAAAGGAAAAAAATTATCATGTGATATGATGTTAGTGTTAATGGAGGTGGTGATCGATATGATGTATGAAATGATGTTAATGCGAAAAAAAGAATGAATGATGTGGGTACAGCATATCATATAATATCATAAATGCTAAACATCACCGCTTTTTTACTAAAGCGTCTCCATTTTTATGAGCTCTGACCTAAATACCCTTCCATAAATAAAGAATAAATTTAACAAAAAAAAAGAAAGAAAAGACGGCGGCTAACCTCTAGTGCCTTCCTTGATACTCAGTATTATATATATTATTGCCCTCGCTCCCAAACCGCATTATTTCCTTGCTAATACGTACAGTGTTCAACTATGTCAAATCAAGTTGAGTTCAACATGCCCCTTAATAACTCCTCAAATCACTTGCAGAAATATGAGACTTCACACTATGCAAGCATTTCATTGAACATGTTGCCCTCATTTGTTTATTATTACACCAAACAAATAAAAAAAATACCAAACTCAAAATTCCACCTTAAGAAACTTCAAAAAATTCCGAATATGCATAGGAAATGGTGACCTTGACTTGAGAGTGGATCGTCAGCGGCGAACAAAGAGCTTGGAGGACGAACATCGGGGGTCAAGTTTGGCATCGGGAGGGGAGATCGAGGATTGATAAATAGATGGCTCGAATCGACGAGGAAGAAATACGACGAGAGAAAGATCTTGGATGGAGGCCGGCGGAAAGGAAGGTGGCGAGAAGATGGGTAGAGCCGTAGAGGTGTGGAGGTTGTCCGGTCTCGAGGTTAGGGATGATCAGAATTTGGGTATTTAGGAATGGGGGCTTGTTTGTAATTCCATTATAATATTGGGGTTAAAAATGGAAAAACAAAATGGTGATGATTGTTATTGGTGACGTTTAGCAAACCCCTATAATATGAGCAATCAATCCGTCATTCCCTCCCATACAAGGAAAGATTTTTCTTTTAAGAAAAAACAATTCGTAATTCGTGTGGAGGGGATTTAAGTCAAAGTTTCTTACCAATAGTAGTGGCCAGTGGGCGAGATTCAAGTCAACCCGGCCTTAATTCTGCTCAGCACGTATCCATCCATTTAACTCAATTTGGTTATAGTTTTAAGAATGAACTAGAGTGTTGAACCGTCTGTTGAGCGGGACAAGTCTTATATTTTATGTTTGTTATGATTTCAAATATCTAAGTTTTTTGATATTAGAACATATGATTAAGTATATTAAATTCGAGTTTTTTTTGATAAGCTAAGAATTAGGAGAACCTCCTTACGGAGATTGTCCTAGAGCATCTTTGCGGATGAGAACTAAAAGTTCTTGATTATTCAAAATAAAAACCAACTTTCGCCCAACTTAGCAATCTTATCGGCCACAAGATTACAGTTTCGGTTAACATGGTTTATACGAATAGAGTCGAACCACGCAAGCGAAACTGAGATATCAGACACGACAATGTCAATATCCCATGGGCACCCAGTTTCCTAATTGTATTTAACATGATTAGGTTGTCTCCTTCAATTTCCAAGTGTTTAATTCCCAAATTTTTGGCCCTTGAAATTCCTTCTCTTATTGCCAATGCTTCTACTTTATTTACCGAGATGTCGCCATGTTTTGATGTATATATATCAATGACCTCCGCATTATGTCCTCGAATTACCGTTCTAGAAGTTGTAGATCCATTTGACATCATAGATCCGTCGAAATTGAGTTTACAAACACCTAAGGGTGGTTTTTCCAAGTCTTTTCCTTTTGTTTACGTCTTCTTTGATGAGCTTGTGTTGCTTTATTTTCATCTTTTGTCCATTGTTTTGCAGTTTTCCATGCTTGTATTTGCATTTTAATGTATTGAGCCAAATCTGGAATGAAGTCATTCGGGGCTTGTTGGAACACTAGTTTGTTTCGTTGGTGCCAGATCCTCCACCAGCACACTGCAAGGTCATTGAATTCTTTATCGGTTAATTGTTGCTTTATCTCACTAATAATTTGCCGGGGTAGTTTATTTCTTGTATCAATGTGGTTAAGAATTTGGTTGAACTTGGGGTTTATCTTTCGACAGATTTGATGATGTGGGCATTTGCTAATGATGTGGGTGATGTCCTCAGAGGTGCAAAGGCATAGGAGGCAACCCCCCTGAACCGGAATGTGGTTAGCCTGTAATCGGATTTTCATTGGTACACCATCATTATCTATTTTCCAAAGAATTTTTTTAGCTTTAGGCAGAATATCGAGTTTCCAAATCCAATTGTTCATACTTGGATTGTAATTATTTATATTTGTTATATAGTCTATGGCTAATGAAGTGGAAAATCACTCATTTTACTTGGAGCCCGGTATAGTCGGTCTGTAATTTCATTTTCCGGGGTGACTATGTCATTGATTTTGTCCACAATTTCCGTCGGCAAATGTTGTTGCATGGCGGTTGTGTTCCATTTTTTTCCTGTTAGGAATAAATCAAAAACTTTGGCCTTTGTATTAACTCTATCTTTATTGGTCGCATAGTTTATAAGAGGTTCGGTCATGACCCATCTATCCGTCCAAAAGCTAATAGTTTTTCCATCTCCTACCTGTCAAATGAGGCCTTTTTTGAATAGAGGTTTTAGTTTGATTAGATTTCTCCATTGCCATGAAGCATTAGGTTTGATTTTGTATGAAAAGATGTCGTTATTCCGGAGGTAGTTCTCTTTAATTATGTGAACCCAGATGTTGTGAGGTTCAACAATAATTTTCCATAGCAGTTTCATTTGTAGAGCTTTATTCATGTGTTCCGCTTTTCTCAGCCCAAGACCACCATATGTTTTTTGTTTGCAAATCTTGTCCCAACCAATGAGGGGTTTATAGTTCTAATGTTTGTTCCAAAAAAAAACCTATTTGTTTTGTCAAGTTCAGTGTGTACACTCGTTGGCAGCATAAAACTTTGCATAATGTAATTTGGTTTAGCTGCTAAATTTGAACGGATTAGCACAGTTCGGCCTTCTTGAGATAGAGAGTTAGCTTTCCATTTGCTTAATTGATCTTTGGTTTTCCTCACTGTGTCCCTTAAGGTGTCCTTATTTACTGTACCATTAACAATTGGGCATCCAAGGTATTTATCTAGGTTCGTCATGGTGGTGATTTGTAGTGCCGTTTGAATTCTTACTTTTTGTTGGTTTGGTACTATACGGGAAGTTTGGAACGCCGATTTGTGGTAGTTTACTTTTTGACCTGACAAGGCACAATATTCATCAATGATTTTTTTAACAGACAAGCAAGTTGACTGTGTTGCTTTGGAGAATATAATAATGTCATCAGCAAAAGATAGGAATGGTTTTTTGGTTCCTCCACGAGCAAGTGCGAAACCTACCGTTTTGTTTGTTTCCATGCTTAATTATTGGAGTCTCCTTGCTAGGATTTCCGTACCTAGGATGAAGAGGTAAGGAGAGAGTGGGTCACCCTGTCGTAGGCCTCGCACTATAAAGTACCATAACTAATCATATCACTAAAAAATATTTCAAATTATACACAAATAAACTATTTGATTATTTAATCGGTATACACTACATAGCAATTTAAGATAAAATAAATTTGTTTTCCATCTAAATTTGGTTGGTAGCTCAATTATTATTTTGATTTTATTTGCTCAATCTACCACCGATTTTGTAGTTTATTTTTTATAATAATTTTTTAAAATTCAAAATAATGCGGTTCTCATACATAGGAAATTGTGAATAGCCAATAATATACTACCTCCGTTTCGCAATGTAAGTCATTTATTAATTTTACACATGAATTAAGACAAGCTTAAAATGGAAAAGATGATAATTTAATATTTGTTTTACCACATGCACTATTAACTCATTAACCACTAGAATTGCTTGAGTTAATGAATGTTGTTGGAATGTTAAGTAAACTAAATAGAGTAATGACCTATTTTAGAAAGTTTTACACTAAATATGGGAAGACATGACTTACATTATGAAACTCCTTTTAGAGCTAGAAACGACTTACATAGCGCAATGGAGGGAGTATGAGATGAATATATTTAACTATGCAAGTAAAATTTGGATCCAAAACTCCAAATCCAAATTTCGCCTGAAACGTGTTCAAACCCATCAAATGGTTGCCCTCTTCCAATACTTTTTTTTCATCTCTCTCTTGGTTTAATCGGTTTGAGCCACTTTATATTTAGACCGGTTACTGTAGAGACTCTTAATAGAAGCGACCCTCCCTGTTGGAACATTCTATAGGATCGTTAGTACGTCTAGGTCGCCGACCTCAACTAAGTCGTCGACCTCTTAAGTAAATGCAGCGGAAATAAATTACAAAAAATACTTACTTGCACACAATGATTTTTATAGTGGAAACACTTGATCGATGAACTCTATCAATCAAGTGTGAAAACCACTCCCTTCCAAGTTCTCGCTTGGAAGGATTAAAAGTCGTAGCTTGCATTATTGATCTTTCGGATTGTTTACAAGAACACCCTGGATCTAGACCTACTTCCCAAACACTCTAGAACTCGTTGTGAACTGAGTAACTACAACCCTCAACCCGTCTAACAAGTCTATGTCTCTCGAACTCTCTTTTTCTTTCTTTCTAAACACAAAATGGAGTATGAGTTCATGAGTATTTTAACCTAAAACCTTAGATTAAATACACACAAACTAGGTCAGATAAAAGAGAATAATATCTTCCAATTCGGTTATGGCAAGATATTATTTCTTTTATCCTTACAAAATCATCCTAAACATAAGATAAGATTACAATAAAAACGGCTTAGGGCAAAGGCAATAATCGGCTAAAAAAATAATCCTCATGAGATCTTTCCTAAAACAAGATTATACTATCCAAACTCCAAAGATCTCACACGTCTTCAAGATCTCCGAGATTTGCCTTCAACATACGTCGACGACCTGGCTGACGTTGGCGACTCTATTCAAAGACTCGAGGTCGTTCACGTGGTAGACGTTTGGACCCATCAAAATCAAAGTCTCTAGCTTTTCTAACAAATTCCCCCTTTTTGATGGTGACAAACTCCTTTCATCCTGTATAAACAAGGCAAGACCAAATATCGAACAAAATATGCATTAATACTCAATTTGCCAAAAGCTCCCCCTAAGTTGGATAACCTACATGTAAATCAGCATAGATATTCCCATTATTTTATCTACCCCAACCTTTCCCCCCTTTTGGCATCATAAAAAAGAACAACTCTAAATAATCATGCAAAATGAAATAGTCAAACGAGGGTAAATAAAGAAATTATCCAACATACACACAGAAACCACAACAACAAGAGGAAAATAGTCATAAACATGCCACAGAGAAAGCAAAAACACATAGATAAAACCAAAAAGATGTTTTTGAGATAGTAAATGTGCTAGGAAAAAGTAAAGGAAATTGGATGTCGGCCACTCAAGCTAAGTCACTGACTTAGTCAGGTCATCAAGCGCGACAGATAAGTCATGAACGTCAGTCTTGAGCGCAGTTTGACCCTTTAAGAGTACCCCAACCTTCTCAAGCAAATCCTGGTTTTGTCGATGGAGATCAACTAACATCTTCATAATTGCACCAAGTTGCTCACCTTCCCTTCCTTCAGCATTGATACCCAACTCAACATCTTCCATCTCAACATCTGAAATAACATCCTTGCTTGCATCCTTCGACACCCATTGATCATCAATCAGTTTGTAGCCCATCTTGCGAACGATGTCAGAATTCAGGTGGCGGAAGTGTTCCACCTCTTCGTCAGCCTCATACACCTCATGATACTGAAGCACCATCTTGATGATAGAGCAACAGGGAATTTTATCCATGATAAGAATGTCTAGGATCATAGTACTGCTCCTTTTTTGATCTCGGGGAATCAAGTTACTGATAACCCAAGTAAAAGAACCTTTCTCTCGGCACACATTAAGTTGGTGGAAAAGGAAGCACCTTCGACGTCATCAACCTATGTAAACTTTTTGAGCAACTTGGCTGAATCAACTTCCTCAAGCCATGCACCTCTATGATATTTAGCAAATCCCTTGTGCGGCACTTTCAGAAGAGTGGCTAACTACATACTCGACAGTGTAAACTTTTCTCCATTAAGCTCATAATGACCCATGGTCGTCTTTTCTCTGCCCTCTACAGTCAATGACATGTAGAATTCCCTTACCAACCCAAGGTTAAACTTCTCTTCCTCATGAAACAGATGATCCCATCCTTGAATTGATAGTAACTCAAAAACACCCTTTAAACCTGTTGACTCGATGAACTCATCGTCCATGATGAGTTCCTTAATGAATTCTCGCTCAGCCATTTTACTTCCTTCACCCTTGACTTCCACAACAGACTTTTTTGGTTTCCCATTTGCAGCCGAATGCCCACTTGACCTAGTGGGTGTCCTTTTACTCTCTTTAGACCTCACAACTTACTTACACATCACCGAGTCACCACCCTCGGATCCAACGGGTGTAGGAGTCGATTCTCTACCTCTTTTTCTTGTAACCTTAGCACTAGACTCCCTAATCTTTGGTTTCAAGGTCTCCTTAGTTATCACAACATCCTCATCATCAGATTTTTCAGATTCAAATAACTGCCTAGCAAGCTCCTCTTTTGATTTTCGCCTAGACGATGACGCAAGAGATTTCAAGAGAGAAAGCTTAGGATCACTGGGATTACCTTATTCAGAATCATCTTGACCTTCAATATTCAGTGACAGAAGAGGTGAATCTAGATTGTCAATGGGGTCGATCACCTTGCTTGGGTCAACGAATGGTTTCAATATGCAGTTAAGACATAAATCAAGAAGCAAAGAATGAAGACATTATGATGTGCATGGTTCATGAGTATGTAACAAGGAAGCATTCAAATTTAACACCTCAAATAAAACTTTTGAATCATAGATAGAGTATCTAATCTAGCCAATCATTGAGGGAAAAAATGGGAAATAGATTAGTTTAGGGAAATACCTAGCTCCATGCGGAACTGTATGAAGGGTTCACGATTGAGAGCCTTAGTGAATATATCCGCACGTTGTTCACTTGTCCGAGAGAAATCCATGGTCACCAACCCTTTCTCAACATAGTCACGAAGAAAGTGATGACGTATCTCGATATGCTTGGTTCGTGAGTGTTGTACAAGATTCTTTGAGATGTTGATGGCGCTTGTATTGTCACAAAAAATAGGTATGCCATCATACTTCAAGCCAAAGTCATGAAGTTTTTGCTCGAGCCATAGAAGTTGAGTGCAGCACGCGGCAACGATGATGTACTTAGCTTCTGTAGTAGAGCGAGCAATTGAATCATCTATAGCCACGAGGCATGTTTCTCCTTCTTGACTTGCTTCATCTTTAGTATCAGAATCATCCCAGGTGGCCAACATAGCAGTTTTGTCACCTTTCATCTTCTTTTTGACACAATTTTTTGCAATGTGTCCTCTTCTTGAGCAGTGGTAACAAATAACCTCCTTCATGACTTTGACTGGTTCCGTCCCTTTGGATGGAGCTTTGCCGTTACAATTCCAAATCTTCTTAATGGCTCTTGTGATGAGTGCAACCTCATCATCACCATCAGCTTGATCATCATCAGATTGAGCAAGATCGAAAGTCTTTTCTACTTTCAAGGCAATGTTTTTGACCTTGTCAGTTTCAAGGCAATCATCTTGCCTTTTTTTTATTCCTCCATACATGGTTAATTTTCCCATGATGTCTTCCAAGGTGAGTGTCTTGGTTTCACTATTAGTTAGCAACGCAGCAGCAACTTTATTCCATTTTCCATTGAGACCTTGGATCAATTTGCTAACCTGCTTCCATTGAGGAAGCTTTTCATCAAGAGACTCAAGTTGGCTAACAACAACTTGAAATCTTGAGCGGTATTCACCCAAGGATTCATTCTTTTCTTGAATCATTCCTTCATACTCCCTTTCTAGAGCAATGATGCGATCCTTCTTCACATCATCATTTCCATGGTGGAGCCTTTTGATAGCATCCCAGATTTTCTTAGATGTCTTGTACTGGACAAACTTCTTCAAGTCTCCAGGGGTTAGAGCATGGTAAAGAACCTTCTTAGCACGAGCGTTCTTCTCTAGCTTCTTGTACTCAGCGTCACCATAGTCCTCCTTCTTTTTCTCTTCCTTTGCATTAGCAGTTAGAAAGGTTTCAGGACCCATCTCGATAACTTTCCAGACTTGTCCATCGAGTGAGCAAATATGGGTCTCCATTTGCTCGACCCACCAATCATACTCACCAGCCTTGAGCACTGGTGGCTTCCAGAACGAATCATTGATGGTTGTGTTTGCTGAAGTCAACATTCCTAAAAATAGAAGTACTAAAACATATCTAGAGCCAAGCTCCAATACCAATTGTAGGATCGTTAGTACGTCTAGGTCGTCGACCTCAACTAAGTCGTCGACCTCTTAAGTAAATGCAACAGAAATAAACTACAAGAAAGACTTACTTGCACACAATGATTTTTATATTGGAAACAATTGATCGATGAACTCTATCAATCAAGTGTGAAAACCACTTCCTTCCAAGTTCTCGCTTGGAAGGATTAAAAGTCGTAGCTTGCTTTATTGATCCTTTGGATTGTTTACAAGAACAGCCTGGATCTAGACCTACTTCCCAAGCACTCTAGAACTCGTTGTGAACCGAGTAACTACAACCCTCAACCCATCTAACAAGCCTACGTCTCTCGAACTCTCTTTTTCTTTCTTTCTAAATACAAAATGGAGTATGAGTTCGTGAGTATTTTAACCTAAAGCCTTAGCTAAAATACACACAAACTAGGTCAGATAAAAGAGAATAATATCTTCCAATTCGGTTATGGCAAAATATTATTTCTTTTATCCTTACAAAATCATCCTAAGCATAAGATAAGATTACAAAAAAAAACGACTTAGGGAAAAGGCAATAATCGACTAACAATATAATCCTCATGAGATCTTTCCTAAAACAAGATTATACTATCCCAACTTCAAAGATCTCACGCGTCTTCAAGATCTCCGAGATTTGCCTTCAACACACGTCGACGACGTGACTGACATTGGTGACTCTAGTCAAAGACTCGAGGTCGTTCACGTGGTAGACGTTTGGAACCATCAAAATCAAAGCCTCCAACTTTTCTAACACATTCACTGTTGCATGGTTTTTCTTAGTTTTGACAATGACAAACTTTGGTAGTTTAAAGTGTTGTTCCATACAGTGACGGATGCAGAACAAATTTCCGGGGGGAGGGGGGAAAGACTTCTCTTATGAAGTCAATAATTCGGGAATTATCGACTAGTTTAGTTAGTTAATATTCTTAAATATGAAAAATTTATACTTATTTAATTATAAAATTGTATTTTAGGGAGTAAAGTATTAAAAGTGAATGAAAAAAACTAAAATAGAACTATAATTTGAGAATTGTCGACGAGTTTAGTTAGTCAATACTCTTAAATTTGAAAATTTTATACTTATTTAATAATAAAATTTTATTTTATTGAGGAAAACATTAAAATGTGAATGAAAAAACACTAAAAGAAAACTATAAGGAATTGAACCTTGGTGGATTGCATATAAGGTTGAGTAATAAATCATTTTAACTAATTAATTTTCATGTTTTTAAAACAAATTATTTTAAATTTACTCATATTCAAATCTAAAATTTACTAACATATTATTAACAAGTCCGACCGAAGGAAGGGCACGAGCCCACCCATGCTCACCCCTAGGACCGTCACTGGTTCCATATAACCATTTCAGGAAAACTACAAGAATATTGTTAAGATTGATGAAACATTGTGAGAAACAATGGAGGAAAAGAGTGACGACCTGGAAAGGCCATTGTGGAAGATACACGACTTTCTATTTATGGAAAGTTACCAGATCTTGAGCGAACGATCGTTGCAAAGATGTGCGAAGATTCGAGAGCTAATCTCGGTTCGTTTGTGAGAAGATAAGATCAAATATCGAAGATTTGATCAAGAAAAGAAGAAGAAATATGAGATCGGTCGGTTTTGGCATTTATCCGATCGGTTGATGATTTGAGAATATTTATATTTCTTTAATTTGTTTTTAACGATATCTGCCGAGTGGAATATCATCACAATTTAGGAAAGTTTGTGATTGAGATCAGATTCGGTGGTTGCTCTATAAAAGGCTAGTCTAGCTAGGGTTAGGGTGTGGTTGAAGACGATGAACAATAGGAAAGTGAGAGCTTAAGTGTTCGTGAGAACTTCGTTGAAGGTTTCACGTGAGAGTTTGAGTACTCAGGTTTGTAGTACAACTTTTGTTTAGGTTTTATGATCGTTGCAAAGATGTGCGAAGATTCGAGAGCTAATATCGGTTCGTTTGTGAGAAGATAAGATCAAATATCGAAGATTTGATCAAGAAAAGAAGAAAAAATCTGAGATCGGTCGGTTTTGGCATTTATCCGTTCGGTTGATGATTTGAGAATATTTATATTTCTATAATTTGTTTTTAACGATATCTGTCGAGTGGAATATCATCACAATTTAGGAAAGTTTGTGATTGAGATCAGATTCGGTGGTTGCTCTATAAAAGGCTAGTCTAGCTAGGGTTAGGGTGTGGTTGAAGACGATGAACAATAGAGAAGTGAGAGCTTAAGTGTTCGTGAGAACTTCGTTGAAGGTTTCACATGAGAGTTTGAGTACTCAGGTTTGTAGTACAACTTTTGTTTAGGTTTTATGATTGTTGCAAAGATGTGCGAAGATTCGAGAGCTAATCTCGTTTCGTTTGGAGAAGATAAGATCAAATATCGAAGATTTGATCAAGAAAAGAAGAAGAAATCTGAGATCGGTCGGTTTTGGCATTTATCCGTTCGGTTGATGATTTGAGAATATTTATATTTCTTTAATTTGTTTTTAACGATATTTGTCGAGTGGAATATCATCACAATTTAGGAAAGTTTGTGATTGAGATCAGATTCGGTGGTTGCTCTATAAAAGGCTAGTCTAGCTAGGTTTAGGGTGTGGTTGAAGACGATGAACAATAGAGAAGTGAGAGCTTAAGTGTTCGTGAGAACTTCGTTGAAGGTTTCACGTGAGAGTTTGAGTACTCAGATTTGTAGTACAACTTTTGTTTAGGTTTTATGATTAGGATTGTGGAAGTCTAGTTGGTTGAACTTTGATTGGTACCAAAGTTACTTGGGAACTTGACTTGCCTTGTAACCGTTAAAGCTTAATCTATTAGTGAACTATTAAAAATCTATGAAAAGGAGTCTCAGGGGTAGAGGTTTTTCTTTCTACGACTTGTTTGTCGGATAGAAGTTTCCCTCTCTATTAACCTTGTTCATGTTTATTATTATTTCCGCTACCCAGGGAACATTGCTAGTTCCTTGTTTAGTTGCTAACACGTTATGATCAAATAATTGATATTAGAGCAAAGTTTGTGCTAGATTGTGTTCTTAGTTAGTGCAGGAACACAAGATGAGTACCAACAACATCAACAACGTTGCTATTGGGAATAACAACCCTCCTCTACTAAACGCATGAGAGTATGATCAATAGAAGATATTTTTTTCCACGTGGATCAAGAGTAATGACTACTAGGCTTGGTCTGTCATTGAGGATGGAGACTACGTTGTTCCTGCTAATAAGAAGGATAAGAAATCTGAATGGGATCTAACTCCGCGGACTGGAATGGAGAAGAATTCCAAAGCTAAGATTTACTTGAACAATTCCTTGGGATCTAAGGACTTGCTCGAAGTGGTCAATTGCAAGACTGACAAAGAAGCTTGAGCTCCAATTGAACATATGCATATCGGACGCTCGGATCTAAAAGAAAGTCATCAAAAGGCTGCCAACAAGGACTTCTTCAACTTAAAAATGAAGGAAGGAGACACCATCTCCTCATACCAATCCCGATATGAGACTTTGGTAAATCGCATCAATAATCTTCTTGGGATTGGTGAATCTATTTCTCAGACTAAAGAAATCTCTGCGATCATTGATGGTCTGGGACCCAAATATGTGGTCACCAGAGGATTTTTCAAAGAAAATCTAGTTACTACGACCAGTATTGTTCACGAAATCTTTGGCAAACTGACTAACTATGAGCGCCATGATATCTCATTGAGAATGTTACCACTGGGAAGGATGCAGATGTGATCAAAAAGGACTCAGACGTTGTGCTCATAACCAGGGCATGAGATCTCTTTACAAGAAAGGCAAGAAGCAGGGAATCCTGAAGGAGAGAGGAAACTACGAGAAAAGAGATGTTAAAGATGTCACTTGCTTCAAATGTTAGGAGAAGGGACACTATGCTAAGTGTTATCCTAAAGGTGATAAGTATGGGAACGAAAAGAAAAAGGCTTATGTTGTTGCATGAGACATTGATTCTAATGATGAACCGGAGTCCAAAGTCTGCACTATGACTCTAAAGACCGATGATCCAGAACAAGAGGTATCTCCTAAACAATTTCTTGTTGATCATGATAATGGAAAAAAATCTGATCTAATTGCTCTTGTTAATAAGCTCTTTGAAGAAAACATGAACATGCAAGATGAGTTAGATTCTTTTGATGAAAAATGTCATAATCTTGAGAAGAAGTTATCCAAATCAATTGTTACTAGTTTGGTTCCCTATAATGCTTGTGAAAGTCTAAAAGATGAAGTCAAATCTCTCACCGAGATCAAAAATGAACTTAGGTCTGACTTGCTTGATCTTGAACTCAAAAAGGAAAAAATTGAAAAAGACCTAGACAAAAGAACTAGGGTTGTCTTCAATCCTCCCAAGTTTGATATTGGTTATGCTAAAGACAAGTTTGAATACCCCCAGATTACCTAGCCATAGAAGAAAAGATGGAAAGAAAAGCTAGGGAACTTTAATCTACTAAAGATAATGTTAGTCACCTAGCTACAAGGTCGGATCAAAATTCTGGAATGTGGTATTAAAGGGAACATGGAATGGTAAACTCGTACGGTCTCAAGGTAAAACTATTCATATAATGTTCTTAGTACAGTCTCGAGGTAACTGACACAAAGTTCCTTGCAAGGAGCATGCCAAGAAAAGAATCCTTTAAAAGCCTCATCCAAAATGATACCTTGGTGAATACTATAGGCAATGTTCTAAAAAACGCTAGGCGGACTCTAGGCGGAGAGGGATCGCCTACCGCCTAGACGGCCTGAACGGTTGCCTTGGCGGTCCTAGACGAGTGCCTAGCCGGACTGGATGGCTAGGTTGGCTAGGACCTTTCAGCGCCTAGGCGGGGCCTAAAAGGGATTTTTAGAACAATGACTATAGTGTCTGTTTTCATATTGGGAAGGGAGGCCATGTTCAAAAAGATTGTAGAGTTAGACTAGAGCTGTCTAATAAAAAGGTTCACAAGTAGAACCTAGGGAACAACAAGAAACAGTGGTATGGTAACAATAAGCAAGGGTATAACAAGTCTTATCAAAACAAAAAGAAACAAGCTTACCAACCACACAAGAAGTAAGAAAACAATGCAGAAAAAGGGAAAAACTCTGTAGATCCCTCTAATGTTGCTTCTAGCTCGAAAAGTCCACATAAGGTAACTATCTGTCTGTCTTACATTCTCAAGTTTAGTATCATGTGTACTATGTTAGTCGACCCGAGAAGGCTAAGCAAGCCTGGGTCGTTAAAACTTGATTTTCTCCTTTGCAGGAAGAAGTGAGGGGGGATATCTGTTGGATCCTTGGCAGTGGGTGTTTATGTCACATGACAGGAAATGAGAGTATTCTCTCCTCAATTCAAAAGGGTGCTGGAGGAAATATTTTCCTTGGCAATAACAGTCAAGGAGAAATCATAGGTACAAGAGAGGTTGAAGTGAGCTTGGTCAATGATCATGGTTACAATCTCTTGAACATTGCTCAATTTGTGACCAATGGAACAATGAGGTATCCTTCATCTCAAAAGGCTATAAAATCAAAAACATAAGTACCATTCTTGTGGTCATAAGAGGAAAGAGGCGCGACAATGTCTATTTTGTCGACTCAAGTTTCCAACCACAAGAGAAGTTGTGTTTTGCCACAATTGTAGATGAAACAGATATTTGGCACAAAAGGTCCGGCCATGCGAATCATCGAGGGATACATAAACTCTTCTCACAAGAATTGGTAATAGGACTTCCAAGAGTTCTTGCGGAAAAGGTTAAACTGTGTGAAAACTCCGTGAAAGGGAAGCAAAGTCGATCTTTTGTTAAACCAAAGCAGACTATCAACACTTCTCTTCCTCATGAGATGATACACATGGATTTGTGTGGTCCCATGAGGACGAGAACCCAAAGAGGTAGCAGGTATGTTTTCGTTATTGTTGACGATTTTACTAGGTATACGTGGACGCTTTTTCTTAGTTCAAAGGATGAGACGTTCATTGCATTCAAAAGCTAGATCAAGAAGGTAGAAGGATCAATAAGACAAAAGCTATATGCTATCAGGTCAAATCATGGAAAGGAATTTGAAACATCCATGTTTCTTGGTTTTTGCGAAGGATATGGGGTTTCTCAAAACTTTTCTATGCTTAGAACTCCTCAACAAAACGACGTAATTGAAAGAAAGAATAGAACCCTGGAAAATATGACTCGTACAATGATGTTGGCAAGTAACTTGCCTCGGTCTTTCTGGGCTGAGGCCATCGGCTTTGCTTGCTACTTCATAAATCGAGCATCTATTCGTTCTACTCTTTCCAAAACTCTATTTGAACTAATCAAAGGACGCAAGCCCAATATTTCCCACTTGAAAGTTTTTGGATGCAGTTGCTTCATTTACAACAATGTGAAAGATGAGCTCATCAAATATGATCTAAGAATTGACGAAGGTATCTTTCTTGGACATGCATCCAACTTCAAGGCTTACAAGGTGTTCAATAAGAAGAAAAAGAAATTTTTAGAAAGCATTTATGTTGTCTTTGATGAATCTAAGAGTGGAGGGAATGTCACTAGTAACTGTGAGGTATTGGAGATTCTGATTATGGAATCAGATGATGATGTTCCAGGTTCAAGCACACAAGATCCTAATTAAAATCACTCTTCTCAAGATCAAGGATCACGAGAACATGACTCCAAAAGCGTCTTTTAACCTGATGATGATGATCAACGAGGCTCATTGCAAGCAGAAGGAACATCAGATCAATAGGAGGGAGAGAAGTCCAACATCGATCACACTCAGATGTAAACAAGAAACTATCATCAGAAAAGGGATCATCATGTCGATAACATCATCATTGCGTATGAAAAAGGTGTGCTTACTTGTTCCTCTCTTAAGAACTTTTGTGCTTTCAATTCGTTTATCTCTCTTGTAGAGCCAAAAAAATGTAGTGGAAGCATTGAAAGATCCAAACTAGATTGTTGTCATGCAAGAGGAACTACACCAAATTGAACGAAACAAAGTATGCAGACTAGTTCCCAAGCCAAAGCACAAAATGGCTATAGGAACAAAATGGGTTTTCAAGAACAAACATGATGACACTGGAGCTGTCACAAGGAACAAGGCAAAGCTTATAGCAAAAGGATACAATTAGCAAGAGGGTATTGATTACGATGAGACATATACCCCAGTTGCAAGAATACAAGTCCTTCGTCTTCTAATTTCTTATGGTGCTCACAAAGGCTTTAAAATCTATCAAATGGATGTGAAGACATCATTCTTGAATTGGTACTTGCAAGAGGAGGTGTATGTCTTGAAACCTCCTGGATTCGAAGATGTTGATCAGCCTGACCACGTTTATGTATTGGACAAGGCTCTTTAAGATCTCAAATAAGCACCCTGAGCTTGGAATGACAGTTTTGCACAATTTATAACACCCCAATTTCACATCAGGAATGTCACACGCTAGTGACCTCGAATTTGAAATCCGAAGCCACCCAAGGCTTGAATTTGAACAAATAATACAATTAATCATAATAAATAAGACAAACTAAAACATAACAATGGATAAAAGTGTGATAGATTTTTTTTCTTTTATTGGACTTCTACTCATAGAGAGTAAAACCTTATATCAGAAAATTTCATGAAATTTTCTATTTGAAATTACATTAAGACAATAACTCTTGCGCCTATACATTATCTAGGAAATAAACCCCTAGACACGTTTAACCTAAACTCGAAAATATAGTGGACTTTGTAACTTTTGATAGAATATCCAACTGCAGCTCGTCTCATCTTCAACATACTTCTCACAACCTGAATGGAAAGATCGTGATGCGACCCTGCCCTAGCTCGGACCCAAATCCTACCATTTCGAGACGGCCTAAACCTTGGAGACCCCTTTGGCTTAGGACATACTCTCATTTATGTATTAATTATATTATTATTTCTATTTTCGTCATTTACATTCCGTCCTTACTATTTTAGGCGTGTATTCTCTTATGCTTAAGAGACCGACCTATTATGGTAGAATAAGGCACATTAGGGATTGTTGCACCTTTTCCTTTATAGCTTTACTATTATTAGATTTATGGCTTTTCGGATCTGGGCCTTGATTGCATGCCAGGCCCAATCCGATCTCACTATATAAGAGGCACTCGGGGCTCGTTTTAATCTACATCAAGTTTAAACCAAATTCATAGTAGAGTCGAAATTCCTCCTAGTTTGGACCGACATCACCAAACCCTCCCAACACCTCCTTCCTCTTGTCGGTCCTCCTTTGGGTCGACATCTCATATCTCTGCCTCGCCCCGCCCTCGTTCCGACGAACATTAGAGGCTCTCGAGTCCATAATGCTGGACTCAGGCCCATAGCTTAAGGAGTGCAAACAACCCATTAGCACAGGGCCCCAAAAAAATATAAGGGCCTAATTTAAAAAAAAATTAATATTATAAATCAGAAAATCACAGCTAATTAATAAGGAATGACGTTTACACTTATCCTGCATCCATCTATCCACTTTTCACGCCTTAATTTTTTTAATTTTTATATTCTTTCAGTAATTACTTCCATTTTCCATGTAGAATTATCTACTCAGTACCCGGTGAAACCCTTTCAAATCTCAATCAAGATCACATTTCTTCTATCTTCTTTCCGTTTTCTACGCCTTTAATTGTTTTCAATTTTCCATCTTCTACTCAGATTTCTTATTGGGAGAAATCTTTAAACTTATAATTTATATCAAACGGGTAATTTCTCCCCCAATAGGATTATATAATGGAGTTTTTTTCGAGTCTTTTGAATTATCCTTCTTGTTCTAATTTTCTCTTCAAGCAATGGAAGCTATTCTTCACTTATTGATTGTTCTGATGTTTCCAAAAATTTGTGGGGAAAATTCACACAAAATTATCAATTGTGCAGCTTGAAAGAGAATCCCACTCTAAAGTAAATCTGTGAGATCTTGATTCTCTTATTTATTTCTTCATTTATTTTAATTTTTAAATTATCACCATTTCTCTATTTAGAATTAGCCGATTAGGAATTACAATTATGCTATTTGTTTATGAAATTAACAGACTAGTAATACAACTTAGTTGTATCGAGTTTTGATTTTTTTAATAGCCTTTTAATGGATGAAATAATTCATGATCCAAATTTGTATTTCCAAAAGCTATTTATGTATAATATTTTTACAATTTACGGCTGAAATTGAATAAAATATGTATTAAATTTACACCTTATATTACTATTAATATGTATTATGTATAAAATTATAATAATTGAGGGCCCGATTTTTTAAATAGAATAGGGCCTCCGAAATTCTTAAGACGGGCCCGGCTG
The DNA here is from genome assembly GCA_964016875.1 of Fallopia convolvulus. Lineage (NCBI taxonomy): Eukaryota > Viridiplantae > Streptophyta > Magnoliopsida > Caryophyllales > Polygonaceae > Fallopia > Fallopia convolvulus. Next base: position 22,314,722 of record OZ024736.1, read on the forward strand.
GACTCGTACTTATCCCGGTTACTATTATCAGAGAAGATCCGGGCGTTTTGAACCTAGATCCGCCCTTCGTGGACCAAAGTCGAGTAGGTTCACATTAGATCGCCTGATGTGCCACGGCAAGATATATGGTTGACACTAGCCGACTATGCAAAGGAAAACAATAGTTGTCGGGTTAGTCTTGTGACAGACTAAGCAAGTGAAGAGCTCCTTGTGACAGACACACGTATACAACAACATAAAATAAAAAAAAGTAATAAATAGTAATAAGTCATGCAAATAATAATAATAAATAAATAAAAATACATAGGCACCAATAAGGCTCGTCAAGGCCAAGTAAGGGCGCACCTACAAGTAAGGGCGTGCCTAAGGTGATCCCCTAGGAGATAGCTTGGTTTTGGATGAGCAGGGAAGCGCTCCTTGCGCAAATGAATCCGAATTAAATCCTCTTGTGCATACAAAACCCGACACCGACCGTGGTTGTGCTAAGGTGCATATGGAGATGAGTGTCGCGCCAAATGTGCCAGAGTCCTCCTATGTAGCTCTCGAATCTACTTTGCGCAGTTGGTTGCAATAATCTGTTCTCGATCAACACGAGGTCTCGGGCTGAAATCCAAGGGCGTCAAAGCGTTGTGGACATAAACGACCTCAAACCGAGTCACCTATGTTGCCGAGTTCCTGGACTTGTTATAAGAGAACTCAACAATAGAAAGTAAGTCCTCCCATCACCCAGGGTTCACCTTCAACATAGTGCGAAGGAGAGCCCCAAGCGTGCGGTTGGTCACCTTAGTTTGGCCATCATTTTGGGTGTGATAGCTTGTAGAGTACATAAGCATAATATCAAGCTTCCTCTAAAGAGTCCGCCAAAAGTAACCAATCAAATTGGAGTCATTATCAATAACAATAGCGCGCGAGACTCCATGAAGGCGTACCACATTGTCATAGAACAAATAGACTATCTCAATGACATTATTTGTGGTCTTACAAGCCACAAAATGGGCCATCTTTGAAAATCGATCGATGATGACAAAAATGGAATCCTCCCCCCTAGTGGTGGGCAAGCCCACAATGAAATCCATGGACATGTTTTTCCAAGGCCCAATCGGGATGGGAAGAGGAGTGCACAAGCCATAGGGATGAGAAGAGGCCTGGGCTCACTGGCAAGTGACACAAGCACGACCGTATTGTGTCACTCGACGAGCCATGTGGGGCCAAAATAAATGCTCCTTAAGAGCACCGAGGGTCATTGGGATGCCAAAATGGCCTGACCATCATGAGCTTCTCGAATCAACAAAAGGCAAATGGACGATGTAGGAATACAAAGGCGTTTGGCCTAATAAAGGTAAACCTAAAAAATGAAATAGGTCTCATACTCACAGGAAATAAGGTATTGCTCATATAAAGGATCAAAGAATGGGTCGGAAGAATACAAGTCATTTATTAGGGCAAAGCCTAAAACCATCGTCTACGTGTGAGTCAGAAGGGCATAGAGGCAAGAAGAGGAATCGACAACCACATTCTCGACCCCCTTCTTATGGACCACAGTGTAAGGAAAAGTCTCCAAGAACTCGATCCAGTGAGCATGGCGGCAGTTGAGATGAGCTTGGCTCTTCAAAAACCAAAGTGTCACATGATCACTTTGAATAATAAACTCGTGTGGCAGTAAATAGTGGGACCACATCTTAAGGACTCTAATCAGGGCATAGAGTTCCTTATCATAGGTTGAGTAGCTAAGGGTAGGCCCGGTTAACTTCGCTAAAGTAAGATATGGGATACTTCTCTTGGTGGAGGACACCATCAATGCCAATATAAGAGACATCTCACTCAATCTCAAAGGGACGGGAAAAGTCGGGCAACTGGAGAATAGGAGCTTGACACAATGCAAGCTTTAAGGCCTGGAAGGCCTTGGCATGTGTTGGGGACCATTCCACTATCATGCCTTTCTTGGTAAAACCATGAAGAGGCGCGACAATGGTACAAAAGTCCCGAACAAAGAGAAAGTAGAATCTAGCAAGGACGAGAAAAGACCTGACCTCAGTGGCGGTGGAGGGAGTAGGTTATGGCCTTGACCTCGCTGTCATCGACACACAACCCGTCCTTGGAAACAACATACCCAATGAAGACCATGGACGGGGCACAAAAAGAGCATTTTTCAATATTGCCAAAGAGAGTCTCGCTACAGAGACGAGTGAGGATGAGATAAAGATGATCTACATGGTCCTCAAGTGTTTTAGAAAAGATCAAAATATCGTCAAAGTAGACGACAATGAACTTTCCTATATACTCTCTGAACACATGGTTCATGAGTCTCATGAAAGTACTTGGGGAATTAGTGAGCCCAAAAGGCATCACAAGCCACTCTTATAGGCCATACTTCATCTTGAAGGTGGTCTTCCACTCACCGCCTTCTTTTATATGGATCTGATAGTATCCACTCCTCAAATCCACCTTAGAGAAAATGGTGGCTCCGTGCAGCTCATCTAACATGTTGTCGAGCCTAAGAATGGGGTGACAGTACTTAACCATGATCTTGTCAATGGCTCAACGATCCACACACATGCGCCAAGAACCATCCTTCTAGGGCACAGGAATCACAAGCATGACACAAGGGTTCAAAAACTCTCGTTCCAAGAGTTCTTGAACCTGCCATTGTAGCTCGATGCCGCAGATGAATGGAAGCCTGGGAAGTAACTCGTCTAGAAAGACATCAGCTAACTCTTCAAGCAAAGTAGAGACATGAGTAGGTAACAACTCGAAGTCAAAAACCTCAACTGTAGAAGTAGTTTGTAGGAGAAGGAAACATGGCTCGTTGCCTCGGATGGAAGAAGAAATTTCGCTAGGGCAAGCTAGAAGCAGACTTCATTCAACACGCCCATGCAACTCGGGTAGTGAAGACGGTGTGGAGGGCGCATCCCATTGGGCGACACAGGTGGCAGGAGGTGTGCCGCTAGAGGGAGGCATGTCGGTAGAGGGAAGGTGCGCTTGTGAGGAGTATGGTGTCCCGGTGTTTGCGTAGTTGGTTGTAGATGATGCGCCCGGTTGGGTGCCATGAAAAGGAGGTGCACCCGAGGGGGCATCACCTAGAAGAGGTTGTACGGCGCATAGAACGACGGGTGATTGTTGGTGGTGCCGACCGAAACATAACCCTTCTTGAGCTGAGTGCCTAGGCTAGAAGAAGAATCGTCGGTAGAAACCACCCAAGAGATAGGTGCCTACTTTAGGTGCTACTCGGTAGCTCGACTCAAATTGTAGGTAGCCTTGTGACAATCGTGCTCCAATTGGTCCTGCATGATCTTACTTGGTGTCATGGGATGAAGTGTGACGCACTTCCCGTGGTAGCAGAAGGTAATGGTGTTAAGAAACCCATCATGGAAAACACGTTTATCAAAGAGCCAAGGACACCCCAACAGAAAATGGGTGGCGTCCGTTATAATGACACCACAAACGATCTCGTCGAAATATGCACCAATAGAAAAAGGAATCAAACACGGCTAGGTGGGACGGTTCCAGTTACTAGAGAGATCCAATGGAGTGAGTAAGGACTAGAGTGGCAAAAAGTAGGCAATTGTAAATAATCAACGAATTCTTTTTAATTATGTAATAGCAACTACCTCCATCAATGATAATGCTAAGCGCGGCTAACTAGAAAAAGAACCGGGTATGGAACAAGTTCTCACGCTGGTTAGAAAGAGTAGGCTCCTTAATGGTCAAGGCTTAAGGGGAATAAGAGTAAGCATCATGCCTGCGGTGATGGCTGAAGCATGGCAAGAAAACTCCTCCTCATTAGAATAGGAACGAGCCTCAGAAACAATCTCGAGCGTGGCCTCTTCCTCATCTAAGGACTTATAGTCTGCAATCTACTCTAAGAATAGGATGTTCTTGGCATTAGGACAATCCCTCTTGTAGTGGCCACAACCACCACACTTGAAGCACTTGACATCACGGGCACGATCGGTTCTCGATTGCACAATCTTCAATACAGGTGCACGAACAACGACTGTGGGCACCGTGTTCGGTGGAGCTCGACCATCGCTAGGCACTCTTGAAGTGGCGGGAGGCGCACGAGAGGAAGTAGAATGGCCAAGCCTGAAAGAAGAGAGGTAGAGGGATTGGCTAGATTGCCAAGAAGAAGAAGATCGATGACACACATTTTGGTTGTGCAATTGCATGGCCGCATGCGTCAAAGAGTTAATGTCCTTTATGGGCAAAACCTCTAATCGATTACGGATCGAAGTGTTAAGCCCGGAAAGGAATCTACATCGAATGGTCGAAGGAGAAGGAGTGATGTTGGCCCAAAAAAAAAACATGTCATCCAACTTAGAGAAGAAGTCTAGAGGATTGAGAGAGCCTTGGCAAGCCATGGAAATCTCCATCCTCATTTGGTCTCTATAGTCAGCGGGCACATATTTCCTAGTGATGATGTACACCAATTGGTGCTATTCATTGATAGGAAATTGGCCTTGTCTCTTCCTCTTAGAGATGAATATGTGCTAGAAAACGCGGGCTACACCTTGAAAGTGTAGGGTGGCGACCACGGCGTAGTCTTCTGATGACGTCCGTCAATAGCGAAGCGTGTAATTAATAGTCTAGAGCCACTCAAAACACGTCGCCGACTCATAAAGATCATAAAAGGGCTCGATCTTGACTTGACCTCCTGCCTTAGGTGTGAGGCTGGTGATTGTCAAGATGAGGGCGGTGGTCTCGATTGCCCTCATAGGCACATGCATCGGGCAATAATGAGTATTCGTCATCGTAGTCGGTGTAGTTCCTATGGCCGTCATCGCGACCCCTTAGTTTACACGCCACATCACGCCTTCCATGGTCTCGATGGTTGTGATTACGAGGCACACGCTGAGTAGGCTCGTAATAGGATGGTTCGGTTCCACGACCCTCGTGGCGAGGGGGTGGAATCCAATCAAAAATCCGTGCACGAGGCTCATATGCTCGGTGGTAGCCACGACCCTCCAGACATTTATTGGGGGGTGGAACCCAATCCGATAGGATATCGTCCAATACGGGAGGGTGGTTGCCCAAGGGTGGCATATCATAGGGGTTATCTAACCCCGCCAAGTGGAGTTCGTCATCATCGAACTCATTAAATTCATCTATAAGGATCTGGGTGGTATCGTAATACCCGTTGACCCATATCGCAACGTAGGTTCCATAGAGCTATCTAGACGACCTTGGACATGGTGTGGCCTAGAAGAAATGGCAAGCCCATGATGATCCGCCGTGAGATGATCATCAAAGCAAGTCGAGGCGTGCGACGCACTTGCCTCTAGGTTAGCCCTCGATATATTGCTGATAGTGTAGTGTAGGCAATACTGATTGGTGACGCCTACACTTGGGGGCATACTCACCATGGTGGTTATGGAAACCAACAAGTGTGTGCCATTTTGGATACTTATGTGAGGTATGTGCATACTCAATTTGGAGTGACTCTAAAGTGGATAGAACAAACAATCGGACTGAGATAGTCAACAAGGATATGATTATTAGTCTTTGCTAGTAGGTTTTCGGATTTTCCATCAAAGAATTATGGTGCATAGGCCAGAACAGAATGGAGTGGTAGAAAGGAAAGACAAGCACTGCCAATGCTTTGAGATTTCAAGGAGGATTGCCACAAAAATTTCGGGGATTGAAGAATGTGTTTTGATGGTGACATACATAATCAATAAGATGCCTTCTTCTGTGCTAAAGTGGAAAACACCTTTTGAAATGTTGTTCTCCAAACCTCCTAAATATAAGCATACATTTTCCCTAGTGGCAAAGGTACCGACAATGAGGATGTTGATTACCCTTGCAACTATAAAATGATGAAATTTGCATCAGTTAGATGTCAATAATGCATTTCTGCATGGGCATTTGGATGAGGAAATTTACATGGAAATACCAAAGGGGTATGAAAAGAGCTTGCATGGGTAAGTTTGTAAGTTGGAAAGGTCCTTGTATAGATTGAAGCAAGCTTCAAGGCAATGGAATTTAAAGTTATCTGAATTTCTTGTTTAATTGGGCTACATTTAGTCACATTAAGATGATCACATTTTGTGAAGTTAGGAATCACATTTTACCATGATTTTAGTGTCTGTGGATGACATATTGATTATTGAAAATGATAGTGATGAAATTGAAGCGGTGAAGAGAGCCTTGCATTCCAAGTTCACAATCAAGGATTTGGGTCTAGCCAGGTATTTCCTTGGTATGGAGTTGTACAGAGATAAAGAAGGAATGGTCCTTAGCCAACAAATATATGTTAATGATATTTTGGGGGGATTGTCACATGAGTAATTGCAAGCTAGCAAGTTTTCCTCTTTCGGCATGTTTGAGACTTTGCTAAGATTCTTATATTTGTCCTTAACAAGACTTGATATCTCATATAGTGTACAACACTTAAGCCAGTTTGTGTCTCAACCTCATATTCCTCATTGGTAAGCAGCCACACATGTTTTGAGATACATGCAAGGAATTATGAAGCTTAGATTGTATTAACTAGTTCAAACATCTCTAAAGATGACAAGCTTCACAGATGCAGATAGGGGTTCTTGTTTAACCGCTAGAAGGTCACTTTCAAGGTATTGTGTATTCCTAGGGCATGCACTTGTGTCATGGAAAACAAAGAAGCAGACCACGGTGTCAAGATATTTTGTAGAGACAAAATACAAAGTATGGTCTCCATTGCACCTGAGATGATTTGGGCTAGTTATCTACTAGGTGACTTAAATGTGCATGTGGAGGTTCCCGCATAACTTTGTTCTGTGATAATTGGGCAGCTCAACAACTGGTTGTGAATCCCTGATATCATGAGAGAACTAAACATGTGGACTTAGATTGCCACTTTATTAGGGAGAGAGTATAGTCTAGGTTCATTCGAATAACTTATATATAGAACTTCATATTGCAAACCTAATGACAAAAGCCTTAATTCATCACCAACACAAGTTTCTCTCCAACAAGTTGGGTCTTCACAATGTTCCAACTTGAAGGGGGATGTGGAAGTATGATTCCACATCCATCGTCAAGTTGGAGCCATTATAGAAAGGTGTGGGATTTGGTGGTCACAAGAATAGATTTCATATTCCCATTTTAACGGGTGTTTTCTGGTTCACTAGTTAGGTTTTATGTCTAGTTTATGTTTGTAATAAAGTCAATCGCTTCTCTACTAGACCAGACCTATAAATAGTCTTTTCCCCTCTCTTTTTTGGATTGCGATTGAGCATTCCATCTATGGAGCTACGTTGGCTGCCATACTGATGTGTGTGTGAGTGTTTCAATTTACCTCGTTATATTTGATAACCTTTTGTGGTTTTGTTGGATCATGGTTGATCATATTCAAATTTGTGCTTTCCTTACCCAAATTTCAACAAGATTCTTTTCTTCTTTTTTTAAATTATCTGTTTTGGGCAGGATAATCACACTAACGCGTTACCTGTTATAATGTGGGAATTCCTAACCAAAGAACAATAGTAACGCGTTATAAACTACGGACTAGATGTAGAATTGAATAAAGGATATGAAAAGCAAGAACAGGTAAGTGGTATCGTGTATATTTTGATCGCAGTTATGGATGAATCTCCCCACAATACAAATGAACACTTGTGTGAAACAGAGTGAATGGATGAAAAAGAATTAAGCTTTTGGTTTTGCCCCGAATACCAGTGATGATCGTGCCTCCATTATCGCTTCACCCTCGTTTTATAGCCTTTTCCTCGGTTTAGACCGTTAATGGAGTGCTCAGCATATCTTGAAGATTTCGCCACCGTTATCAATGAATTAGCCGTTTATGCAAATTGATTCTGGGGTCCGAGTCTCATCACACCTTAATTACCTCCTCCAATGACTCATTCCTACCACGTCTTTAGCGTCCCGTTGGCCCTTTTCACTAGCGACAATCCGGGCTAACTTTCCTGGGCTCGCCTTGTCTTTTCGGGCCTAATTCTGGGGAGGCCCAACAATACCCCCTCAAAAACCCGGGAAAATTCCCTCCACCGCTTTTCTAGGGTTTTTGACCTTGGTTTCTTGGAAGTTGTAGTGGGTAAAAGCATGTCCCATCAATCCTTATTTATAGCAGTCATGATGGCTTTTGAGACTTCAATTGTGCTTCTCGGTATCCAGGTACGTTTCCTCCTACTCTCGCTTCTTTGTCTTCAACTTCTCTTCTTCCTTCTTCCCTCAACTGTGGCGACTTCTGGTTCCTCCCCTATCTCTCGCTGTCTTAATCCGCTTGTACCTCCTTCCCTAACTTCATCCAAAATTCTCACTCCACTCCATCGTAGAAGTAGTTTTTCAGAAGATCCTCACACGTTTGCGTTTTCTGTGGGATTTCCTTCTTCCGCGGAAATCTTTCTTCCTCCCTCTGGAATTTGGGTTGACTTCTATAATGATGACTGGGTTTGCTTATATGAGTAACCATTCCGCATCGGACACCGCTTTCCCTTCTCCTCGCTAGTTGTCGACTTCCTTTCTACTCTTAACGTCTCCCCTGGTCAAATACTCCCCCAAGTCTGGAGATTATTGTTGTCGGTTGACTTGCTGTGTTCCTCCCATGGTCTCCCTTTCAAAGCTATCGACTTTTTCCATAACTATCGCCTTTCCAAGGGTGGCCCGGGTCGATTGACTCTAAAAACCTTCCAAGACAAATCTGACTTAATCTTTAACATTTCTAAGTCTGATCGGGGCTGGGCCGACAAATTTTTCTTCGTAAAGCTTTCTTCCCTGGGGATTGACACAAATTTCTTAGAAACTCGATGGAGGCCAACATGTAGCAGTTCTTTCTTCCTCTTCAATTTTGTTCAATTCCTTCTAACCATTGATCACTTCTACGCTGCAATGCAGAGAATTTGTCTCCCCCTTAACCACGCTCAGTGTCGGTGCAAGTGATATCTCATATTGAGGCTATTCTGCTGGAGGACAGGTCTTACCCTAAATTGGTGCAAGCGTGCTTTGTTGATTCAGAAGACACCAAGATGTCGAGTATGCTACGTCTTTCTTTTACCCCTTACATTATTGTTTTTCTTCCCCTTACGACTTTTGCCTTCCTGCTAACAGGTTCGAGGACCACCCGTTCCACTACTGCACTCAACACCATGGAACGAGTAGAGGCTCGAAAGAAGAGAAAGGCTGAATCAACTTCAACTGCGGATACTTCATTAATGGTCTCTGACCCCAAGAGATCTTCCGAGGTTCAGGTTTCCTCTCCTAAGAAGAAAACCGGTTCGAACCTTTCTGACCTCCCAAAGATGATGATGTCTTTAGACATGGCTGCGGAGAAGTGCCTGAGCTCCTTAGCACCTCTTCACGTGGATTGTTCTCGGGGTATGGAAAATCAATCTTCTTTCCCAGAATTCTTCGGCGAAATTCTTGCGGCACAGTGGCAGGTATGTTTTCTTCACTTGATGTTACTCTGTTATCCATCCCTTGCCTGATTCTCTGCTCTTTTGCGTAGGGCTTGCAACTTTCACTTTCCGCTCTTGAAGCTTGTAAGGACTTACCGGACCAACTAGCTCAGAACAAAATCAGCCTCCAACTTGAAAAGGACAGGAGTAGTATTTTGGGTCAAGAGAAGTCTGCTTTGGAGAAGAAAGTACGCGAACTGGTGGATAACCTTGAAAGGGTTTCAATGGAATCAAAAGAGTGGAAGGAGAAGTTTGTAGTCTCTTCAGGTAAAGAAGCTGCTCTAGCCAAGGAGATCGAGGATACTGCGGATTTCTGGTCATGCCGGGCTCGAGTAGAGATGATGGAAGAATTCGCAGCGGGGAGGCATACTTCTTGGGATGCGGTGAAGGAAAGAGAACTGTTCGAGAGTTTGTTCTCTGATGAAGTGATCGCTACTAAGAAGTCTTCGGTTATTGACGATATTGCTTCCGTTGCCAAGTAGGTTGCCCAAGTGGAAATGGAGAACCAGTCCAAAGAATGATTTTCTTTTGTTCTTTCGTACTTGCCAAACTTTGAACATTTTCCTACCCCAGTGTATTGGGGTTTTAAACACTTGTTTTGTGTGGCCGCTCGTTCTAGGGCCTTTGTGTGGACAATTTTTACCCCTTGTTGGTTTTTAGGGGTTTATGTTTTCTTTAGTAATGCTTTAGTATTTGCCATGGTCTTGGATCTGTTGTTGTCTTTTTTGCAGGTTGAACAGGTTCACTGCGGGAAAATGAAGACCAACGTGTTTGCAATAGATCGACTTGTTTGAAAAAACATGAACTTGTAGTTTAATGATAAACTTTTTGTTGTATAGCGCTTTTTTATGTAAGATGCAAAGAGAGAGAGAGAGAATAATGCATTTGTCTGAAAGTGACTACTTGCAATAAAATTGTGAATTTTGTTACACATATTCGGCGAAACTCCTCTTGCTTTTGAGTTTGTGCTACGTGTTCTCGTCTCTTGCATCTTTGTGACTAGTCGTTGTGTGCACAACGTTGCCTGATCATAAGGCGAGGGCCTATGTTTATGCCTGTAACGTCACAAGGCATCCCTTGTTAGTTTTTTCAAAGTCGTTGTTCTTGTGTATGTACGAAGATGTAATAATGTAATGTGAAAGGAATATATGGAGTATACCTTATTTATGACTTGCGCGTTCTAGAAGTGATACGGCTTTAAATTCATCGCGTTCCAACTCCTGGGGACTATCTTCCCGTCTCGTGCCAACAACTCGTATGCTCCTTGTCCTACAATCTTCGTGATCTGATAAGGTCCTTCCCAGTTTGCTCCCAACTTGCCAACATTCAGTTCCTGCGTGTTTTGAAAAACTTTCCTTAACACCCAAACTCCCACTTGGAACGCCTTTGCATTAACGCGTTTGTTGTAACTCCGGACTACCCCCTGTCTGTACGCCGCCATTCGAACTGATGCTTCATCTCATAACTCGTCCACCGTGTTTAAATGGTGCAACAAGTTAGGGATATTTGATTCCTAAATAGTAAGTCCATATCGAGTTGTGGGCAAAGTTACTTCCACTGGTAACACAGCTTCACATCCATAGACCAAGGAGAAAGGTGTGTGGCCTGTAGCAGTCTTGGGAGTTGTCCGATCTGACCACAGAATAAGGGGTAACTCATCTGCCCATTTCCCTTTTGCCTCTTTGAGTCGCTTCTTCAAATTGTTGATGACTACTTTGTTGCTTGCTTCTGCCTGACCATTGGCTTGGGGATAATGCGGTGTTGACATCACCAACTGAATGTTGAATTGCTGACAAAATGATCTCGTCTTATCGCTGATGAACTGGGACACGTTGTCGCACACTATGGTGGATGGTATGCCAAATCTACTCAGGATGTTTCTTTTTATGAAAGAGATGACCTGGGTGTCTTTGACTTCTTTGAAGGCTTCGACTTCGATCCATTTTGAGAAGTAGTCAGTCATTGCTAAGATGTAGACACGTTGTCCCGAAGCTGGAGGAAGCTTTCCCACAATGTCCATTCCCCATTTCATGAATGGCCAAGGGGAAGTTATGGGATGTAACAACTCCGAAGGTTGATGTGGTATAGGTCCATGACGCTGGCACGCGTCACACTTGCGGGCGAACTCCACAACGTCTTTGTTCATGGTGGGCCAATAATAACTCATCCTGCTCGCCTTCCTTGCCAAGTTGTGACCTCCTGTATGATTTTCGCATTCTCCATCGTGTATGTCTTGTAACACCTTCTGTACCTCTTCCTCCTTTACGCATCGGGCTTATATTCCTGATGACATTCACTTAAACAGAATGTTATTCTTAATGGCGAAAGTGGAAGCTTTTACCTTAATTCGTCGAGCTTCTTCGTTGTCGTCTGGTAAGACTCCGTCTCGTAACCACTTTAAGTAAGGAGTCACCCACGAACTATCTTCGTTAGGATTTCGAATCTCGAACATATCTGCTTCTTTGATTATGGATGGCGCATCAAGGTACACGAAAGGTATCTTGTTGTACTCTCTTGGGTCGATTGCGGAACCGAGATTGGCTAAGGCGTTCGCTTGCGTGTTGGCATCCCGAGGAACTTGCTTTATCTCAAAATGTTTGAAATGTTTACTATCTCTTGAACTTTCTCTAAGTATGCCTTCATCTTTGAATCCCTGGCAACATATGAGTTCGTAACTTGATTTACAATAAGTAATGAATCACAAATTACCTCAATTTCTTGTACATTCAAGTCCTTAGCAACGAGTAACCCTGCTATAAGCGCCTCATATTCTGCTTCATTGTTGGTAGCTTTGAATGTACATCGAATAGCTTGGGCTATCCTATCCCCATGTGGTGACTTCAGGACTACCCCCGGTCCTACGCCAATCTGATTCGACGCCCCATCTGTATGCATCAACCATTTGCCACCTCCAGTTACATGCAGCACATCTTGGTCTTCTTTTTCTGAAGTGGTAGGAGTGAAGTCAACCAAAAAATCTGCCAATGCTTGAGACTTCATTTCCGTTTTTGGGTCATATGTGATGTCGCAACCATTTAAGTGAATCAACCATCTTGTTAGCCGACCTGACAATTCTGTCCTTGACATGATACTCTTCATTGGATAATTAGTTCTCACGATCATAGAATGACTTTCAAAATAAGGACGTAACTTTATTGAAGCCATTACCAAAGATAATACTAATTTCTCCATGGGGGAATACCTGGTTTCCGCATCGAGCAAAGTTTTACTTACGTGATAAATGGGCAACTGGTCTCCACTCTCTTCTTGGATCAGGACGACAGTCATTGCCACTTCGGTCACGGCCAAATACACGTACAACTTCTCGTCTGGCTTGGGTTTAGAAAGTACTTGCGGGTTAGATAAATAATTTTTCAACTCCCCAAAGGCTTTTTCATGCGCTTCCGTCCATTCAAATGACTTTTTTTATCTTCAGGATGTCGTAGAACAACTTGTTTCTATCTGAAGATTGCGATATGAATCGATTCAACGGAGCTACTCGTCCTGTTAACTTATGGACGTCTTTGACGCATTTTGGTGATTGCAGCTCCATTATGGCTTTGATCTATTCTGGACCTGCCTCGATTCCTCTCTACGTCACTATGTATCCGAGGAATTTTCCTGACGTCACTCTGAAAGAGCACTTGGTTGGATTCAATTTCATCTTGTAACTTCGCAGGATCTCGAACGTGTCTTTCAGGTTAGTAATATGGTCCTCCGCCTTTAATGATTTGACTAGCATGTCGTCTATGTACACCTCCATTGTATCCCCCAGTTTTTCCTGAAACATCTTATTAACCAATCTTTGATAAGTAGCACTTGTGTTTTTTAATCCGAAAGGCATAACTTTGTAACAATAAGTTTCCTGATTGGTTACGAATGCAGTTTTTTCTTGATCGTCAAGGTGCATCATTATTTGATGATATCCACTAAATGCATCCATGAAAGTCAAAAGTTTATGCCCTGCCGTCGCGTCCACCATTGCGTCAATATGAGGCAAAGGGAACGAGTCTTTGGGGCATGCTTTGTTTAAATCGGTAAAATCTACGCAAACGCGCCATTTACCGTTTTTCTTTTTAATGACAACCACGTTCGCAAGCCAATCAGGATATTTTACTTCTCTAATTTTTCTAGATTCAAGTAAGGATTTTACCTCATCATTGATTACCTGATTTCGTTCGGGCGCGAACTTGCGCCTCTTCTGCTTTATCGGTGGCACCTTCTTATTGACATTTAAGGCGTGAGTAATCACGTCGGGGTCAATACCCACCATATCCTCGTTTGACAAGGTGAAGCAATCACTGTAGGATTGTAGAAATTCCACTATTTGCTCATGTAAATTTGGCTCCAGGTCTGCTCCTATTTTGATTTTCTTGGATGGTTCTTTTGGATCAAGAGCCACTTCTTCGAGTTCTGGCGTCTCTGGCTTTACGTAACAAGTAGTTGCTCTACAGTCCTTTAATTGCTAATCTGAGGACTTCTTCGTTGCTTCAAGCTGTAAGTTTTTGGAAGTCGTTTCTTTCATTGTTATGGAATATCACTCCCTTACTAACTTCTGTTCTCCCTTGATTTCTTGAACCCCCCATGGTGTCGGGAACTTCACGCATTGATGATAGGTAGAGGGGATAGCCCTCATTCCATGTATCCACGACCTACCTAAAATGACATTAAAAGGTGAAGGGCAATCAAGTACTTGGAATTTTACCTGATAGTTAACTCCTCCTGCGACGGTGGGTAAGGATATCTCCCCTAATGTGTTGCATGATTCCCCACTGAAGCCTACTAAAGTCGTCGATTTCTTGACAATGTCGTCCATCCCGAAACCTAAGCTGTACAAAGCATCCAACATGAGTAAATTAGTGGAGCTTCCATTATCAACTAAGATTCTTTTGACAAGGAAATTGGCTATCGTTAAAGAAATTATTAAGCAGTCATGGTGAACTTACTCTTCTTCGACATCATCGAAGGAAATTGGCATCATGGCAAGACTTGTTCGTGAAGGAGCTTTAGGGCACTCTTTCCTTGTATCCCTCGCGATCCTTTTGGCTGCGGAGTACGTTATACCACAAATTTCCGATCCCCCTGTGATAACATTGATTACTCTGGTGTGCTTCGGTGGGGGCGACAGACTTGCTTTCTCCCTGTTACGCTCCAGCTGCTCCTTCGCTCTTTCCGATATTAATTCTCTAAGGTGCCCCCTGCGTAATAACTCACTCACCTCCTTCCGCAACGCGATGCACTCATCGGTTCGGTGCCCATGATCAAAGTGGAAGTCACACCATCTAGACTTGTCTTTTTGATGTGAGGGAACATTACTCTTTCGAGACCATTTAACAGTATCCCCCATGGCGTTGAGGGTTCGGACTACCTCAGTCGCATCTACGCGGAAATTATAGTGAGATAGTTTTGGAGGTAGTCTGGGATTCTCATATCTTTCCCCTTGTCTAGCTATCGTCGCATTGACGGTTATCTTGGTATGAGGTGCGGTAGGATACGGAGCATATCTTGGTTCTCGCCTTCCCTGTCTCCGGTCGGGTCGGTGAGGGCTGATCGCTTTTTCCGACGAAGAGGTCATCTTCCTCTAATCGAACATGAGCTAACGCCTTTACCTGCACTTCATCAAAATTCGAACAAGGATATTAGGTTAGTTCACGATATAACTCGGGATTATTAACCGATATGCCCCTTCGAACCGCCTCCACAGCTGTAGCGGCATCACATCCTTCAATGGTCACCAATTCCTCGTTATAGCGGTTGAGGAAAGCTTTCAGAGATTCACCCGGTTTCTGGATCAAGCGATAAAAATCACTTGATCGTTTCTTAGCATGTCGACTGCTCGCGAATCTGATCCTGAATTTGTCAATTAACTCGGCAAAAGATGAGATACTCCCAAGAGGTAAGTGTGAATGCCAATTGAGTGCGGGTCCGGATAACGTGTTCCCGAACCAACGACACATAACAATCTCCTTCATGTCAAAAGGGACTGTGCTAATATTCATAGCCTGTTTAAATGCGGCTATATGCTGATCGGGATCAGTTACCCCCTCGTACTTAGGTACATCGGGAACGTGATACTTCCAGGAGATATCAACTCTCGCAATAGCGGGTACGAAGGGGAAATCGGTGTAACCATCTCTCCTTTCCATCGCTATTGGTTGAGGTGCCCCTGGGACCTGAGTAATTCGGTCCTCCAAGGCTCGAAGGCGTTTCCATAATTGGGAAACCTCAGTATCTTCCCGTATCTCCCTTAAGGAATTACCATTTACCTTATACCCGGTTACTGGTCTGACAACATCGGGTGTCACGAGACTTGGATCGTCCATATCTAGTCGTCTAGCGACTCCTTCCACCACATCGGTTCCTCGGGGACGGGTTGGAGCCGATTGTACCTGAGATCGAAGCAAATTACGCTCATTAGTTAAAGTCTCAATTTGCTTTTCGTATACCTCTGTGAACATGGCGTTGGCTTCCTTCTCGCTCTCTAGATCCTTCTGAAGAGCGATCATTGTTGATCGGAGCTCCATGATGACGTCGATATCGCCCCCTCCAACTCCTCGTTGCTCAGAATTACCTAGGTCGCCATTGATGTTTCCAGAACCATGCTCCACTCTGTCCACATTCCCAGTACCATCAATGTTCCCGGTTCTGTCAACGTTCCCGGCATCGGGGTTGTTGGTTTCCTCATTGATCTCCTGATTGTCAAGATCCCCTATGTGGCTGTAAGTAGTTTGGATTCCCTCCATTTGATGGAATCTGCAGTTGTTTTAGCGTGATTTATTTTTGGCTAGGGCCCCACGATGGGCGCCAATTGTTTTGGGCAGGATAATCACACTAATGCGTTACCTGCTATAATGTGGGAATTCCTAACCAAAGAACAATAGTAACGCGTTATAAACTACGGACTAGATGTAGAAGTGAATAAAGGATATGAAAAGCAAGAACAAGTGGTATCGTGTATATTATGATCGTAGTTATGGATGAATCTCCCCACAATACAAATGAACACTTGTGTGAAACAAAGTGAATGGATGAAAAAGAATTAAGCTTTTGGTTTTGCCCCGAATGCCAGTGATGATCGTGCCTCCATTATCGCTTCACCCTCGTTTTATAGTCTTTTCCTCGGTTTAGACTGTTAATGGAGTGCTCAGCATATCCCAAAGATTTCGCCACCGTTATCAATGAATTAGTTGTTTATGCAAATTGATTCTGGGGTCCGAGATTCTCGTCACACCTTAATTACCTCCTCCAACGACTCATTCCTACCACGTCTTCAGCGTCCCTTCGGCCCTTTTCGCTAGCGAGCAATCCGGGCTAACTTTCCTGGGCTCGCCTTGTCTTTTCGGGCCTAATTCTGGGGAGACCCAACATTATCCACAAATGCTAAGTATATACTTCGATGTGTTGATCTTTATCTTCTAAGGGGGTATCTAAAACCTTTGCCTTCTTAATTAATAGGTCATTTAAAGACAATGCTGTGGAACTAGGTGTTTCTATTCCAAAAAAAAAGAATTCATAAAGTTAGCGATTACTTGGTGGTGATCTGGTACAATACGGAAAAAAAATTGTGTCGAATAATGTGATTAGGGATTTATTTGGGTACATACCAACAATGCTTTAATTGGAAGAAAGCTAATGTTTCTTCACTAACGGTCGAGTGGAAAGCTTCTTTCTCTAATGTCGTGGGAACAAGAAGACATGAAAAGAGTTTTTGGACTAGACTTGAACAAGGTTGGAATATGGTAATTTTCGATGCTTCTAATTGTTTTGGGCAGATTTAACACGTAAACGCGTTATCTGCTATAATGAGGGAACTCTAGTCAAAAATTAGTTTAAACACGTTAGTTCGCAAATAGTAAGTGATTCACGAAGAGAAATAACAAATGAACTAGTAAACAAGTAGAGAAAAAGATATGAGTCTAGAATAGTGAAATAAGATTGTAATTACACTGTTGCGAGTTACTCCTTATGATTCAAGATAGCAATGATAAGTAGTAGACATGTTAATTGGTAAAATAATAGATATCGAAATAAATAGGCAAAAATATAGAATGACGAAGGTAAACTTCACTATGATTCCATTCAGATGTAGAATAACAATTGATGAGTACGCCAAAGAGAAGATGAAGAGCAAAATAGCTTTTGAGATCGTCGATGAATAATCGAAGAATAAAAATACAATTGTATGTAGATTGCTTTGTTGTAGAGAGAGCGTATGAGAGTGAGTCCGAGAGAATGTGTGTTTTCTCGTCCCCTTTGCTGATGTTCTTCCTCCCCTTTTATAGGCTCATATTCTGGTCATTTATGAGTCAATCCCTAGAATCTCGCCTTGTTATTAATGTCTCCAACGACTAGTTTTGACCAGCGACTACTTCTGCTAAATCATCAACGCGTTAGCATTTAAGGCGTCTGTGATTTTCGCCCATGTAGTTAATGCGTTCCAACAACTCCTTGATACGCTCCTTGATTTCCTCCATGCAATTTAATGCTCCATTAATAGTGAATATTGTCTTTGATTCTTTCCGATCTCTTCATATCTTCGTGGTCCCACCTCATAAATTAGCCCGATATTTTAGGGCCCAACAATACCCCCCAAACCCGCTCAAAATTTCTCTCGTATATTTTGGTGCGGGTTTGAACTTGCTTTGGGAACCATTGCCTGAAGTCGTCAAACTAATGATCTCCTCATGTTGTCTTTGTCGGTTTGTGAAACTTGATGTTAATCGAGATGTCGTGTTGTGTATGCTTCGTTTGAACGAAGGCTTTCGCAAGACAAGCTGCTTAATCGAGATGACGTGTACCCGGGGTTTAGTGTTGGCTACAGAGGCCAATGTTGTAAATGTTGGCTACAGAGGCCGATGTTGTAAATGTTGGCTACAGAGGCCGATGTTGTAAATGTTGGCTACAGAGGTCGATGTTGTAAGTGTTTGGCTACAAAGGCCGATGTTGTAAGTACTGGCGACAGAGGCCGACGTTGTAATTATTGTAGTGCGCGTATGTAAGACTGTACTAAGGGAGTTTTTTGTATACGTAGTGTGATGACACAAATGACAAATGTAATATGCTCGTACATTGTTACATGTCATTTGCGCTTAAGGGATCCCCTTGCTCTAGAGCGCCTTAAGTGTACTCCACCTTAGCATCTTTGACCTGTCATGTGTGCAAGCGTTCGCCTGATTATAAGGCGGGGGCCCATGTTTTGGCCTGTAACTTCACAAGGCGTCCCTTGCTAGTTTTTGTTTGATGTATACTGGCGACTAAGGCCGATGTTTCGTGTGCTGGCGACTAAGATCGATGTTGTAAGTGTTGGCTACAGAGGCCAATGTGTAGTATGTAAAGAATGTATTAGCCCGATATTTTAGGCCCAATACTAATTAAATTAAATGATGGTAGAGCCTCAATTAGATTTTTAAATCGAGATCATAGTGCTTTTTGTTATCAAAATAGGAGTTGGACAATGTGGTTCTAGATCAGTTCTACAAGTTGAGACGTTGGCATTACATAAAGCCACCTTAGTAGCAAAATCGTTAGGAATCCGACATTTAGAAATAGATGGGGTTCTCACACTTGTTAATGAAATTAATTTAGTCTACTGATAGACTTGATTGTTTTGCCCATTCTATCCAGATAGATCAAATCTGCACGAATTCAGAGTTTTCTGCTATAATATGTAGGAATGTTATAGGTAAGACCATCACCAAAAAAAAAGCAAGGGTTTGAAAAAAAAAGTCCAAAATAGAAACTAAACCAAGCATTTGATTGTTATAACTTTATTTAGTACTGTTACGACTGCTTTAGAAACAGGAAAACAAAGTCAATATACATAATGATATTGATTTCACATGGAATCTATAAATGATGTTGAATTATTGGCATTAGTACGTTCAGTTGGACAGCCTTCTTCATATATATTGAATACAATTCCCACATTTCGTATATATGGATTTCGAAAACGAAAGCACATTGGTAGAAAAAGTTCCTTGCATAATTCTTTCCAACTTATGAAAGAAGCAACTCATGCAACGAATTTTACTCAAACAATCCATTGATCATGCACCATAACTTGCGGAAATATAATAACCTTATATAAATTAAACAAACAATTTCTATTTACGAAAAAAGAAATTAACGGTTCAAATTTATATTATGTTCTCTCCATTTCAATGTTATGCTCTTATTTTTCGATACCTTCATTCAAATATGCTTAAAAACGTTGAGTACTGACATTATTTTGGTCTGGAATCAAATTTTCACTATAAGAAATGTTGGCTCTAGTATAATTCTTTTTTTTGGCAAAATCAAAGAGTTGAATCAGGGGGATGGGAAATAATTTAATAAACGACGCAGAAGAAAAATAGATTGGACTGAAGCATGCACATCTCTCCACGTGCATGGCCATAACTCACATGAAGTTGAAATTTAATTAATGATGATGAACAGTACAATCACAACAAGCTTGCAGTTGCTGGCCCAATTTCCCTCCCTCCTCATGGATCTTCAAATTCCTGTCAATATAATGATATCAGGATCAAAAAAAAATAATTAGAGAATGGTTGATGGGATAATTAGCCTAAGCAAGCTCAACTGGATGATTAGAAGAGAGATTAGCAGAAGAACAATTAATGAAGATCCACAGAATGAGAGATTGTATGGAAACTGGAAAGGGCATTAATGTCGATGAGCAAAGCCGACAAGCGTGGGCTTGCCTTGTCAAATCACCAACTTTCGCTTTCCGATTTTGGCCTTTTTTTATTTGTATTCTTCTTCCTTCTGTGGGCCCCATTCAACCCATGTGGCCCACTGTAACTGTTATATCTAATTTTATAACTGTTTTCACGTTCGAATAATAAATTGTCTTACAAATAAAGTTAACTGTTGAAACTATTTCCGTACTATTTATGAAGATGATTGTTATTTTTTTGTTTACCCTATGAAAATGAATGTTAAGACTCTGAGCACTAAGGTCCTTGCCGTGTAGGTTTCACTTCCCCCACAAAGACAAAATTCCACCCATTTTTATTGCGTTTGAAAAGCATGTCATACAAGGAGCTTTGGCAACTATAAAATCCAAAAGGGAACCCATTTTTATTGCATTTGAATAAAGTTGGGTACTCTCGTAAGAAAGAAAGAAATATAAAAAGCCTATCAAGGGGGTAGGTATTTGAAATTGGGCCCATGAATACTAGGCCCAGTATAAGCTAGGTAATGGGCTCTCTAAAGGCCCAGTGAATCTACCCACGCCAGGTGCCGAGAGCAAAGCCATGCACTAGGAAGTAGGAACTAAGAAGAAACAAATTAAATTCTCTCCCCAGATGTTGATGAACGAAGTCAACGAACGAATTAATTAATAACAGGAAATTACCAGAAAGGGGAAAAAAAGGTAAGTGGGAAGAGCCCAAAAAGAATGCCATCAACTTACAGCCTAACAGCACACCCCAATACTATAATCTACATAACTTTTCTTGCCAATTCCAGTCAAATTTACCAGCCATTTCTGGTGCTACACCTCTCTCCAACCTTCTGTTTGATTGTCATCTTCAGCTCGAGCACACACGAACAATGCGAGGAAGAGATGGCAGTATAACAAATCATTTACAACAATCCATGTCCTCAAGGGCGAGGAGGAGGAACAACAGAACCTGAATTTGTCATAGTTGCTACTTGCTGTATCTGAACACTCTCAGACGATTGCCCAGAATCTCTTCCTACAGATCAGTACGGGTTCCATCACTTTTTTCTCCGTGTTCTCTAGCTTGTATGTGTTAACATCCCAAAGAAACTTAGGAGCTAATTCCTTGATTTTTGATGTAATAGACTCCTCATCTTTAATAATAACAAAACCCTGCACATGAAGCTCTAGTTGAGTATGCAATAATCAAATTGTGGAAGCAAAAGGGTTCGTTTTAAGATTGGTTTACATGATTTTCCACATCATGGAATATATTTTTAAATTTTCGTAGCTGTGCAAGCACAATATTTTCCTTTTTCTAGAAAATGTTGTGGGGTCAGAATGCTAAAAGTTACCTGGGGACGCAAAATGCGGTCCATCTCTAGCATGATATCCTCTAGCAAGCAGCCACCTCCGTGATTATTGTAATTGGAGAACAGATAATTAGCATGGAGCAAATCATATGATCGAGGATATGTAGAGAAAGGTTCGCACCTACACACGGAACATTCAGAGCAGATGGAAGAAATTTTATTAACTACAGCCATTATAAAAGGTTGAGATATAAGCACAATTTCCTCAAGAACCTTAAGAATCTCACCAATTGTGGAAGGTACCAACAAGGCCTCGGTCATATACCGCCGATAGGGTATTGTTCATATGTGAAGGAACTACATTCATAACCCAGACAGGATATTCCTTCAAGGCCACTGCAAACCCTCCATATA
Source organism: Fallopia convolvulus (assembly GCA_964016875.1). NCBI lineage: Eukaryota > Viridiplantae > Streptophyta > Magnoliopsida > Caryophyllales > Polygonaceae > Fallopia > Fallopia convolvulus. The sequence continues at coordinate 22,336,504 of OZ024736.1, forward strand.
AGGCATCCATGTCCATGACGTTACGTATATCAGTCTTGGAAGCATTCATCACGCCCCAATAGCGTTCAACCTCTTGCTTCCAAAACAGAGTATCCGAAGCAAACTGTTCTTCACTGACACCTACACAGTTTTCCTAACAGATTACCATTGAACACATTGCGTAAAAAACAAACGATAGACTGAGTCATTCTATGGCAATCTAAATAGATGAAAGAAGGAAAAACTCCTTGTCGAGGGCAGAAATTGTGCTATTCCTTAAGGTGAAAAGTGTAAGACAAGTAAACAAGAATATTGTAGAAGCCACAGTAAACTGAGAACAAACCTATTCTGTGGAGACTTGGAGAGTAAAATGAAAGACGTTCTGGCCTAGGAGGAAGCTGCTTAGCATCTGATTGTGAACTACTTAATGTTATGCAGTTCTTTAGTGGTGTATTCCATGATGCTTTAGAATCATCTGTAGTATCACATATATCTACCAGATCCTGGTCTGCATTCTGCTGAACACATGACTGATCTCCAGGTTTAATCCAGATAGCTGTCTGAACTTGACGAGCTATCAGCTTCCAACACATGGATGAAGTAAGATTCAACAATGTATCCCATATTAATGGGAAATCCTTATCCTTCCTATATGCCGGAGGGGCCGAGTAAACAAAGTAGCCATTAGGTCTTAGGAGGCGATCTAACTCTTTGAGCAATATTCCATCTGCAGACAACCGAAAGTAAAATTAATAATACTATTATGCACATTTTTTTTTTTTTTGCTTTTATTAGATACTCAGAGCAAATGCCCAAAGGATGGACACATTAGTTAGGTTAAAAGCACCAACCATTCGCATGCCAATCAACACGACATCTTGAACAATGAATCAGTTCAAATGATTTTGCAGGATATGGTAACTGCTTGGTGGCCAGAGCCGAAATCATTGCTCCAATTCCTCGCTCTAATGCAAACTGAATCTGATTTTCGTGACCATCTTTAGGGGCAAAGGACATTGTCTGTATATCTGAAGGAAGAAGATAAGCTGCAAAGCTAGCAACACCACAGCCAACATCCAGAACCTGAAAGACCCCTGCAGAACGTAGATCGCCTGTATCATTCGTTATCATGTTTCCCAACCTGCATGAAGTCAAGAAAATTAATATCACGATAAAACAAAAAATCTTGTCTAACTAGCAAGCTGAGACAGGTTTGGAAATAATCAGCTAATATTTGATATATAACTGCACAGACACTGAAAGTGAACTTCTTGAACGAAAATGCAGAAAAGTGTCATTCCGGCCGATAAACTTTTATCGTAAGTCAAGAACAATGCACAGAATTTAACAATGAAACATGAGCTAGGCTGCTTATTTCAACCACACCCGCATATTTAAAACGAAAATACCTGAGACAAGCTGGAAATAGTTAACCAATATTAGATATATAACTGCACAGAAACTCAAACTAAACTTCTTGAATGAAAATGCAGCAGAGTGAAAAGGAACATCATCCTAGCCTATAAACTTTATCCTAAATTTAGACCAGTATTCAGAAGCTTGTATGTGAAACTTCAGCTGGGCTGCTTACTTCAAGTATACTAGTATATAATAGCATGCAAATTTCTTGTAGGAATACAGCTGTTTAGTAGTGATATATTACATTAACTGAATTAAAGTTTCCCAACATAAGAATGTTACCTCTGAATATACTCATCTGCTCCATGTTTGAAATGGGTGCCACCACCAGGGAACCACCAAAACTGATCCTTCTCATGGACCCAATTTTGACCGCCTTTAACCATAGCAAGACGTGTATGATTCACATTGCTTCGCCAGATGTAATCCCTGCTAGTTGGCCATTGAATGGGAATCTTGTAATCTTTTGGCGGAGGCACTAAGCAGAACAAACGTTTGTCAAGCGGAGGGCAGTGTCTTTCTAGTTCTTCCTTCACAGACAGATTGAGACTTGGAAGCAGTTCTTTTATATACTCTGGATTATGACAGGGAATATACTCATTATATTCCAGAGGGCACACGTTCATTCCTGAATCTGGGATAACCAGGCCTCTCCTATATGATAGAGCAACCTTGTTTCTAAACACTGTCAAGTCTACAACAGAGATGATGCTTCATAAGTTTTGATTGAAAAGAAAATCAAGAACAAGGAAGTCAAAACAATGGAAAATCATGCATTAAGTTGAATAAATGTAATGAGCATCAAGATCATAATGAGATATAAGTGATAGCATAGCAGACAACAATATATCACGTCACTGGCATTTTCGTTATCATTTGAGACCATTAAGGAAATTAAAGAGTTCTGAAGCAATTATGCACATCCCACATCCTTCTTCATCTCGTGATTTAGGTCATAGTATATTGATTGAAATAAATTGCATTCAATTGGAAAAGATACAACATATTTGGCAAACAGGCACCAAATTGCAATGACACGAGAAGCTGAACCCACCATTGATGCTGAAATTTCTCTTTTTCTAGTTGAATATTGGTGCATCAGTGGTGCTAATAGTGCAAGTAATCAATCATTAAAAATTGTACTAGACATTGAGCTCTTATCTATTAAAAAACTCAAAGCTGAAGAACATCAAAATTTCATTCTATGCAAAATCAGAAATTAAGATCAAGTACACAACACATAACCAGCATAATTTGAGAAGAATCAGTAAAGCAGTACACGCAACAGAATTAAGCAATCGATCTCGAATTCAGAGACGAGAGCCTACGAAGTTGAGCATTCAGAAGCTAAACCAGATGAGTGAAATGGAGAGGAAAATACCAGTGGAAGAATCGGCGGAAAAGGAAGGAGAGGGGGAGGGAGAGAGGTGGAAAAGGGGACCATTGTTGCCGAATAGAGTGCCGATGTAAAAGGAAGTAGCCATGACAAAGAGAGTCAACAACAGCATCTTCCCGAGCTTCGAATCCACAAGGTTGCTTGTCCACATCGAATTCGTCGCCATCTCTCTCCCCCTCAACTCCGAAGAGATTAAAGAGCTGACTTACTTTGATTGATCTTCTTCTCGACTGTCGGTTGAATGAACACAGAGAGATTGAGAGTGATTTCGAATTCGAGCAACAAGAGATCTGGAGAGAGAGCGCTTGAGGGAGAAGGCGACGTAGAACGACGCCGTCACATCTCACAGTCACATGTATATGATCCACCGACCTCCTCGTCCTCGAAGTCACTCTTCAATATCTCGCGCGTGGATATCACGTGACCATTAACCCCACTAGTAGGGGTGGCAATGGATCAGGTTGGGTACGGGTGGACTACTTCCACCACCCGACCCGACTTCCAGAACCGTGTACCTGACTTGCTGAAAAAATCCGAACGGATGCACCCGTAACCAACCTGCACAAAAACTGACGGTTTTCGGGGTGGGTCGCTGTTTTTTCGAGTTTATATAACCTGCTGAATTTTTTTATTTCTAATGAAAAAATTGACCATAAAATCATAATTGATAATATTTATAAATTACATTACATAAACCAAACTCAAATTACAATAAACATAGTTATATAAAAGTCAAACACATTAATACCATTACAAAATATGGTCTAGAAATGTCTTCAACTAAGCATATAAAAAAACTAAATAAAGAACACAAATTCATGTCTTCACGTCTTCAACTTCAATATTCATCCAACTATCCAAGAGGACCAAGATTGAGAAAAGCAGCTCCTTCAAAAAGAAAATCCTAGCATTTCCAAGTAAAACATTAGCATTTGCATGATAAATATGACAATACAAGTAAACAAAAAAATATAAGAAGTTGATGAGATTGACAACTTCACTACTATTAACTTCTTCTTCTTCATCATCGGTATGAGTACCACAAGCTTGAGAATTGCCGACTTGTAATCCTTGTTAAAAAAATTAAACATTTAGTACATAATAGAAAGAATCAATAATAACTTAAGTTATAACAAAGTAACAAAGAGATAAGATTACCCGCTAACTCATCAATACCCCTATTTTGCAAACATGCCAATGCCTCCATGGTATTTGAATGAAGCTTAGAACGATGGGGTGTAACCAATCTACCACCCACACTAAAAGCACTCTCAAAAGCAACACTAGTAGCCGGTATTGCTAAAATGTCCTTAGCGACCATTCTCAAAGTTGGATATTTCAAATCAAGCTTCCAAAACCAATACTAGTGAGGAGGCTCCCCGTCCTCCTCAAGATATAGATCTAACTCGGCTCTAGCAGACATTACATTACTCCTACTTGCATTCCTACTAGCAAAATCCCATCAAGTAGCTCTAGAAGAACTAGAACCAATACTAGCACTTTTAAAAGAAGGATCAACACTCATTTGCCACTTTGCAGACACAATATCCTTATTAGAAGCAGAACCACCACCGATTGAGGAATATTTCTCTTGATAATTAGCTAACAACCTATATAACGATGATTTTATCCTCTCAACTTCAATTTCAGCTTCCTCCTCACCATAAAATATGCTCGTAATAGAATTCACACAAGCCAATTTGTTTTCGGGATCTAAAGCAGCAGCAACAGCTAAGAGTTTATTAACAATTCCCCAATACTTATCAAACTTCTCCAGCATACTTTCAGCCATTTTTCTAATATTCTCTGGTTCGTTAACACCATATAACTAAACGCCCAACTCAATCTTAATCTCACAAATACACTTGAAGAATAGATTAGTCGTTGGAAATTTTCTACAAGAAAATAATGAGGTCACATCATAAAAAACTTCCAACTTATTACACACAATGGTAGCAAACTTCCATTCTTCATCACTAGGAAGATCAAACTTAATAGCGGGATAATTAATTTTCAGCTTGGCAAAGACATCCTTATAAGACAAAGCACTTTTAAGCATCAAAAAGGTAGAGTTCCACCTTATTTTACAATCAAGAACTAATTTTCTAGAGCAATCAAGTTTTAAAGCTTTAGCTTTGTCTTCAAACTTTTCAAGCCTTTTAGGAGAAGCTAACCAAAACAACACACAATTTCTTATCTTCTCAATACTCTTAGCAATCACATCCAAACCATCTTGCACAACCAAGTTCAACATGTGTGCACTAAAACGAACATGCAAAAAATGACCATCCAAAATAAGAAATTCTGAATCAAATATATTCTGCAATACTCCTATCATAGAATCATTATTAGTGTGATTGTCCACGAGCACAACATTAATTTTTTCAGCATTAAGGTTGAACATATTAAGAGACTTTAACAAGACTTGAGCCAAAACCTCTTTTGTGTGGGAAGAAGGCACATAAGCAAACCTAATGACATACATAATGTTAAGTCATGAATGGTCATTTATTCATTTATAGTCAAATTTCTACACAACTACAAAAACTGCAAGAAAAACAGCATATGAACTAGGGGTGAGCAAACGGATATATCCGATCCGGTCCGGTCCGGTATACCGGATATCCGGTAATTTTTTCCCTTAAAATCTCGATCCGTATCCGATCCGTTAATTGCCGGATATTCGGTAAGAAATATCCGTTTGGAGCGGATATCCGGTAGCAGATATCCGCACTATCCATTTTGAAAAATATTTCCACTATTTTTTATTTAGGCTCAATTAATACGCATTATTGACGGATATCAGAACCGGATATCCGTCGATCCGTTTAAATTTTAATTAAAAGTTTACATGGTTAGGAGAATTGAACACTTGATGAGTTGAAATTTTACAAAATAGTCATTTAAACATCTATTCTACTTAGTATTAATGTATATTTTTAAAATAATATATATAGTACCGGATATACCGGATATCCGGTTGCTTGAAAACCCCGATCCGTATCCGGTCCGAATATCCGGAAAAAAATCCCGGATCGGATCGGATACGGATAAAAAAATTTGTGATCCATTTGGATCCGGATTTTTTCGGATCGGATAGGCCGGATCGGCGGATCGGATTAACGGATCGGGCATTTTTGCTCACCCCTAATATGAACTACGGAAAAAAATAATTCAGCAAACAAAAACTGCAGAAAAAAAAACAGTATATAGAATTGAAAAACAGCATACAGAATTAAAAAAACAACATACAAAAAACAACAATTCAGCAAACATAAAATACAGATTATAGATTTTCAGTATAGAGAATTAAAAAACAGCATACAACAAACAAAATACAGAAAACAACAATTCAAAATACAAAAACTACAGATTCTAGAAACGACATAAATTTTGCAGAAAATAGAAATTTAGATAAGTAAGTTACTTCAAAATTTTGTTATGCAAAATACATTGATCATCAATGAAATGAGAGGTGATTGCCATGTATCCCTTCTTTTGGTGAGATGCGGTCTACATATCCGTTATGATTGCAATCATCCCTTTATGATTCTCAAACATCTTTTTTAAGGCAACTTTGTTGCTTTCAAAAGTTTTCATGATATAACTCTTCAGTGTATTACCAGAATTCATCTTGAAGTTCGGATTCAAGCTACTCACAAATCTTCTAAGCCGAGATGCTCAACTATTGATAGAGGATACTCGTGCATAGCAACCATGTTTACAAGCTCTTTCCTTGATGATTCTTGGTCAAAACTATAATTTTTCAGCCTTGCCTTGCCATCGGATTTTGTATTAAGGTTGAGTAATTGTTGGCAAATATCAAGTTTGGCATGCCTCTTTGAGCACCTTTTTTTTGATATGATCCCGTAGAGACGTTGTTCCATTCTTGCTCGCTGCACACAATTGTTTGTTGCAATGCAAACATCTTGCAAGCTCGCTTCCATCAATCTTGAGCTTCACAAAGTGATTCCACACATCAGATTTGAGTCTTTTAGTTGTTTCAAGAGTTGGATTGGACACTTCATCGGTTGAAATACTAGGTTGACCAGCTTCGGATGGAGCGATATTAGAGGATTGATCAGTTTATACCGTGTTATGATTATTGGGGCAAGAAGATTGATCCTCAATAATCTGATCAATATCCATTTAAGTCACAAACTCATGTAATAAAAACACACATATAAAGAGAAAATCAGATTGTGGAAGATAAACAAAAAGATGTTATATTAAAGTTAGATTAAAGAACTAAATCTGTATATCATGTTCCATTCAACAATAAGAAAAATAAAAGACATCAAGCAAAGCAACATTGATATGTTATACTTCCATTGCATCTCAGGCACTCAACAACTAAGCAAAATTGATAAAGCAACTAAATCAGTGTATCATGTCCCACTATCAATGTTCTAAAAGCTAGCAGACCCTGGGCGGAGAGGGGCCGCCTAGCGCCTAGACGGCCTAAACGGTTGCTTAGGCGGTTCTGGACTGGAGCCCAGGCGAGCTGGATGGCTAGGCGGGTTGGGACCTTCAGCGCCTAGGCGGGGCCTAGAAGGGATTTTTAGAACAGTGCCCACTATCAATAGCATATTAGCATTCTTGTTCTAATGTTCCATACTTCCATTGCATCTCAGGCACTTAGCAAACTTAAGTGAGTCTAACAGTTGTGTCAGAAAGCAAAGCTTTGATTTTGATGGTTCCAAAGTTGAAGGAAGTTGATAACATGGATTCTTCTATTAAGTCGTGGACATGTGAGAAGTCACGGACATGTGATTCAAGACGGAATGGAAGAGTTGGTAGAATGTGAGTTGAAGACCTTGTTAGGTCGTCAACTTACGCAAGTGAGGTGGACACTTCGAAGCTGCAAAATAGGTCGTTGACGTGAGTGACGTCCCTGACCTATGCAAGTCACATGGCCAACCTCGAATCTGTGATCCAGGTCGTCCACGTGAGTCAGGTCGTCAACGTGATCCAGGTCGCCGGCGTGGGCAGGTCGTTGACGTGAGCCAGGTTGTCGACTTGACAAGAAGGCAGACTGAAAACGCGTGAGAAGATTGTGCGAGATATCATATCAGTTTTGTTATGGAAAGAATCTTCTTAAAACCAGAAAGGACGTGGATCTTGCTTAAGCCATAAGGAGTTTGTTTTGTTGTAATATTTATTTTATCCTTAGAAAGATTTTTAAAGATTAGATTTATATTATCTTCCTTAATTAATAAAGGAAGTAATATATCTCTAAACCCTAGTGTGCTAGCATATATAATTCATGGTTATTAGGTTAGGAATTGAGAGAGCTTATATTGCATATTAAGAGAGGAAAAATCACAAGATTATACTCCATATTTGTGAAAGAGAAAAGATAGAGTGACTCGTTCGTGGGATTCGATCGAGTGGTGAGTTCGGAGAGATGTAGGCTTGTTAGATGGGTTGAGGGTTGTGGTTACTCGGTTCACAACGAGTTCTAGAGTGCTTGGGAAGTAGGTGTAGATCCAGGATGTTCTTGTTAACAATCCAAAAGATCAATAAAGCAAGCTACAACTTTTAATCCTTCCAAGCGAGAACTTGGAAGGGAGTGGTTTTCGCACTTGATTGATTAAGTTCATCAATCAAGTGTTTCCACTATAAAATATTGGTGTGTCAAGTAAGTGTTTTCTGTTAAATTAAATTTCCGCTGTGTATACACTCAGGTTGGTGACTTTGTCTAAGTCAACAACCTTGACCAGGTTAGCGACGTTGGCTAGGTCGACGACCTAGAAGTACTAACGATCCTACAAGTTGCAATAGTCTAACTTCAAACTTAAACTTAAACGAGTCTAACAATTAAAAGACCTGAAATCAACAAACTCAGCATACTTCCACACAATCTAATAGTTGAAAAAATAAAACAACTTCAATTTTCAGATCTGAGACATACTTACAAGGCCAAACTCATGAGAAAGAAAAAACGAGTGAAATGTAAGCACTAAGCACGCAAGTCAACAAGCTACACCAACAGTGTCTCAAGTGAAATGCAAGCAGACAAGTGAAATGCGAGTAGGCTGCAGCATTTTGCTCGACAAATCGAAAAAATTTACCAACTAAGTGTCTCAAGAGAGGTGGCTAGCCGACGAGGAGAAGAGACGTCGTTGGCGTCGGCGAGGAGTAATGTGTCCAAACGTCCGGTGACTTGAGGAGGCTAGCCAGGGAATATTACCGGTGTGAGTAGTGAACCTGGTCCTCTACAAAGTGTCGACTATAGACCGGAGAAGATGACCTTCAACCACCGGGGAAGATGAGTCAGATGAGATGATAGGGGAAGATGACTCGAGAGAGGAGCGAAATGACGTTTTTTTTTTGCTCTGGAGTCTGGAGAAGTGGAGAGTGGAGGAGAGACTGGGAGAGGAGGAGGCCGAGTGGCCCTCTTTGGCTCCTTCAATTACTAAAAGAAATTTTAGGGTTAGGAATGAATAGGAAGTTTATATATTAGGGGATTTAGGGATATAAAATATTAATTTTTATTAAAATAAAATAATAGAATCTAGGTGAGCGGGTCGAGTGAGCGGGTTGGGTCGGGTCGTTATAGGGGTCACCCGAAACCATACCTGATTGCCCCAAAACCGTTTCTACCCACCTTTTATCGGTTTTTCACCCGTTTTTTCGGGTCGGTTTTTTCAGGTACCCGTCGGATGCGGGTGAAATTGCCATGCCTACCCCCAGGTTTCCCTGACCGTAATAATATGTGCATTGTGCAGATTGTTCATCTTCAGTACTTCATAATGTTTATATGCCTAAACTTTATTAAATCCTTCATACGAACAAACTCAACATTACCACCTTTAAAACACAACTCAATCCTCTAATTTCTACAAGTAAAACTCCGAGCCAAGACACAAGGTATCTGTTAGAAAAATTAAGGCTTTGATTTTGATTATTCCAAACGTTTATCACATGATCGACCTCGAATCTGCAAACAGAGTCGCCAACGTCATTCAGGTTGCCGACGTGAGTTCAAAGCAAACATAGAAGATCTTGAAGATGCATGTGATATTGAAGATTTGGATAAGATGTTCTTGTTTTAGAAAAGATCTTTCTATGAAAGGATAGCAAGCCGTCGATTACCTTTGCCCTAAGCCATATATCTTTGTATCTTATTTTATGCTTATGATGATACTTGTAAAGATAGAAAAGTATTATCTTTCCATAACCGAATTGGAAGATAATATCTTTTCTAATCTGACCTAGTTTTCATGTATTTAATCTAGGCTTTAGGTTAGAACATACACAAACTCAATACTCTACTTGTGAAACAAAGAAAAAGGTTGTTCGAAAGAAAGAAAGGAGAGACGTAGGCATGTTAGTTGGTTGAGAGTTGTGGTTACTCGGTTCACAAGAGTTCTAGTGTATTTGGGTAGGACTAGTCCCGGGGTGTTCTTGTAATCGGATTCAAAAGTATCAATAATTGCAAGCTACGGCTTTTAATCATTCCAAGTGAGAACTTGGAAGGAAGTGGTTTTCACACTTCATTAATAGAGTTCGTTGATCAAGTGTTTCCACTATAAAAATCCTTGTGTTCAAGTAAGTCTTTCTTGTAGTTTAATTTCCGCTGCATTTACTTAAAAGGTTGACGACTTAGTTGAGGTCGGTGACCGAGACGTAATAACGATCCTACACTTGGTATCAGAGCCTTGTCTCTAGATCTGTTTTATCACTTCATATCTACAAGAAAGATGAATTCGAAAAACGCGGCCATCAATGATTCATTTTGGAAGCGACCAGCGCTAAGGCCGATGAGTATAATTGGTGGGTCGAGCAAATGGAGACACTCATATGCTCTCTCAATGGACAACTCTAGATGGTTATCAAGATGGGTCTTGAAACCTTTCTTATTGGCTGATAGAAAGGAAGAGAAAAAGAAGGACTACAGTGATGCTGACATCAAGAAGTTGGAGAAGAATACCCATGCTAAGAAGGTTCTCCACCATACTCTATCCCCTGGTGACTTGAAGAAAGTCGTTCAACACAAAACGCCCTAAGAAATTTGGGATGCTCTCAAACGACTTCACCGAGGAAACAATGATGTAAAGAAGGACCGCAACATAACACTAGAAAGGAAGTATAAAAGGAATGAGTCAAGAGAAGAATGAATCCTTAAAGTGACTATCACTCAAGATTTCAGGTTGTGGTTAGCCAACTTGAGTTTCTTGGTGAGAAACTTCCTCAATGGAAGCATGTTAGCAAACTGATCCAAGGGCTCAACTCAAAATGGAATGAAGTTGCTGATGCGTTGCGAACCAACAGTGAGACCAAGTCACTCACTTTGGAGGACGTCATTGGAAAATTGAGCATGTATGGAGGAATCAAGCAAAAGCAAGACGATCGCTTTGAAATTGAAAAGGTCAAGAACATTGCGTTGAAAGTGGGAAGAGCATTTGATCTTGCTCAGACTGAAGAAGATCAAATCGATGGTAATGATGAGGTAGCACTCATAACAAGAGCTATGAACAGGATTTGGTACCGCAACAAGCTTCTTCAAAAGGTTTTGAACCAATTAAATACATGAAGGATGTTATATGCTACCATTACTCAAGAAAAGGACACTTTGCTAGAAACTATGTCAAAAAGAAGTCTGAAGGTGACAAAAGTGCTATGTTGGCCATCGGGGATGACTCTAGTGTTGAAAATGACACAAGTAAACAAGAAGAAGTTTGTAGGCTGATGACTCTCCTAAAGTGGTACAAAATTCTGAACTTTCATCTATTTTGTCCAACAAAACCAAAAAACAGTTGCATGCTATCATTGAGATTTTGGGAACCCAAGTTACTGAACTTAGTGAAAAACTTGAAGAAAAAGAAGATATCATCTCTAACTTAATGGATGACAACCAAGGTCGGTCTATAAAATGCATTAAGTTAGAAAAGGAATTTCCTGTTTCAGAATCTTTGGCGTGTAAGACTTGTGATAACCTTAAAGCTGAAGTGGACAACCTAGATAAGAAAGTAAAAAATCTAGAAGGAGAAAATCTCATGTTAAAACTTGGTAATGCTAAGTTAATTAACGACATGGAAAAGAAAAAGCAAGTAGTGAGATTAAAAAAAAAGTGGATAGAACAGTTTGTTGCTAAAAAGGCTTCTAAGGATTATGCAAAGACCTTTGTGAGGTCAAGACCCAGACTTGAATATTCTTACGTGCCAAAAGAATCGAAAATCTTGTTTCTTCTTAAGCATAAGGGTCACACACCCGCTTTGTTTTCCTTAGTTTCTCTAGTTTTAGACTTACAATCCCCCCCCATCTTTGTTACTTCTTTGAGTTGATAATAGTAATTACTTGGAATACAAGTTTCCCTTGGGTTAGACCCCGACTTACCGACTATGCTTGTTGAGTAAAAAGGGATTTAATTTTGATTTGGCATCAATGATTTTCAGTCAATCAGCTATGCTTCTCGTCGCCTTTCAAACTGCAAACCAAGCCTAAACCCCTCTCATGCTCGAAGCCCCTCGAACATCCCAATCTCAAGAGCTTGGCTAATCTTCCCACCATCCAACCAAAAATCCCAAAATTCCTCAGGAATCTCCAAAAATCCAAGCCTCTCAAGAAAATCTCCCACTCTGTTCTCCAAAATCCCTCCCCAATTCTCCAATTTCAAAAGAGAAAGCGCAAGTTGAGCTGGAATATATGCTAGGGATCGAAAATCCCAAAACACAAGACATGCAAGAAGTTTTTGACTTCGTACAAGATATTGTTCAGTCAATTGAGGCCATGGACACTCAAGAACAAGAAAAGGAACCAGTCTCCGGGGAGAAGACAACCACTGTTCCTTTGGCAGGAAAAGGTGCTTAGGTTGACGAACTTCCTCAAGTCGTTTACCCAAGTAAGGTGGTCTACCCAGTTGAGGTTCTCGACTCTCATGTACAACAACGTCGAAGGTCAAGATGACTCGGAACAAGGTACTCCTAGTGATCTGACTCTCTCTGCTCTTTAAACTATTGTGTCTGCTTCTAGGGTTAAGTCAAAGGAAGAAATTGCTAGACAGTTGTTTGAGTCCTTTGAAAAATTTGATGAGGAAGATGTCATTATAACTAAGGAATTAAGGAAACCTACGACTACGGGTTCGAGTATTAAGGTCACCGGTAAAAGAGGAAAGTAAATCCCACTCTTGTTGGTTCTGAGGGTGGAGACTCGGTTATTTCTAAGAGATCTGAAAGGGGAAAGAAAAGCAAAAAGGATCCTACAAGAGCAAGTGGACGAATCGCTGCAAGTGGGAAACCTAGGAAGTCTAATGTGGACAACAAAGGTGAACGGGGAATTAACGTGGCTATGCGTGAATTTGTGAAGCAACCCATCATGGACGATGTGTTCATCGAGTCTACTGGGTTAAAGGGTGTTTCTTAATTATTGTTGTTCCAAGGCGGAGATAATTTGTTAAAGGAAGAAGAAAGTTTCAATCCAGGGCTGGGATTATTTGGCCCTTGATTTCTTTGCCAAGTTTGTGACCCCCAGTGTGGTTTTCGCATTCACCATCGTGAATGTCTATATCTCCACTTCATTTTCTTTTACACAACTAGCATATGAGCATGAGGACATCCATTTGAGCAAAATGTTATCTTTAATTGCAAAAGTGGATGCTTTTATCTTAAGTTGACGAGCAACTTCTTTATCTTCAGGTAGAATTTCTTCTTGCAACAATCTTATGAAAGGCATCACGCACGAAGGTGATGTGTCATCTTCTCAAATGTCTAACATGTCGATATCTTTGCTGATTGAAGGTGCATCCAGATGCAAGAACGAGATTTTTTTCATATTCTACAGGGAGATTGTTGATCCAAGGTTGGCTAAGGAGTCTTCCTATGTATTAGCATCTTGAGGCACTTTCTTTATTTCAAAATGTTGAAATTTTTTGATAATGTTTTGAACCTTCTACAAGTATGTAGTCGTCTTCGAATCTTGGCAACATAGGAACATGTTACTTGATTTACAATGAGTAACGAATCACAAATTACCTCAAATTCTTGTATGTTCAAACTTTGGCAACAATTAATTTAATCCTTCTATAAGTGCTTCGTATTCCGCCTCGATGTTTGTTGCCTTGAATGCATATCGCACGGCTTGGGATATCCTATCCCCTTGTGACGACTTTAGTACTACCACAAACCAACTCCAACTTGGTTAGAAGCCCCATCTGTATGTAGTAGCCACCTTCCAAATGGTAACATTTTTCCCACTTGCATTCTTTCCTGCTCATCATCACCAGGTGGGGTAGGAGTATAGTCATTCACAAAATCTACCAAAGCCTACGACTTCAATGATGTCCTGGGTTCGTAGTTGACATCATATTCGCTCAAGTGTATCAACCACCTAACGAGTCGACCTGACTATTCTACATAACACTCTTCATTGGAAAGTTAGTTCTGAAAATTATGAAATGACTCTCAAAGTAAGGTCGCAACTTAATCGAAGCCATACCTAGGGCAAGTACAAGTTTCTCAACAGGAGAGTACCTCGTTTTGGCATCCAATAAGGTTTCACTTACATTGTAAATCGGGAGTTGATCTCCATCTTCCTCACAAATGAGTAACGCATTGACTATGACTTCTATGACGACCAAATACAAGTACAACACCTCCCCCTATTTAGGCTTTGTCAATTTTTGTGGTTGCAACAACTATCTCTTCAAATCCTGAAACATGTTTTCGTTTTCTTCTGTCCATTCAAATGACTTGTTTTCCTTAAAATGTCGTAAAACATCTTATTTCTATCGGATGATCCCGGGATGAAGCTGTTTAGAGCTGCTACCCTCACAGTCAATTTTTGCACGTCTTTTACGCATCGGGGCAACTAGAGGTCTAGGATCACCTTTAAGTTCTTTGAGCTTGCTTCAATCCCTCTTTGCATTACTATGTAACCGAGGAACTTCCCTGACATGACTCTAAACGAGCATTTCATCGAATTTAACTTCATATCATATTGCCTTAGGATAAAAAAGGCATCTTCCAGATGTTGTATGTGCTCCTCAACTTTAAGCGATTTGACTAACATGTCGTCGATGTAGACTTCTATAGTATCTCTCAATTTTCCCCAAAACATTTTATCAACAAATCTCTAATAAGTATCACCTACATTCTTAATTTTGAATAGATTCCTTAGTTATTAACCAAAACATCTTAACTTTATAACAATAGATTCCTTAGTTAGTCACGAATTCCCTTTTTCCTGGTCATCGGGATGCATTATTATTTGGTGATGCCTATGAAATGCATCCATAAAAATCAACAACCCATGTCCCTCCAGTCGCATGACTGGCATCCACCATTGCGTCGATATGAGACAAGAGGAATGGGTCTTTGGGAAACACTTTGTTTAAGTCGGTAAAATCGATACAAACTCACCATTTCTCGTTCTTTTCTTTACGAAGACCACATTAGCTAACCAATCAGGGTATTTAACTTCCCCTATTTTCCCAGATTCATGTAAAGATTTTACCTCTTCATTTATTACACGGTTCTGCTCAGGAGCAAATTTGCGCCTATTTTGTTTAGTTGGCAATATCTTGTTATCGACATTAAGTGAGTAAGTAATAATCTTCGGATCAATACCCACCATGTCTTTATTCGACCACACAAAGCAACCAGAGTAAGATCTTAAGAAGCCGACCAGTTGTTCTCGTATTTTTGGTGTCAAGTCTGCCCTACCCGAATCTTACGAGTGGGATTTTCGGGGTCCAACTCCACTTCTTCCAATTCCAAGATTTCAAGCTTGACGTAATGTGTCGGTGTCTTACAATCTTGTAATTGTTATACGATCGATCTCTTTTAATTAGATGGCGTTGGAGCATTTTAAGTTGTGTCCGCATGGTTACGGAGTAACATTCTTGTGCTATTTTCTATCCCCCTTGATTTCTTGAGATACCCCTTGCGAAGCAACTAGTAACCTCTTTACTTGAAGCGATGCATTCATCCGTCTTGTTACCAAGATCAAAGTGGAAGTCACTGTTGAGAGGGTTTTAATTGACAAGAAATAAAATTTATAGTCAAGACCCCGCTGAGTATAGCGAAGTCAGGATCGTCCACGGGAAGCAAGGTTGTCTGTTTACTGAGCTATAAAAACAAGAAAACAAAGAAAAAACAAGGCAAAAACAACTACGACAGACCTCGTTAACGACCTTGTCAAGGTCGGTATCGATGATGGATTTCTACTGAAACAAAACAAATATCAAGATGCAAGTGCAGGTTCGGTACCGGTCCTAGTGCCTCGATAACGAGTGAATTCGAATGCAAAACTAAGGAAAATCAAAGGATAAAAACCTCTAGGACAAGGGTTACCACAACATAGCTATACATATAAACTCATATGAAGATAAAGATCATGCATTTGAAGATAAATCTATCAACTTTTGTTGACTACACAAGCAAATCAATCAACTTTCATAAATCAACTCAATTTATTACTTGTTTTGAATCCAAAGCTCGAAACTTTCGTTATCGAACAATATCAACATTCAAGTTCACAACTTTAACTTTCGATCAGGCAATAAACTCAAATTACTTCGACTCTCATCTAAGCATAAGCACAAACAAGCAATTCAAAAGATAGAAGGCAATCAAAACATCAACATATTTATTCAATCATGCACAACTATGTCGGGTTTCAACGCCGACCCTAGAAAAGAAAACTACTCACTCTTCATTGAATCAAAACAAACAACTTTATTCAAAGAGAAAATTGAAAAGCAAAATTGAAAACTACTCACTCTTCATTGAATCAAAACAAACAACTAGTCACCTCATTAACGACCTGCACAGGGTCGGTAGACACTTGTTGAATCCCTTGGCAAAATCACTGATGCACAGCTCGGTACCGACCCTCACAGGTTGGTAACGAGCTCTCTGTTTTGACTCTTTTGAACTCTTTCCATGGCTTCATTTGAACTTCTTCTTGATCTTCAAGATGAACTCTTCCTTCTCCTCTTTTGAGCATTCCACACTCACCACTTCACTTCAGATTCGCTTGAAAATGCTCAATTCCGCTTCAAAACCCTACAAAAAGACACATGTTAGAAGATAGAGTTTTGATGGTTCCAAAGGTCAGTGACACAGAAGTTGCATGGAGAGTCAGCGACATCAAGTTATTATGAAGAAGTCATTGACAAAGGATAACTGGCAAGTAACTATTGTTGAAAAGTTGTATTTTGATGGTTCCAAGGAAGTTAGTGACTTCGAGTTTGCAAGCCAAGTCGTCGACTTGGCAAAGTCATGGTACAGTCACTGACATGACTAGTTGGCGACGAAAACTATTTATGGAAGGAACGCACAGATCATGTGCAATTGTTTGCAGGACAGCTGGGGCATTTATTTATAGATAATATCATCACAAAAGAGTGCTAAAATCATAAGAAAATGATATGATTCCATTGATATATTTTATGTGTACGTAAATGTTATATTAGGAAATATCTTGTAAGATTGCGTGGGATGTTATTTCCTTAACCGAATAGGAAATAATATCACACGAAATCACACCTTATTCTAGCTTAAATACTGCATTGTTTTAGGTTAGAAGTAAGGAATTTCGTGCATAATTGTATATCTTGAGAAAAAGAAAAGAGAGAGTTCTAGGTTGAAGAAGACTCGTGTGTGGGATTCGTACGAGTAGTGAAGAAGACTTGTGTGTGAGATTCGTGCAAGTGGTGAGTTTGAGTGTTCTTAGGCATAGCGTGAGGTTGAGAGTGTAGGTACAAAGGTAGAGCGTGGTTCAAGGTTGTGGGATTCAACTTGTACACGGGAGAGCTTTGTAACACTCAAGAAATCAATAGAGCGAGTCTAAGGACTCTTGAAATCCGACCAAGTGAAAAGCTTGGAAGGGAGTGGTTTTTCTCTAAGTAAACTAGTTGGTTTACGAAGAGTTTCCACTATACATCGCTTGTCATTTACAGTTTGGTAATATCTTTCCAGTTTGATTATTCCACTGCTTATTTCAAGGTCACTGACTTTACCAAAGTCAGTGACTTCAACTGTTACTCAAAGTCGACGACATTGCGGGAGTCGCCGACTCGTTTAAGTACTAACGATCCTACAACACAAAACGGAGTAGCTTCCATACTTTTCACAAAATATGCAAACTTATCCAAAAACACACAAAAATAACTCTAAAACTTACTAAAACTAAACCAAACAACCTAAGAAAGACACCTAAAACTAGACTGAAAAACACAAACATCAAAATACCCCATACTTAGGCTTGCTTGTCCTCAAGCAATCACTAAACAATAACCAAAACCAAACAATCATGCTCATCAAGCAATAGCCTTCATCTCAAAAGCAACATCAAACATAGCAGAAAATAACAAAGGACTATTAACATCATCACACATATATAAGCACTAATAGACACAAGCAACTACAATCCTACCTCACCAAGGATATATGTGTTTCACTCAACTGTCAAGTGTTTGGGCTTATAAATCCAATCTCTCAAATCAATCTTATATGCAAAAACTCATAGAAATTGGAACTTATATCACCAAACTTAGGCTCAATTAAAAATTTCATAGAAGTTTCCATTCGGTCGGGTTGTAATGGGGCTTGGTAAAGACAATAAGTCGTGGAAATTTTTTGGCTATGTGGTGCTAATAATATCCGGGAATCAAAGACTCCTAAAAACTCACACATCTCCAAAAATCTCAAAACAAACATATACCAAACTCACTCTCATTATGCTCACTTCACTCACCTTTAAAATCCTAGAAAGTCTCATATAAACATAAGAGAATCTCTGGTTTTACTTCAAACACAATGCACATCTTTCTTCTCTTCTTTATTTCTTTTCAGCATTTTTCTGCATTTTCATCTTTTTGCTCTCGACTTGCCTCGTTAACGACCTGAGAGGGTCGATAACGAGCTACACTTCTCCTCGATTTTTCTCTTTTTCTATCGTTACCGAGCCCACATAGGCCAATACCGATCCAAACATTCTTCTTTTTCCTCCTTATTTTTGTTGTGCATATTCTCTACCAAGAGATCTTTTTACAAAATAAAATAAGAGACTTCTAATCTACCCCACCAAAATCCTAATTTCAAACCATAACATAACATTTTTCACTTTAAAAAAACATACCTCTCCAACTAAGTCCTAATCCCCGGATAAGGTCAAGCTTATCTCGGCTAGGGAAATAATTTTGTAGAGCTGAAAATAAAAGGCTAAAGCTCAAATTGGTTGTCAAAAAGAAGATCATGTATAGGGTGGATAGGGATTAATAAGGCTCATAAAAATAAGTTCTCTATTATATGACTTTCACAAGTAATGAACTAAAAATCTTATATAGGTCTCAAGAAATAGATAACCATCACAATTCCAAGAGATAGTATACATAGCGAGAGTAAATCACACAAGAAAATAAAAGGCTAAAAACAACTCACAAGGTTAATTTTTTTTTTGGATTGCACTACTAATGCTAAAAGTTATACATGCTCTGTTTCATCATATGCTATTCCTCTATAAAAAAAAAACAATTTCATACTAAGAATTAGGCTATACCATCAAAAACAGCATTTGAAAGGAAATTACATGATTATGCAAGCAATTAACTATCATAGAACCAAAAGACAAGGTATTTTTTGTGATTTTTATTTTTTTCAAAAACGAAGACAACTAAAAAAAAGATAAAACAAAGCAAACAAAACAAACAAAGAACAAGCAAACAAATAAGTTTTCTTTCCTCCCCTACCCCATACTTAAAATTACAGTGTCCCCACTGTAATAAAGCTAAGCAGTAGAAAAGAATAAAGAAAAGAAAGAAACTCACAAGATAAACTGAAGCAGAAAAGAACATCCTTGAAATTGAATCATCGCCGTGGTGGTGGTGGAAACTGTCGCTCGAAGTTGCCCATAAACTCAAACATGTTCCTCCAGCGCTCCTCATCAACCGTCACCCGTTGCTCCATCGACCTCCAATGAGCATCAACCTGCTGATGCCTCGCATCATCTAAAGCCATGCGAGCTGCATTGACACCCTCCTAACGATCCATCCTCTGGGTAAGCTATGTCTGCTGCAGGTTGAGCTGTTGCATCTGGAAAGACAAATCATTGGCCCATGGAGGTGGAACACTTGATCTAGAATAGGTAGGCTGAGGAGGTAGTTGTTAGTGATCATGGGGCTGGAAGTGGTCTTGATAGATCACCGGGTTGTAGGGCATCATCTCATACGACTAAGGCTCGGTAGGCGGAGGCGATGGCTCATTACCGAAGCTGAATGCCTTGGTATTGACCTCAAAATAATCGTTAATGAGCCCAGGTTGGTCGTTACCAAGGTTGTGATGTGAACCCCGTTGGGAGATTCACGAGAGGATCGATCTTGGACTCGTAAATGGTCTTCTCTTGCGGTTTTTGGATAGGTTTTGAGTCGATGACGACTAGACTTTGATGAGAAGAGAATTGAAAGGATGTGAAGGTGCTCTCTTTTGAGGGAGAACTGAGGAATATGGGATGAGAAGAGAATTTGGGTGACGCCTTTAAGAAACGAATCTGGAGACAACTCGACAGAGTAACGGTATATTCAAACAAAGCCTAAAGAAATACAAAGGGGGAGAGGCCTTTATATAGAGAGGCTCTCAAAAACCCTAGCAAGCAACAAAGCTTATTGGACTAGGGTTTGCATGCAAGCAAAGGCCCAACGTCCAAAAGCCCATAAATCATAAATAGACAATACTAATAGTAGCAACAACCAAAACAGGAAAGACATAAATAGAAATATGCTAAAATAGGAAAATACATAAAATAAGACTAAGTGCTAATCCAAGGGGGGCGCCATGGTCTGGAGCACCTAGGACTGGTCGGAACTGTGTCTGACCCTAGGCAGGGTCGCATCAGGTTGTCTTCGTCGCCAAGTACCTCGGTACCGAGGTCATCATCCTCGCTATCGAGCTCCTCTGTGGCTGCCCTGTCTTCATCCATTTTAGCGCCTTCTCTTTCAAATCTTTGACTCACACTCCCTTAATGACGGCTCATCTTGTGGCTTCTTCTCCAACGGGAAGGCATGACCTGTCCAAGCTTCATACCAGTTCGGTACATAAAGCAACTCAAACTTGGCCCGATCAAGCAACACATCTTGGCGAAGTACCTTGGTGGCTAACCCTTCTTCGGTCCTCACAAAGATGTTGGAAGAGAACCAATACTTGGAGTCTAGCTTTTGGGGACGGTTTGGAGTATAACGCTCGAGATCGATACCAAGATTCTCCGCCAGAAGACTCACCAAATTCCCGCACCATACTTCCTTTGACATGGTCCCGTACTTCTCGACATATCTCAACCATTCATAACCCAAATTCAAGGGGGCGGGGTCCTTAAAAAGAATGGTACAGAGGCATGCAACCTCCAACCGTGTTGGCCTTGAAAGCTCTTTCTTGAGGCCAAAAAGTGGCGCCCAAGACTCGGAGAATGATCCGGAAGATGGGGTTGATGATGCTTGCCCCTGGGAGCGCCGGTGCGGAAGGTTCGACCTCCCCGGAAATATAACTCCAAGTGCCGGTTACTTTAAAATTTTTGATCTTGTAGTCCCTAGAGTGGTGAGGAAGCTCGAGGAGTGCATTAAATTGGGCCATTGTGCACTCGCGATCAACATTGCCTAACCGGAACTTGATTTTACCAACCGATGTCTTGGTCTTGAAGCTTGTTTGGAGAGTGGCTATGAACTCGGCGGTGAGGGTCGGGTAATGTGGTGTTTCCTCCTTCTTCAATAGATGAGGTATACCAAGAATGGCAAAAGCATGTTTGACATCATCATAGATCCCCATAGCCTTAGCGCTTGACCTCGAGAATCACCTTGTGAAGTGGTCCTTCTGAATGACGGAATCAAAAATCTTGACTTGCTCTTGAGTAGCCAACATGACATCGTCCATGCGTGGAGGAGATGGGGACCTTTGAGTCCTCCTCTTCTTTCCGACTCTAGCGTTAGCTCGACTAGTGCTTGCCATGTGTACCTGCAAATACCATGAAATTCCAACATAAGATCCATAAAAACCAATCAAAAGAAAACCCCATACTTGATCTTGAAAATGATCTCGACTTACCTCGGTACCGAGCCAATTGGGTCGGTAACAAGGTATTTGGATTTGGTTCCAAAATTGAGCATTTCACAGGTCATTACCGACCCTATCAGGTCATTAACGAGCCTGGGCGAGAACAATTCGCAAGTTATTCCGAGTACCAAACCTCAAAATTTCCAACAATTTCAACACGATTTCAACCACAATTCCACATAAAAACACACAATCTAGAACATGCAACCACATACTTGCTCGAAACCCTATCTAATCATGCCAATAAGTGCCAAAATTCATGGTGAAAAATCAATCAATTCAAGAACAAGTTACTTCATGCTTTTCTTATCAAAATTTCAATGCAAATCAAGCAAGAATAACCAAGATGAAATCAAGATCAATCACTAATCAAAGAAGCACTAGAAGCACAATGCAATATAGACATGCAAACCGATTTCTCATACAAGATCTAGATATGAATTTTACCCCAAATTACCATGAAACTTTCAAGAAAAGAGTTACGGTTTAGAAATCATATTGTAGATTGATGAATTGAAGAACAAAAACGGAATGTGAAAGGGGTAACGAGGGCTTCAGTGCTCCGTTAACGAACACAAGGAGTGGTGCCCGTTATCGAGTGGTGCGATCGGGATTAGGGTGAAATGGTGCTCCGATCAATGGGAGTGATAATTCCGGTGGGATTTGGTTGAGGATTTGAAGATTTGCCTTGAGATTTTGGTGTGGGTTTGAAGGTTTGAGAGAGTTTTAATAGGAAGGGGGAGAAGAGGCGGCGTTAGGAGGTAAAAAGATAGAAGATAGATTAGGGTACTTACCTGCCCGTGTCGCCGTTTTTGCGTGCCGTCTCAGGTCGGTAACGAGGCTCTCAGCTTTGTACCGAGCCTAGGCAACTCGCTGTTCAGCCTTTTTTTCGAGCCCAACTTCTAATGCCACGTTTGCTCCAAAAATATTCTATCTTGCAAACTTCTAAATTATTAAAAACTCAAAAGAAAGCTAGGAAAAAGGGGTTCCTTCTCGGCTTTGTTGGGGTTGCCTCCCGTAAGCGCTATTTTTAACATCGTTAGCCCGACGAACTTACCTTGCTAATCAAAGGGGTTCCTTCTCGGCTTTGTTGGGGTTTTGAGAGACCCCATACTTAGTGTTGAAGGCATTGTTAGTTTGTCTCACTAAATTTGGTCATTCATATTCTAACCACATGCCCGGTATTCCTATACAAGGGTTAGTGAAATCCGAAAACCAAGGAGGTTTCGATTCCTCTATAGCATATATATAGCAGGATATAGTGTAGGAATATGATATAAGAGAGGATCATGATCAGTGATAGTGAATCCATAGTTAAAATACTCACCTCGATCGATTAGTGAGGATGTCGGCACCGAGGTAGTTGAGGTCGTTATCGACCCATTAAAAGAAAAATCTCTCTCGATGTCGTGCCAAAACACGCCACCTCCGTCATATTGTTGTACGAAGGGCTCGGTACCGGCCCAAGGGGGGTCAGAAGCGGTCTCGGATGCACTCTTGTAGACCCTATTTGTTAGAGGAGAAACTTCAGACTCAGCAATGTCGAGCTCTAGCTGGGACACTTGATTTGTGCGGCAGCAGCTGTGTCGTTGGCAATTTGATTAAGGCCGAACTCGATCCGTTCCTCTCCTATGTCAAAGGTGAGGAGTCCTTTTCGAACGTCGACTGTAGCGCTTGATGTGGCAAGGAATGGCCTGTCTAGAATGATGGGGACTACAGGATCTTCAGGCATGTCGAGGACAATGAAATCATTTGGAATGAATAATTTCCCCACTTGAATGGGATAATCATCAATGACTCCCGTAGCTTTTACACTTTATCCGTCTTCCATATACAACCTCATATCCACAGGTTCCAAAGGTCACATGTTAGCTTTCGACCAGATTGATAGGGGAAGTAAACTGGCATTGGCTCCCAAGTTACATAAAGCTTTGAATCGGTGGTCACCTATGCCAATTGTGATAGCAAATCTCCCTGGGTCACCTAGCTTCTTTAGAAGAGTAATAGATCGGACTTCATCTGTAAGCTCTGTTATAGATCATTTCTTGCTAAGAATATCTTTCAAAAATTTTGTGTAAGTCGGCATTTCGCTTAGGGCCTCAGTGAATGTTATAGAAATATTTAAGCCTTGGAGAATCTTAACAAAATGCTTAAACTTGCCTTCAGTTGAGTCTTTAGACTTCTTAGTAGGAAAGGGAAGAGATTTTACCAATCTCGGAGCCAAAGCGGGATCGAGAGGTGATGCTACTAGGTCGACATTAGGGTCAATTGGTGCCTTAGAAGTATCGGTATCGACCCTGGTGGAGTCGGTATCGAGCTTGGGATTAAGAGTGGAGCTCAGTGTTGAAAACTTACCTGGGTTGGGGTCGGTGACGACCCTGGGGGTATCGGTACCGAGTGGTTCAGGCTCGGTAACGACCCTCTTTGGCTTGTTGTCGACTTGGGCCGTGGCGTCCTTTTCAGATTCGGGGTCCTTCTCCTTGGCTTTGGCACGCTCCGATAGTGTCTTTTCGCTCCTGAGGTGTACGGCCGCTATTTGTCCTCTAGGGTTCTCCTCAGGGCGGCCCGTAAGTTGACCTTGCGGCCTCGGAATCTGTGCAGCCAGTTTCCCTAACTATTAGTAGACACTCTTTTTTCCAAACATCGAACTCTCCTCATCTTTTCATATGGTTGTTGAGGTTAGCTTGGACTCCATTGATTCCTTCTTGAAGTCCTTGCACCTAGGATGGTGGCTCTTGATAGCCTGGAGGTCAGTACAACGTGGGCCGTCTATCTAGAGGGGGTGCTGCATAACTTGGATTTGGTACTTTGATTTCCCCATGCTAGATAATTGTTTGGCATGTCAAAGTTATTAGGCGGGTTGTTGTATTGACCTCTCATATAATTCATCTCAGCATATGTCTCAACGGCTCTTACCTGCTCGATGTTAGTGCAAGCAGAAGTACTATGGGCAGAAAAACCACACTCTTGACAAGGTTGAGAGGTTTTCAGAAAACTTACCTGTTTCTTCAGACGGTTGATCTCATCCTGTAGAAATTGATTTTTGACATCTGGATCAGCTTCGTCTTTATTAGGCATGTAGAGACGCTTTTGTGGTTGGGATGGCTGCTGGGTCCCATACATGGCATCGTAGTTAGACAACTTGTCCAACAGTTCCCATTCAGCAGTGGGATCCATCTTTATAAATCCGCAAGCAGTGTGTGTGTTGATGTGGTTCTTTGTTTTTGTATTAATCCCTTAGAAGAAGATTTCTTGGAGCACATATAGGGGTTGCCCATGAGTGGGGCACTGTCTGAGCATCTCCTTGAACCTCTCCCATGTCTCTACAAAGGTCTCGTTAGGCAGCTGGTGATAGGAGGTGATGCGTTTTTTCAAATCCGTTGTCTTGGCAGGAGGGAAGAACATTGTAAGAAATTGATCATACAAAGCCCTCCAAGTCGTGATAGACTTGGGAGGTAAGCTCTCCAACCAGCTCAGGGCCTTTCCACTATGAAACCACCTGAAAGCTTTTAATAGAACATATTCAAGTGAGACACCTTCAGCAGCAATAGTGTCACATAAATCAAGAAAAAATTTAATATGTTCTATAGGGCACTCGGTAGGTTTCCCTTCAAACCGAGCCCTTTTGATTAAGGATATAAATTGAGACTTGATCTCAAAAGTCTTCTCTATCTCTGGAAGAACGATTGCAGACTCTAGAAACCTCAGTTTTGGATGGCATTCCTCGGATATGCATTTAACTGCTCCTATAGATGGGCATTGTCCTCTCGTTGACGTGCAGCATTCACTCACTCTCATTTAGCTATTTCGGCAACAGTGTCTCGATCAACTTGTAATGCCTCCATCTATCTCCGGAGCGCTGCCATCTGTTGTGCCATTTCTTCAGGTGTAGTCTTGGCTTGGCTTTCTCTTTTTCTACGGTGCAATGTGCGTAAGGTTCAGAATAATAACCGGTGTAATCAAACTCGATCCTGCGATGTCCTGCTGGCATACGCTGAGAAAACAAACAAAGAAAACAGAATTAAAAACAAAAACAGGGTCGGGCTATTCCCAAACCCACAGGTAAATAAACAAACGTTGTTACTTCCCTGGCAACGGCGCCAATTTGTTGAGAGGGTTTTAACTAACAACAAATAAAACTTGTAATCAAGACCCCGCTGAGTATAGCGAAGTTAGGATCGTCCACGGAAAGCAAGGTTGTCTGTTTACCGAGCTATAAAAACAAGAAAACAAAGCAAAAATAAGGCAAAAATAGCTACGACAGACCTCGTTAACGACCTTGTCAGGGTCGGTAACGATGTTGGATTTCTACTGAAACAGAACAAATATCACGATGCAAGTGCAGGTTCGGTACCGATCCTAGTGCCTCGGTAACGAGTGAATTCGAATGCAATACTAAGGAAAATCAAAGAAAAAAAAGCTCTAGGACAAGGGTTACCACAACATAGCTATGCATATAAACTCATATGAAGATAAAGATAATGCCTTTGAAGATAAATCTATCAACTTTCGTTGACTAAACAAGCAAATCAATCAACTTTCATAAATCAACTCACTTTATTACTTGTTTTGAATCCAAAGCTCGAAACTTTCGTTATCGAACAATATCAACATTCAAGTTCACAACTTTCACTTTCGATCAAGCAATAAACTCAAATTAATTCGACTCTCGTCTAAGTATAAGCACAAACAAGCAATTCAAAAGATAGAAGGCAATCAAAACATCAACATATTTATTCAATCATGCATAACTATGTCGGGTTTCAACTCCGACCCTAGAAAAGAAAACTATTCACTCTTCATTGAATCAAAACAAACAACTTTATTCAAAGAGAACATTGAAAAGCAAAACATACTTGAAATTGAAAGAAATATCGTCTTACAAATTCTCGTTCAAACTCCGAAACAACCGAAGAATAACAAACTCGATCACCGATCCTCCTCTCTCTCTCTCTCTCTCTCTCTCTCTCTCTCTCTCTCTCTCTCTCTCTCTCTCTCTCTCTCTTTATGTAATAGAATCGGAAATCTCTCTCTATCGTCTCTCCTAAAAACCTACGAAACCCCCCTGCCTAAGCTAGAACAAGGGTATTTATACTAAAGAAGGCTATCTAATAAAAGATCTAAAAGATAAAAACTTACCAAACTAAAAGATTACAAGATAAAAGATATGAATCCCGAAAGTCGGTTGCGCTCTACCAACTCAGGTCACCTCATTAACGACCTGCACAAGGTCGGTAGACACTTGCTGAATCCCTTGGCAAAATCTCTGATGCACAGCTCGGTACCGACCCTCACAAGTCGGTAACAAGCTCTCTGTTTTGACTCTTTTGAACTCTTTCCATGGCTTCATTTGAACTTCTTCTTGATCTTCAAGATGAACTCTTCCTTCTCCTCTTCTGAGCATTCCACACTCACCACTTCACTTCAGCTTCGCTTGAAAATGCCCAATTTCGCTTCAAAAACCTACAAAAAGACACAAAACGGAGTTGCTTCCATACTTTTCACAAAATATGCAAACTTATCCAAAAACACACAAAACTAACTCTAAAACTTACTAAACTAAACCAAACAACCTAGGAAAGACACCTAAAACTAGACTGAAAAACATGAACATCAGTCACACCACTTCAAAGTATCATTTTGTTTCGACCAAAAAAAGTATCATTTTGTTGTTATGGAGCGTCGCTTTTTCGAGGCCACTTCACGGGCTCCCCCATTTCGCTCAAGGTCCTTAGTCCTTCCATTGCATCAACCCTAAAGCTTTAATGTGATAATCTAGGAGGTAGCTTGGGATCATTATGCCATTCATAAGGATGTGACCTTGCGACATTCACATTTCTACCTGGGATAGGTTTGTGGGGATACGGGTTATATCTTGTATCGCATTTCCCATGACGTCTCTCTGGCCGAGGCGAACTTGATGCCTTGAGTATATAAAGATCATTCTCTTCTAGTCGAACGTGTGATAATGCCTTACCATGTACCTTATCAAAATTCGAGCAAGGACATTTAGTCAATTCACGATATAGTTCGAGGTTACATGAGGAGATTCCCCTTCGGAATGCTTCAACGGCGGTAGCCGCGTTGCACCCTTCGATTGTAAGTTGCTCGTCGTTATAGCTGTTTAGAAATTGTTTTAGAGATTCACTCAAATTTTGTACTAAGCAGTACAAATCGCTAGAGTGTTTCCTGGTATGCTGACTACTTGCAAACCTGAGTCTAAGCATGTCTACTAATTCATTAAAGGATGAAATACTACCAAGTGGTAAGTGGGAGTGCCAATTCAAAGCGGGACCAGACAAAGTGTTCCCAAACCAACGACACATCATGATCTCCTTCATGTCAAAAGGGATCGTGCTAATGTTCATGGCTTGCTTAAAAGCAGTTATATGTTGGTCTAGATCGGTCTTCCATTCGTACTTTGGTAAGCCAAGGGTGTGGTATTTTGCGATATATCGACCCTCGCGATGGCAGGTAAAAAACAAGAGTCGGTGTAACCATCCCTCCGTTCAAAGGCTATAGGTTGTGGAGCCCTTGGAACCTATATGATCCGGTCTTCTATGGCTTTAAGACGCTCACATAACAATGTTACCTTCGTGTACTCTCAGATAGCAGTGAGTGAGTTACCGTTTACCTAATACCATGTTATCTATCTTGGCTCGTTAGGTGTAACCGAACTTGAATAGTCTAGATTCAATTGTCGAGCAACACCTTCTATAGTTTCCAAAACACGTGATCGACTCGGGTCCGATTGTACCAACGATTAGAGCAAATCCCTATTGTGAGTAAAATATTCAATTTGATAAACAATAGTAAATCGACTATGGGCTTCTTTTTGCTTTTCCAAATCATTTTGAAGGGCGAGCATAGAGGCCCTTAATTCAGCAATGACGTTTGATTCAACAACGAGTGCCTGCTCTTGTGTAGAGGTACGGTTATTCGAGTCTTGTGTTCTTTCAATGGAGGTGTGATCGTCTGCCGAAGGTAGGTTTTGTGGGTTGAGGGTATCATGGTTGGTAGTTTGGATCTCTGGTCCTTTAGAATGGGTGTTGGACTCGCTGGCCATGTTTCTAGATTAGGGTTCGTGGTGTTTAATTGGTTTCTTTGGCTAGGGCCCCACGGTGGACGTCAATGGTTTTGGAAGAATTTAACACATAAGCACATTAGAACTATTAGGTTATAAGGAATTGAAACCGGAATAATGATTAGATTGATAACAAAATTATATTGTAAAAACAAGAGTTGAAATAGGAATCTCAAATACAAATGATCACTGGTGTGAAAGCTATAATGCCCAAATACAAAGTAGTAATAATCGGTAATCCGAGAAGTATGAGAATATGATGATGAGGGTGAATTAGGAGTGACGACTATGGGAGAAGTGTAGTAGAGTTCGTGTGCCTTCATCATCTCCTATTCCCCTCTTATATTAGTTATATAAGACCATGAAGAGTCGTTGAATCATTGTGCCCTTGCCTCCGGAAATCTCTCCGAGCACGGCCTTGACCGACTGCAAATTATCGCCTTCAATCTGGATCCGGGGAATGCCACGTCTGGTGGCCTCTACAAGTATCTGGCGTAAGGCGATGGTCTCGGATAATAAGACGGATTGTCGACCAATCAAACCTCCGTTAATATGGATGGGGGAGCTTCCAGAGTCCTAGAGGATCAACCCGAATGAAGCCACACCATATGCATTCATTGCACCATCAAAATTCAGTTTAGTATAGTCCCTCTTGGGTTTTGCCCATTTCTTATGCTTTCTTCTTGCTTCACCACCAATAATGTGAGTGCGGGGGTCAGAGGATGTCAAAGCTCCATCAATTTTCCATTCTTTAATCTGGTTTCGGGTAAATTCAACAATGATATCAGCATTAGTCAAGTTTGTTCCATTGTTGGTATCAAAAACTTGCTTATTTCAGGCGAACCATAGGCTCCACCAAGTGTTTATAAGGATTTCCAATTCCTCTCTTGGTAACTTTTCCTTAATTTCTTCAAGGATCTGATGTGGTTTTTTGTTGTCCAAGGATACCTGGTTAGTAATCCTACGGTGTTTTGGGTTTATCGCATTAATAGTTGCTTTTGTAAGGGGGCATGAAAATAGGATGTGGTTTATATCTTCAACCTGGTTATTGCACGCTTCGCAGCCTAGTACAACCGAAATATGGTTGTCCGCAAGCCTAGTTTTAGTCAGAAGGCCGTTACGAGCCACTTTCCACATGAAATTTTTCATTTTGGGAGGGATGTTTGGCCGGTTAATCCATTCTAGGTTAATTTTAGGTTCACCTTTGGATTGGTGGAGCCACTGCATTGTTGAGTGAGTGGAGTACCATCCATTTTTACTTGGTTGCCAATGCAGTCTGTCCGACATTTTATTGATGGGGTTAATAATTTTGGAGATTCTTTCAAGGTCATCTTGATTGACAACCTGACTCAGCTTTTCAATATTCCATGAGTTATCCTCACTGAGGTACACCTCAATAGGCTCCTCCCAATTGATGAGGGTTTCAACCTCGGGCCTTGGGGTAAGGGGACCATTGCCGGTCCAATTGTCTTTCCAAAATCGAATGGTTTTGCCGTCCCCCACTTGCCAGATGATCCCCTTAATTAATGAACAGGTCACGTAGGCCAACTAACTTGGACCACTGCCACGATGTGTTTTGTTTTTTCTTATAGTTTAGGATGCTTTCTGTTTTGAGGTATTTTTCAGTCACTATTTTGACCCAGATATTGTTTGGTTCAGCTAGGATTTTCCAAAGTAGTTTCATCTAGAGTGCTTGGTTCATTTTGGCCGCCTTGGCGATTCCCAACCCCCCGTGAACGGGTAGGCGACAGATGGAATTCTAGCTTATGAGTGGTTTGTAGTTGTTGTCCTTGTTCCAAAAGAAGTTTTTGTTAATATCGTCTAGTTCTTTCAAGGTTGATTGCGGTAGCAAAAATGATTACATTATATAATTTGGTTGTGCTGAGAGGTTTGCTTTGATTAGAGTTTTATGCCCCTCCTGGGATAAGGTATTAACTTTCCATTTTGTTAATTGGGATCTGGTGCGTAGTACTTTAAAGGTGTTGTCTGTGTCTGTTATTTCTCTGTCGATGGTTTGAGTCATTTCTTGGAGCTTGCTGCAGTTTATTTCCAAAGCCCGAAATCGATTTTGGAAGTCCCGTTTAATTTCTGTTTTGATGTTTTCAAGTCCAGATAGTTGTGTGCCCTTTGTCGTACGAATTTCTTTAATATTGGTTATGTTCCTTCTACCGCTGGCAATCCGATGGAAGTATTTGGTTTTTTTGTCATTCAGTTTAATGTGTGAGTTTTTAGCCCTTTGTTTCCAATACGAGTTGTGGAAATTAATGAGGCACGATCGTTTCTTCACTAATCTCTCCTGTTTTTGACTTAGTTGAATGTTTTGGTGTTCAATGATATCTTTCTGGATCTAAAGTAGGTTCTCATCTAGTTTTTTTATTTGTTCAAATATATTTCCAAAGGTATGTTTATTCCATGCTTTCACTTTTGTTTTAAGTAGTTGTGTTTTTCTGGTGAGTTTAAACATGTGTGATCCACCTGCATTGTGGCACCAAGCTTGCTTAATGACGTTTCGGAAATCTTTTCTAGAGATCCACATCGTCTCAAATTTGAATGGTTGTGCTTTGAAAGGTACTCATGTTGGGAGTTCGAATGAGATAGGGCAATGATCGGAGGACGAAAAGGCTTGGTTTTTCGTTGCTATAGACGGGTACCATTGGATTATCTGGTTGCTTACTAAGATGCGATCTAATTTCTCAAAAATAGTATTTTCGAGGTTTTTGGATCTTCTCCAAGTGAATTTATTACCTGACGTTGGAATATCACAGACGTCACTATCGTTTTTAAAGCTGATAAGCCGTTCAAACCTGGAATGGTTAGGATTAGCACCTCCTTGCTTTACGTTTGGGTATTGGATTTCGTTGAGGTCTCCCATGATTATACAGGGAAGGTTGCAATTCTGGACAAACAGTTTAAGTTTCGTCCAAAAATGGTCCTTGTCGTGTGCCCTTGGCGGAGCATAGGCAAAAATTATGATCAATTCATTATTGGTTTCCAGATTTGTGTAGTGAAATCCGATGAACGGTTGTCTTTGTGGATAGTTTGGATTCTTTCATTCGAGAGGTGTGATCCCTTCCAGAGAACACAAATCCCCCCAGCAAATCCATTTGCCGGAATGAACTCAATAGAGTCAAAGCAGCTTTTTGCCACACTTTCCTTTCTGGCGGGTCTTGGGCTTTTGTTTCAACTAATGATATTAGGTGAATATTTTCAAGGCGGCATAGCGCGTTGATTTCGGTCCAAAAGGACCTACGTTTAATGCCCCTGCAGTTCCACATGCAGAGCTTCATAAATAACCAACTGGTTTGTGGTTTTTTGCCATTGGTGGATGGGGAGGTCTCCTTTATAATGCTTTCAAGTATTTACTAATACGTTTTTTGTTATTTAGGGATTTTATCCCACAACTACGGGCTACCCCATTAATTTTTCTGTCAGTGCAAACCCAGAACTTCCATTGTACGTTACTGTTCAGATGCCATAAAGAGAGAACGGTTGCATAAGCAATAATGTTCAATTTACGGTTGTACTTTATATGTTTGATATCGCAAGCGGTACTTCCCTTTTTTCTGTCGTTATTGATTATTGTGTCTATTATGATATTTTTTTGGTTTGATTTACTCGAGTTCACACCTGTAATGGTGTAACCACGAGAGCAAAGAGATTTCTTGCCCTTTCCTATGAATTTTAGGAGCTCGTTTTTGGTTTTATCTACATTGTTTTTTTGCATTAGCTTGGCTTTTTATTGCCAACTTGTTTCTCATATTTTTTCTTAACCCACCCATTATAGGGGTAGAGTTTTTGGGTTATTTTCCCGGCAAATAGTGTCAATGGTGTAAATGGTGTTGTTAATCATTTTGGTTGTTTTCGCGAAGGACATACAATTAATAAAGCGATTGTGATACATGGTTGTTATGGTTTTGTTTCCCAAAGAACTTATCTGTTAAGCTTGTGTTGTAGATACATACAACATTTGTGATAACTTCGGCATGGTCTATGCCTTACGAAGGTTTTGGTTATTCTCCTTTTATGAGTTGGGGCTTCTCTTTGCCCAGAAGAGAGTATGCAAATGTTAAAAACTTTGGTTAACTTGCAACCAACAACTTTTTCATGCGTGTTAAACATCGAGGTTCGATATATGAACCACATACATCTGGAGTTGGCTTTAGTTCCCGGGGGTCTCCCGCTTGTTGCGATTGTAACCAATAGTAATTTCTTGTTGAAATCTTTCTTCAATACCTGCATCACAAACAACAAGCAGCATACAGAAGAGAGATAACCAAGAAAGGATGGATTTTAGTAGGCAGTAGGGATAAACTCCCTTTGCTTGTTTTCAGAAGTCAAATACACAATGGTTTCAACCAAGATTGTTTGTGGTATTGACAAAAATTTGTAGTAAAAGTTGTTACAACTTATCTCGTGCAACAATTTGCGTTGGTTAAGGTTTTCAATCTTTCTAAAGCAAGATCTAGAACTGGTGATTGAACATAGCATTAAACACATCAGGTTGGCAAGGTAAGCAAATAAACACAAAGAACTAATAGCAGAGGTAAAACCGACCACCAAGGCACAAGAAGAGCAGGTGAAGAGAGATTGAACATAGGGATTAACATAGGAAAGGGACGGGTGCTTACGGCACCACCAAGTATTATTGTGAGAGGCTTGAACAACAAACCTGACCAAGAGCCCATGGACGATCCGCTCGGACGCTACAAGAGAAGGAGAAGCTTGGACAACAAATCTGCCCAAGAGCCAGACCAGGCAACCCGATGGTTGCACGTTTCCGACGACGCCCCCACCTGCCATACCCAAAAACCACAAGAAGTTGGAAGGGTTGCCGGATAATGTTTCGTGGCCTCTTCAAGACCCTCGGCGTTATTGCAACTAGGCGACCACAGTTCTCAGTCGCCCACTCTCGTTCCTTCAGATTACTCGAGCGCCGAACCACCATAAGACTTCGGGATTCAGGCGGAACCTCATAATAGACCCCCAAGTAGGAGGGAACAAGGCTGGGAAACGGTAGAGGCGCCGGTATCACCATCCAATTGCTTGAACAAGCACGAGTGACGGCCTAATAATTGAACGCGATTAAGCAGATTAGGATCCACACGAACTTCATGTTAGGATTCCGTTCTCGGAATAGGGGATTTTGAGATCGGAGCGGGGCGTTTTTCCTTGGCTCAGTCTTGAGACTGAATCTTGTTTTGATATGGGTTAGGGCTGGTGTCAGGTGACTGAGCATGACGGACTCGAGTTGCTCCAGGGGCGGCGTCCATGACGACGCTAGGGTTTGGGCTAGATTGATGGGGGAAGTTTAGGCGCGTGAGGCGCGTACATTTTTTTTGTACTTATGTTTCATCCTCTATGCCAACCTTAATATATTTATAAATTTAACTATTACAATTTTGGCACTACTTATTATGAGTCAGGTTCACGTGCGAATGGGCTCTCATGTGCGAAATAAGAAAGAACAAGAGTCGTTGGATCAAGAAAAATCAAAGGCGTTGATCATTTCACTTAAAAAGGGGATAAAAACGGCACAGGCGAATTATTCGCGTATTTTTGAAAAAAACGGAAATAGGACACGCATCTAGATTGTTCATCAGTATTGTGGATTTGTTCATCAATAATGTGGATTTGTTCATCAAAACTATGATTTTGTTCATCAAAACTGTGATTTTGTGCATAAATAAACTATTGCTTGTGCATCAAAAATCTATTATTTGTGCATAAAAAAATGAACAAATGTGTATCAAAATGACATTTAATATGTTCATCAACATTGCGATTTTGTTCATAAAAAACGAAAATATTTATTCATTGGTTTTGACATATTTGTTCATCGGTTTGTGCATATTTGTTCATTAGTAACATCAATTTGTTCACTGGTTTATGCATATTTGTTCATTGCCTTTTTCATATAATTGTCCATTACTAGATGCATATTTGTTCACTAGTAACCTCAATGTGTTCATTGCTATATGCATATTTGTTCATTAATAACATCAATTTGTTCATAGCTAAATAAGGCACAAACACTCTTCTTCGATTTGTTGTTTTCTCCTTCTCTTAGCATACACCATATTATTGCAAAGTCAAATTCTTTATCTATTATCTTTTGCATTCAAGTTTCTACATCAAACTTATCATATTTTGGTACTATATTGAGCACTTTATTCGTATTGACAAGTTACCCTTAAAGCACTTCATTCGTATTATACTTTGAATCCAAGATAGCCTTAAAGCACAAAATAAATGAAAAAATGCACAAATAGATAATCCTAAATGTACAAGTTGATGATATTAATAGTCATAAATGTACAAGTTGATAGCCTTGACATATAAAACATAAGTTTATTTCAATTCACAAATAAGGGTATAATAATGAACAAATAATATTATATCAATGAACAAATAAGAGTATATCTATGAACAAATAGGGTATATCAATGAACAAATAATGGTATACCAATGAACAAAAAAAAGTATCCTAATGAACAAATAATGGTATACCATGGGTATATCAATGAATAAATAGGGGTATATCAATGAACAAATACGAGTATATCAATGAACAAATACGAGTATATCAATGAACAAATATGAGTATATCAAAACTAATTATATGTGCATAAAAAAACTACATAATATTGTATTTCTACACATAAATAAGGTTAAAAAAATAAAATTAAAAATTAAAAAAGTTTGAAATCGATAAACAATGTTATTAAAAACTCAATGCACAATTAGTTAGTATTGATTAACAATTGGTGAATATTGATGAACAAATCGCTATTTCTGATAAACAAGCACAATTAGTTAGTATTGATGAACAATTGATGAATATTGATGAACAAATCGCTATTTCTGATGAACAAACTGGACGTGTCTAATAAAAACGTATTTTTCGAAAAATTCAGGAAAAATTTGCCCGTGCCGTATTTTATTGACAAATACGCGTATAATACAAGAAAAATTCGCCCGTGCCGTATTTTATTATTTTAATGAATGTTTAATAAGGGACGTTGATTATTCGAAATGAATGATCGAGATTTATTCTTATTTTCCACACAAGCGACCATTCACACGGGACTCTTTTTCACTTATTATTAATTCAACTATTACGATTTGAAAATGCTGTAAATAATAAGTCCAACCAGTACAAAACCCTTTTCCCATCTATTACTATCACATTTACACCACACGCAAAATTCACCGTGTCACAACAGATGGACGGATCCTGACCGTACACTTCCATCGG
Source organism: Fallopia convolvulus (assembly GCA_964016875.1). Taxonomy (NCBI): domain Eukaryota; kingdom Viridiplantae; phylum Streptophyta; class Magnoliopsida; order Caryophyllales; family Polygonaceae; genus Fallopia; species Fallopia convolvulus. The sequence goes on from OZ024736.1 coordinate 22,372,683, forward strand.
ATTCCAACTTTCCTACCATCATCCAACGCCAAAAGGTCAAAACAGAAATAATACAATTAAAAAAAATCGGACGGCTTATGTTTGAAGGGAATGTCTTTTCGCTGGCAGGCTTCACTGCTGCTGCTGCTGTACCATCATCATCTTGCTGAACTCAGCGAAGCACACAAACCCGTCCCCGTTAACATCCACGCTCTCTATCATGCGCCGGCATTCGTCTAAAGTGCACCGGTCCTCGCCGATGGAGATAAAAACCTCGAGCAACTCCTCCGCCGTTATCTTACCGTCACGATCAGCGTCAAAGACGTCGAACGTCTCCTTGAGCTCTTCCGGCGCCAAGGCCGGCCCCAACGCCGAGCCGATGGCGGCGCACTCCTCCAGCGTAATGCAGCCGTCGCCGTCGCGGTCGATTTCGGCGAGCATCGCGTTCAGATCCTCGTCGCTGGCGCCGATCCGGCTAAGGACCGTCTGAAGATCTCGCTTATCGATCTTGCCGTCGCCGTCGCGGTCGACGAGCTTGAAAGCCTCGACTATGTCGAAGCAGGCGTCGGCGCCAGGGACGGAGGAGTCGGATCGATGACGCGCTTTGCGAGCGGAGTAGAAGGCGTCGGATGCGTCGGAGGATGAGGAGGAGGCCGAGAAGGCGGTGTTGAAGGAGGCGGGAGCGGAGTTGGAGATCTGATGGCGGTCGGTAGGTTTCTTGGAACGGAAGAGATTTTTGGGGTTGATGGACTTGATGAGCTTCATGGTGGTGGTTGGGACTTGGGAGAATGGGAGGGCGAAATGATTGAAAAGAATTAAGGAGAAAGAAAGAGATAGATGGAGGGGCGGAAGTGGAGAGAAGAGACGGGGGGGATTAAGAAGTGGCCGGGCGGGCAACTTCCAGGAAGCTTCGCAGGGAGCAGCTTTTTAAGCGTGAAAAGGAGAGGAAATTAGATTTTATGGAAGATGACGAGATTCTGAGATGACTACAATTTTCTTTTGATGTTGAGTGTCTTGCAAAATTTGGACCGTTTTGCAGTTTGGACAAAGGTGCAAATAAAAATTACAAATACATATATTGATCCGTTGTGTTTTTTTGAACAGGGTAGTTTTTTTTTTTTTTTTTATATAGATAGATTATAGATTCTGAGCTAATCTTCACCTTAGACCGGTGGACAATACGGCCCACAATCATGGGCGAGCATGGACAATACCCTTAGTGCATATGATCAGGTCAGGCCAAGCTCGGCACGAGACATCCGGACAAAATTTTGAATTCGGCCCAGCCCAAGCCCACATGTGGACATGTCGAGATCAATGAATCGTCAAGGAATCTGTATAATCAAACAATCCTCACCCATCAAAAGATAGTGATAATAGTACCAAAACCTTTTCTTTCTTAACCAAAGAATGCCACCATTCAAATTATTATATCATGATATGATATCTGGAGCATATTTACAGAATTACAGGTATGTTGATCATTGTACAAACACCAAAAATAGCTGTACATCAATTCTTCTTACTGCCACTACAAGCAAGTGTTAGCCAGAGTCATTAAAAACCTAGTTAGTGTTGCTTGGTAAGAAGATCGTAAAAGTTATAATGTCCTTATAAAACCCTTATAAATACTTAATTATAAGGACCTTTTAAGGACGTTATAACTAAAAGTAATACCTTCTTGCAAGACGAGCACTTGCCATACTATCTCAACTGGGATTTCATGTGCTTAGAAGATGAACTTACAAATAAATAACCCTTCAACTCTTCTCCATCTCGACATCAAGATTCTCATTCACTCCCACTTTGTTTCCACTCTCCACAATGCGTTCATCCACTGACTGATCATCGCCACATTCAGATGCAGAGCTGGTATCCATTTCCCCATCCGGGCGCTCCAGATTCACAAACTCAGCACCCGGAACCAAACACTCATTCTCAACACCTGAGAAGGAAACCTCATCCCTCTTCACAACATTTAGAACAATCCCATCTTGCGTTCTCACTGGCTGCAACAAGAGCTCTCCTTCAATCACACTAATGCTGCCATTGTTCTCTGAGCTTCCATCTAAGCTCTGAATGAAGTCCATAAATTTAGTTGCAGAAGTTGTCCTCATTAACGGTCCACCAGTCCTTGTCCAAGTATTATTATGTTCAACACTCTCAGATTCACTATCACTTGTTGTCCTGTGATTCAGGCCTTGGTGCAAGGCTAAGACTTCAGAGATAATGTCTTCTTCAACCGAGCCAACTGAGTTTTCTCGTGCAAGCAGGTTCCAGGACGGGATCCTTCTAGAAGCGCTGAATCTTCTACTGGGTGAAGTGGCGCTGCTGGCGTGAGGTGTAGAACAAGTAGCAGATGCAGCTCGCTCAGAGCTCCTTTTAAGCCTGCGCATGTGGTTGAGGATTGAAACACACTCGTCCAGAGCAAGCTCGATTGCGCAATTTGCTTTTATTGCAGATAGTTTTTCCCAGGTGCTCCTCCTCCCTTGGTTTGCTGCCTTTTTCAGCTCCCCATGTGATGGGTTCTGTATGAGTTTTAGGTACTTTGGAAAAAAAAAAAAGAAGAAGAATCAAAAATATTTTCCAGCACAATATCAAATTCGGTTCTTAAACTATGCCATTAGAGAATCCTGTTTTTGGAAACTATCACCCTATAAAGAAAAACTTGAAAAATCCTACAATAATAAAATCAAATTATGAGATGAAAACTAGTTCTCATGACCCAAGATTGGCAAGATTACTATTGAGTTAAGATTTAGAGATCTGGTTTCAATACATATTCATTGAAATTCTTGGGATATGTTTTGGAAATAAACACAGAAGCATAATTTAGAAGAACATTAGCAACCATATACCTGACTAAGTGTGGCAGGCATTACGACAGTGACATGACCCTCCCATTCCTGAGCAAACAACTTGGCAAGTCCACCTAATGGGAAACCCAGTGCCAATATCTGGTGACACCGGTGCTTTACTTCCATCTCCGCTAATTCAGCAAGCTGCAATGCAAAAACTTACATATCCCTTTATTAGAATGCATATGAGAAACTTCACATATTTGCATCAAATGTACATATATATATTTGTAATTCTTTCATTTACAGCAACTTGCCTGCATTTTAATCCTAATTCACTAAACACCAACATATATAACCTTAATAGTCTTCTCACACAACAAGAACAAAAAAGCATCTAAGACAAACTAAAGTGAATGTTATATAGTCCACAAACACATACCTTGGCAGCAAAATTCCCCCCATAGGCTCTCACAAATGCTTTCAACCTCAAAAGAGGTGCAATATGAGGATTCGCCTGACTTACAATAAAATGATTGACATTGAAAAGCTCCTTCAACTGTATCATAGGCAAGTCACTCTCTAAGCTACCATCTCTCCACCTACGAGCCGGAGTACTCCCTTCTTCTGGGCCAAGATGAAAAGGCGGGTGATAAGGTACAATGTCTCCGGTCCTATCTTTAGCCATCAGTTCTTGAGCCTCAAAAAGACCAGGAAATGCACAAGAAGCCGTCACCGCGCTCCATATAACAACATGGGGTGAAGTCAAGTAATTAAGGCAACGTGGCGGCTCATGTTTCCTAGGAGAACAAACTGTTATAGCCAGAATTCGACCTGTCAAGTCATAAGCCTCTTGGAATGTCAAATTGCTAGTTAAATGCCTTAGCATCATTTGCAAATGCCTAATTTCATGAACTGCTCCCAAAGTGGCAACCCTTTTAAACACTGTAAAAATTCCACCCAGTTGATCAAAGAATTTCAAGGACTGCCATGAATCTTCAAAGAAACTCTGAAGCTCAGGCCAAGATCTTGTGGCAACAACCGAACAGATTATAGATCCGACGCTGGATCCAGCTATGACTCTTGGCATAAGCTTATGATCTACAAGCGTTTTGACAACACCCACATGGAACGCTCCAAGAGAAGCGCCGCCACTCAGAAGCAAAGCAGTCCTACCAAACGCGTGTCTTGTTTCATGCATAAAAGCAAGCTTCTCTTCTAACAAAAGCTCTTCCGAGTCCCACTCACAAACCATTCTCAATTGAGTGGTCACCTCATCAATGTAATCTTTTATAAGCAAAGGCACATGAAGCCTTCCTTTATGAAGCTCAGGATTGCACATATTGCCAAGATTCCTAATCAAATCTGCACGCATACAAAAAATGATGTCTCTCAGACATCCATCTTGACGGCGATGCCTGAGCTCTTGAAGCTTGTTCCTCACAAGCTCCTCATCATAGAACTCTGCTTCATTCATTTTGGGAGTCTCCTTTTCTTGCATTTTAGCAGCATGAGCCCATTCCTCATAGGTCAATGCAGCTCTCATCAAATTTCCCCAAAATTTCCTTTTATAAGCCATTTCTGCCCTAGTTTTTACACTAGTATACCGCTTCAAAATGAATGCCACTAGAGTTACCATGGCCAATATACCCTGTGGATTTCGGGGATGGAACCATGACAAGAAGGGAGCTAAGAAGCGTCCTAATCTTAAAATGAGCCTCAAAACTACAGCAAAAAGCTTATGCCTCAAGTGTGACATGGACTTGAAGAACAATACTCTAAATGCAATTGTTCTACCAATTAGTGTATCAGGGCCAATTGGGAACAAATCAACGTTTGCCTCATTGGTTATATCCATTTCTCTACTTGGTGTTCAATAACTCCTTTGAGCAATTTTGTTTGGTTCCTTCAGTTCCTTGGGTAAGGACTAAGGAGAAAGTCTAAAAGGACAAAATTGAATTTTTTGTTTGTTTGTTTATAGAAGAAGAGAAAAAGGGAGGGAAATCGCTCTGCTCCAAAACACAATCAATCAAATTCCGGATGGAACCCGGAAGAAATGTCCAAAGCAGACCAGAACACCAGGTTACTAGTAAGAGAATCGAATTAGTACATACCTTGAAATTGCACGGAAGGTTTGAATTTCATGTAAGCTCTTGCAGTCTCATACACTTGAAATTCAACACCGACAAGAGCAAATCATAGGCCACTGACTCTCTCTTTTTTATACATTCAAAAAAATATCGCAACCGTGAAACTAAAAAATCGAATCCCCTTGAACTTGGCAGAAAACCTAGAAATCTCAAGGTGAAATTGGAGCAAGTTGCACCATCCTAGCATGGGGAAAGGATAAGATTTAACTGAAATGGAATCATTTTGTGCATTGATTGTTGAAAGAAGATTAACAATGACGATGAGATGTCAGAAGAGGAGACAAATTTCTCTCCCCCAGAAAGGGAGAGACAAAGAAAGAAGAAGAAAAATGGGCGGGTTGTATAATCAAGAGATTTGGGCTTTCAATTACAGGAATTAGTATTTGATTCGTTGAAATGAAAATCAGAAAACATACACAGAGATGAAATGGAATGAGATGACGGAAGATTTGGGGTTTTTGATTGGAAGTAAATTTAACGCCAAAAATTCATTCAAAAATAGAAACTTGGGCGGCACTCGAAAGATCCAGGCCAGATCACATAATAATTTGGTCCTTCTACAACATTACTCACACTTGCATTTTTTTTTGTTCTTTGTTTTTCTTTGACAGACGTCGAATGCTCAATGCAAATTTTGCAAAGTATTCAACCGTGCACGTCAATGCTTTAATTGGTTACGTGTAATTGAAGCAAACGACACAATTAGTCAATTCATGATCACTCGTTGGCAATTATGTACACCCTCCATCAAATAGGCCAGCTTTTAATTTATATAAATTAACTCCAAGGTTTGCACTAATTCGATCCTCACACGTTTTTTAAGGGTACATACAATTTAGGTAAATGAACAAAAGTTTGTTGAACGCAGCTTGATCTAAGAGGATTTGATTGCACATGAATTATAATCTAAGTCTAAGGGCATGATTTGATTGCACATCATGACGGACATTAATTATAATCTATGAGGATTTGATCCTCATATCATGCTCACTAAGTCTAAGGGCATGATTTGATTGCACATTAATTACAATCTAAAATTTTAAGTTATAATATAAGAGTTTGGTTCAAATGAACCAAACTCTTATCCTAAAACGAACTCTTATCATAAAACGAATGCACTTTTCATAGTTAGTAATGCACTTTTCATATAAAAGTGCATTGAAAAATACAAAAAGAGCATTACGAAAAAGTGCACTAAAAAAATTTGAAAAGTGCACTAAAAAGTACGAAAAGTACAAATGCGAAAAAGTGCACTCCGAAGTATGAAAAGTGCACTACTAACTACAAAAAGTGCATTCGTTTTAGGATAAGAGTTCGTTTTAGGATAAGAGTTTGTTTCATTTGAACCAAACTCTATAATATAAAAGTTAATGCAAAATCTATAATCAATTACAAATAAGAAACCATGTTTGTTGAAAAAATTACGCTACGTGGCATTCCTTGAATAAAATAATGTTTTATTTTTTAATAATAAATATTATAATTACTTATATCATTCTTTCTATATATCCAATTTTTTATAATATAATAACTTGATCTATATATTGATATTTTTTATGCATATTTTTTTCTCTTATAACAAGATTTGGGATCTAAGTATATAATTTTTTTATCTATAAACTGATAATAAATTAATTTAATACGTTTTATATTAATTTTATCCATAACAACTAGTTATACCCTTTGTGTCATGCACGTCATGACTTGATTTTTGAATTATTGTTAGACATATTATCAATAGGATATAATAAATAATGAAAATTTTAACATCAATTTTAACATAATTAGATATGACTATGTTTTTTTTAAAATATAATGATACATAGAAGAAATAATTTTATACTCACACACATTAATTATTTTATTTTTAGTATCAAACAAAAAACTTAAAAATTACATATGATATAAAATCTCAAAAACAATCACTTATTTATAAATAATGTTTAGAGAATGAAATTCATATATTTTGGATAATGATTATTGAAATAAATTTTTACTTGTCAAAAAACCTAATGTATTCATTTTTGAAATATTAAACATGTATAAACATTGTTTTGGACAAAAATTTGACAATCAAACTCTTGCCCTTAGTTGGGGCAAGATCGAATTAAAGGTCAAAGAATTACAAAGGAGACGGTTGGATCGATGAAATCGGGGTTACAGGAGCTCTCTTTTCTAGATCTCTTTTTGTTAATTTCGTGTGCATACAACTGAAATGAGTCCATCATTCTCTCTTTCTAGCCTATATCCCCTATAAACTAACTGTTATTTCCTTATATCCCACGTGCTCCTTGTTCCTAGGGTACATATTTAATCTTCTTCCACTCTACGCACATATCGGAACAGATAACTACCGCTAGCGATAAATTTTACATAGAGAGTCCGAGATAAAAAAATTATTTTTAACATTCCGCCCCCACATTGCTACCCGACGCGATGCCAATGAAAGAGAGGAGTTTAGAGGTCGGATCCGGGATGAGATTGAAGCTTGAAACTTTTAAGGTTTACAGTAATGGAGGGGGAGGCTGCTGGTTTTATTTTTTAAATAAAACGAAGAAGAAGACTGTTAGATTGATGTCTTGGCTTTCATTAAAACGCGTCGTTACATTAAAAAAGTTGATTTAAAATTTTAGTTTATTTTATCAAAACACAGCGTTTTGAATTAGGGGAAATACAACCTGAATTTTACCCTAATGAATCACTGCCCATCTAATTGAACGAGAGGGAGGGGATGGAGTCGCGCACTCGCGCGGGCGGGCGGTGCCGCGTTGTTTTGTTGGGCAGTAGGTTGGGGGCAGGCGACGAGCAGTCGGGTCTGACTCGGAGGCTCGGAGCAGACGAAGTGCTCTGAAGCAGCTGCACCGGTTGAGTGCCATTGGCCCATTGCCAATTGGGATTTCAAATTTGTCATTTGAGCATAGCGCTGAACCGATTAGAATACAATTTCAATGTGAATTTCTTTAATTTTATTTATAATTTGAGTGTGAAATTGATAAGTGTGCCATTTGAATTTGTGTGTGAAATTGTTATTTTGCAACGTTTAATGTAAGTAATTTGTTAACTTCAATCCAAAAATTTATCCTATTTTATTTGTAATTTGAGTGTGAAATTGTACTTGAAATTGATAAATTTAGCCTCTATTTCGAATATGTGTGAAATTATGATAGAAAAATAGATAAGAAGTTTGATAATTTGCTAATTAATTTGATAGGTAGTTCCGAATAAATATTAGAAATTAATATATCGTTGTAAATAATTACATGTATCTGGCTTGCTATATAAAATCCGCCCCCCTCCCGTCAATCCTGGATCCGCCCTAGATACGCGTCTTCCTTATTTCTTTTCTCTTTCGCCTTCTTTTCATTTTCTTCCTCTCTAATCGTGCTGAATTCATCCCACCATGGTTAGGGCACAAATAACAGACATAGGTTTCGAGTCCTCCCATTCTCTCGAATCCCACGACTATCGCCCTTGCTCCATGTCCTTCGGGGAGGTGGAGAAGATCATCAAAACTCATGGTTTTCCGGCGGGTACTGACTTCCACTGCCCTACACATGAAGCCGTAGACTGGGTCAAGAAAGGATGGGTCTTCTTCTTGGAATACCTGTTCACCATGGGGCTTTCTTTCCTTTTTCCACTCTAATACTCAACTTCCTTTTGGCTCTTAGGGCATCGGCGCAGCTGATACTGTCTAATTGGAAGATTCTGTACCAGATCAATGAAATTTGCGCATAGGAAATGATCAATTTCTCAATCTCTGACTTGTTATGCGCGTACCGGGTATGTCCCTTGAGAGCTGGTCGGTTCACCCTTCACGCTAGGGGTGCCAAGAACCCTCTTATCGCAAAATCGAAGGTGAACGACAAGGACTAGGCTACACGCTTCTTTTTCGTGGAAAGGTCCACACTAGGTTCAATGTATCAAGCGACCTTCTCAGATTCTTGGAGTTCTAAAGGTAAGTATTCATAACTTCTATTTTTCATTCTTCTTTGTGTGTATTTACTCCCTTTACTGACCTTTCTTTCCGGGTTGTCTCAGTGTGTAGTACCGCCGAGTTTGGATACTCATGTTTTGGAATCCGAGGCGTGCAGAAAGGTCTTTGCCTTGCTAGAGGCACGAAGGAAAAATCGGAAGCCATCAGAGACGACATTGGAGGGTGAATCCAGTAACTAGACGAACATTATCTGGGAATCAAACTAAGGAGGGTGATGATGCAAGGTCGGAAAATTCTGGGAAGACCATGGAGGAGGAGATCCCTACGCCTGTGGTAGTCACCAAGGCACCTATGAAACCCTCGGCCAACCCTATCGGTAAACGTCTCTTCTGGGTTGTTCAATACTCGTCGTTCTAGAGGGGTGACCTAATTTTACTATCATTATTATTTATTTATTTTTAAAAAAGGTTCTTCTTCTCTAGGGCGAAGCTTCTCTATTGCAGCTATGATCCAGCGCAAGCTGTGATCAAGTGACAAGAAACCCCCTTTAGACCCTAAGGTGAAGACAGAAGCTAGCGTTAAGGTGACCCTTGTCAAGCGGTCGTCAATGGATGCCACCGAGGTCATCGATCAGGAAGACAAAGCTCCCTCACAGTTGTGGCGGAAGCTTCGTGATGCTCACTCCAAGAAGCCCCGTTTGGATGTCCATACCCCGCTCTAGTGAAAGAAGTCGGTCTAATGGTTTGGAAGGTAGGTGTCCGCCTTTTCTTGGTCTGTTCTTTCTTTCTTATATTTAGTCGTAATTGACATTCTTTTCGTAGGCCCTGCAATGTGTGTTATGGATAGTGGATGCCGCTGATAGGGAAGACAAAGGTCTGAAGGAGCACCATTTGAAGTGGAACGCCGTGAGACCTAGCATGGAGAAAGAAGTGGCCATTGCCGCCGAGCGACAAAAGGTGAACGCCGGCAAAATTTCCAAGCTTAAGAAGGCTGTCAAACGTCATTTTTCTCAAGCTGCATCGGACTGCTCTAGAATTGTCGAGCTCGAAGCTAAGAACAAGAGGATCCTCAAGGAGGCTAGCGAGATCAGTGCTTATTTCTCGATGATCTCGCAGGTGGAAACAATCAAGCAATTCGTGGTAGGTCAACATGTGGATTCGGATCTGGATGCTGAGGTGAGGACCTTTTACGAGTGCTATCCACCCGACAAACCTGTCCTTGGAGATGAAATCTTTGCTTCCCCGGGCTTGATGGAAGAAGACACGGTTGATGAGGATTCTGGCGAGGAAAAGTAAAATGGTAAGAACAAAACGGACGTTGATGCTGCGGTCAAGGTTGGGAAAAGTCGGGGTGATCCTTCTAAAAGCAAGACTGGTTGGTTGAAGGATCCTGTTGACGAGGACGAGGATTAGAGCTGTGTGCCCTTGTAATTTATCTTTTGCTACTTCTGTCGTTTTTGAACAAGTCTCTGCTCAACTCTTTGTCTTTTGTGTTGTGATGGATTAGGCCAGATTTAGGGCCGAAGATATTCTTGTCCCATTCCGGGAGCGTTGTCTTGCCGGGATGGGTTTTAGTTTATTATGTGTGTATGCATGCGTGGTGTTTCTTGCATATTTTTGCTTGGTTGTGTTGTACCTTTGTGTGCAGGTGTTCCGGGATGGCTAGGCGCTTCCAATCTAAGGCTTTTAGACGAAGACTCCTGTAGAAGTCATTCTTTACTGGCGTCAGCTGCTCTTACCAGAGGGTGTTTCCAAGCGAGTAATGGCTATCGCGTTGAAGTGTGCGCTCAGGATGATCTGTCGATCGAAGACGTCTTTGGTCTAGGATTTATTGCCTTTACAGTTCAAGATTTTCGGTTGTACGGTTGTTTATCTAAGTGAATGTATTCTATCTCATGATGATTTGAATAAAACATGCTTTATGTGCTACCCTTACTTATGCAAGAAAAGAAATAAATACGAGCAAGTAACAACACAAACAAATGCCATTCATTCGATAAAACATCGCAACATGGAAATCACACAACAAGTAGTTTTCACATAGTCAAGTTGGTCATAAGCAAACTACGAAATGAATATATTGAAATGAAAGTAAGCTAACAACTAAGGAGAGATGACCTCGAACGTCTTGCGTATAACGTGCGGGGGCTTCCTGCCGAGAGTGCCCAAGGAGTTTACGTTCCGAGGAGGGAAGACTTCTTTCAGAAATGATATTTCTTCAGATGTATTGCGTTCCTACTTCGTGGAACAACATCACCGACTTTGGACTCGAGCTGGTATGCGCCTTCACCGACGACCTTGGTTATCTTGTACGGTGCTTCCCATGTTGAGGCTAGTTTGCCTAACTTGGTTTCATGGGTATTTTGAAAGACTTTCCGCAGTCCCTAGTCACCAACTCAGAAAGTTTGAATTTTGACATTTTGGTTGTTGCTTCGAATGATCTGTTGCTGGTGTCTAGCTAGACGTAGTTGGGCTTGGTCACAAAGCTTGTCAAAAGTGTCCAGATCGGCCGACAACTCTAGACGATTTTGTTCGAGAGGTTGGTGAGCCGTTGGTGCGTGTCTCTGGCAGGCGTCGCTCTTATGGCAGAAATCTACAACATCCTTTCTCGTGGTGGACCAGTACCACCCCTGACGAATGGCCTTATTGGATAGACTTCTTCCTCATGTATGGTTCCCACAATCTCCTCCATGAAGCTCCTCAAGCAATTTCTGGACACCTCCCTTGGTCAAGCAACGTTGGAGCGTGCCCACTACTGATCGGTGGAAGATTATCCCATTCCAGAATGTGAACCGCGTGGCTCTCATCTTCAGCATCCTAGCGTCAGCTTTATCTTTTGGAAGCTTTCCTTCAACCAAGCAATCAAGGTATGGCTGGGTCCACGATTCTTTATTAAATTCGGACGGAACGAGGGAATCTTCTTCATGACCTAGACCGTCCATAGATAGATTTGGGCCAGGGCTATTCCGGAAACTCCTGGCGTCAACATCATCACTGCTCATGAAGTCGTCTTCGTGAGGTGTGAGTCGGAGAGGGGTGACATCTTCTGTCATGCCAAGAGACTTATCGCCATCATCCATGCGGGTTCTTCCAATGGCAGGAACCATGATATGAATCATTGGAACTGCAAGATATTCATCAAGGTCGATGATCGAAGCTAAACGAGCGAGAGAGTCTGCTTGAGCGTTCTGCTCTCTTAGGACCTGTGTGAGGGATATCTTCTCGAACCGAGGGATTAGACCCTTCACCATTTCCAAGTAAGCCGCTATTCTTTCGTCCCTGGCTTCATATAACCCTAAAATCTAATTGATTATTAGTAATGAATCACAACTGACTTCAATTTGCTGTATGGCAAGGTCCTTGGCAAGGGTTAAGCCAAAAATTAAAGCCTCGTACTCGACTTTATTGTTTGTGGCTTCAAAGGTGCATCTTACAGATTGTGTCACCCTATCCCCCTATGTTGATTTTAGGACTACTCCTATCCCTGTTCCCCCAGCGTTGGATGCCCCATCAACCACAAAGTCGGCCAACGCTTGGGATTTCAGCAAGGTTATGGGCTTATATTGGATATCAAATCGTCTTAAGTGGATTGCCCACTTGGACATTCTTCCCATAAACTCGGGTTTGTGCATGACCGTCCTCAAGGGATGCGTGGTTCTTACCACGATCGTATGTGACTCGAAATAGGGACGGAGTTTATTGGAACACATGACCAATGCTAACACCAATTTTTCCAGGGAAGAATAACGAGTTTCGGTTGGTAGGTTAGTTCTACTTACATAGTATACAGGTTGTTGATGTCCGTTTTGCTCGCGGACAAGTACCCCACTGATGGCTTGCTTGGTAACAACTATATATAAGGGCAAGATCTCTCCTGCTTCCGGCTTTGCTAAGATTAGAGGATCAGAGAAGTATTTCTTCAACTCTTGGAAAGCTCCCTCATGCTTGGCGGTCCAATGGAAGCACTTGTTTTTTCTAAGCACCTCGTAGAATAGACGACAATGATCTGCTGATTTGGAAATGAATCTATTAATGCAGCGATTTTCCTAGTGAGCTTTTGGACATCTTTCACACATCTCGGAGATTTCAACGATACTATCGCGCGAACCTGTTATGGGCTTGCTTCTATCCCTTTTTGAGTGACCAAATACCCTAGGAATTTCCCAGACTTCACGCCGAATGTACACTTTTGCGGATTCAGCTTCATGTTGTATCGCTTCAGGATTTCGAAAGCCTCTTCTAAGTGACGGTGGTGGTCAACAACTTTCTTTAAATTGACGAGCATGTCGTCTATATATACCTCCATAGTCTTGCAGATTTGGCTTTGGAACATTTAATTCACTACCCTTTGGTATGTGGTTCTAGCGTCCCGTAGTCAAAAGGGCATGACTTTGTAGCACTAGGTTCCTTTGCTAGTTATGAAAATTGTCTTCTCCTAGTCGCTTTCTTCCATCCGGATCTGGTTGTACCCACTGAAGGCATCCATGAAGGTCAATAATTCAAGGCCCACAGTGGTTTCTACCAGGGAGTCTATGTGAGGCAACATAAATGATCCTTGGGACAAGCCTTGTTCAAATCTATGAAGTCTACACACATCCTCCATTTTCCATTTTTCTTGGGTACAACGACTACATTAGCTAACCATCCTGGATGCTTGACTTATTTTTGATGAAACCCGAAATAAACCAACGCTAGAAGACAAGAAACGAGATTACCTTTATTTGAGTGTGCAAACACTTTCTTTTTATTTATAACTTTAGCACGAGGTTATAGATTACGAGATTACAAATAACGAGATTATAAGCAATGAGATTACGCCCTAGATCTCTTTTTAGAGGATTCGAGATCTCAATCTAACAAGGTTCGAGATCTCCTAGTTACAACGAGGTTCTTTCACCAACAGACTATTTAGCGAGCTCTAGTAGCGAGGTCGAAGAGCTGATTTAGCACGCGGTGATTGTGTCCTGCGAGGTGATACAACGAGATCTTTGATCGGGGACAGGGACTCTTTGGGTGACTTGAAGTCTTTTTGTGGACCTTCACTTGGTTGTAGCGCAGTCTTTAACGATGATTCAAAACGTCGATCTTCAACGAGCAAGATAGTTCTTTAGTTCAAGATGTTTTTTGTTGAAGGGCCTTCACTCTGGACAACAAATAAATTTATAAGTCAAGACCCCGCTGAGTATAAGGGAGTCAGGATCGTTCCACGAGAATCAAGGTTCGTTTATCTATCGACTACTAAAAATCAAACAAAAACAAGCAACCACTCACTAGCAGCCTCGTTAACGACGTTGATAGGGTCGTTAACGAACCACCGCAAACAATTAACCAACACTAACGAACTAAACAGGTTCGATACCGAGGCTACGAACTCGGTAACGAATATAACCTAGGAGAATTCAAATAAAACAAAGATCTAGGACAAGGGTTACCACAACATAGTCAGGCACATAGACTCGTAAGAAGATAAATATCATGCCTTTAAATAGATAGATACATCAACTTTCATTGACTAGCAAGTAAATTAATCTACTTTCATAAACTAATTCACTCAATCACTTGTTTTGGATCCAAAGCTTGAAACTTTCGTATTCAAACTATATCAACCTTCAAGTTTATAACTTTCTCTCTCAATCAAGTCAAAAACTCAAATTACCTTGACTTTTATCTAGGTATAAACACAACAAGCAATCTCAAAAATAGATAAAAGGCATTCAACACATCATCTTACTCATCAAACTATGCACAACTACGCCGGGTTTCAACCCCAACCCTAGATAAGAAAACTACTCACTATTCATAACTAAGAAATAAATAACTTCAACAAGAGAAAATATTGAGAAAAAAACAACTACTTCAAATTAGGAATAAAATAGTGTCTTACAGAATTCAGAAGAAACCGAAAAAAATACAAAACACCGAATCAAAACCTCGTGATTAACGACCCCGAAAACTTTCATCCACCGTGGCTCTTGATCTCGACCTTCGACTCGTCTCTCTCTCACTCGGCTCTTCCTCCTTCACTACTTTCTTGCTTCTCCCCTTTTCTAGGTTAGATAGAAGGGTATTTATACTAATAAGGCTATAAAATAAAAAGGCTAAAAGATAAAAACTTTCCTAAAAGATAGAAATCTACTCTAAAAAGATAGAAATAAAATCTAGAAGGATAACAAGACCTAAAATAAATAATATATTAACCCTAAAACTCATTAAAAACACTCTATCGACACGGAATAGATTCCCGCACAGGATCGGTAAGACACAAAATCAGATTCTCGAAAACTCTATCTCGTAACTTTGTTAACGAGCCCTCACAGCTTCGTTAACGAGCCTAGGCTTGGTTTCTTCAACACTTCTTCTTCAATAACTTAGACTTAGACTTCTTTATCTTGTATTCCTCCGTCCTTCATCATAGCTGTTGAAAGGGTATTCTCGGCCAACAAATAAATTTGTAAGTCAAGACCCCGCTGAGTACAGTGGAGTCAGGATCGTTCCACAGGAAGCAAGGTTGTTTCTATCAATCTAATAAAAATCAAATAAAATCAAAAACAACACTCACGAGATGCCTCGTTAACGACCTTGTCAGGATCGTAGCCGAACCACCGCACACAAAAATAATAAATTAACGACCTATTTAAATTCCAATTAATACTCGGTACCGAGGCAAGTACTCAACAACGAAGATTTACCAAAAATAATTCAATTAAAACAAAAATCTAGGATAAGGGACACCACAACATAGCCAAGCATAAGAATTCGTAAGAAGATAAGATCATGCCTTTAAATAGATAGAGTCATCAATTTTCATTGACTTAACAAGTAAATTAATCTACTTTCATAAACTAACTCACTCAATTGCTTGTTTTGGATCTAAAGCTTGAAACTTTCGTTTTCAAACAATATCAACCTTCAAGTTACTAACTTTCTCTTTCAATAAAGTTAAAACTCAAATTACCTCAACTTCCGTTTCGGTATTAAGCACAACAAACAATCTCAATAAAGATAAAAGGCATTCAACACACAATCTTACTCATCAAACATGCTCAACTATGCCGGGCTTAACCCCAACCCTAGAAAAATAGACTACTCACTACTCATGATTAAGAAACTAAAAACTTCAATAAAAACAAACATTGAAACAAAACTCAAACTTAAACTAATAACAAAAATCGCTCTTATAGAGATTCAGAAGAAAACTAAACAAAACATTCACCGAACCACAAACTCGATCAACAAACCTCGAAAACCGTCGTCTACCGAACCTCGTCACCGACCTCCGATCCGGTTCTCTCTCTTTCGGCCTTCCTCCAAATCTTCTCCAAAAATCAGCTCTAAATCCAGCCCCAAAAACTTCTCCAAAATCAAGCCCCCTTCTTTCTATGCTAGATAGAAGGGTATTTATACTAGAAAATCCTAAAAAACTAAAAAGGCTAAAAGATAAAAACTTTCCTAAAAAGATAGAAACAATCTCTAAAAGATAGAAATAAAATCTAGAAAGATTTTAAACCCTAAAATACATATTCTAATAACCCATAAAGATTCTAAAAAGATACTCAACCGATACGAAAATAAATTCCCGCTCAGGATCGGTGAATAATAAAAATAATACTCGAAATCTTTCTCTTCGTGGCCTCGTTAACGACCCTTCACAGCCTCGTTAACGATCCTGGGATTTGTTTTCTTCAACACCTCCTCTTGTACTCTTAAGCTTTTACTTCTTAAATCTTGCACTCTCCCGTCCTTCACTGTGATGCTCCAAATTTAGCTCCATTTAGCTCCTTTTCTCGCTAAAACCTGCAAAATACACAAAATAGCGTAGATTCCACTCTTTTCATAGATTTATGCAAAACTAACTAAAAAATACTCAAAACTAAACCTAAACTTAAACAAAACTAACCCTAATAAACAAAGAAAACCTATCAAAAACTATACTAAAAATACGAACATCAAAATACCCCATACTTAGACTTGCTTGTCCTCAAGCAATGAACAAGATACTAACCAAAACCAAAACAAATCATGCTCGTTAAGACATAGCCATCTTCTAAAAAGCAACATCTACACATAAGAAAATTATAGCAAAAGACTATTAACATCCTTACACATATATGCACTTAAATAGACATAAAATAATACAATCCAACCTCTCAAGGGATATAATGTGTTTCACTCAACTCTCAAGTGTTTGGGCTTATAATTTCAATCTCTCAACTCATCTTATATACAAAAACTCATAGAAATTGGAACTTATATCACCAATACTTTCCACCCAAGATTTGTCAAAACAAGCAAAGAATCATCAAGAGAACTTAGGCTCAATGAAAAACGTCATAGAAGTTTCCATTCGACCGGGTTGTAATGGGGCTTGGTAATAACAATAAGGCGTGGAAAATATTTTGGTTATGTGTTGCTAATAATATCCGGGAATCAAAGACTCCTAAAAACTCACATCTCACCAAAATTTTCATATAAGATAACCAAACTCACTCTTCTTTATGCACGCTGATTTTCACTCACCCTTTATCATCCTAGAAAGTCTCATAACAAAACTAAAAGTATCTCTTGATATTATCTTTAAACTCAAATGCACTTCAACTTTTCCTCTCTTTCTCTTTTTTTTTTATTCTTCTCTTTTTTTCTTTCTCGCTGCCTCGTTAACGAACCCACATCCGGGTCGTTAACGATCCACCGTATACATTTCCTTTTTTTTATTTTAAAAAAACTTTATTTTGTGCATCTTTTTATTAAGAGACCTTTCTTACATGTAATAACAAGAGACTTCCAATCTACCCTTCCCAAATACCCTTTAATTCAAGCAAATATAAACTCTTTTCTTTTTAACAAAACACAAAAATTTACCTCTCCAATCTAAGTCCTAATTCCCGGATAGGGTCAAGCTTATCTTGGCTAGGGAATAATTTTTGTGGAGCTAATAATAAGAAAAGGTTTCAGGCCAGAATTGGTTATCAAAAGGAGGAATAATGTAAAGGTAGATAGGGAATAATAAGGCTCATAAAAATAAGTTCTCCATCATATGATTTTCACAAGTAATGAACTAAAAATCTTATAAGGGTCTCAAGAAATAGATAACCATCGCAATTCCAAGAGATAATATGCACAAAGAGAGTAAATCACACAAAAAAGAAGAGGGATTTATAAATGTTCTCCCTATAAGGCCAAAAATTTCTCACAAGGTAGATTTTGTTGGATTGCATCATTTATGCTATAAAATATATGTGCTCAATTTCATCTAATGCTATTCTCTTCTAAAAACAATTTTCAATTTTAAGAATCTGGCTATACTTTCAAAGACATATTTGCAAGGAATTATATGATTAAGCTAGTGATTGCTATCATAGAACTTTAAAAAGAGATATCTATCAATTCTAAACTCTTTTTGGATTTTTAAATTTTTCAAATTTTTTTTTCGATTTTAAAAGAAATAGCAACTACATAGAAAACACCTAGAACATAATTTTTCTACTTTCTCCCCACCCCATACTTAAAATTACAGTTCCCTCACTGTAAGGAAAATAAGAAGAAGAGGGAAAAGAAATAGAAAAGAAAACAAAAAATTAAAAAGAAAAAGAAAAAACATAAAACTTACAAAAGTGGAAACAAGGAAAGGAAACTTCATCTTGAACTTGATCAACGGTTCGGTGGAGGAAAATAGTGCTCAAAGTTCCCCATGAAGTCGTACATCGTCCTCCAACGCTCAGCACCCTCCGCCTCTCTCTGACGCTGCCTCTCATCTTCCCTCGACATGCGAGCGGAATAGACGGTTTCCCATCTATCCATCCTCCTATGAATGTGATCTGTTTGGAGGTGAAGCTGCTGCATCCGTGCATAAAGATCCTCGACCCATGGTGGTGGTATACTCGATCCTGCGTACTCGGGCTGAGGAGGTGGTGGGTAGTGAGGCTGGAAATGGTCTTGATACATCACCGGGTTGTAAGGCATTAAGCCATATACATGAGGGTCGACAGGAGCTGGTGGAGGGTCTACAGGAGCTTGCGGCACCTCGTTAACGAAGCTGGTTGCCTCGTTAACAGTGTTGGGTGGTGGCTGGAAATGGTCGTTAACGACCCTGGTTGGCTCGTCGACGAAGATGTGGCCTCCTAATCCCTTCGCGTCCATGTCTTCTTCTTCAAAGTTGAGCTCCTCAATGCCGCCCTCGGTGTCGGCTTCCTCGGTGTCGTTGCCTACTACCTCGGTATCCTCTTGCTCATCTTCTTCTTCATATTCATCCACGTCGTCCTGCTCAAACCGGGTGTGACATGGCCTAAGCGAGAGCTCATCCTCCGGTTTTGGCTCCAATGGGTAAGGATGGCCCGTCCACACCTCGTACCAATTCGGTACATAGAGTAGCTCGTACATGTCGAGGGAAGGTATGACTAGTTGATCTTGAACCTTCACCTTGTAGCCTCCCTCGGCTTGCGCGAAAATCCCAGAACTATACCAATAGTTCTTGTTGAGGAGTTGGGCGTGGGCCGGTGTGTAGCGGGTGAGATCAACTCCAAGATTCTTAGCCAAGAGGCTAACCAAATTGCCACACCACACCTCCTTGGACTTGGTGGACTTCTCGACATAGTAGAGCCATTCGTACCCCAAATTCAAGGGGCCGGGCTCCTCGAAGAGGATGGTGCGGAAGCAAGCGACTTCCATTCTTGTAGGCCGGTTCAACTCTTTCTTCGGCCAAAATGTTGCGGCGAGGACTCTCAAGATAATCCGAAAGATGGGGTTGACGATGTTTGCCCCGGATAGCGCCGCGGTAGAGGATTGAACCTCTCCGGTGATGTAGCTCCAAGTGCGAGTCACTCGTTAGTCCTTCAAGCTATAATCCCTTGTCGGGTTTGGTAGCTCCAAAATTGCATTGAACTCTGCCATTGTGAAGTCACGGTCCTCGTTACCGAGCCGGAACCGAATACGTCCCGCCGAGATCTTCAACGAGAAATTGGTCTCCAAAGTGGCCAAGAACTCGGATGTGAGGGCCGGGTAATGCGGCAAGCTCTCTTGCTTCAATAAGTGTGCGGCCCCAAGGATGATGAAGGCGTCCTTAACATCCGTGTAGATGCCCGTAGAGACGGTGCTAGACTTCGAGAACCATCGGGTTAATGGTCTTTCTCCAAGAAATCCTGGTAGCGCCGTACTTGGCTTTGACTGCTCAAAATCACATCGTCCACCCGGGGTGGAGATGGAGACCTGTGGTTCCTCCTCTTCTTCTGGGCTCGGGTAGCGGGTCTGCTTGAACTAGCCATGGATCCTACAAAATAATCAAAAATTTCCAAGATAAGATCCATTCAAAAATAATAGGTACGAGACCCCATACTTGGTCTCAAAATTAACCTCGGATTTATTCATAAACTACCCAATTGGGTTGTTCACGATTCTAGGCTCGGATCGATCACTGATGAAGTGCAGGGTCGTTAACGACCCGCCGAGAGCAAAACCAGTATGTTCCGAAATTAATTCTACCTCTAATCAGTACAAATCAAGCATGCAATCTTCTATTATTCTCCACAAATCCCCCTTAGGGTAAAAGCACCCCATACTTACTCAATCACCCATCCCGAACATGCTAAGAATTACTCGGAATTTTGACATGCAAAGTTCGAATCTTTTAGATCTAGAACAAGAAAAATTCATGCTTTCCTAACTAAAGGGTTACAATAGCTAATCTAACATGAATAATCTTTCCTAAAACATGAACAACTAAGCACAATCAAGAATTTTTAGAACGGAATTTAAGCATGCATATCGATCTCCCTAAAAATCATGATTCAAGATATGAAATTTAACCCTATAGATAATCAATCATGCAATTTCAAGCAAGGGTTTAGAAATCATACCGGAGAACCGAGAATTTAATGAACAAGGGTCGGAATCGGGGTAGTTAACGAGCTCGGCGTCGACGGTGTGTGGTCTCCGAACTCCGGTAACGATGGCGTCTCCGGTGGTCGTTAGCGTGGGGATTCCAACTCGGTGGGAGAGAAGGGAAAGGGATTGAGAGAGTTATGGGTTTGAGAGTGAATTTTGAAGGGATTGTGATAGAATTTTGGGAGGGGTAGAAGGGTTTATATAGGAAGGGTAAGGGTAGAAGGGGCGGCGGCTAGGGTTAAAGAAGTTAACTAGGTTAGAATTACTTACCTGCCCTGTATTGTGACGAATCGGGTCGTCCGAACCGGGTCGTTAACGACCCTGGGTGGGTCGTTAACGAGCCGTCGTGGCCTTTCTGAGTGATTTTTCGACCCCTTTCTCCTGAAATCTTTGTTAGCTCAAATGATCTTATTTCTATCCTAATTAAAACTAAAAATAAAAATAAAAGAGAGCTAAGAAATAATCTAAAGAAAAAGAAAATAAAAAGAAAATAAAATAAACTAAACCTATTCTAAAAAGCGGGTTGCCTTCCGTAAGCGCTATGTTTAACGTCGTTAGCCCGACGAGTTCTCTTGATAGTCTCATGGTGGTTCATGTATGGCCGTGTTGGGGTCTTGAGATACCCTTCTTGTAGCTTTACTGCCTCTGTGTGCTTGAATTGCTAAATTAGGGCCTTTTTTTTCTATCAGCAAGCTCGATATCCCTGGGTTATTGGTGTAGTCCGAAAGCCTAGGTGGTTTGGACTTTTCTGTAACCTCTGTAGTAGGGCCTTGGTTGAACTTGTGAACGTGAGAATCAGTGATCGGCAGATGTGGCTCGGTAGGGACTGTGGTGTCGAGTTCGGGTTGAGTCAACTCTAGTTGTGCCACTCCAATTGGGTCGTTGGCTTTTTGATCTAAATTGAATTCCACCCGTTCCTCTCCTATATCAAAAGTGAGGAGTCCCTTTCGCACATCAACTCTTGCTCCTGCTGTGGCTAAGAATGGTCGCCCGAGAATTATGGGGACATGAGGGTCTTCAGGCATATCAAGGACAATAAAATCATTCGGTATAAAGAATTTCCCGACTTGAATAGGATAATCGTCCACTACTCCTGTGGCCTTGACACTTGACCCATCTGCCATGTACAGATTCATGTCTACTGGTTCTAGTGGTCCCATATTGGCTTTAGGCCATATTGAGAGCGGAACAAGACTAGCACTGGCACCAAGATCGCATAAAGCTTTGAACTTGTGGTTGCCTATGCCGATTGTGATTGCAAACCTCCCGGGATCTCCAAGCTTTTCTGGAAGAGCTATGGATCTGACCTCATCCTGCAGCTCTGTAATAGATCTTTTCCTGCTAAGAATATCTTTCAAGAATTTTGTGTAAGCCGGCATTTCGCTTAGGGCCTCAGCGAATGGGATGGAAATATTAATGCCCTGAAGAATTTTAACGAAATGCTTGAACTTACTCTCAGTAGAGTCCATAGATTTCTTAGTTGGAAATGGAAGAGTTTTCACCATTCTCGGAACCAAGTTAGGCTCGAGAGGTGAGAGTACCGGGTCGACATTGGGGTCGACGGATATCCTCGGCGGGTCGTTACCGACCCTGATAGGGTCGTTAACTACCCTGGGATTGAGAGGAAGGCTCGGATTAGTAGACTTACCTGGGTTAGGATCGTCAGGAACCCTTGGAGCCTCGTCACCCTGGTGTGTAGGCTCGGTACTAGCTCTCGCTGGCTCGTTAACGAGCTGTTTTGCGAGGTCCTGTTCCTCCTTCTCTTCAGCTTGAACTCTCTCCGGTAGTGTCTTCCCGCTTCTGAGGTGTACCGCTGCTATTTGGCCTCTAGGGTTCTCCTCGGGGCGGCCGGGAGTTGCCCTTGTGGTCTTGGAATCCGTGCAACAAGGTCTCCTAGTTGGGAATCAACACTCCTCTTCCAAATATCGAACTCTCCCCATCTTTTATCTTGTCGGTTCAGCTTGGCTTGAACGTCATCAACCTTGTTGTTCACTCCGTTGATGCTCTCTTTAATCTCCTGAACCCATGATGGCGTCTCCTGATGGCCTGGAGGTCGATATGGTGCATGTCGTCTATCTTGTGGGGGCCCTGCGTAATTGTGATTTGTATTCTGATTGCCCCATGGTTGATAGTTGTTTGACCTGTCATTATAATTAGGCTGGTTCCTGTAGGGTCCTCTCATGTAATTCATCTCAGCTATTGTCTCAGCGGTTCTAACCTGCTCAATGTTAGTGCAAGCAGAAGTACTATGCGCAGAAGAACCACATTCTTGACATGATTGAGAGGATTTCAGAAAACTTACCTGTTTCCTCAAACAGTTGACCTCATCTTGTAAGAATTGATTTTTAACATCGGGGTCAACTTCATCTCGGTTGGGCACATAGAGACGTTTTTGAGTTTGTGGAGCCTGCTGGGTTCCGTACATAGCATCGTAATTCGCCAGCTTGTCCAACAGTTCCCACGCCTCTGTCGGGTTCATCTCTATAAAACCGCATGCAGTATGCGTGGTGATGCGGTTCTTGGTCTCCACGTTGATACCCTGGAAAAAGATTTCTTGCAATACATATAAGGGTTGCCCATGAGTAGGGCATTGTCTAAGCATCTCTTTAAATCTTTCCCATGTTTCAAGAAATGTTTCATTAGGCAACTGGTGATAAGAGGTGATGCGTTTCCTTAACTCCGTTGTCTTAGCAGGGGGAAGAACTTTGTAAGAAGTTGATCATTCAAAGCTTTTCAAGTCCTGATAGACTTAGAAGGTAGGATCTCTAACCAGTTCAGGGCCTTTCCAGTAAGTGACCATCGAAAAGCTTTTAACAGAACATATTCTAGCGAGACACCTTCAACAACTATGGTGTCACATAAATCAAGAAAATTTCTAATATGCTCCATAGGGCACTCAACAGGTTTCCCTTCAAACTGAGCCCGTTTGATTAAGGATATAAATTGAGACTTGATCTCAAAAGGTTTCTTTATCGCAGGAAGCACAATAGGAGATTCTGGCACCCTCAGTTCCGGATGCATGTATTGCTTGGCATTCCTTGGATAGGCGTTTAGCTCTTCTTGCAGTCGAGCCTTGTCTGCGTCTGTGCCGTCCTTCTCGGCTTTCAGTGCCTCCATCTGGGTCCGGAGGATCTCTAACTCTCGAGCCATCTCTTCAGCTGTGGCCATGGCTCGGTTTTCTCGGAGTCGTCGGTGCAGGGAACGTTCAGGTTCTGAGTAATAACTGGAGCTATCAAACTGAAGCCTTCTTTGTCCTACTGGCATACACTGAGAAAACAAACAAAGAAAACAAAAATTAAAAACAAAAACGGGGTCGGGCTATTCCCGATCCCAAAGATAAACTAACAACTCGTTACTTCCCCGGCAACAGCGCCAATTTGTTGAGAGGGTTTCTTGACAACAAATAAATTTATAATCAAGACCCCACTGAGTATAGCAGAGTCAGGTTCGTCCGCAGGGAGAAAGTCAGTATCAAGTTTTGTTACTTCTCACGCAAGCAATCAACTAAAGGTAGGGTTTTTAACAAGAGAAAAGGGAATTCTAAGGTAAAGGTATCACCACAACAACAGTCATGCATGCCAAACGTTAATGAAACACATAGATCATGCTTTTATCACATAAAGGTGCTAACTTTCGTTAACTAAAGCAAGTAAATCAATCAACTTTCGCTCTATCAATAAACTTACTATCTATCTCTTCTACTTCAACTAGGATAAATCCACTTTCGCTTCAAAACCCTAATTTGACTATTCTGATTCAAAGTTTCCACTTTCGCTTCAACTATGAATGAGAAATTCCAATCCACTTTCGCTTCAAGGATTAAGAGCAAGAAAATAGATTCATGCAATAAAAACAATCAAATCATGATCACAAACAAGCATGCACAACCATTGTTGGGTTTAACCCCAACCTTAGAAAGATAGACTACTCACAAAGCATAATAATTGAAAACATCCAAATTAAATTAAAAAGAAAGCTTACAACCGAATCCAAACGATAGTTCTTCCCCGCAAAAACTCGTCTCTTCCCCCTCTCACACGCCTCTCTCCTCCCCTTACTTGCCCTCCAAGGCAATTGATTGTGTGTCTAATAACAAAGGGTAGACAAGAGTATTTATAGAGAAACTATTCTATCATAAATCTATCTCTAAGGAAATAAATCTATCTTAAATCTAACTATAAGGAAATAATATCTTCTAATAAGATATATCGCTTCTATATATCTAATAACATAAAAAAGGAAACAAGATAGAAGCCCATTAATAGCACCGACTCGGATCTCTACTGCTCTCGCTGCCTCGTTAACGACCTTGACAGGGTCGTTAACAGCCTTGAGTAAAACTTGCGTAGAAGATTCGTTACAACTCCGTTTGACTCGATTCGTTTTCCTATGTTCTTGTAACGAATTTCTCTATCTCTTTGCAAGCTCAAACTTGATTTTCAATAACTTACTTAAGTGCTTAATCTTCATCTTCTCTTTATGCTTGAGTGCTATCTTCACCGGTTTTGCTCCTTTCTTCAAAATATGCTCCAAAAAGCTTCTAAAACCTACAAAACACCACCAAAGCTTATGTAGACTCAATATCTCAAGAAAATACGAAAACCTACATAAATGACTCAAAACAAAACACAAAACTAAAGAAAAAGACTCAAAAGACACTAAAAACACACCCTAAAACATGACTAAAAAGGCGAACATCAATAGCACTCCAAATTCAGCTCCAAATAGCACATTTTCCTTGCTAAAACCTACAAAAATACACAAAACGGAGTAGCTTCCATACTTTTCACAAAATATGTAAAACTATCCAAAAACACACAAAACTAACCCTAAACTTATAGAAACTAATCCTAATAAACTAAGAAAACATACTAAAAACTATATAAAAACACGAACATCAAAATACCCCATACTTAGACTTGCTTGTCCTCAAGAAATCACTAAACAATAATCAAAACCAAACAAACATACTCATCAAACTATAGCCATCATCTAAAAAGCAACATCAAAACATCTAGAAGAAAAATAGCAAATAACTATTAATGTCATCACACATATATTTTCACTAAATAGACATAAGCAAATACAATCCAACCTCACAAGGGATAATGATGTGTTTCTCTCAACTCTCAAGTGTTTAGGCTTATAAATCTCTCAACTCATCTTATATACAAAAACTTATAGAAATTAGAACTTATATCACCAAACTCTCCACCTAAGATTTGTCAAAAGAAGCAAAAATCATCAAGAGAACTTAAGGGGCTCAGTGAAAAACTTCATAGAAGCTTCCATTCGGCCGGGTTGTAATGGGGCTTGGTAATAACAATTAGGCGTGGAAAATATTTTGGTCATGTGGTGCTAATAATATCCGGGAATCAAAGACTCCTAAAAACTCACACATCTCACCAAAACACTCATTAAAAGATATACCAAACTCACTCAAACATATTATGCACTCTCACTTAACCAATATATCCTAGAAAGTCTCATAAAAATGACTCAAAAGAATCTCTGGTTTATTTATCAAACACACATGCACTTCAAACTTCTTCCTTTCTTTCATATTATTTTCTTTCTTTTCTCTTCCCTTTTTTTCTTCATTTTTTTTTCTTTTTCTTTTTCTCGCTGCCTCGTTAACGAACCACTTCAGGGTCGTTAACGAACTTCATCGTGTACTCCTCTTTCTTAACAACTTCCTTTCGACCATCAATCTTATTTCGTACATCTTTTGTACCAAGAGATCTTTCTTTTTACACAAAATAAAAACAAGAGACATCCAATCTACCCTTCCCAACAATCCCTCAAATTCAAACCAAACATAATCATTTCATTCTCACTCAACAAAACATACCTCTCCAAACTAAGTCCTAATCCCCGGATAGGGTCAAGCTTATCTCGGCCAAGGTACAATTTTGTGGAGCTAAAAGAAAAGGCTTCAGGCTCAAACTGGCTTCAAAAAGAAGGATCATGTAAGGGTGGATAAGGATTAATAGGGCTTATAAAAAAAAGTTATCTATCATATGATTTTCACAAGTAATGAACTATAAATCTTATACAGGTTTCAAGTAATAGATAACCATCACAATTCCAAGAGATAATATGCATATAGAGAGTAAATCACACAAAAAAGAAGAGGGATTCTTGATGTTCTCCCTATAAGGCCAAAAATAACTCACAAGGCTAATTTTTTGTTGGATTGCATCACTTATGCTAAAAAGTATATGTGCTCAATTTCATCAAATGCTATTCCTTCCTAAAAAACAATTTCAAATTAAGAATCCGGCTATATACTCAAAGACATGATTGCAAGGATTTATATGATCATGCTAGCAACTACTATCATAGAACATAAGAAAGGGATATCTATCAATTCTAAAACTTTTTTTTTCTTTTTTTTTTTCGAATTTTTCAAAAAAAATTCAATTTTTTTTTCCGATTTTTATAGTTTATGGAACAAAACTACTCAAAACAAATAAAGCACATAAAGCAACAAATTTTCTACTTTCTCCCACCCCATACTTAAAATTACAGTGTCCCCATTGTAAGAAAAATAAGAAGAGGGAAAGAAATAGAAAAGAAAACAAAAGAAAACAAGAAAAGAGAAAACAAAAAAACATACAAAGTCATTAAGCAGAAAACAAGGAAACTCTTCTTCAAGCTGAATCAACGGTCTGGTGGAGGAAAGTAGTGCTCGAAGTTCCCCATGAAGTCGTACATCGTCCTCCAGCGCTCTGCATCCTCCACCTCTCTCTAACGATGCCTCTCGTCCTCAAATGTCATCCGAGCAGTATAGACACTCTCCCATCTATCCATCCTCTGATGAATATGGTCCTACTAGAGGTAAAGCTGTTGCATCTGAGCAGAAAGATCCTCGGCCCATGGTGGCGGAATACTCGATCCAGTGTACTCAGGTTGAGGAGGTTGTGGGTAGTGCGACCGAAAGTGGTCTTGGTAAAGCACTGGGTTGTATGGCATGATTTCATAGGAATGAGGGTCGATAGGAGAATGCGAAGGGTCGGTAGCTGCCCTTGGGGGGTCATTAACGAAGCTAGGTCCCTCGTTAAGAGCATATGTAGAGGTCTGGAAATGGTCGTTAATGAGCCTAGTAGGCTCGTCAACGAGGACGTTGGTGCCCAAAACTTCTGTATCGAGGTCTTCATCCTCGAAGTTAAGCTCCTCTGTGCCTCCATCTGTGTCGACCTCTTCAGTCTCTTCTCCAGCTACCTCGTTAACCTCATCTTCATCTTCATCAATCTCTTCTCCTTCTCGCTCGAATCTTGTCTCACACGGCCTAAGCGATAGCTCATCCTCTGGCTTGGGCTCCAATGGGAATGCATGACCCATCCACGCCTCGTACCAATTTGGTACATAGAGTAGCTCTAGCTTGTCAAGGGTTGGTACAACAATGTGGTCTTGAACTTTTGTCTTGAACCCTCCCTCGACTTGAATGAAAATACTGAAGCTATACCAATAACTCTTGTTGAGAAGTTGAGCATGAGCCGACGTGTAGCGAGTGAGATCGACTCCAAGATTGGTCGACAGGAGACTAACCAAATTCCCGCACCATACTTCCTTGGACTTGGTTGATTTCTCTATACCCCAAATTCAAAGGGCTGGGCTCCTCGAAAAGGATGGTGCGAAGACATGCAACCTCTGTCCTTGTTGGCCTTTTCAACTCTCTCTTGGGCCAGAATGTAGCGGCTAGGACTCGGAGGATGATCCTGAATATGGGGTTGATGATGCTTGCCCCAGATAATGCCGTTGTGGAGGGCTCGACCTCCCCGGTGATGTAGCTCCAAGTCCGTGTCACTTTGTAATATTTGAGACTGTAGTCTCTAGAAGGATTTGGGAGCTCCAGAATAGCGTTGAGCTCCGCCAAAGTGTACTCTCTGCTCACATTACCAAGCCTAAACCGGATGCGTCCCGACGAAGTCTTCGTCGGAAATGTCGTCTAGAGTGGCTAGGAACTCGGATGTGAGAGCCGAAAAGTGTGGTAGATTCTCCTTCTTCAGCAAATGAGGCACACCTAGAATAACAAAGGCCTCCTTGACATCGTCGTAGATCCTCATGCTTTTAGAACTTGACCTCGAGAACCACCGAGTGTTGTGGTCCTTGTCTAGAATGGCATTGTATCGATCCACTTGCCCTTGAGTGCGCAAGATCACATTGTCCATGCGAGGTGGAGATGGGGACCTCTGATTCCTCCTCTTCTTCTGGGCTCGGGTAGCGGGTCTGCTTGAACTTGCCATGTGATCTACAAAACAATCATGATTTTTCCAAGATAAGATCTACTCAAATAGATTAGACAAGAGACCCCATACTTGGTCTCAAAATAACCCTTGGAATTATTCGTTAACTACCCGGTTGGGTCGGTAATGAATCTGGACTGGTTTGTAAACTTTGAAGCTACGCAGGGTCGTTAACGAGCCTGGGTGGGTCATTAACGAGCTGCCGAGAGCCAGTTCACATAATCCCAATGTTATTAACTCAAAAATCAAGCCATGAATCAAGCATGCATCCTCTATAATCCTTCACTAGACACACCATCGGGTATACGCACCCCATACTTGCTCAATTACCCATCCTGAACATGCTAAAATTACCCAAAATTATCATGGTGAATATCAAACTCTATTTCTAGACAAGAAAATTCACGCTTTTCAAATCAAATTTTTGCAATGGAGAATCTAGCATGTGTAACCTTCCATAGATAGAGAATCACTACCAATGTACAAAATAAAACTCATGGGCAAGAATAGACATGCAATTTTGACCCTAAAAATCACTTCTATAAACACAATCAAGATATGAAATTTCTACCCTAAAAACCATGAATCATGCAATGAAGAGTTAAGGTGTAGAAATCATACAGGAAGATTGAGAATTTGAAGAACAAAATATTGATTTTGGGTTATTAACGAGCTTGGGTCTTGTCGGTGGGAAAACTGGGTTCCGGGCTTTGGTAACGTGAGTGATTCTGACGGTCGGTGGAGTGTAGAATTCCGAGCGGTGGTGAAGGTCTTCGGTAGAATTTTGAGGGATTTGGAGTTTGGGATTTGAGGATGTGAGGGTAGGATTTTTGAGAGTTTAGAGGGGTTAAATAGGAGAGGGTAGAAATAGGAGGAGGGGGGTAGTGGCGGCGGCTAGGGTAGGTAGAAGAAGGGTAGAAGATAGAAGATAGACTTAGGGTAAAATAAAACTTACCTGCCCGAGTCGGTTCGTCAAACCGGGTCGTTAACGACCCTGAGTGGGTCGTTAATGAGCCACCGTAGCCTCCTTGAAAGATTTTCGAGCCCTTTTTACTGCATCTTGTTAGATCAAAATTTTATCCTATTTTTCTATCCTAAAAACTACTGAAAAAACTCAAAAGAAAGCTAAGAAAAAGAATCTAAAAAGAAAAGAAAATCTAATCAAGTACTAAAAGCGGGTTGCCTCCTGTAAGCGCTATTTTTAACATCGTTAGCCCGACGTACTTACCTTAGCTCAAGGTGGATCTATGTTGGGGTCCTGAGTTACCCCATACTTAGCCTTGTAGGCATTATTCGCATGAGTCACTAGACTTGGTCTTGTGTCTTCTATAAGTATGCCTGGTATTCCTACATACGGGTTAGTGAAATCCGAAAACCAGGGTGGTCTAGATTCCTCTGTAGCATATACCGTGGGGCATGGTGTAGGGATAAAGTAAGAAGAAGAGCACTCACCTTGATTATACCCTTGCATGTGGGACTCGTCAATGGGCTCATGAAGTTCGGCAGGGACTTGTGTGAGAATCTCGTCCTCTTTTGAAGTTGGAGGAAGTTTGGTAGTACCAGCTATGTCGAGTTCTGGTTGGGTCAACTCGATTTGTGTGACCGCAGGTTGGTCATTGGCATTCTGATCTGAGTTGATATCCACGCGTTCCTCTCCAATATCAAAAGTGAGAAGTCCTTTCCGCACATCTACCTTGGCACTTGCTGTAGCTAGGAATGGTCTGCCTAGGATAATGGGGACATGAGGATCTTCAGGCATATCGAGGACGATGAAATCATTCGGTATAAAGAATTTCCCGACTTGAATAGGATAGTCGTCCACGACTCCTGTGGCTTTGACGCATGATCCGTCAGCCATGAAGAGGTTCATATCTACAGGCTCTAGCGGTCCCATGTTGGCTTTAGACCAGATTGAGAGAGGTAGCAAACTAGCACTGGCTCTAAGATCACATAAGGCTTTGAACTTGTGGTCGCCTATGCCGATTGTTATTGCAAATCTCCCTGGGTCTCCTAACTTTTCTAGTAGAGCAATAGATCTGACTTCATCCTGCAACTCTATGATGGATCTTTTCCTGCTAAGAATATCCTTCAAAATTTTCGTGTAAGCCGGCATTTTGCTTAGGGCCTCAGGAATGGGATGGAAATATTAATGCCCTGAAGAATCTTTACGAAACGCTTGAACTTACTCTCAATAGAGTCCATAGATTTCTTAGTGGGAAATGGAAGAGATTTCACCATCCTCAGAACCAAGTTGGGCTCGAGAGGTGGAGTTACCGGGTTGACACTAGGGTCGTTAGGTACGCTCGGCGGGTCGTTACCGACCTTGATGGGGTCGTTAACTACCCTGGGATGGAGAGGAGGGCTCAGATTAGAAAACTTACCTGGATGAGGGTCATTAGGTACCCTTGGCGCCTCGTCACCATGGTATGCTGGTTCGATACTTGCCCTCGCTGGCTCGTTACCGAGCTGAACCGTGGCGTCCTCTTCCGTCTTGTCCTTAGCCTGGGCACGCTCCGATAATGTCTTTCCGCTCCTAAGGTGTACCGCTGCTATCTGTCCTTTAGGGTTCACTTCGGGACGGCCCGGAAGTTGCCCTTGAGGCCTCGGAATCTGTGCAGCAAGGTTCCCTAGTTGGGAATCAACATTCTTCTTCCATACATCGAACTCTCCCCATCTTTTATTTTGGTGGTTAAGGTTGGCTTGAACTTCATTAACCTTGTTGTGGACTCCATTGATGCTTTCCTATAAGCCTTGTACCCATGATGGTGGCTCCTAATGTCTTGGAGGTCGATAAGGCGCAGGTCGTCTATCCAGTGGAGGTGCTGCATAATTTGGATTTGGATTCTGATTGCCTCACGTCTGATAGTTGTTTGACCTATCAAAATTGCTAGGCTGGTTCCTGTATGGGCCTCTGATGTAATTCATTTTAGCAATTGTCTCAGCGGCTCTTACCTGCTCTATGTTAGTGCAAGAAGAAGTACTATGGGCTGAAGAACCACACTCTTGACAAGATTGAGAGGATTTCAGAAAACTTACCTGCTTCTTCAGGCGGTTGACCTCGTCTTGTAGAAATTAATTTTTAACATCTGGGTCAACTTCTTCTCGGTTAGGCACGTAGAGACGTTTCTGGGGCTGTGGAGTTTGCTGGGTTCCATACATGGCATCATAATTGGACAGCTTATCCAGCAACTCCCATGCAGCCGTAGGGTCCATCTCTATAAAACCGCACGTAGTATGCGTGTTGATGCGGTTTTTGGTCTTTGCGTTGATACCCTGGAAAAAGATTTCTTGAAGAACATATAAAGGTTGCCCATGAGTGGGGCACTGTCTAAGCATTTCTTTAAATCTTTCCCATGTTTCAACAAAAGTCGCATTAGGCAGCTGATGATAGGAGGTGATGCGTTTTCTCAACTCCGTTGTCTTGGCAGGCGGGAAGAATTTTGTAAGAAATTGATCATACAAGTTCTTCCAAGTCC
This sequence comes from Fallopia convolvulus, assembly GCA_964016875.1. Lineage (NCBI taxonomy): Eukaryota > Viridiplantae > Streptophyta > Magnoliopsida > Caryophyllales > Polygonaceae > Fallopia > Fallopia convolvulus. The sequence continues at coordinate 22,405,145 of OZ024736.1, forward strand.
TGATAGACTTAGGAGGTAAGCTCTCCAACCAGCTCAGGGCCTTTCCAACAAGAGACCACCTGAAAGCTTTTAATAGAACATATTCAAGTGAGACACCTTCAACAGCTATGGTGTCACATAGGTCAAGAAAATTACTAATATGTTCCATAGGGCACTCAGTAGGTTTCCCTTCAAACTGAGCCCGCTTTATCAAGGATATAAATTGAGATTTAATCCCAAATGGTTTCTCTATCTCCGGAAGAAAGATTGGTGATTCTGGCACCCTCAGTTCTAGATGCATGTATTGCTTGGCATTCCTCGGATAGGCATTCAGCTCTTCCTGTAGACGAGCATTGTTAGTCCGTTGACGCTCAGCTTCGGCAGCATCGTCAGCATCGTCTTCCTTCTCAGTTTTCAATGCCTCCATCTGATTCTATAGGACTTCAACCTGACGAGCCAGCTCTTCAGGTGTGGCCATGGCTCGATTCTCTCGGCGTCTACGGTGCAGGGAACGTTCAGGTTCTGAATAATAACTAGCATTGTCAAATTCAAGCCTTCGACGTCCTACCGGCATGCGCTGAGAAAACAGACAAAGAAAACAAAAATTAAAAACAAAAACGGGGTCAGGCTATTCTCAGACCCACAAATAAAAAAACAAACTCGTTGCTTCCCCGACAACGACGCCAATTTGTTGACGAGCCTTCACTCTGGACAACAAATAAATTTATTAGTCAAGAACCCGCTGAGTATAGGGGAGTCTAGATCGTTCCACGAGATGCAAGGTTTGTTTATCTATCGACTACTAAAAATCAAACAAAAACAAGCAAACACTCACTAGCAGCCTCGTTAACGACGTTGTCAGGGTTGTTAACGAACCATCGCAAACAATTAACCAACACTAACGAACTAAACAGGTTCGGTACCGAGGCTACGCACTCAGTAACGAATATAACATAGGAGAATTCAAATAAAACAAAGATCTAGGACAAGGGTTACCACAACATAGTCATGCACATAAACTCGTAAGAAGAAAAATATCACGCCTTTAAATAGATAGATTCATCAACTTTCATTGACTAGCAAGTAAATTAATCTACTTTCATAAACTAATTCACTCAATCACTTGTTTTGGATCCAAAGCTTGAAACTTTCGTATTCAAACTATATCAACCTTCAAGTTTATAACTTTCTCTCTCAATCAAGTTAAAAACTCAAATTACCTTGACTTTCATCTAGGTATAAATACAACAAGCAATCTCAAAAATAGATAAAAGGTATTCAACACATCATCTTACTCATCAAACCATGCACAACTATGCCGGGTTTCAACCCCGACCCTAGATAAGAAAACTACTCACTATTCATAACTAAGAAATAAATAACTTCAACAAGAGAAAATATTGAGAACAAAACAACCACTTCAAATTAGGAATAAAATAGTGTCTTACAGAATTCAGAAGAAACCGAAAAAAAACAAAACACCGAATCAAAACCTCGTGATTAACGACCCCGGAAACTTTTGTCCACCGTGGCTCTCGATCTCGACCTTCGACTCGTCTCTCTCTCTCTCTCTCTCTCTCTCTCTCTCTCTCTCGGCTCTTCCTCCTTCACTACTTGCTTGCTTCTCCCCTTTTCTAGGCTAGATAGAAGGTTTTTTATACTAATAAGGCTATAAAATAAAAAGGCTAAAAGATAAAAACTTTCCTAAAAGATAGAAATATACTCTAAAAAGATAGAAATAAAATCTAGAAGGATAACAAGACCTAAAATAAATAATATATTAACCCTAAAACTCATTAAAAACACTCTTACGACACGGAATAAATTCCCGCACAGGATCGGTAAGACACAAAATCAGATTCTCGAAAACTCTATCTCGTAACTTCGTTAACGAGCCCTCACAGCTTCGTTAACGAGCATGGGCTTGGTTTCTTCAACACTTCTTATTCAATAACTTAGACTTCGATTTCTTTATCTTGTATTCCTCCGTCCTTCATCATAGCACTCCAAATTCAGCTCCAAATAGCACATTTTCCTTGCTAAAACCTACAAAAATACACAAAACGGAGTAGCTTCAATACTTTTCACAAAATATGTAAAACTATCCAAAAACACACAAAACTAACCCTAAACTTATAGAAACTAATCCTAATAAACTAAGAAAACCTACTAAAAACTATATCAAAAATACGAACATCATTTTTCAACCCTTTGCTACCTTCGAGGTTCTCCTCTATTTATAGAGGTTTGAGGAATCGGGTTTTGATGTTTTCTCGATGTGGGACACCCCACCTCTTATTCCGCTATTTTGCGCACCATCACAACCCCATGTGGCCCGGGGGTCTCATCCTGAGGACCTCAGGTCATATATGTGCGACATCTGGTTCCCCGTACCCATGGTGCTTGGTCTTAGTTTCAGGGTCACGGATAGCGAGGTTAGAGGTTTGGTGAAATCTTTTGCAAGGATCTCTTTTGCGAGGATCCCTTTTGTGAGGATCTCTTTTGCGAGCATCCCTTTTGCGATGCCAAACACTTGGGTTTTTCTCCTGTTATGTGCTTGATGACTTCGTGGCCTGTTCTCCCTTATTTCTTTAATGGGCCCTTAAAAGAGATTAGGCCCATTAAGCTTTTTTGGAATGGGGAGAGGCCCAAGTCTGTGCTTTATAAAAGCGTCTCTTCACGTCCCTCGTTCCTTCATTCTTCATCTTCTTCTTCGAACCAAACACGCTCTTTCTCTCTTCCGTTCTTCCGATCTCCGGCAAGTAGACGACGGTTTCCTAACGGTTTCCAGGGCCGCCACTGCCTTTTTCACACCAACTTCCGACAAGTAAGTGCTTGATTCTCTCTTTGTGTGTGTTTTTGGCGTGTTTTTCTTTCTTTTTTCATCTCGTGCCCTAGTGGGAGGTGGTGGTTTTCTAGCGTTTCGCGCCGGTGTCACGGTAGCGAAACATAGGGGGCAGGGCGTTGTTGGTGGTTTGGCGATGTTCTCGAGCCTTTCGGCGCATCAGCCGACGGTTCAGTTTCTTCGCCGCCCCCTTTTTTGAATTTTGAATGTCTTGGAAAGCCAAACGTCTCACTGCTTGGTTGATGGGACATTTGACCTTCTAACCGATGTCTTCCATTCTTCGTACTCTGCTTTTGGCGCTCCACATTCCCCTTGGGCTGTCCCATATGTCAGAGTAGCCCTAGGGTTCTGCGTCCCCTACACTACCACCTTGCGTTTTCTTTCTTTCTTGGTTTGATCAACGTCTTAAAACCTCTTCTTTTCCAAGTGTTCTCCTTTCGTGACCTGGACGTCGCTCATTCATGCCTATAGGAACTTTTACGGGCCCCCACTAGGCTTCGTATTCAAGTTCCAGGAGAGGTTTTACGAAGAATATTCTGAGACCGTAGAGAGTGTTGAGGCCAGCGATTCTCAAAACCCAAGGTCCCCTCCGCCCGTGTTCAACGACCCTTCCACTAGTGACTCCAATATTTCCGTTAGTTTGCGTTTGCCCCGACTACGCACGTCTTTTAGGGTTGAAATGGCTTCATCTTCGATTTCTGAGGAGGAAGTCGTTGGGTCTGTTGCGAGGTTGTCCGATTCCAACGACTAGGCGAGCTTCTTCGCGGAGCATATTACTGATTCCATGTCAAGTATCCCTCCAATCTTCGAGGAGCAGATACCCATGACTCCGAATCCCTTGAGGGGGATCTTTCTACCTGAGGGGGCTCCGACATCCTTGAAGTGGGAACACCTCGAGAATATTGTAAAGGATTTCCCCTGACCTGAGGGGGTTGAGTTGGCGCTTCGCGAAGGGAAGGGCTGCTCCCTAGCATTGTATGAAAAGTGCATGGTCGTACATTTGCCCAGTCTCCAGGCCGACTTTAAGCTACCGCTAGCCTGACATATAGTCGATTTCTTGTGGGCCATGCACATCTGCCTTGTGCAACTATTTCCCAACTCATGGAGGCTTATGTGCGCGTACACCTTCTGAAGCCAAGATCTCGGGGAGGGACCGTACCTGGACGTCATGTCGAGCTTGTTCATGGCGAGGCGAGAACATGAATCTTGTCTCGTCAACCTAAGTTTGCTCGGGCTAAAGATCACCACTACCCCGTCAAATGTCGGTTAGTGGGAAGACAAATGGTTCTTGGTCCAAGACCCCACTGGGAGGTATCTTAACTTCCCCTCGGCCCCGGACAACTTTGTCCGTCCCAAGGGGACACAAGATGTCGGCGATTTCAAGGCTCGGTTTACACCGGTGCGCTAGGCACCATACTGGGAGTACCTGGCTGATGCGAGCATGATTTCGTAGAACTGAACCCGCGACAGATCTTTGACTTGAGGCTCGTATTAGGTCTCGAGAGTCGCGCGGAAGACTTTAATTGATCTTAATAATGGCATGAACAACTTGTAGATCTTAATGTCGTGAGGACTTTGATTGAGAAAACGAGGGAGATTGAAGTTGAGGGTCTTGCAAGCACACGAAAATGAAATTATTGATATGAAAAGTAACAAAGGGGTGGCCCGGGATTAGAAGTAGGAGCAAAGCTTCCACTAACAATCTAATTTGTAAATGAGCTAACCTTGGCAAAGAGGTAGACAAAGCCTTAAATAAGAACAAACTTACAAGAGTTTCAAAGTTAATCTCTTCAAAGAGAAAACCCTAGCCTCCAAAGTTTGTCAAAAGTTATGATAATAATTGAGAGAGAAAACTAAAAACAAGGATTAAATACCCCTAAGATATCCAAAGATAAAATATCCCGAAATTACATTAAACTAGTCGGAAAAGACCAAATAAAGTCCAACTCGAAGCCCAAAACACGCGGCCCAACACTCCCGCGGCAGAATGTGAGGCGCGGTCTCCTTCTTGGGTGGCGCGGCCGCGGCACATGCCTTCCTAGCCCGCGGCACTCTCGGTTCAGCATTTCAGGCGACGCTTCAGAGGCTGTTTTCACCTCCTTCAAGTTGGAATTTGGACTCGGAGTACAAGTATGAATTGTATCTATTCGAATTAGATTTCCATTGATAACAAATTCAGCTTCATCCGACCACTGTAGCTCCCAAACCATGCATTGCAAGATAGAGATGTCGAAACAAGAACTCCAATGCATATCCCGGATTTAAGCGTTTGTATCCTTCAAGCTCTTGGGTCTTGGATCTTTCAATATTCACTTGTATCACTCTAAGCTTCCTCAAACACCTCCATAGTCCACTAAGATCCATCCCGTCCACGCTTTTTTACCTAAAGATCTGCAAAACCGAACAAAACAAGCGCAAAACCCGAATTCCCTAGAAAACCTAAAAACCTAAGAACTACACTAAACTAAGCTAAAACACATGCAAAACAAACATAAATATGCATACTAAGCTATACCTATATGCAAGGTATCAGCGGCGCAAGGCTTGGGCCCTCGTGCAAGAGAGGCCCAACACACAAGCCCACACACACTTACTAAAACAAAACATACTAAAACAAGCAAGTGTTCCAAAGTAGTAAAAAACAACTAAATAAATCAATAAAAAGATATGTGGGTGCGCCGACACGGCAGTGGCGCGCCGTTGGCACAATCGGGTCCTAGTCCTGGCACGAGGGCAGACACGAGTCGCTGGCGCAGGTCTGGAACATGGCTGGCGCGACAGGTCTTGAGTTTGGCACGGTACTGACACGGAAATGGCACGCCGATGGCACGGTAGGGCTGGGCGTGTTGGGTCTGATGGTCACGACGCAGACTTGGCTTGGCACGGTGGCATGGCACGAGCCATGGCCTGCATTACAACGAGCCACGACGGCCTGTGTGGCCGAGGCAATGGACCTCGCACGGGCACGCGTGACCAGGCCGTCTGAACGAAGGCCAAGAGCCTCCTCCTCCTGGGTGGCGTCTCTGAACAGGGTTGCATCACCCTCCCCCACTTGGCTCAGAAACGTCCCCGTTTCCTCGTCATAAAAAGTATGCTCGATGTAAGGGGAGAGATCGGCGACGTTGACCGTCGAATGCACGTTGTACTTCCCTTGGAGGTCGATCCTATAAGCGTTGTCACCGATGCGCTCGATGACTCGGAAGGGGCCGTCGCCTCTCGGATGCAGCTTGGTCTTCCTGGCGTCGGGGAACCTCTCTTTCCTCAAGTGTGGCCAAACTAGATCGTCGGGCTGAAAGACGAGACGTCGGCGTCCCTTGTTGCATTGGGACGCGATCTGCTCAGCCCGACGCTCCAGTTGGACGCGTGTGCGCTCCTGTAGGCGGCGAATCATCTCGGCTCGGTTGAATGCGTCGACATGCTCTGCGGTCTTCAAAGGAGTCGGCGCAAGGTCCAGGGGCGTAATTGGGTTCCGCCCATAGACAAGCTCAAATGGCGTCGCTTTAATGGATGAATGGTAGGACCTATTATAAGAAAACTCAACGTGACACAATAAGTCCTCCCACCTCCGTGGGTTAGCCTTGAGCATGGCGCGTAAGAGAGTTCCCAAGGTGCGATTGGTCACCTCGGTTTGACCATCTGTTTGGGGATGATAATCGGTTGAAAATAGGAGTTGTGTACCAAGCTTTCCCCAAAGCGTCCTCCAGAAATGGATACAGAATTTGGTGTCCCGATCGCTAACGATCGTCTGAGGGACTCCATGTAGCTTTACTACGTGCTCAAAAAACAAGTTAGCGACATCAGTAGCGTTGTTGTTTCCTTTGCACGCAATAAAGTGAGCCATTTTTTAAAAACGATCCACAACTACAAAAATTGAGTCCTTACCACGCCTCGACATGGGTAAAACCGTCACGAAGTCCATGGAAATGTCTTCCCACGGTGCGCTGGGAACCGGAAGAGGTTGGTAAAGTCCGTGCGGATTACTATGGGACTTATCCATTTGGCACGGCACGCAGCCTCGACTATACTTGTGAACATCCGAGGCCATTTTGGGCCAAAAGAAGTGCTCACGAAGTGCTGCTAAGGCTTTGGCTATGCCAAAGTGTCCCCGGCCGTGATGAGTTTCTTTGAGCAACAAGTGCCTCACTGAAGAGCTCAGAATGCAAAGCTTTTTGGCTCGGTAGATATACCCGTTGTCCAAGAAGTAACTCTCATGTATTCGCTTTTTCTCGAGTTTCTCCACGATAGGTTTAAAAAACGAATCATGCAAATAGAGTTCCTTAATCAAGAAAAACCCGAGCAATTTGGCCTGAAGCGAAGTGAGTAAAACCTACCTCCTAGAAAGAGCGTCGGCGACAATGTTCTCTTTTCCCTTTTTGTGGGCAATAATATACGGAAAAGTTTCCATATACTCTACCCAGCGAGCATGTCATCTACTCAAAGTATTTTGGCTCTTTAAGTAAGCCAAGGCCGCGTGGTCCGTATGGATAACGAACTCACTTGGCCACAAATAGTGAGCCCAAGTTTGGAGAACCTGAATCAACGCATACAAGTCTTTGTCGTACGTCGGGTAATTAAGTGTGGCGCCCTTCAACTTCTCGCTAAAATAAGCGATGTGACGCTTTTCTTGGAGGAGTACACTGCCAATTCCAAAGTCGGAAACGTCGCACTAGACCTTGAAGCGCTTGGAAAAATCCGGCAATTGCAGAACCGGGGTGCGACATAGGGGATCCTTGAGAGCGCGAAAGGCATTCTCGTGGACCGGAAACCACTTCATCTCCGTTGCTTTCTTGGTTAAATTATGAAGTGGTTCGGCGATGGACGAGAAGTCCTTGATGAATCACCTATAAAATCCCGCGAGCCCTAAGAAGGAGCGAACAATCGTCGGGGTCGTGGGAGTGGGCCACTCTAGGATGGCTTGGATCTTGTCGTCATCCACTTTCAAGCCATCCTTGGATACGACGAAACCAAGAAATTTCTTCGTATCCGAACAAAACGTGCACTTATTTAGATTTACATATAAAGAATGTTCGCGAAGGCAAACTAACACACTCCTAAGGTGCCTCGCGTGAGAGTCCAAGTCTTTAGAATAAACTAAAATGTCGTCAAAATACACTAGGGGCGTTTGTGAGGACAAAAGGCATCACAAGCCATTCGTACAGACCGTGTTTGGTCTTGAAAGCGGTCTTCCATTCATCTCTGGGCTCCATGCGAATTTGATGGTACTCGCTCCTTAAATCTATCTTTGAAAAGACCGCGACGCCATGGAGCTCGTAAAGCATGTCGTCTAGGCGAGGAATGGGATGCCTATGCTTGATTGTTATATTATTGATGGCCCGACAATCAACGCACATCCGCCAAGAACCGTCCTTCTTAGGCACCAAAATCACCGGGACCGCACCTGGGCTAAGGGACTCACGAATGAACCCCTTGTCCATCAACTCTTGGACTTGGCGTTGGAGCTCGTGAGTTTCCTTAGGCGACGCCCTATATGCAGGCATGTTTGGTAGTGAAGCACCGGGAATCAAATCAATCTTGTGTTCAATCCCGCGCAAAGGAGGTACACCATCGGGCAATTCCGCTGGCATTACATCTTGAAACTCCTCCAAAAGAGACATCACACTAGAAGGAAGTGCATTATCCGTGGTAGGAGAAACAGAAAGTAATGGACAAATAAGAAAAAAAGGTTTACCGTCCCTTTGAGTTTTGGCCACGTCACGGTGGCGCGCAAGCAAGAGCCGCTCTTGGCACGATCCCATGAGCGGTGGCTCGTCATCTTCCAAAATCCTAGTGCCATCCTTAGCAAATTTTTGATGGCTGTTTTAAACTTCATTTTGTTGCATTTTGGAAGCTGGAACTCCCACAGGAAATGTCCCCAACTCATAATGGACCAAGCCATTGAATATGGGTGCGGTGGAGCGTCCGAACGCCTGATGCACGACACTTGAGGATTTTTCTGGATTTCTGCTCAGCGCTCCTGTTCTGAATCTTCATTATTCTAGAAAACATGTCCAGACAAGATTGGAACGCCGCTGGAAATGGATGATTTGGCCAGAACACCTCCGGACGCCTCTGTCGCGACGCCGGTGGCGCCTAGAGGAGGTATGCCCGAGCCATTCGAGGGCCATTGAAACTTGGGAAGGCGATCTGAATGCCCAGGATGTTTAAAGGGATTTTTTGACCCCGCAGAACCCAGAACGCCCATGGAACTTGCTGGCATAGGGAGGACGCCCTTCGGGGCCCCCTCGGCGCGTTGCAAGGCGCTCGATTTACCCATGGAGGGGCGTTCTTGCTCCTTATCAACATTTGCTCGGCCCTCTCTCGTCTGACTCTCCAGTGGTTGAATATTAACGCCTTTGAGCCCATGATAGCCCACAAAATAGGCCAAATTTTTGGGCGGTGCCGTGGAGCCTTCCACCGGCGAATCTCTTGCCTTGTCCTTTATTTTTTGACGTTGCCTTTCAGGTTCATCCTGCAATGACTCACTTGGGGACATAGGTAAGAGATTCACGCGCTTCCCATGCCAATTGAACATGTATGTTTTCAAATGCCCATCGTGGAGCACGTGATGATCAAATTGCCATGGGCGACCCAACAACAAGTGTGTGGCGTCCATAGGCGTGACATCAAAAAGGAGTATGTCACTATAAAAATCAATGGAAAAAGAGAACGATACTTGCCTTTTAACCCAATCGCCGCCGTCATTAGATATCCATTGTAGCTTGAAGGGGCGGGATGAGGAGTAGTTGGAAGTTTGAAGTAATCGACCCCCTTTTGACTTAGGAAGTTTGAACAACTCCCCGAGTCTATTATGACGCTCAAATCCACGTCCTTGTGCAAACATCTTGTGTGAAAAAGTTGTTCTCTTTGATCATTTGGCAAGGCCTCTTTCATGCTTAGAGCATGCCTAGTCACCAAGCCTAGTTTGGTTGCACTAAGGCCCTCGCTAGGGTCACAATGAAGCTCGTCTTTCTCTTATGCTTCGACATCCTCTTCATATTCTTCCACACTTTCGTATGGGTCTCCATTAGCCGTGAACAAAACCTGCTTGGGATTCGGGCAATCCCGTTGCAAGTGCCCACGCCCTCCACACTTATAGCATGTTGTGTCTCGGGCACGTTCACTCGACTTGGGAGGGGGCTGCCGGTCTCGGTTTAGGGGTGTCCTTGCTTCAATCTTAGGAGGCCCAACCTGTTTTGTGACTTGGGGGGAAGAAGAGGAAGAAACAAACTTATTAGCACTAAAACCGGGTTGACTAGAGGAAGATCCATACCTTTTATTAGTCCAATTGGCCTTGTCGCGTTGTTCTTGCTTGTATATCTTCATGGCCGTGTGAACTAAAGTTGAAATTGATTTGATTGGGATCACCTCCAATTTGTCTGCTATAGATTGGTGACGTCAGCCAAGGAACCTTGATTTGAGAACCAAAGGAGCCGCACTAATTCAAGCCTTGAAGAACATGTCTTCAAGTTTGGAGAAGAACTCCTCCGGGCTCATGTTGCCTTGCCTTAAACGCAAAATTTCCATGTGCATCTTGTCCTTGTAGTTTTTCGGGATGTACTTCTTATGCATGATGTACACTAATTGATGCCATTCCCGAATTGGGGCTTTGTCTTTCAGAGCCCTATCGGCCTCGAATTGGTTCCACCACAAACGGGCGGTACCATGAAAGTGCATTGTCATGACTTCAACTTTTACGTCCTCGTTGTATCCCAAGTGCTTAAGGACATGCTCGGTACCCTGCAACCAATCAAGAAAACGTCAGGGTCATAATTACCATAAAAATTTTCAAAGTTGACTTTAATGTCGCGGCGAGAAATGATGGCACGATCAGGTTCCCGGTTGGCACGTGCCTCGAGCGTCCAAGCGCGCCTGTTGTGGCGCCCGTCGCGTCGCTGGCCGCGCCTAGGATCCCAATCCTCATCGCCTGGGTCACCGCCGTGCCCACGTTCTCGGTGCCGGTGGCCGTCTCGATCGCGTAGATCCTCTCGGTCACGGTCCGAGTCACGGCCCCGATGCCGGTCCCTACGATGGCGCGGTGGTGAAGCCGCCATGGCTCGTTCATACTCCCTTCGGTTTTTTGGCAAATTAGGGGACGAAATCCAACTATCGGAATTGTTTTCATTTTATGTCGGGTCTTTGATGCGGTGGCCATGGTCATAATCCGAAGGTTGCTCGTCACTGAACTAATCCGTAGATGTGTCCTCGGAGCCACTAGAATAAGGAGATCTAGCGCTTTGGTGTTCCAAAAAATCTTCGAGTCAATAGTCATCCTCTCGGTAATGGGATTTACCGAGAGTCGTCGTAGGAGTCGCTCTATGATGCGGAGTCCGAAAAGGGCCACGATAGCCTCTCTTAGACTTTTTCTTTTTGCCAATTGAGCGGTTACGTCTATCCTCCTCGGAATAATCCTCATCGGAGAATACGTCTACCACTTGGTGGTGTTGATGATGTCTAACTTGTTGACGGAAATCCATTGGTGTGTATGCACAATCGAACCTGTCAACATCATGTCTACTCTCTCGAATAGAGTCAAGGCGATGAAAATGGCCTTGTTGGCTATCAGAATGGAGTTGTTGTTTGCCTTTTGCCTTGGCACGAGCCTCGGCGTCGGCGGCTGCTTGGGCGGGTGCGTCAGTCGCGATCACCACCGAAGGTATCGCACGCTTGGTTTGCGTGGATTGGCTCAAGGCAGCCAATTGACGCTGCAGCTCGGCGTTCTCCTCGTGCAAGGTTGCACTCTCATCTGAGGCCAAAGATTGGCGCGAATGGGGCTCATGTTGGCCCGGCGCGACCGTGTTGTTGCGTGGCAAGTTCAGATCGCCCGATCCTTCCGTCTCCTTCGAGATATTTCCTATCACAATCCCAGTCATTGAAAAGTTAAAAGTTCTTCAACAAAACAACAAAGCTTTACGAGACCTTGTAAGGCAAGCTAACTCAAATAGTTCAACGTAAACGAACAATTAGGGTCGGCTAGGCTTAAGGATCTCGATTGCTTACAAGAAAAGTAGATCAAACAAGTATGCAAGAATGAAGCAAAAAGGAAGCAAGTGTAAGAGAAGAAGAAGTGAGAACCTCATGTAGAAATGGGGCATAGAAGAGAGATGAAAGTGGACAACTATGGTTGCCAAAATAGAAGAGATATGAATGGATATGCAAGAAACAATTAAAGTAGACAATATCCAATCAAATATGCATGAGTTGCCATAATAAAAGAGATAGGAGAGAGAGAGATAGGTGGACGAAAATAGTTAGACACGATCCAATCAAGAAGTAATATTTTCCATAATCAAAGATATGATATCACTCAATCAAGTATGGAATTCAAAAAGGAAAGATATGGCCGATATCTTTGGACATTATATTTTTTAACAAAATCGACTACCTTACCTTATTTTGGCTATTATAGTCGATGTACTTGTTTTTTTTAAAACACAATCGACTACCTTACCTTATTTTGGCTATGATAGTCGAAATACTATTTTTTTGATAATCGGCAAAATCAGTAAACAAATCCCTACAATCAAGGCAAAATCTTCCCAATATGAATATGGAAAGATATGCCCAACAAACGCAAAGATATGCACGATTTGAGGCACCACAATATGGCAAGAATTATGGATCAAACACATGCACTGTATCGGCCAAAATGGACATGGACGAACATGAAAGATAGAAAGAAAATTTTTTGCAACATTCAAACACACAAGAGTCACCACAAATCAAGGTAAGCAATCGACATGGACATGGTTTTCTTTTGCAAGAGAAAAATTTTGTGGATGAATGAAGGGGTATGCGTGTGAGGATGAAGATAGGTAAGGAAAAAAAATTTCGTGTGACAATTGAACCAAAAGAGTTGAACGAGACTTACACAACCTCGTGGCTCTGATGCCGATTGATGCGAGCACGATTCTGTAGAACCGAACCCGCGACGGATCTTTAACTTGAGGCTCGTATTAGGTCTCGAGAGTCGCGTGGAAGACTTCGATTGATCTTAATAATGGCGTGAACAACTTATAGATCTTAATGTCGTGAGGACTTTGATTGAGAAAACGAGGGAGATTGAAGTTGAGGGTCATGCAACCACACAAAAATGTAATTATTGATATGAAAAGTAACAAAGGGGTGGCCCGAGAATAGAAGTAGGAGCAAAGCTTCCACTAACAATCTAATCCGTAAATGAGCTAACCTTGGCAAAGAGCTAGACAAAGCCTTAAATAGGCGCGCCTATGCCAAGGGAACAAGTGGGCGGCGCAAGGCTTGGGCCCTCGTGAAAGAGAGACCCAACACACAAGCCCACACACACTTACTAAAACAAAACAAACTAAAACAAGCAAGTTTCCCAAAGTAGTCAAAAACAACTAAATAAAGTAATAAAAAGATAAGTGGGTGCGCCAACACGGTAGTGGCGCGCCCCTGGCGCAGCTGGGTCCTAGTCCTGGCACGAGGGCAGACTCGAGTTGCTGGCGCAGGTCTGGCACATGGATGGCGCGGCAGGTCTTGAGTTTGGCACTGTGCTGGCATAGAAATGGAACGCCGATGGCACGGTAGGGCTGGCTGTGTCGAGTCTGATGGTCACGACGCAGACTTGGCTTGGCACGGTGGCGTGGCATGAGCCATGGCCTGCGTTGCAACGAGCCACGATGGCCTGTGTGGACGAGGCAATGGACCTCGTACGGGCACGCATGACCGGGCCGTCTAAACGAAGGCCAAGAGCCTCCTCCTCCTAGGTGGCGTCTAGGATCGGGGTCGCATCACTGGCCCAAGACAGGCTTGAGCGGGCCGGTCTAAGTCTTCCCTTTCCAAACCGCGAGGGCACAGATGGTACTTATCTCTTTTTCTTTCTCTTGTGTTGCTTCCTATTTTGTTTTCATGCATAGCAGCCCCGTATCTCGCTCAGTTTGTGATGATCATGAACCTTGCTCGGATTACATACAACTTTGATTATTTGCGATGATCACAGGCCTCGCTCGGATCACGCATTCTAGATTCTGATTGTTTGCGATGATCATGAGCCTTGCTTGGATCACGTACTCTAGATTCTGATTGTTTGCGATGATCATGAGCCTCGCTCGGATCAAACACTCTAGATTCTAATTGTTTGCGACCTTCTCCCCTCTTTTCCTTTCATCTAACTTGCTTTTTATTTCCTTACAGTGGATCTTTTTAATGCTCTGGCTTTGAGGGCACATGGGACTAAGCATGCGGTCTCCTCCGCGCAGAACTCTCGGGCCCCAAAGGGCCTAGAAGTGAAGGTGCCAGCCTCAACGATGAAGGCGCCGACCTCGCTCCCGAAGGCGACGGCCCCTACGAAGGTCGCAAGGGTTAAGATTGTTGAGGGGGGGGCCACCCAAGGGAGACGCTACCAAAGCGTCCTCCCACGCTCCCCGAGGATCCGGCGACGGGGTCGGGTCCAAACGAAAGGATGTGGAGGCATCACCTTGCAAAGAGAAGAGGAAGAAACACAAGGGGACGGCCAACGCGGTTCCTAGAAGAAGGAGATCGTCCCCAGCCTCAACCTAGCGGGTCGAGTTCTTTCCTCCACCGGTCCTCCTGCCGAGAAGTTCCACTGCCTCGGGCCATCCCGATGCGCACTTAGGAACTGGAACAAGGATGATTGGAAGGAGGATATTGCGTGGGTGAACAATCTTTCCGAAGAAGCCCTCAACGATGAGGCCCTCCGCTACTCGGCGATGGTATGTTTTGCTTCTTTTTTGGTAAGCTTTTCTCGTTACTTTCATGCTTGTTCTCCCCTAATGTACTTTTGATTTTCAGCACAACTTCTTCGAGAACTACAATTGTAGTCGCATCAACCTCCTCCATAAGAATATGGACAAGATGGAGGCGGCACTCAAGGCCCGCATGGAGGAGTGTGCGAAGGAGAAGGACCTCGCAGATGCAGAGAGGCGGACTTGGGCCGCGGAGATCGCGACGAAGGATGAGGCCAAGGCAGCAGCCAAGGCGAAGGATGGGGAGGCAAAGGCAAAGGAGGAGGAGGCGAAGGCAAGGGCCCTGTTTGGGGACCTATGGGTCGAGGTCGAGGAACTCCGAACCAAACTTTCCGAGGAGCACAAGTTTTTTAGGGAGAAAGAGTCAGAGCTCCGGAAGGTCGGGGAGGAGAACAGAAACCTCCACCACCGCATCAAAGTGCTTAACGAAGAGGTGGAGGTTGCGGGGCCCACATATGTGAAGTCCTCCGAGTTCCAGGAACAACTTTTGGGCAGCATCGATGGGATGTACCAGCAGGCCATTTGCGTAGGGGTACAACAGGCGGTGGCAAAGTATCAGCACCTCAAGCCTCGCATCACCTTTTTTATCCCCAACTATGGGCTGACCATGGGGGAAGAAACCGGGGAAGAGCCCGGGGGATAATGTGAGTTCCTCCTCGACAACAAGGGCAAGAATGTGCCAAGCGAAAACGAGGTGCCTGCCGTAGGCCCCTCAGTCCTGGGAGATTTGGACCCCGCCCTTGGTGGCCCCAATCCCGCGCAGGATGCGCCTACCTCCGACCTCGAAGTGATCATCACCTCGCCCATTCGCCAAGTCTCCATGGATCCTACCGCCGACACACAGAATGAGTGAAGGGTGCTCGTCTTTGTAATTTTTGTTTTTTTGTTTCAAGTATTTGGTGGCCCCTGTAATTATGATATTTCGGCCTTCGCGGTCTTATTTTATGCAATTTTCTTTCTTTCTTTTTCTTGTGGTTATATTGCGTGTTTTCCAAGGGTTCCAAGGGCTCATGATATCCCGATCCAACCCCATGGCCCGAGCGCTACAAGACTTGCGGACTGCTCGGGCCACATCGGGTCACTTATTTTTTAATTGTGCCGCGATCCCGAGCTTTGCTGGGCTTGCACATGATAGGATTTTCGCAGCGTTCACGAGCATCACTCGGAACGCGCATGATTGATTATATGTAGTGTTCTCGAGCCTCGCTCGGATCAACCATGGTAGATTCTATGCGGTGATCCTCGAGCCTCGCTTGGATCATGCATGGTAGATTCTATGTCGTGATCCTGAGCCTCGCTCGGATCACGCATGGTAGATTTGGTTGTCTCCGACCCCAAGTGGGAAGCGAGAGGTGGATTTGAACATAATGTTGAGAATCTCCAACCCCAAGCGAGAAGCAAGGGGTGAAATTGAACACTTAAAATCGAGAATCTCCATCCCCAAGCGGGAAGCGAGGGGTGGAATTGAACACTTAAAATCGAGAGTCTCCAACCCCAAGCGGGAAGCGAGGGATGGAATTGAACACTTAAAATCGAGAATCTCCAACCCCAAGTGGGAAGCGAGGGGTGGAATTCAACATTTAAAATCTAGAATCTCCATCCCCAAGCGGGAAGCGAGGGGTGGGACTGAACACTTAAAATCGAGAATCTCCAACCCCAAGCGGGAAGAGAGGGGTGGAATTGAACATATAATTGAGAATCTCCAACCCCTCGCTTCTCGCTCGGGGTGGAATTTTGCAGACCGCGCCCTTACAACAAGGTTTTCACATTTGAGACAATATTTGGAAAACATCACGTAACCCTTTATTCACAAAATTTTGGAAACAGCGAGAGTTTAGAGATTTTACATGTAATATCTTTTGAGCCGAGCGATATTCCATGTTTTGCTTAGAGTGCATCCCTCACTATCTTTGAGTTTGAAAGCCCCGGGCGCGAAGTCTTCTCCCAGGAGGTACGGACCCTCCCAATTCGGATCCAGTTTGCCACCGTTGGTATGCCTCAAAACGAGACAGCCTGTGACCAAAACCCCGGGCCTAACCTTCTTGTCTTGATACACCGCCACTCACCGTTTGTACTCTTTGGAGCGCAGGGCTGCAATCTCGCGAAGTTCGTCTCTAAACAATAATTCTACCTTGAGATTGGCCTCATTCTCTTTCTCGTCAAAGTCGAAGACCCTCTCCGAAGGGACCAAGGTTTCTACGGGAACCAGCACGTCCACCCCGTAGGTTAGAGCGAAAGGCGTTTCTCCCATAGCGCGACATGCGGTTGTTCGGTATGTCTATAAGACGAGCGAGAGAAGCTCCGCCCAGCGACCTTGCGCTATGCCCAAACACTTCTTAAGATCGGACAGGATACGGGCGTTGACATTCTTCACTTGGCCGTTGGATTGGGGGTGGGCCACCGAGGAGAACTTGAGAGTTATACCAAGCTCAAAGCAAAAGGTTCGAGTTTCCTGGTAGTCGAATTGGGGGCCATGGTCAGTCATGATGATCATGGGGACCCCGAAGTGGCCTTTGTCCCTATGATTTTTGCCATTGCCTCTGCCTCGATCTACTTCGTGAAACTGTCAACGATGACCAAAATGTACTACACTTGTCCAACGACCTTGGGGAATGGCCTCAAGATGTCCATCCCCCACATCACAAAGGGGCAGGGTGCATGGATTGAGCGCAGGCGTGATGTCGTGGAGTGCTGGACGTTACCGTGCTTTTGGCACCCGTCACACTTCTGGACGTAGGCCCTCGCGTCCTGCCTGAGGGGGGGCCAAAAATACCCCAAATGGGCGATCTTATGTGACAAGGCGCGCCACTCGGGGTGGCCACCGCAGACTCCTTCATGTTCTTCAAACAGGATGTGCTCTGCGGCCTCGACTGGCACACATAGCAAGTTGGGTTCTGCGAAGCCCCGATGATAGAGCAGGCCTCCGATGACGCAGTAGTGGGCTGCCTGCATTTTGAGCTTTCTAGCCTCTACGGGATCCTCAGGGAGGACGCCGTTCTCCACATATAGCGTGATGGGAACCCTCTAGTCCCCGAGTGTGACGGAGAGAACCAAGCTGCTTACACTTCGCGAGAGTTTTCGTTCTACCATCACGCGATTGCCTACTTCCAAGGGGAGAGCCGACCCCAACCTTGCGAGCGCATCTGCTTTGGTGTTCGCAACGTGTGGGACAGACTCTACCGCAAAGGTTTCTAGACAAGACACCGAGGCTTTAACCTTCTCTTGGTATGCGGGCAAGAACCCCATTTTGGTGTCATATTGTTTGTTTAATTGTCGCGCCACCAACTTGGAATCGGTGTACACCCTAATCCTGCGAGCCCTATTGAGCAACGCCATCTCAATACCATCGATCATGGACTTATATGCGGCCTCGTTGTTGGTGGCGTCAAAGGTGAGTTTAGGGCATACTCCATTTCTATCAAGCGACGGGCAAGGAACACGCCGTCCCCGCCCCGGCGTTGCACCGCGAGCCATCAACAAAGACCTTCCATTCCTCCGCACTCTCATCAGTCTCGGGGAAGGTTACCTCTACCATGAAGTCAGGGAGAGCCTGCCCCTTCATGGCAGTCCTGGGTAGGTAGTTGATGTCGAACTTGGAAAGCTCGACCGCCCACTTTGTCATCCTCCCGGAAAGGAGGGCTGATGGAAGATTTGTCGAAGAGGGAGATCGGAGAGAACCTAAATGGGGTGTGCATGGAAGTATGGGCGCATGGGCCTCACGGCGGTCATCACGACCATGCCCATTTTTTCTGCCGAGGAGTATCGCTGCTACACAGGTTCGAGCACGCGGCTTATAAAATAGACAGGGTGCATAACTTTTCTCGTTAGCACCGCGCTGACCGTATCTGGGATTACGGCCACGTACAGCTACAAGTCCTCGCCCGCCATTGGAGGTGACAGCGTGGGGAGTTT
Source organism: Fallopia convolvulus (assembly GCA_964016875.1). Taxonomy (NCBI): domain Eukaryota; kingdom Viridiplantae; phylum Streptophyta; class Magnoliopsida; order Caryophyllales; family Polygonaceae; genus Fallopia; species Fallopia convolvulus. The sequence continues at coordinate 22,423,607 of OZ024736.1, forward strand.
TGACAAGAATGCCTTCAACCCGGAGAAGGCGAGCTCTAGCTCCTGGTCCCAAACAAACTTGGCGTTTTTCTGTAGGGTCGCGAAGAAGGGTAGAGATTTGTCCGCCGAACGGGAGCAAAACCTCCCCAGGTAGTTTACGGCGCCGTTGTACCTCAGTACGAGATCGTGGCGACCTTATCGAAAGAATTGATTCAATCTTGGCGTAATTCACATCGATCCTGCGCTCGCTGATCATGAAGCCAAGGAACTTTCCCGATGACACTCCGAATACACACTTCTCGGGGTTCAGGCTGAGCCGGTTGTGCCTGAGTGTTGCAAAGACCTCAGCGAGGTCAACCAAATGCTCCTCGGGGGTTTTGCTACAGACCACAATGTCGTCGACGTAGGCAGACACGTTCCTCCCCAGATGATTTTTAATGTTCGGTCTATGAGGCGCTGCAAAGTTGCCCCCGCGTTCTTCAGACCAAATGGCATAACCTTGTAGTAGTAGGTCCCTCACTGCGTGATGAATGATGTTTCCTCCTCGTCGCGCGGGCTCATCAAGACCTGATTGTATCCTGAGTATGCGTTGAGGAAGCTCAAGACCCCGTGACCCGCCGTTGAACCGGTGCCCAGCTTCATCCAGAGGTCTATCGGACCCGCGATGTCGACCTCTTCCCCTGAGAAGGAAGTGAGTTTCCTAGCGTAGGGCTTCAAGGACGTCTCGGAGATGCCTAACTGCTCGAAGGCGTCGTAGTACATGATGTTCACAGAGGATCCCGTGTCCACTAGCACCTGCTTCACCATCTTCGAGCCCATCCGAGCATGCACCACCAAAGGGTCAGAGTGTGGCATGTGCAGTCCATCGGCATCCTCAGAGGTGAAGGCCACCCCTATGTGGGACCGCGAGGTCCGTGCGACGCTGAATACCGAGGGCTCATTATGGCTTGCCCTCGCGTACCTCTTCCTTTCTGCCTGGCTTGATCCAGCCAACGAAGGTCCACCTGAGATGGTATGAATATACCCATCGGTCGTCGTCGTCTACCCGGACTGTGCCTACTTTGCGGGAGCCTACTGATCGACGTTGTTGGCCCTGGTTTGGCTCAGGCCTTGTGGCACGTTGTTTGCTCCCGAGGCACGCCCCTTCTCGTTTGGGTTATACAAAGGGCCACCTTTCCTCTATAACATCGTTGCTTCCCTATGAAGCAATTCCAACTCCCAAAGCCGTTTCCTCGGTTGTTATTGCGGTTGTTGTTGTTGTTGTTTCTGTTGTTGTTGTTGTTGTTGTTGTTGTTGTTGTTTTTGTTGTTGTTGACGGCATTTTGGCCACCTGTTAGATACGCATCCCTTGCAGCCGGCGCGCCCACCTTTTCCTTTCCCTTAGTCGGCGCGCCCACCCTTGGGAATAGGCGCGCTTTGAATCTCGTCCACGATAGGTGAGAAGCTCTCGGCCTCAACGTGGCGACGTCGCGAGCGTGACTTCAGGGTGTGCATCACGCTCCCTGTTGTATCGGACAACTCCGGGTCCTGCATCCTCGAGCGAAGCGAGCAGGACCTCGAGATCTGCATGGGGTCCCGGGGAGGTCTCTCCGTTGACGAGCCGTTGGTTGACTCCTCGTGCCCTGGCACATGAAAACAGTCAGCTTTTATAATATATTGATTGATTGATTGATGATTTTTTTATCTTTTAACAAGACTCAGGCTTCAAGTATTTAATTTTTTATCTGTATGTTAATAAAATATGGGACACAATCTTAAATATTGTTTTATAAATTACATATTTTTATTACGATATTATATACAAATTATTTAATTTGAAATTAATTATATATACAGTAAAGCTAAACCTTTTTGAACCACCACGTTGATTATTTGTGGCTCCACCTTATATTTAAAAATTAATTTTTATTTATATTAATTTAGCATTTCAATTAAATTCTTTTCTATCTAGTAAAATAATTTTTAAAATTGGAATTTAATTAGAAATTACAAAAATTATTCTTATCTTTAATTTTTTTATCTATTTATGTAAAAGATTTATCTTAAATCAAATTTTGATAAAAAATATTAAAAATTCAATATCTAGATCATTACTTGCTTAAACTGAATTTTAATAATAAAAAATTATATTATATTTTTCTTAATTTCCTTTTTGGCTTATTCATGTCAATATAGAAGAAAATTATCTTAAAAAATTCAGTCTTTATTCATATTTTTCATCTTTTCTCATTAATTATCTATTTTAATTTTATTTAAAAGATTTTTAAAGAATCAAATTTGATTAAAAAATTATAAGAATTTACTTTATTTTTGTGTTTTTATCTATTTTTTAAAAGAGTAATTAAAATAATTCATTTTATATTTTCCATAAATAAATTATCATTAAGCCATTGAAATCATAATGGACTCACGTTAATGATTTTGGTTTCGTCTCACATTACAACAAATAAAAAAGTTATAATAAGTAAGTTAATGATTTTGTGTTTTTATCTGTGTAGTCGTGCATGGCACGACGAGTATAACTAGTCCTACATTATAATAGAGATTTTTACATAATAATTTTTTATTTTTTCAGGTAAGAATTTGGTGAGGGGGTTTGATACCCAATACCAGAAGCATCCTTAAAGATGAGAGCATTAAGCTCTAGATGATTGATTAAAGTCGCACATTGGTAGTGGTGTGCGAGTTTTGCAATTTTGTCTGCAACCATGTTTGCACTCCTGAATGTATGGGAGAACCGCACAACATCTAAAGTTGAGCAAGAAATTCGAATGTCCGTAACCAACATTTTAATTTCCCATGGACAAGTTCCTTCATGATGTAGCGCCTTGAGAAGTTAATGAGTGATCCAAATAAGCTCTAAACTTACCAAATTTTGAAGTGAGCCCATGCTCTACTTTAAACTACAAACTTTGAAATACAACTTTTTGGGATGTGGCCACAGTGGTATTGGTAATAATAATGATATTGGTTAGGGACATTATGTTTCGGTAGGTGGTAACAATTCTATACATTTATAAACCATATCAATAAAAAGGCTAATTGACTGAAAACAACCCTTATAATAGAGTATATTGTTGAAAACCACCTATTAAAATGATAATTGCTGAAAACCACCCTTATTTATCCTTCTGTGACATATCAACAACCCACACCCCATTTTCTGTTTACTCTCCGTTAATGCGCGTGAAACCTCTTTTTTTAATGAAATTAAATGAACTTTAGAGAGGAAAAAATTAAAAAACCAAAATAAACAACATTAATTTAGAAAATGGATGATTGAAAAAATCACCACCAAACCACCAAGAACTGCCATAGCCATGGCGTTTCACTCGACCACACCAGACACATATACAACCACCAAAACTTCACGATTTTCCACAAATTGCAATGAAATTGAACAAAATTGTTCATGTCAATTATAAATTAGCAAATCAATATACATGATTCATGTCTTACATAATCAAAATCAAAATCAAAGTTTTTTTAATTCAATGAAATTTTAGGGTTTAACCAAATTTCCCAAATCCATTGAAATCATCACACAAACTTGATTCAATATGCACAAAGTAACTCAATCTAAAGTATTCAGTCTCAACAGAGATTTTACAAACTCTACATAAAGTAACTCCATCCAAAGTATTCAGTCTCGACAGCTCATGAGCTCGCTAGAAGGAACCATGGTGAGACTTGTATTGATCACGTTATCTACAAGATTGTGTGGAGAATTAAAGCGCTCGATTGATTGAAAGTTTTCTTACGGCTTGGTTTGAAGGGATCTAGCTCTTCTTACAAATCAAGAAAAAGTTTATGAGGCACCTGGCTTCATGCCTCTTCCTCTAAAATCTAAATGTTTAACCGAGGATAATTCGTTGCTTCATCTTTTGTGTGACTGTGAATCAACAAAACACATATGGAATGACCTCCACCCTCCTCTTTCTAGGGAAGATTTATTTCTTTCAGATTATGTTTTATAGATACGTGCTAATATGTCTTGTGATGCTATTATGGATGATAATATTGCTTGGGTCTCTATTTTTGCAACTACCTTATAATGGTTTTGGAATTGGCTCAATGCTAATGTGTTTGGCCCATGGTTATTAAAATCGCAATTCAACTTGTAGAATTGTACGATTTTACGCTTCAGATCAAGTAATGATCCGGATTAGTGTGAAAAATTGTTTCACATTAGAATCGCAGTAAAATCATAACAAAATCGTACGAAACCGTAGAATTGCTAAGATTTTGCAATTTTAAGGTATAAAACTCAATTTTTCCAAAAATAAATAAATTATGGATGTTAAACGGGTCAGGTTGTGGGTCGGGTCGCGGGTCGACCTAATTGACTAAGACTAGTCAATCACGTCAAAAATGATAACCAAAACCATGTTTTTAAAAACACCCCTCGGGTTTGCGGGTCAACCCACAAACCCAATGGGTTTTTATAAAAAATTATTTTATATATTGATAAAATTATAAAAAATATATATTTCAAAAATATCCGTAGAACATCCCTAAAATAAATGTCTTATAATAAGTTATCACGACTTTTTAGATCTTAAATTTAACATGGAAAATTTTCACAAAATTATCCTATATTTATTTATTTTAATAAAAGACACTTTTTCTTATAAAAGCCATTCTTAATTTTCATTTCTTTCATATTCTTAAAGCTCTTACAAACACACTTATAATTTAAGTTCTTTTTTCATAAAATTAATAATAAATTTTGTAAAACAAACACTCATAATATAAGTTGTTTTGTGTTTTTCATAAAGATACTACATTTTTGTGAGTGGTAAATGCAATAGCAGAAAGAGCGAAGTTTTCATAAAAAATATATCAAAACAATATATGTGTAAGATACAAACAAGCACCACCGGGTCCTAAAACACAACTGAATACCCAACTAGGCTCCAAACCAAAGCACATCTAATGAAGTAAAGTGGGTTTTATTCATCAACAAGTTCAAAAGTATAGGCATGAGGTGTTTCCTCTCATGGAGGTGGACGAAGTAAATAGGAAGCATGAGGACTGAGGAGCTTATTTCATGGCGTCCTCCTATTGAGGGCTAGATTAGGATCAACACGGATGGTTCGATCGATGTAGGCGTGGTTTTGCTTGCAATTGTTCGTGTGTTAGCTAATAATGATGGGCATGGGCATGGGCATTGGCTTGCGGGTGTGGTGCATAATACAAGGAGTTGCATTGTCCCTATTGATGAGCTTTGGGGTGTTGAATGGCTTTTGTTTGGCTTAGAACAAGGGTTACTAGAGGGTATGCATAGAAATTGATTCTCAACTTGTGCAATTTTTAGGTAGATATGTGGAGTGTTATTATCCCTCATTTAGTCTCGCACCTTAGTACCATGACATCCTTAGAAGGGATTGGGTCATCTAATTCCATCATGTATATCGTGAAGCTAAAAGTGTAGCGATCTTTCTAGGTTCTTTGTCTTTTTCATTTAGTTTAGGGGTTCATGTTTTGCTTGCCTTGTCGAAGGGTGTTATTTATTTGCTTTCTTATAATGTTAGCGGTCGTGCTATCCCACTTTGATAAATCTTAGCCCTTTATTCTATTAACAAAATTTTGACTTGAGGAGATGGAGAATGTCGCCTCTCCTTCGATCAAAAACAAAGTAACCATACCCCAACTAATCCCTTAAAAAACCTCTCCATTTTATAGAAAAATCCATTTATTATTTTACTAGCACAACAACTTGCAACTTTATATTCCATATTCTTGAAGAATTTATTACTTTTCTTATAAATGTTCCTAATTCACTTCATGTGAATCAAATTTGATTTTACATTTTGAAATCAAATAAAATTTGAAAAAAATTAATATTTTGACAGGTTTCGTGTGTCAAGATGATCGAGTATCATTTACAAAATACTTGAATAGGAAGATCTTCACTATTTTGAATATTTCTTACACAATATTTTTTTTATTTTAGATTAAAAAAACTCAATTATCTCATGAACGAATAAATAACCAAAATTGTGTGAATGTGCCCAACAGACAAAATAATTCCAACATATAAGCCAATAAGTTTGTAGCATGGATATATTAACTGAAGATCATATCCTTACTAGTTACTATGTTAAATAAGTGGTGAATAAGAGTAAACAATAACCAATATGGATCCTCTTATGTAAAAATTAGGCACTCATCTTAGGTCAACGTTTATCGCAAAATCCTTTTCTTTTCATAGCAACTATGAAGCATCCTCCTTTCTAGTTTGTAACTTTTTTTAATAAGTAATTACAAAATAAGCCCAAAAGTATTTCCGTCCTCCATACTTTCTTCTCTTCTTCCTCTCTCTTGTCCCGATCGACGACTCACTTTGGATCGCACAATATAGAATTTGGTGCCTGATCAACATATTAATAACTTCCTCTCAATGTGTCAGCAACTTGCTTGGAGCCATCACTATGATCAGCATTATGGCTGCAAGCAACTCTATCCAGTCTGCAATGAGCTTTGTAAACAATGGATAAATTTGAGTCATAAAACATCATGTGCACAAAATCCAAACAAAATTCAACATATCAGATCAATTTCACTCTAATTTTGCACAACTTATTTACAAAATGATTAGCATAAAGCAATCTATTAGGTAGCTTTCATTGTTTCCAAGAGTTCGTGTACAATTTGAAGAAGGAAACTTGATCACAAACAACACTTATAAATCCAAACTAAGTGTTAAATTTCACTAATAAATTTGTAGTGTCTAGGATTGATTCATCAAAAGCTAAATTAAAAACATCAATAAATCTAAATAACTTCTGATAAATTGAACTCAAACTCGGTGCTAAATTTCACTAACAATTTTGCAGTGCTAAGGAGTAAGGATTGATTCATCAAAACCTAATTAAACAATAAATCAAATTAGAGCTAGAAAACAATTACCACTCATCAAAATATTCTCACCTATGTTTACAGTGTACATAATCAGAATCCCAATATGACTAATCATCATACAAGCTTGAACAAGAATTTTGTCCACGCTTCCAAAAGAGAAACCCATTACACGTGTTGCGAATTTGCATGAAGATTGGAACATGATTCAATCAATTAAGAAACCAAGCAAATATAACAGCCTGAATGGACGAGAACGCCGAGAAGTTAAGAGATTAGAGGAGTGATGACCCTCAATGAATAGTCGGTGGTGAGGAGTAAGACTGAGAAGATTGAGAGGAGAAGAGCAGACATAAGATAGGGTTCGATGTTCGGTGTTATCAGAACTCGAGAAGGAAAGAGCGTAAGGAGTATGATAATAGTGCGTTTATTTTGTAATTTTGCATAACTTAGGTGTTGCAAATTAAAGTTTGTGGGCGCAGCATAGTATGTCCCTTTCTTTTTTTTCCCCGACTCTTTTAATTTTTTTATATTTACCATTTCTAATTTCTTTCTTCACTGCCTCTCACGTCTTTCCTTATCTCTCCCACCGGATTTCTCTTCCCTTCTTTAAAGGAACACAAAGAACGAACGACTGCTTCTTTACTCCTTCCTTTTCTCCCTCCATTCCCTTTTTTCATTCCTTCTTGTCTATAGCTTCTTCTTCAATTCATTTTTCGGATTTTTTTCTTGCTCTTGCGAATCTTAGTGATGTGACTACGTCATATCATGGTCACCATGTTGAAGACACCGACACCGACGCTACTCCCGGGCACACCGATGGTGTCGTGAACGAGGAATCATCAAGCACTTCACCATTTTCTTTGAGCTATCTTTTGAATGAGGATTTGGAGAATCAATGGGGCATTATGGTCCCACTTGCGCTGAGGAAATGTCAAATAATATCCAAGAACGCCACACACCCCCTAGCTTGGACTACACCACTACGGTGCCTATGAAAGCCCCCGATTTTAACCTTATTTACGACGAATTGCTCGAGCGCGGTCTCATATGGTGCCAAACGACCTCCATCCCACCATTTTGGACCATGGAGTGTCGAGACCAAGTGCATGTGCCTCGTTTAGCTTGTTGTTGTCCCTTGGCATTGTCGTGCTCGGGTGCTAGTGTTCGCATCACACATCCTTGTTTGCCGTTGGTTTTTGTGGATGTTGTGCATGTCTTTTGAGGGCATTTTTTGAAATTTCCTAAACTTCGTGTGGTTTGGGTAATGAATTTTTTATAAGGGTTTGTTTTCTTGGTTTTTCCTGTAAGTAGCCTTTGGCTTGCCTTTTGTACTTACATTTTTAAACCTTGAGAAAGAAATGGAAGTTTGAGTTTTACTTTGAATTAGATCCACTCATCCCTACTCTAATGAATCCTTTGGTTCGTGTGTCACATCGATCCATTCCTTCAAGGATCCATTCAAGGTCCGTCATATCCTTGATTGAGTCCTTAGTTTGTGCCATTGTAAAGTGCGTCATATCTCTAAAATTCCACAAACATATCCATCGTGTTCTCCACCATAAAACACTCCCATATCATCTTCAATCCACACCACTTTCATACGCAGGATCCAAATCCAAGTCGTCCTCCACTGGATCAAAATCGACCATCATCCAATCACTTGTCGTCGGACCTAGCCTCATCATCTACCTTGCACCGCTTCGCCTAAAACGATTTGTATCATGTAGTGTAAGAGCGATGCAAGGTATTCATCGAATATTGGCTGAGCAAACTGAATCTGATTAGGTTGCAAGAGCTTTTCTTAAACCCTAGAGTCTATCCGAGTTGAATTGCCTTCTGAAATTTCGTGTGTTGTCTTGTTCGTGATCTTGCTTCCTGTTTGCGACTAAGTTGATTGAAAATGGTGTTGTGTGAGTGCCTTGGACGTTCGAAAGGTTGTAAAATGAGTCCAAAGGACCTTTTTGTTTTACCTTTATTATTTGGAAACCAAAGGTCATTTTTGCATTAACCTTGAATTTGTGACTTTTCAGTTGGTATAGTTATTGTGTGCTAATGTCGGATTGTTTTTTTAGTTTCGTCTTAAACACAATAACCATACTAATTTTAGTAAATTTTATTATTATTTGTTAATTTTATTTTTTTAAAGGGTCATTAATTCTAATTTAAGAAATAGTTTTGAGATAATTTCTAAAGTTAGTATGGTTATTGTGTGCCCATTGTTGGACCCTTTTTTTAGTTTCATCTTATTAGGTTTGGATTTTCTTAATTAAGGTTTTAAATTGGGGGAGCGCTCAAGAGAAATGAGTTTAAAGGAGAAACGGGGGAATAAATCTTGAGCATTGGATTAAGTGGGATCAATGGCTATAAAGGAGGGTCTATAATAAGAAAAATAGGGGGAATTTAGAGGGATAATCCACGATCTCCTAAAATAAGGGGGAGCGAAATCTTAGCCGAAAACTAAAAGGTCCTTTGGACTCATTTTACATGGAAAAAATGAGTCCAAAGTGGCTGAAAACTAAGGGGGAGCGAAATCTCATCCGAAAATTCCATACCTTAATGACGAAAAATATAAAAAAGTGGGGAATAAATACATGGAAAAAAAAATTTGATTAGCCGAAAACTATGAAGATAGTGGCTGAAAACTATCATATCTTATCTAGTAGTTTCTGTATCTACGAAAGTGAAAAAATCACAAAATCAGCAATAAAAAACTCTCCATAATCACAAGAATACGGGTGGTTTCCATCGTCACAACATCAGTGATGTGTTATTCTTAATGTATTATTGTTCTATTCAACTAGTTGCGTAATACTTCTCATACCTAACTTTATCGATATTAGTATTTACAAATATAGTTGTTTAACATCCCATTTAGTGTTATTCAACTTATCTTGTTTTGATTTTCAAAAGGTTGTTAGTTAAACATGTGTGATATCTTATTCTTATGATCTTGTCTTGTTATTCATGATTACATTAATGTAATTTTTAAATATGTGTAACATACAATTCATATATAACTGTATTATTAGGCGTGTGATTGTTATGTGTAATTTTCAAATATGTGTAACACCCTGTCTTTCCACAAGGCGATACTTAGTAGTAGACCTTACCAAGTACTATTAAGTGAGTTGACAACAACACTTTAGGATCTTACAATGCGGGTACGACGAGAAAACAAGTAAAACATCCAACTTTCAAATTGATAAACCTGAATATAAAACATGTTTGAATGCCCAAGTTCAATCCAATATTACCAAATAACTCATCCCGGAATTATCATAACATTTTAAACAACAATAAGTAAATTAACAACCATAACAATGCAATAGAATTAACAATAACAAGTCCTTTCAAAATGCACCCGAAAACCTCGTAACTAATGACACGGGCATCAACGGTCCACTCCACCATCTGACCAAGGCTCCTGCACGGTTTCGTGTGACACCTAAAACTAGAAAAATAATCCCCGAAGGGTCAGATACTAATCTATCAAGCTAGACAATATGCGGAAGTTATATGACGTTTTAAAAACAATTTTCTATAGTCAACAAGCAAAATCCACAAACACACTCATAACCCTAAAGTTCAATACCTAAATTAGTTTTGGTTAGTCACACATAGTCACATACACATTCACAAACACAATCGTACAACAATGCAATTCCTCCATCTCGTAATCCAACCTCCAAGGCGCTCAACCCCACGCCGGTGCGGAGGCTGGCCCTCTCACTCTACTTCACAATCTCCCTTCTAACCCCGGCTAAGCCTCCACTAGAGCACTTGCCAAAACACATAGATATTATTTTTCGTTTTGAAGGGGCACGGTTTCCCTGTCACACGGGCCATACATAGACAACTCTTCCTCTCCGCCAGCTGCGATGGGGCCGTACCAGAAACGGTACCAACACAGAGAATACGCTCGAAAACTTATTTTCGATAAAACTCTTTTAACAATCAATTTACATACAACAACACAAGCAATTCCCAAAACACTTCAAAAAGATATTTGGGACTAGTTCCCAAAACCAATCCTACAATAACGACACAAAATCTAACAAGGCAGAAAAGAACCGAGCAAGTCGAAAAACGACTTACCTAAAAGAAAAAGGGTATATTTGTGGTGAGCACGATAAAGCTATGAACCCGAACAACAATGGTTTCCTAGATAAATTAATATATGTAATTAATTATTAACCGGATTATACTCCAAAAATGTAAAAGACTCCCACGACAAAAAATACACTAGTTAATATACATATCCGATGAACCATCCTTCCTAACTTAAGGTCACTACTTACTACTTAATTCCCCCATCAATTCAACCTTACCCCACTTATGCGAATTAATCCAAATACAAGACTAATTTACTAATCTACACAACTAATCTGTATGGAACGAATAACCAAACTTACTGAACTAAATTATACCTCCTACGAAGATATAACACACATTCAAAACTACATACAATTGTCTTCTTTATTAACCATGCCTTACTAATTAGCTAACTAGTTACCCAAATTAACAACTATATAACACCTAATTTAATAATTACTAAACACCCAAGGCTTGACCGAACAGCTATACAAACATAGTACCCATGTCATGACACACCCAACCGGCCTAACCCACCCACTTTCGAACCTACTGACCACCCCTAGACTCAACGAATCAAGAACCGACAACTCCGAAAAGAATTGAAACGGATAACAAGGCGGGATTTGGCCCTTACCCGCAAAGCATCGGAATACAGTGACGAGTATCGATCAACAAGATGAAGGCAGTGACGATCCTGCTGCCGGCGGTGATCTAGACCGGCTCTGCGCAAAGCTTCAACGGCGGCGCGAGATGCGTTAGACGGCACGAGGGAAAGAATAACCGTGAAAGGGAAAGGGAGTTTCACCTACATAATACAAACAAGAGGGGACGAATTTCAGCATTAGGCGTTGTCCTTGGACATGCTGGCGTCGGTGAAAGACGAAAGAAAGAAGAGCAGAAAACTGAGGACGAGGGCGAAGGCAACAAAGTGACCGACAATATTTTGACGTCTTGGGAGGAAAAGAATTGATGTTGTGAGGGGATTGAAAGAAGATGAGACTTCTCCTAGGGTTTTAGAGTTAGGTCAGGGGTATATGTACTAAATTAATTCGGGTTTAACAACTAGGGTAAGATTCTAATCTAACGACTAACATAAGGGCTTAGTAACAAATAAATAAATAAATAAATAAAAATAGATTTGATCGGTTGCTAAACAAAAATATAAGGCTAATTATTGCTTGTCAATTCTAAAATTTAACCCGCAATTGAATATATAAAATGAGATTGCTTGCAAGCCCAGAAATCTCAATCTTAAGGTTTAGGCAAAACCGAGTATTAACAAAAAGGAGTTATAAACTATAATACAAAGGATCCAAACGAAAATTTATTTTATCGAATTTTCAAAAACTCGAGTATTACATACTACTCCACTTAAGAATGTTTTGTCCCGAAACTTCCATAGCTATTCGCATATCTTATAACGAAAACCGATGTTTTATAACCTCTCCCCCTTTACGAAGGTTCGTCCTCAAACCGAAATTTACCGATAAAAAGAAATAAAAAACAATTAATACTAAACATCAAAAACACGCATCACGACAACCAAAGGAGCAAATAGTCAAGGTAGAATAGAAGACAGTCATGCAACCAAACATCAACTCCGCACCCTCGCTAGCTACTAACCCTCCCCTCAAACACACCTACTATACCAGGGTAGAGCTTCGCATAATTCTCTCTCATCCTAGACTCGGTCTCCTAAGTGGCCTCCTAGACTCCCCATCTAGACCACTGAATTAGCACCAAAGGAATTTCCTTGTTTCGCAGCCTCTTCATTTGTCGGTCCATAATCTCTAATGGATACACCAAAAAGTGTGATCTGGTTCTACCTTCAATTCCTCAAGGTTGAGCCTATGACTAGGTTCAGACACATATTATCTCGACTAAGGCACATGAAACACGAGGTGAAGTTCGTTCATGGCTGGGACAAAAGCCAACATGTAAGCTAACTAAGAAGTTAGCTTTCCTTTGTAAATATGTGATTTCCTTTGTAAATATGTTTCTTTTTCCCCTTTTCTTGTGCGCTTTGTTCCTTTTTAGCCTAGTTCTCGCATTTCTATGAGATTCGGAGACTACGCACCTTTTATGTGTTTTGTTGGTAATTTGGCATGAATCAAGGATCAATTTGAAGGAGGGTCGAGACATGGAGCAAAGGCCGAGCTAAAGCGGGAAAGAGAGAAGCAAGCCATGAAGAAGAACAAGAGAAGCCAACTAAGAAGAAGGTGGAACGAAGTCAGGACCGAGTTGCAACAACGTCGGGCCCGACATTGAAGTTTCCAACCTCGGACCGAGATGCACAGTACCTCGGGCCCGAGGTTCCTCCGTGTCGGGCCGAGTCGGTCACCGGACTACTTGGGCTCCAAGGCACGAATTTGTGGACTTCCACTTTTGCCCCTCATCTAATCTATAAAAGTCCCTCTTGTCTTCTAAGAAAGGGTTCCCTCACACACACACAAAAAGGGGGTTCCAAGGGAGCCAAGAGGATACTTGGAGAGCAAGGAGGAAGGAGAAGAGGAGGAAGAGAGAGAGAATCGGCCAAGGGAGAGGAAGACTTGAGAGGTTTTGTTGGTAGATTTGCCTTGATTTGCTTTGTTCTTGTGGATTTGAAAACCCTTGATTTGAATTTGTGGATTGCTTTGGATTTGAATGAAACCTTGCTTTGTTTTGAGATTGATTATGATGATTGCTTTCCCTTTTGATTTGATTGCTTTCTTTGCTTGTCACATGGAGTATATCTCCTTGATCTTGGGTTATGGGGGAAAACCCTAGCTAGGTTAGGGCTAGAAACCCCAATTCCATAGCCTTGAGTGTTTGATCTAAGGAACCCACTCTACATAGAGCTACAATTCCTTGCGAAAGTTGGGAATCAAGGCTTGAGATTGGCAAAGTAGCGAAAGTGAACATGTGTCAATCTCAAGACCTTGCTTCGAAGGGGATTTCCCCATGGATCGAGGTGTAGATGTGGTTGGAACGAGGGCGAAAGCACTCGATCCTAGTCCGATCATCACTCATTGCCTGAATTGGGGTGGAAAAGCCTTAATCTACTAGGGAAGGAACCCAAAAGCCCAAGATCTACTTTTAAAATCTTTGAGTTCGACATCCCCAGCTACCTCGGGCCCGACTTACCCAGTGTCGGTCCCGACTTCCTCTTGTCGCCCAACTCGGGCCCGACGTGACCTCAGTGTCGGTCCCGACTGTTTTCTTTGTTTTCCTTTGTTTTATGCTCTCCTTTCTAGCTTCCTAGTATCTAGGCACATCGATCGAGTAGACTTCCTGAGTGTTCGACACCCACCACGTACTACAACGGGGTCGGGTTATAAATTGTATCTCTTGACCCTCGCATCCGAGAGCGATCAAAAGATTGGCGCCGTTGCCGGGGAAAGTTTAAGTGCATTGAGTGCCAATTTGGTGAGTTTCTTGTGTTTTGGTAGTGATTTGGGTGAGGGAATAGCCCAAACCCTTTGTTTGTTTTTGATTTGTTTTGGTTTGTGTTTTTGTTTCATAGGTGTATGCTAGCTCGTTCCTCCCGAGGAACACTTGAGCTTGAGTTTGTGAGTAATCCGGAAAGTATTCTCAAGGAAGCCCGAAGAAGGAAAAGGATGGCGGATCAAGCTCTCCATGTTGATGAGGAGTTGGCTCAACTTAGGGCCGAAATGGCTAGATTGCAACTTGAGAGGGACAATCAAGGAGAGGTGGCAAGAAGAGAACGGGAGCAACGGATGAGAGCCGAGGCTCAACTCAACGCTCTACCCCGGAATGCACGCCAATACATGCATCCGGAGTTGAGGGTCCCCGAGCCGGCTATTGTGCTTCCCGAGGTTGCCAAGAATTTGGAGATCAAGACGCAATTCATCTCCCTCATCAAGCGAGATCAATTCGAGGGCCGTCCACATGAGTGTCCCATAGAGCATGTTAAACGATTTGTGGACATGTGTGAGACGATCTCTACCGACGAGGAGACATTGGAGTATGTGCTTCTAAAGGCGTTCAAATGGTCACTTGGGGGCAAGGCCATACATTGGCTCGAGAGCCAAGCTCCTAGGTCAATCACAACTTGGAAGACACTCTATGACGCTTTCTTGATGAAGTTCTTCCCGCCCTCCAAGACAACCGAGCTAAGAAGGAAGATTGCAAGTTTTCAACAAGGTCCGAATGAGCCTCTCTTCGAAGCATGGGACCGTTTCAAGGAGATGTTGCGCCAATGTCCTACTCATGGCCAACAACCATATGTGCTTCAAGACATCTTTTTCCAAGGCATCAATCCGGTAACGAAGGACAAGCTCAATCTCCACACCGATTGTGGGTTCATAGACTTGACACCGGATCAAGCTTGGGAGCTACTTGACAAGCTATCCGATTATGAGGCCATGTATGGGGTGAGTCAAGCTAGCAAGGAGGTGAAAGTTCAAGGTGAAGGTGCAAGGAAGTTATATGATCCAAAGGGAGAAGACATTAATAGAGATGTGAAGCTCCAATTCCTTGAAGGTGAAGTGAGCAAGCTCAAGAGGCAAGTTCACTACTACAAGCAAAATGCTAGAGCTTGTGAGGAGTGTGGATCCTTTGCACATGCTACACAAGTTTGTCCGAATGAGAGCCAAGTGCGCTTGGCCGAGCGAATTGAGGAGGCAAACTATGTTCGTGGAAATTTCGGTGGAAGAGGCAACTTCAACAATGGTGGCAATGGCCGGTGGAACAACGGTCAAGCTCAAGGCTACAACAACAATTTCAA
The DNA here is from genome assembly GCA_964016875.1 of Fallopia convolvulus. NCBI lineage: Eukaryota > Viridiplantae > Streptophyta > Magnoliopsida > Caryophyllales > Polygonaceae > Fallopia > Fallopia convolvulus. The sequence continues at coordinate 22,439,271 of OZ024736.1, forward strand.
CCAAAACGAGCCAAGGGCGCCACCACCACCATATAGACCACCGGGATCCAATGAGTTACAAACATTTGCTCAAGAGATGAGAGATGGGTTCAAGGAGATGAGGACCCAATTCAATGAGTTTGGTGCATGGAGGAGGCAAGTCGACAATCATTTTGCTCAAATTGCGACTCAAGCCCCAAGAGAGATGTTGTTGAGAGATGAAGCGGGGAAGTCCAAAGAAGTTAATCCAAAGAAGTTGATCCAAGCAAGATTCAAGGTGCAACAATTCTTCCATATCCCTCGAAGAAGCCGAAAGATGTTGTTGAGAACAAGTTCAAGAGGTTTCTCAAACTCTTGCAAGGCTTGAACATCTCCATCCCGTTCACCGACGCATTGAGTGAGATGCCATCTTATGCCAAGTTTTTAAGGGAGATTTTGAGCAAGAAGAGGTCCATAGTGGAAATGCAAGATGAAGTCAAGACCTTGGAGTTACCACAAAAGCTAGGAGATCCCGGTCGTTTTGCTATAACCATTGGTGTGGGGTCTCAAAATTTCCAAGCCTTGTGTGATCTTGGAGCAAGCACGAGTATCATTCCTTACACCATATGGAAATCCACATCTATGGGTCTCATAGCTCCGGTCAACATGAGGTTAACGATAGCGGATGGGTCGTCCATCGAACCAATTGGTATCGTCGAGGATTATCCCGTTTGCATTGAAGGCCACTATGTCCCAATCGACTTTGTTGTAGTAGACATGATAGAAGTGCCGGGTGAACCGATCATACTAGGGAGACATTTCCTTGCCACGGTTGGGGCAATCATTGATGTAAAGAAGGGCCACTTGTCTCTTGATTTTGGAGGAAGAGAAATTGTTTTTTTCTTTAGGCCAACTTCAAAAGGGACCGTACATAAGGAAGCTAAGATGATCCAAGTTCCTCTTGGATTGCAATGGGAAGCCATTTCTAAGAAGTCAAGGCCAAGGGAGATTAGGTTGAAAGCCACCCCACCACCTAGAGAAATTGAGATAGAGCGCCAAGGTCTAGCCCTCAATATGATTGAGCATGAGCAATTGTAGGAAAGGATGTCTTACTTGGAGGTGTTCAAGGCCGAGAAAGAAGAAGTTCAAGCACCACCGGAACCATCTCAAGAACTCAAGGAGCTTCCAAAAGATTTGAGGTACGCATTTCTTGGTCCCAACTCTTCTTTACCCGTAATCATAAATGCCAACTTGAATGATGAGGAGGAGTCTAAGTTGTTGAAGGTTCTAAGAAAACATAGAGGAGCTTTAGGGTATTCACTAGAGGAACTAAAGGGAATCTCTCCCTCAATTTGCATGCATAGGATTTATATGGAGGATAACCATAAACCCACTATTGAACCCCAAAGAAGATTAAATCCTAACATGAAAGAAGTGGTAAAGAGTGAAATACTTAGGATGTTGGATGCGGGAATTATCTTCCCAATTTCCGATAGCAAGTATGTGAGTCCCGTGCATGTAGTTCCTAAGAAAGGAGGTCTCACCGTTGTGCAAAATGAAAAGGGAGAAATGATACCTATGAGAACCACAACAAAATGGCGTATGTGTATTGATTACCGTAAGCTTAATATCGGCACTCGCAAAGACCATTTTCCTCTTCCTTTCATAGACCAAGTCCTAGAGAGATTAGCACAACATGAATATTTTTGCTACCTTGACGGGTATAGCGGGTTTTGGGAAATCCCTATTCATCCCGATGATCAAGAGAAGACGACATTCACATGTCCTTATGGGACTTTTGCCTATAGACGCATGCCTTTTGGTTTATGTAATGCGCCGGCAACATTTCAAAGATGCATGATGTCCATCTTCTCCGATATGGTTGAGGATATAGTAGAAGTGTTTATGGATGATTTCTCCGTCTACGATTCCTCATTTGATGTTTTCTTAGCTAACTTAGACAAGGTTTTGACTAGATGTGAGGAGACTAGCTTGGTGCTTAATTGGGAAAAATGCCACTTTATGGTGAAGGAGGGCATAGTACTAGGACACCTAGTTTCTAGTAGGGGGATAGAGGTAGATAGAGCTAAAGTTGAAATAATTGAAAAACTACCTCCCCCCTCTTGTGTTCGTGATGTTAGGAGTTTCTTAGGTCATGCAGGATTTTATAGACGGTTCATCAAGGATTTTTCTAAAATTGCAAAACCATTGTCTAACCTCTTGATGAAGGATGTGCCCTTTGTATTTTCCGAGGATTGCATGAGTTCTTTTTGTAGGTTGAGAGATGCCTTGATCTCGGCTCCAATAATGGCGGCACCCGATTGGAATCTTCCATTCGAGGTGATGTGTGATGCTAGTGATTTCGCCGTAGGGGCCGTCCTTGGGCAAAGGAAGGATGGAAAGTTGCATGCCATCTACTACGCAAGCAAAACTTTGGATGAAACTCAGTGCAACTATACGACAACGGAGAAAGAGTTTCTTGCGATAGTGTTTGCATTTGAGAAATTTCGTTCATATCTTGTGGGATCAAAGGTGGTAGTCTTCACAGACCATGCGGCAATCAAATACCTCATGAAGAAGAAAGATGCAAAGCCGAGGATTCTAAGGTGGATGCTCCTTCTCCAAGAGTTTGACCATGAGATCAAGGACAAAACCGGTGCGGAAAATGTGGTAGCGGATCATCTATCCCGTTTGCCCATCGAGTACATGTTGGAGATGGAGGATGGTATGACTATAGATGATTCAAGAGCAGATGAAGTTCTCATGAGCGGAAAGGAGGAAAGGAAGGGTGGATCGACGAACCAAGTACGTCGGGCCCGAGGTTCAGGACATCGGACCGAAGGCAAGGCAAGTACGAGTGAGTCGGGACCGAGGACTTCAACATCGGGCCCGAGTGACCTGTGTGTCTGCGAAGCTGGACCGGCGTCCAACCATGTCGGGCCCGGTATACTTCAATGTCGGTCCGTGGAAGAAAGTAAGTTTCCTAGCTCGATTTCCATTTCTTCTCGTTCTCAATTGATTGATTCTTTCTCTCCCACTGGCCTTCTTTCTATTAGTGCCGTAAGACGAGGGGTTTCCCCTTGGTTTGCGGATTTTGCTAACTTTGCTGTAGGGGGAGTGATCCCACCAAATTTGTCTTATCAAGCTAGGAAGAAATTCTTACATGATGCTAGACAATACTTTTGGGATGATCCATATCTCTACAAGGAAGGGCGTGATCAAATCTATAGACGGTGTGTGTCAAGTGAAGAGGTTGAGAGCATAATTCACCATTGCCATTCCTTGCCTACGGGAGGTCACGCTAAGAGTTCCAAAACCACCTCAAAAATTCTTCAATGTGGTTATTATTGGCCAACCATGTTCAAGGATGTGCATGATTATGTGAGGAAGTGTGAGGAGTGCCAAAGAGAGGGGAACCTATCAAGGAGGAATGAGACTCCTCAAACTGGCATTCTAGAAGTTGAGTTATTTGATGTATGGGGTATTGACTTCATGGGACCATTTCCCACATCGGGGCCTTACAAGTACATCTTGGTAGCCGTGGACTATGTTTCAAAATGGGTGGAGGCCATACCAACAAGAACCAATGATGCTAAGGTGGTGATGAAGTTTTTGAAAAGCAACATTTTTGCAAGGTTTGGTGTGCCTAGGGTTCTCATAAGTGATGGCGGACCTCATTTCATTGAGAGGTGCTTCGAAAATGTGTTGATTAAGTATGGGGTGTCTCATCGAGTTGCTACTCCTTATCATCCTCAAACAAGCGGGCAAGTCGAGGTGTCAAACCGTCAAATCAAGGCTATCTTGGAGAAGACCGTATCTCGATCAAGGAAAGATTGGGCCTCTAAGCTCGATGATGCACTTTGGGCTTATAGAACCGCCTTCAAGACACCCTTGGGAACTACACCCTTCAATCTAGTTTATGGCAAGGCATGTCATCTTCCGATAGAGCTTGAGCACAAGGCGAAATGGGCACTCAAAGAGATGAATTGGGATATCAACTTGGCCGGTGAGAAAAGGTTTCTAGAACTTCATGAGTTGGGGGAATTGAGGTTGAAGGCCTATGAGAACTCCAAGCTATACAAAGAGAAGACCAAGAAGTGGCATGATAGGAAGTTAATTCCAAAGGCCTATCAAACCGGTGACAAGGTTCTCCTTTTCAATTCAAGGCTTAAACTTTTCCCCGGGAAGTTAAGGACTAGGTGGAGCGGACCATTTGTGGTCCACCGTATCTATGCTCATGGTGCGGTGGACTTGGTTGATGAACAAGGACATATTTTCAAAGTGAATGGTCATCGAGTGAAGAAGTTCTATGACAAGGACGGTCGAAACGAAGAAGTTAGAGCCTCATGGGCTCTCGTCCTCGCCGATTGATCCTATACATGCCATTGAAGAATAAGAAATTGTGAGCTTTTCATACTCTTCTCTCTTGCTTTTAAGTTTTGATTTCCTTGTTTGATGGGGACATCAAAAATTTTAAGTATGGGGTGAGGGTAAGTGTGTTCATGATTTCACTTGTTTATGTTTGTTTATTATTTTGAGGATATTTAGTTAGTGTTTCTAGTTTGTGTTTGGAATGTTTGAGTCTTTGGTTTTAGAGAAATTTTTTTTTTTTGCAAAAAAAAATCCATAAAAAATTGAAAAATTGTGTTAAAAACAACAAAAAGATTTTGTGTTTTGTAGGTTTTGGACTAGAAATTCCCATCTTAGATTGCCAAAATAAAAGCTAATGATGATGTGAGCATGTAAATTCCTTTGCATATTTTTGGATAGTTTAGCCTCTAAAATGATGTTGCTTTTGATGTGATCATGATATCTTGCTTGTTTTATTGAGCATGTGAGTTCTAGGATGAGTTCTTATGCAACTAAGTATGAGTGACCCTTGTGAGATTGATTTTTGGCCATTTTAAGGATGCTTGATCATATTTGCATATCCCTCATTCTTCTTGTGCGATTAGCTCATTCATGCTTAGTAAAACTTGCTATTGCGGTGTTTATCTATTTTCCAAGACCGTCATGAGAATTGTCCTAGCATGGTCACATTGATTTTGAACTTTATTCTTCTAGTCACATAAATGTTCCATATCCTACCATGAAGTTAATCCTTTGATTGTAGCCCCGTTCTAGCCTAAGCCTTTGTTTGAAACTCCTCAAAAATATTATTCCTAGCCTTATATGACTTGACCCTTATGGGATTGGACTTTAGAAGAGAGGTTTGGATTGTATTTGAAGAGTTGAGATTCTCTTGGGTTTAAGGGCAAAGAATGGTGTTATGAATCATGTGGGTAGTGCATCTTTGTTGTACAAAAATGAAAAAAGAAAGAAAAGAAAGAAAGAAAATGTTGGAAATGTAAAGTGGAATAAAGCAAAGGGCTTAAGTAAAGAAAATGGTCCGACCGAGTTACAAGCAACATCGGGCCCGATGTCATAAGAAAGTCGGTCCAAATGTAGAAAGTGTTGAAGATCCAACAAAAAGCATAAGAGCAAAGATGAAGTGGAATGATAAGTGAAATTTCGGGTTGGAAGGAAAATGTTAAGTCTTTTTGGTGAGTGTGAAAGTAATTGTGGGATTTGGTGAAATTGGTGAGAGTTTAGTTTGTTCAATCCCTATTATAAGCACCACAAGACCAAATAATTCCCACCTTGAGAAATACCAAAAGCCCCATTACAACCCGGCCGAATGGAACCTCTTTGAGGACCTCCATTGAGCCAAGTTCCAAATTCTTTGTGTACTTTGCATTAGGCATCTCTAGGTGGAGGAATTGGTGATATTAGCTTCAATAGTAAAGTCCTTACTTGCATGATTTTTGAGCTTGAGTGTTCATTGCTAAACCCAAACACATGATGAGTGATACACATTCACATATCCCTAAAGTGAGGCTTAGTTGCATTGACTTTATTCCTTGGAACACTTAATCACGTGTGATGATGTAATCTTGCTTGAATATCGATCACTTGTGCTTAAAACGGGTTTTCATACGAGGCTTTACTTGAAGATTATGTTTCGGTCTTGCTTACATTGTTATTGCTTGAGGACAAGCAAGTTTAAGTATGGGGTATTTTGATGTCTCTCTATTTGGTGGTGTTTTCATATGTGATTTCCTTTGTAAATATGTTTCTTTTTCCCCTTTTCTTGTGCGTTTTGTTCCTTTTTAGCTTAGTTCCCGTATTTCTATGAGATTCGGAGACTACGCACCTTTTATGTGTTTTGTAGGTAATTTGGCATGAATCAAGGATGGATTTGAAGGAGGGTCGAGACATGGAGCAAAGGCCGAGCTAAAGCGGGAAAGAGAGAAGAAAGCCATGAAGAAGAACAAGAGAAGCCAACTAAGAAGAAGGTGGAACGAAGTCAGGACCGAGTTGCAACAACGTCGGGCCCGACTTTGAAGTTTCCAACCTCGGACCGAGATGCACAGTACCTCGGGCCCGAGGTTCCTCCGTGTCGGTCCGAGTCGGTCACCGGACTACTTGGGCTCCAAGGCACGAATTTGTGAACTTCCACTTTTGCCCCTCATTTAATCCATAAAAGGCCCTCTTGTCTTCTAAGAAGGGGTTCCCTCACACACAAAAAAGGGGGGTTCCAAGGGAGCCAAGAGGATACTTGGAGAGCAAGGAGGAAGGAGAAGAGGAGGAAGAGAGAGAGAATCGGCCAAGGAGGAGGAAGACTTGAGAGGTTTTGTTGATTGTTTAGCTTTGATTTGCTTTGATCTTGTGGATTTGAAACCCCTTGAATTGAATTTGTGGATTGCTTTGGATTTGAATGAACCCTTGCTTTGATTTGAGATTGATTATGATGATTGCTTTCTCTTTTGATTTGATTGCTTTCTTTGCTTGTCACATGGAGTAGATCTCCTTGATCTTGGGTTATGGGGGAAAACCCTAGCTAGGTTTAGGCTAGAAACCCCAATTCCATAGCCTTGAGTGTTTGATCTAAGGAACCCACTCTACATCGAGCTACAATTCCTTGCGAAAGTCGGGAATCAAGGCTTGAGATTGGCAAAGTAGCGAAAGTGAACATGTGTCAATCTCAAGACCTTGCTTCGAAGGGGATTTCCCCATGGATCGAGGTGTAGATGTGGTTGGAACGAGGGCGAAAGCACTCGATCCTAGTCCGATCATCACTCATTGCCTGAATTGGGGTGGAAAAGCCTTAATCTACTAGGGAAGGAACCAAAAAGCCCAAGATCTACTTTTAAAATCTTTGAGTTCGACATCCCCAGCTACCTCGGGCCCGACTTACCCAGTGTCGGTCCCGACTTCCTCTTGTCGCCAACCTCGGGCCCGACGTGACCTCAGTGTCGGTCCCGACTGTTTTCTTTATTTTCCTTTGTTTTATGCTCTCCTTTCTAGCTTCCTAGTATCTAGGCACATCGATCGAGTAGACTTCCCGAGTGTTCGACACCCACCACGTACTACAACGGGGTCGGGTTATAATTTGTATCTCTTGACCCTCGCACACAGTGAGAGGCGATCAAAAGGGTTATAATTTGTATCTCTTGACCCTCGCACATCGTGAGAGGCGATCAAAAGAATTCTTTTGATCGCCTCTAACGGTGTGCGAGGGTCAAGAGATACAAATTATAACCCGACCCCGTTGTAGTACGTGGTGGGTGTCGAACACTCGGGAAGTCTACTCGATCGATGTGCCTAGATACTAGGAAGCTAGAAAGGAGAGCATAAAACAAAGGAAAATAAAGAAAACAGTCGGGACCGACACTGAGGTCACGTCGGGCCCGAGGTTGGCGACAAGAGGAAGTCGGGACCGACACTGGGTAAGTCGGGCCCGAGGTAGCTGGGGATGTCGAACTCAAAGATTTTAAAAGTAGATCTTGGGCTTTTGGGTTCCTTCCCTAGTAGATTAAGGCTTTTCCACCCCAATTCAGGCAATGAGTGATGATCGGACTAGGATCGAGTGCTTTCGCCCTTGTTCCAACCACATCTACACCTCGATCCATGGGGAAATCCCCTTCGAAGCAAGGCTTGAGATTGGCAAAGTAGCGAAAGTGAACAAGCAACATCCATATCTATGTCATATTCGACTAACATTTCAAGGTACCCAATATCTCTTGTCATTAAATCTATACAACATACTTTGAATATATCACCCTTGTAATGCCTCCTTCATTAATCTCTTTCCTCAATATCACTAAACTTCCAAGTCATGATCTTCGAATAGTTTGAGCCATTCTTGCATCTTATGCTTCAACTTTTACTTATGAATGCATTCCTTAGTCGATTTTTGTCTATCCCAACTTAGCATATACCGCATTTGTTCGTGTCCAATACCTTGGGTTTGGTCACTCGTTCCTTTTCTTGATTTTGCTCGCATGGCTCTATCAACTTTATCTCTCCAAATATAAAAGTAATTACCCAACCTTTTCCATCCTAACACACCTCATATAGCTTTGAGTAATTTTTTTTTAATGTGTATATCTCGTGATCTTGTGATATAGGCGGTTTGAGTACGTATACAAGTCACCCTAGCCTTCAACTAGTCACAACTCTCTTGGTAACCTACCTTCCAAGCAATATCCTTAATTGCACTTAATCTGGTCAATGTTGGTTTAGACTAAAATTCTTCCTTATACCCCACCGAAATTTTAATTTTAATTTCATATGTTTTATGACGCATTATTATTTCAATAGATACTTCTAGCATATTATAACATTGATTCTCTCTAGAAAGTCACATGTTCCCAACATGCTCCTCGTTTATCTTGAAACATACTCCATTAGCCTTACACCCACTAGAATTGTTAAATCATCAATGCAGTCTCAACGAGCGAAGCTTGATCTTCCACGTCTAGTAGTAGACAAACATATCATTGATAAAGGCCCCTACTTTCGGTCCAATTAGTCGATAAAGGTCCTTCCCCAATAACTTCACACATCCTACTGGAAATTAGTTAACTTCACAACATTCTTTACCATACAATGCTCGTGTAACATGAATTTATATTTTGGGCATCCTCTTCTTAAGTCCTCAACTGAAACTAACTCGCCATTTAACCAGATCTGGAGAATTGCCAAACTTCACTATGGTCAATCCACCCGAGCAATGTTTCATGACAATAAATTTTTAATCCTACTGTTAAGTCAACTTCTCATGAACCAACCAAACCTCTAACAAAGGAGGACTCAATGCATTTACTCCTTCTCCATTAGCTCCATTACTCAAGTATTCAATTCCGACGTCACGATTTGGTCAAAGCACTAAGAAACCTGCTTAAGCAGTCTAATCCTTGACTCAAAGTAACTAGCATGATTTACTTCTCATTGGATTTGTAATATTGACAACCCCCATGAAAACATCTTCAAATGCTCACATGACTTAGATATCCAGAAATCACATGCAATACTTGACTTGCGGTGAACTTGTGTCAACTAATCAATACAATCCGCGTTCCACAAGATAGATAACTTCTCCTAATGAAGAGGATCATATCCTTAGATCCCCCTGGATTGATCCCTTCTTACCATTATCGTTGTATTATTGTCAATACCCAAAAAGGCCTTTATCCTCCGTTGTTCAATTCGCTCCTAAAGCTCTTTATTGCTTGATCCCTATGCTTTGTTGGTTAAGTTACCAATCAGGCCTAGACATTGTAGATTTCTCCTTCCATGTAAACACTCGTTACCAATCAGGCCTAGACATTGTAAATTTCTCCTTCCATGTAAACACTAGCAGGATTTACTTCTCATTGGATTTGTAATATTGACAACCCCCATGAAAACATCTTCAAATGCTCATATGACTTAGATATCCAGAAATCACATGCAATACTTGACTTGCGGTGAACTTGTGTCAACTAATCAATACAATCCGCGTTCCACAAGATAGATAACTTCTCCTAATGAAGAGGATCATATCCTTAGATCCCCCTGGATTGATCCCTTCTTACCATTATCGTTGTATTATTGTCAATACCCAAAAAGGCCTTTATCCTCCGTTGTTCAATTCGCTCCTAAAGCTCTTTATTGCTTGATCCCTATGCTTCGTTGGTTAAGTTACCAATCAGGCCTAGACATTGTAAATTTCTCCTTCCATGTAAACACTCGTTAAGATTTGATGACCCACAACAAAATAGAGTCTACATCAATGTTCAACTCAAACTAGATCCAAACAATCCCTTCTCTATTTATGATGCTAACTCTTATGCCAGTAATCCTAGGCACTTAATGAAGGTGATTTCTCGACTACATGTTTCCAGGTCATAGTCTTAATTCAATTGCATCTCCCAGCAACAAACTGGGTTTAGTTGTCGTGACTATTTTGTCTTAACTCTATCTTCCTCTACCCGATAGTGCAATGCTATGGTTACTACTTTCTCGAGAATCATTCACAAAACTTCCTTATTACTCGGCTCTAACTCCACCGTCCATCAATATCTTACTAACTGCGCATGTTTTTCATGTAGCACTTCCCAATATTCCTTTTCTCAAGCAAGCATGAACCATTGTAGTCTTTAGCCAAAGGTAACCATGAGGTATTCGTGTCTCGTTTTCTGATAACTTTTCCAATGGTGATTTCCATGAGAATCCCTATCATAGTCTCCATTTTGTCCTTCATTCCCTACCTTCAACCTTCAAAGTGAGAGTTACCCTTCACATTGTCTCACACACATTCTTCAGTATGGTCTGCATGGATTCACAAAGTATGGACTTGCCTCGTCGACAAGTTGATCTCGGCCTACCACTCACTTCTTATACGATCAAACTCGGTGTAAATGAGATCAATGGTGAATAACTACATTCCTTTATTGTCCTCTACTCCGAACTCCACGTTAAACACCCTATGTCGGGGGTTCAGCTCTTTCTAAAACGAGCAACATCCTTTCTTCAACCAACATTCCTAGTTTGGGTTCGACTACTTCCAATCTGATAACTTGGATAATTAGGTTAGATTTGCCCTAGCTTGCTCTATTTCCTTCTATGGTGACCACTTCTGCCTCCTCTTGTACTACATTCAACAACTCGATGACTAGTATTACGAAGCTCTTGGAGACCATTTAACCCAAGACTTCAATCCTACTCTTCTTACATCCTCACACTTCCCTAATAATTCTAACACCACGAACGAGATTAGCTTTTGTCAAACATATGATTAGAATTGAAAGGTTAAAAAGTACTAAACTACTGGAGGTCCTTCAGCTGATGGTGGCGGAGTTGCGACGTGTCACCTACCCCCTATATGCAACATGCCTACCCAAGTTAAAACCATTTTGAAAACACCGGCCGGGTTTAGTTTTAAGTTTGACCTCGGGTACACTCTTCGGTAAGTTCCTTGTGCCCTGTTGTCAACCTCGCTTTGATACCAATTTGTAACACCATGTCTTTCCACAAGGCGCTACTTAGTAGTAGACCTTACAAGGTACTATTAAGTGGGTTGACAACAAGACTTTAGGATCTTACAACGCGGGCACGACGAGAAAACAAGTAAAACATCCAACTTTCAAATTTATAAACATGAATATAAAACATGTTTGAATGCCCAAGTTCAATCCAATATTACCAAATAACTCAACCTAGAATTATCATAACATTTTGAACAACAATAAGTAAATTAACAACCACAACAATTCAATAGAATTAACAATAATAAGTCCTTCCAAAATGCACCCGAAAACCCCGTAACTAATGACATGCGCATCCACGATCCACTCCACCATCTGACCAAGGCTCCTGCACGGTTTCCTGTGACACCTAAAGCTAAAAAAATAATCCCGAAGGGTTAGATACTAATCTACCAAGCTAGACAATATGCTGAAATTATAAGACGTTTTAAAAACAATTTTCTATAGTCAACCAACAAAATCCACAAACACACTCATAACCCTAAAGTTCATTACCTAAATTAGTTTTGGTTAGTCACACATAGTCACATACACATTCACAAACACAATCGTACAACAATGTAATTCCTCCATCTCGTAATCCAACCTCCAAGGCGCTCAATCCCACGCCGAGTGCAGTGGAAGACCCTCTCACTCTACTTCACAATCTCCCTTCTAACCCCGGCTAAGCCTCCACTGGATCACTTTCCAAAACACATAGATATTATTTTTCGTTTTGAAGGGGCGCAATTTCTCTGTCACACGGGCCATACATATACAACTCTTCCTCTCCGCCAACTACGATGGGGCCGTGCCGGAAACGGTACCAACATAGAGAAAACGTTCGAAAACTTATTTCCGATAAAACTCTTTTAACAATCAATTTACACACAACAACACAAGCAATTCCCAAAACACTTCAAAGAGATATTTGGGACTACTTCCCAAAACCAATCCTACAATAACGACACAAAATCTAGCAAGGCAGAAAAGAACCGAGCAAATCAAAAACGACTTACCTAAAAGAAGAAGGGTATATTTGTGGTGAGCACGATAAAGCTACGAACCCGAACAACGATGGTTTCCTAGATAAATTAAAAAATGTAATTAATTATTAACCGGACCATACTCCAAAAATGTAAAAGACTCCCACGACAAAAAATACACTAGTTTATATACATATACTAGACTAATTTACTAATCTACACAACTAATCCGTATGGAACGAATAACCAAACTTACTGAACTAAATTATACCTCCTACGAAGATAGAATACACATTCAAAACTACGTACAAGTGTCTTCTTTATTAACCATGCCTTACTAGCTAGCTAACTAGTTACCCAAATTAACAACTATATAACACCCTAATTTATAAATTACTCAACACCCAAGGCTTGATCAAACAGTTGTACAAACACAGTACCCCTAACATGACACACCCAACCGGCCTAACCCACCAACTTTCTAACCTACCGGCCACCCCTAGAATCAACGAATCAAGAAACGACGACTCTGAAAAGAACGGAAAGATTGAAATGGATAACAAGGAGGGATATGGCCCTTATCCGCAAAGCATCGGAATACGATGACGAGTATCGATCAACAAGAAGAAGGAGCGACAATCCTGCTGTCGGCGGTGATCTAGACCGGCTCTGCGCAAAGCTTCAACGGCGGCGCGTGATGCGTTAGACGGCACGAGGGAAAGAATAACTGTGAAAGGGAAAGGGAGTGTCACCTACATAATATGAACCACAGGGAACGGATTCCGGCATTAGGCGATGTCCTGGGAAATGCTGGCGTCGGTGAAAGAAAAAAGAAAGAAGAGCGGAAAACTAAGGACGAGGGCGAGGGCGACGACAACAAAGTGACTTACAATATTTTGATGTCTTGGGAGGAAAAGAATTGATGTTGTGAGGGGATCGAAAGAAGATGAGACTTCTCCTAGGGTTTTAGAGTTAGGTCAGGGGTATATGTATTAAATTAATTCGGGTGTAACAACTAGGATAAGATTCTAAGCTAACGACTAACATAAGGGCTTAGTAACAAAATAAATAAATAAATAAATAAAAACAGATTTGATCGGTTGCTAAACAAAAATATAAGGCTAATTACTGCTTGTCACTTCTAAGATTTAACCCCCAATTGAATATATAAAATGGGATTGCTTGCAAGACCAGAAATCTTAATCTTAAGGTTTACGCAAAACCGAGTATTACCAAAAAGGAGTTATAAACTATAATACAAAGGATCGGGACGGAAATTTATTTTATCGAATTTTCAAAAACTCGAGTATTACAATATGAGTGTTCTATATATGTGTGATTGTTGTTCATATACTATTTGCTTATTATTCACATGTGTACCATGTATTATTCAACTATTCGTGGGTTATTATTCATATATAGTTGGCTTATTATTCGTATAAACAATGATAATTATTCATCTCTGCGTGGCGTACTATTCAAGTATCATTGTTTTGATATGCATACATGGTGATTGTTTGTTCATTAAGATATGTATGTTTATTCATAATCTCATTGAGTGTTATTCAAAAACTTGTGATATGAAATTTATAATGTCGGATTTTGTGAAATCAAACAGTTGGAGGAAGCAATTGGAAGGACTATGTTTTTGAGGATGACATGCGCATTTCAGATGCAGAAATCGAAATATGTCATGGCCAAGACATTGATGAAGATGATTTTGAATGTATTAATTTTCATAGATGAGATTGTTTTTTTCCGAATCCATATATGAGTAAAAAAATGTTCATCGAAATATGTAATGTTATTCATAAAGGATCTACTTGTTATTCATATATCATTGTATTATTCACATGTCAGCGTGTATTATTCTTCCATACAAATACACAAGTTATGTGTTATTATTAATGTATTATTGTTTTATTCAACTAGTTACATAATAATTTTCATACCTAACCATATCGATATCCATACTTACAAATATATTTGTTTAACATCCCATTTAGTGTTATTCAACTAAACGTGTTTTGATTTTCATAAGGTTGTGAGTTAAATATGTGTGATATTTTATTCATCTAGTCTTGTCTTGTTATTCATGATTACATAATGTATTTTTCAACTATTTGTGTTGTATAGTTCATATATAATTGTATTACTAGGCGTGTGATTGTTATTTTGTAAAAACATGAATATTTGATCATGAACCCGTGTAGTGATATTCAAAAAAGTATTCTTTGATATTCATAATTTAGTACTTTGTGATTCCAAACATTTTGAACAATTATGAACTATTTGTGGAATAATCAACCGTCTCAACCATAGCAGTCATCATTAATTTCTGGTTCGAGATCAAACAGATCTTCATCAACATCAACAAGGGGCCTTATGTGACGCTTGTCGAATACCATCTTTTGTCTTTTTTTGCTCTTTTTCAACAACTTGATCCCCACCACCTATATAATATTACATAACAAGATAATTGGTTAGGAATAATAAAACTAACATATGAACACCTCACAACCATCAAATTCCTATTGAAAACAAACATATTCCACAATTTGTTCTCTACATATGAATATCGCATATTATCAAATTGAGTAAGACAACTTACATACTTGAACAAGACAACTTTGTCACTCAATATCCAATTGAAGCTAAACATCACATCTTACTCAGTTGAACAATACAATATACTTACATTCTTAATTTGTTGTCATCATATGAAAATCACGTATAACCAACTTGAAAAATACAACATGCATACATGAATAATACAAAATTGTCGCGGTTGTTCCAATGGAAGATCAGTACACTATAAATTTTAAAAATTATTACTTATTTGTATGAATAAATGGAACTCTCAATAAGAGTAAACATTAAAACTCATACAAACACCTACAAACTATCAAATTGACATTTAAAATAACCAAATGAATAATCTATAAACTTAATATGAATATCACCCGTATTCAATTTGAACAATTACTACAAACTTAATGCATTATGTCTAGATGAACAACTGTACATGCATACATGAATATTATAACTCTGTCAACTGAAATCTATAAAGCATGTGCATACATATGGTCTATTATTACTCATTAAATAATTGTACTTAAATGCATGAACTAATCGGCCATTGATAACTAACATTTGTCCAATTGATGCTTATTGCCTTTTAAGTTAGGAGATCTTGCCAACTTTTCCTGATTAATAAAAACCAAACATATATCAATTAGTACACGAACTTGCAAAAACATCATCAAAATATTTTGTAAACATTATTTCTCCCTATTAACTCTAACAACTTGTGCTTTAAACCGCATCAATTTGGGACAAAACCACAACCCTAAGTTGATGAACGACAATTCATTAACTTGAATTTATTTGGAAGAATGATACAACTAGATGTATGAGACTACAAAATCATGAACATTAAGAGATTCAAACTTATTGTTTGAAATTTCAATCAAATTTGCTCTTTGAATTTGTGGGTCGAATGCTTCGAACAAGATAGAATGGAAGGAGATATGTGACGGTTCGAGCAGATGGAGAGGAAAAACCGAATGGAGAGAAAAAATATTTCACAAAATCTCTCTCATATTGGAGATTGGAAAGAATTTTGAAAAGATATGGGACGTTATGATTGTGATGAGGCAAGTGCAACAATCATGTGCATCTTCCCCATATATTTTATTATGCCCTTTTTTTTAATTCGGGCCATTCTTTTTAATATATCTAATGACTTAGATTTAACCCTTCGTTTCTCCTTATTTCTTTGTTTCTCTAGAGTGTGATTCTTTAAATTGAGTTTTGAACAATGTTCAATCCGCAATATTTTCTTGTCGGAGAAATATTGTTGGACATGGATGAATCATTAGCACCTCACCAAACGCTTGTGATCGAATTTGTAACACCCCTATTTTACAACATTGGGTATTACTGTCAATGACCTCGGACTTTACCGTTCAAAGTCACCCAAGGCTTTTAGAATGATATAGAACAATTAAAATGCGGAATAAAAACATAATACATAATGAGGAAAGTGCTCCCGAGGGAGACTTGGTTCTTACAAAACATCTTACATTGTTTTCAAACATAAAGTTGTTCGGAATTGAAATGCAAAACCTGCTTGTCCTTGAAACGTAATGAAACTAAAGCAAAATGATAGAAAGGTACATCTTGAAAATCCTTGTTCTTCCTTCGTCTTAACTTCACTTCATGCCTTGTGGGATTCCTAAAATCTGACATAATTCGCGAGGGGCGAGAGAATGCCAGGCAAACATGCGGAAAAGAAGGATTAGTCTAAGAGACTAAGCAAGCGGGAATGGAACTTCCCGAGGGTATTTCGGTAATTTCAAGTCTTATCGGATGATATAGTAAGGTTGTATTTACGATGAGGCTATATATGTGGGGCTTAAAAGTACGAAGGAGAGTATATCTTAAGCGAAGATAACTCGATAAGCGACAGAAGAGCTACTAGATTGTAGACTTCTTTGGAGTAGAAAGTATGTTGGGAACGTTATTAATTTATACAAGTTAAAAGCTTCTCCTGTCCTGTGCGGACCGAGAGCCGGATCGATCATTTGAGACCGGTCCGGTTTTGGTGTCTTAATTGTGCATTGGGCACTTATCTTCTTTTAGTGGCAAAAAGACGTACGAATTCATTTATGATTTTGAATAGAAAGTGGTGGGACACGGATAATCCGAGCCACCCGAGGGAAAAACTCCGTTTCCCGGCACTTAGCTGGAGTGCGCTCATCCCTCCTTGCAATCGGAGCGGATGGAGATCATGATCCCGAAAGTCGTACTTCAAACACGTAGGCACTTACGACCTAGTAATGTGATATAGAGGCGTCGACTATTCCGCGCCCCTCTCTAGTTCGTTCGATGTTGATCTATGAGCGAGATCGCAAACAATCAAGATAACAATTACACTAGCATAATAATCCTAACATAGGAATGTAAAGCGTACTATGCTAACAATAGTCGTTATTTCTAGCAATTGATATTTCCTAGGTTCATTTTTATTTAAGCATACACGTTGTTCCCAACCTCGAGAATGTTCACGAAATGAAATATAAAGGTCACAAGGGGAAAATTCCACTTGCCTTAGCTTTGGCGAGTTCTAACAATCAAGCTTCGACGGAACTATGTGATTCACGACTACGAGCGAGGATTCCGACCTATCGACACGGAATTTACGAACGACTTATAAAAACGGATCCTTCTTAACTCAGGTTCTCTCTTATAGTACTTCTATAAGAGAAGCGTAATTCTAAATTATTATTGTAATAATTTAGAAGGTTATTGAAAATAATAATATTCCTTCATTATTGTTTTGGTTTTGTAATATCCTTATTATTCCATAAAACCTTTACTAAGATAATCTCTTATAACTTTATTTCCTATTTCTTTAATATAAGTAAGCAAGTAAGATTTCATCAAATACTATACTTTGCCTAGAAGTATCTTTCTTATAAAACTATAAGTTTTCTTTAAATTATAAGAAATTCACTCTAACCTTTTTATGTACTTGTCTTAGTTTAAAAATATTACTTCTAAATTCCTTAAGGATCTTGTAGCGATATATCCCTCATCACGAATATTATATTAATAATATACCTTTTGTAGACTTTTGTTTAATTCTATAATTTACCTAGAACAAATAAGGCTCATAAACTTATAATCTACTTTTCTTGGAAGTTTCCATAATTAGGAATTTCAAATTTTCTTTAAAAGGTAACTTCCTAAAATTAACATGTATTAAATTAATCTTATTTATTTTATTCCTCTAGTTCTTTTCACATTATATGACTTATACAAAATCTATGATCATAGTCTTATAAAATAGGGTCATGGCTTATAAAATATAATCATGGCTTATAAATATCCTACTTTATAATTATAGTCCATTATTATAATATTTGTAGGTTATAAAATAATATCTTTTCTATATCTATATGGTTTCTTTCCATGCAAGTCAACCTTATGCTATATAATATCATAAACTCATTATATGATCATACTTCTTATTTTAACCTAGAACTTATGTCTTGCAATAATTCTTTATACTTAGAGATTATTAAATTAATATCTTTCTCACATGATGACTATAAATATTTAATAATATTAATCTTTCATAAAATCAATATCTAAAGTCAAACTATAGTCCATGATCACAAGTTTTGAAACAATAATACTTTTATAAGGTTTCTCTACCATTTTATTATTATAATAAATCTTATGTCTAGGCCATTATAATATCTTAACTCAATTTATAACATCTTTCCCATATCTCTTCAATATCTTGTCATGCAAGTCAACTTTTATAACTTAGTAATATAATAACAAATTATATATTAACTTATTGTCACAACTTATATATTTCTAAATAAAGCTTATATCTTTTAGAAATCTCTATACCTAGAGGTAGGTCAAACTAATATTTTTATTAAGTCAAGAATTTATTTCTGAATCTATTTATCTTGATCAAACTCATAAATATGATATCTTTTATTGTTTAGGACATGCAAGGACTTTTCTCTATAAGGATGATAATGGTTTTATTTAATAAACCTTTTCTTTCTAAGATCATATAATATGATATCACCTTTTGTATAAGTCATGTTCAAAAACCCCTAGAGTTCTTATTTGATCTTAGATCTGATAATACTAACTATAGACTTTGCATGTTACATTTATTTTATAAACACTTATGTGTATTTTGTAAGAAGCATGCATGTAATAAAATTCATGAATCTATCTATTTGTTTTTATTTAGCTTAAGTTACCAAGGTAAAACAATTTGTTTCTAGCTTTCCATCTAACAAGATCTTATACCTAATATTTTTATTCCATAAATCCTTATTTGATTTATTCTTAACTCTACTAATATAACTACTAACATAAAGGATTTAATAAAACATAAATTAAATAAAAAGAGGGGAATTGGATTTTTACTAGTTTCTGTAATTACATAATGCAGGGAAGAAGGCAGGGAAGGGCCGGCGGTGTAGGGGCGGCGCACCAGCAGGGACGGCGGGGCATGGGCTGCGCTCGGTGGGGCTCCGGCGGCTGCTGGGGGTCCGTCGGTGGTCCGGCCTAAGGGTGGTGGTGGTTTGGTGATGGTTTGAATGGCCTCCAATGGTGATTTGGTGAGAGAAGTTAAAGTTTTCAATGGCTTTCTATGGCTGATTTTTGAACACTTGAGAGAAATTTTGAAGGAAAGAGAGGAGGATGAATGAAAGTGTGAGTAAAATTGGTGAATGGAAGGTGAAGGCCCTTTTTATAGGCAAATTGGTGGAAGCTTGCAATCCAAGG
Source organism: Fallopia convolvulus (assembly GCA_964016875.1). NCBI lineage: Eukaryota > Viridiplantae > Streptophyta > Magnoliopsida > Caryophyllales > Polygonaceae > Fallopia > Fallopia convolvulus. The sequence goes on from OZ024736.1 coordinate 22,458,868, forward strand.
CTAAGGGAGTAGACCAATGGAGGAAGGGAGGATACTCCATGATTGGCCAAAGTTGTGTTTGTTGATGGTGATGAGAGGATGATGCAAGGAGGTGTGTCTTGCAAGCCAAGGGTGTAAGAAGGAGAGCATGCAATGGAAGAGTATCACATCCATCACATGTCTTTGACTTGTTTGAAGAAGAAGAAGGCTAATATGGTTATAAAATCAAGGGAGTGGGGTAAATTGCAAGAAAGTCAATTTGGCCTAGCGGAAATGAAGAGGGGAGTGTGTAGAGATTTGCAAGAGGTCTCGGGTTCAAATCCCGGCTCTTGCATTCTTTTTACAAAGCTTCTAAATTGGATTTTTAGGCCTTTGTGTAATCTATGTTATGAAATAAATTAAATTTCTAAAGGACCTTATTTTTATCTAATGCTCTTTTTATTAATTTACCTCACTTTATTAATCTATGCCCCTCAAGTCATTTTATTGAATTTTTAATCTTCTTGATAAACTCTTTCAAAAGAAAAATAGTAGAAGTTAATTTGATACTAAGAAATTCTCCTTTTTAATTAGAGAAAATAATTGATAATAAATATTATATTATAAAAAGTTTGGAATATCGCGGATATTACAGAATTGGACTTTGTAGAATTCAGAAAATGATAACAATATACAAAGTACATAATAAATATATGACAAATATTGGGAGCTGATATAGTTATTGGAAATCTGAAAAAGGAGGAATTGAACATGTATTTGATTAATTAAGGGCATTTGGGGCCACCGCGCTTGGTCTTCCAGGCATTGTAGAAAGGGAAAAACTGCTTGTTGCCGTAAGTACCAGACGGCACACACATGCACTTTGCCAGGCACTTTGTGCAACACTTGTTGCAGAAGAACATGCACGACTTTTTGTATTGCGTATTCGAACATCTCGCCCAGCACCGACCCCTACACTCTATACGTATTCCATCATCATCATTTCCACAAATCCAATGAGTTTAGTCTAATTAATCGTGCAGACATATTAAAGAAGAAGAAGATTAAGAAGAAGAAGAATTAAGGCCCACCTTGAGGCTTAAGGCTGCCCTCGGTTATTCCACGCTGCAAACATGAGGCTAATTTAATCACACCATCAGTTTTTAAATTTGGGTTAATCAATTGGGAACTTGTCGTACGTAGAAAAGGATGTCACCATGGGGAGACTTGTGGGAGGCTGTGGTTGTGGTGTCGGGGACTCTATTACAACGCGTTGCTAAGCAAATTAATCAATCAACATTTTCAACCAAAGCATACTCTTTGGATTTTGCATTTTAATTTGGAATTCAGATGACAAGTGTTTTTTAATTGTATTATATATTTATTAAGGATGATGTCACCTACGGTGTGCTTCACTTCTCCGTTGAATCCCACGAGCGCGGTCGGGTTCTTCTGTACGTCTTTCTCGCTTAACCCCATTTCTTTCAGTGCTCCTAGCGTCATGAGGTTGGTTGAACTATTGGTGTCAATGAGAACCCATTTAACCAAGACGGTCCCTATCGAGAGAGAAATCACAAGACCATCATGGTGAGGTCCTTCAAGACCATTGACGCCATCCTCATCAAAGTGTATCGCGAGAATGAGGACGCCTTTCTTCATCTACACGAGATGAAGGAAAGCATTTTCTCGTGCGTTCCTCTTGGCTATTGAGTATGTGAGGTCGCACACGCTCGATCCCCCGGTGATCACATTCACAATCTTGGCGGGTACAGGTGACGCAGGCCTTCCCGCGCGTGAGACTTCTACCACATCCGGAGGGACTTGTGCGTTGGTTGCTACTTTTGTTATCCTTCCTCGAGATACGGAGTAGGCAATCTCTCTTCTTATCGCTACGCACTCTTTAGTTATATGACCGTAATCATCATGGAAATCGCACCATTTGCTCATATCCTTGTTCAGGTAGGGCTTCTCATTTCTCTTTGGCCATCTGACGCCCCGTATCATTAGAGCTATATTTTTCACAAGCTCCTCGGGGGATATACCCAAGTTAAACATACTCATCGCACTTTGGTGGTAATGGCTTGGCGAGTCTAGCCTCAACGACGTTTACCTTCACTGTGTCGGGGTGAGAGCGTCGATATGGTTGATCGCGTCGTTCCCAGCAGTGATCTGGCATTTCTTTCTTCTCCACCCTTTACCAGACGCTTACGAGCTTCCTCATCTTCAAATCTTCTTCAAGTCTGATTTGTGCCAGAGCCTTGGTTTGAACATCTTCAAAGTTGTACGTGGCACGGGTGCCTGGTGAGTTCTTTATAAAGATCTCCATCTTGGTTAACCCCTTGACGGAAGGATTCCATAGCATTCGGCACATCACAGTGTGGGATGGAAATCTGTTCTCGGTTGAATCGGTCTAGGTACTCTTGGGTGGATAACCCGATACAAATCGCTAGATTATTTCTCGAACCTTCGGCTGCTAGCGAATTGGATCCTAAAGGGATCCATCAACTCAGCAAAAGAACAGATAATTCCTCGTGGAAGATTGACGAACCACTTCAAGGCCAGCCCTGCGAGAGCCGCTCCGAAGCCCTTACACATCAGCGCCTCACGAGAATGATAAGGACGACACTGGTCATCATCTTCTGCTTAAATATAGCAATGTGCTCATCAGGGTCACTCGTGTCGTCGTAAGGGCTCATGCTAGGTACCGAGAACTTCTTTGGTATCTCGACTTGGGCAATGTGAGGAGTGACTAGCGACTCGTCGTAACCGTCAGCCGCTTCTTTCTCTATGGGCTGAGGGACCCCAGGTATCTTCGCCAGTTGCTTGGTGAACATCTTGAACTGGTTTCGGACGATGTTTTCTAAATCTTGAGGACGACAGCGGTCCAATCCTCTTCATCGTCCATGATTTCATCTTCAAAGCGTCGAGGGATAACCTCTCGCACCGATCGGAGGCGAATGGGTGCTCTCACCTCTTCACCGGTGTGGTTACCTTGTACAGGGGTGAAATATGGTACCCCGAGGACAGTTGCTGAAAGATGGTGCTCTCACCTCTTCACCGGTTTTCTTATGCCTTATAAAGGCATACAGATACCAGTTTTACAAAAAACTGATATCCTTGTAAAAACTATAGAAAAATTATTTGATAACATACACACTAGTTTTTTTATTAAGATGGTATCCATATATATAGTCAACAAAAAAATATGTCTTTCGAAAATTTACAGAACAATTTTTTTTCACCTATAATACATTCAATGACCTTTTTACCTGCATTTTCATTTCTCAATTATACTTTTCCAAAAGTAGCATAAATCTCATTTAACATAGAATGAAACAACAATATTTACTAAGTCCACAAAATAACCATAAACCATTTAAATATGATGGTCAACACATATATCTAGCTATTGTGCCATAAAAAAACATTTAGCAGTTTCATTCAACTATGAAATTCATATGAAGTATTTACTAGACATTTAAAATCCTCCACTACAATCATATACCACTTAAACTATGTGGTACACTCATGACCTCCAATTGTAGAAAAGGTAGAACATGATGAACATTTTCTTCTATTAATTCAAAAAATCTCCTCCTCATTGTATGTTTCAAGTGAAGGTGGTAAGTACTGCATAAACAACATTACAAACAAGCATAAACAACACACACTAAAATTATATAAATACAAATTATACACAATAGTGTTTAGATCAATAACATACCGAAGTAGGGATTTCTACAACACCAAATTGAACTATATCTCTCATGAATCGACAAATAATAACCCGCATGAAATGTTATCAGATTGTGGAGAACACTTGCACAAAGAAAAAAAGACTAAAGGTTAATCATCAATAGTTTAACTACTGCTCTCAAGTAAACTAAAGAGATTTCAACACATTACAGATTGCAGCAGACATCAAACTACAGATAAAAAAATGCAACATATAGCAGACTAGATATTAAAAAATACAGCAGATAGCAAATTACAAAAAATACAGCAGAAATTAGATTAGTAATCTGATTAAATATTAGTCATAACAGAAAATCAGATTATAGATTGAAATTCAACAAAAAATTAAATTACAGAAAATAATAAGTGAAATGCAGCAGAAAATTAATACTCAATGCATACTAGTAATAAGAACTGACCTTGATGTGCATAAAACGTATTTCTTGAAGATTTTTTCCCTTGCCATTCAACATGTTCAATGAACTGTATAAATTTTTTTAATAATTACTAATTATTGATTAAATACATATAACAATAGATAGCATTTTTTAAATAAATTATGTTTCACACATTTCTTTAAAACGTGGACGAACATCCTCCCGAAGTGGATCCAACCAATAACTATATTCAATGCAATATTTATAACAGCTAGCATCCAATGGAACCTATGCAATTTTAATTCAAAGTTATAGTTTATTTTAAAAAAAAATGTTATGTATAAAATTAAAAACAAAATTAAAATAACTCACCCTTCATGGTATGGGACAAATCATAGACAATCCTTTGATTCCTTTATACAACCAACCAAGAATCTTACTCTAAAATCAAGTTTGAGATTTTCTGAACTTCGATTAGCATAGGCCACTATTGAAGGACAAACAAATTTACATAGCAAGGGATTGTACTTATCATATAAGTACTTGCACATTTTAATTAAATTGTATGATTAATCAACATTAACTTAATTAAATTAAAGCGACTTTAGAAATTCGCACACTCACTAAAATGACAAGAGCAAATAGCATAGGCAATAAAGCAAAAATATTAGAACTAGCAATTAAAGACCATTCCCTACACATTATCAATTGAACTCCTAAATAATATAAGAGATGAAAGTACTTACTTAATATACAAACTAATGTGTACACCCTCTAACTGCCCACGTGCAAGCAACGACAAAACCTCTTCCTTGCGTACCTCCAATGTGTGTGAGCGTTGTACAACTACCTTGGGCATATTAATTTTCAGCACAAAATTTTCAATTGGGTCTATCATCGACATACATTTCTCAATTGCATGATGTTGGCGTTGTGATGGCTGAAATTTACCCTGACCTATTGGTTGAAATAAGGCATTTCTTTTACACTTTGAACTCCCAGCTAAATCCTGACATGTACAAATGCTATTAATAAATTCATTATTAAACCATAGATATGTATATAAAATAATAAAACAAACAAGTTTATTTTTACCATATCAAATATATCATGTCCTTGGGCCATGCAATGATATTTCCACTGCACTTTCTGACAAAAACGGGACCTATTCGGTTGGAATTGGTACCTTTGTATTTTCTTTAATAATTGTATCTATAGTCACCTTCCAAACATTAGACTCCAACACCTTTCCATGAATAATGGTGGATTGTCCAGCCATAGGAATAAAAGTCCGACCATAGGCTACCTCGCATGATCGATTAGGCCAAGATAGCTTGCACTTTTTAGTTGAATCTTGCAACATTAAAATAAAAATACTATTTTAATGATATAAGAATGGAATGAGTTTAAAACAAATCAATAGTATATAAAAAGAATACCTCTGATGGTTCTTTAGGAGTAGAGCTTCTCATTAAGCTACCAAGTTGTATAATTGGAGATTCAAATTCTTGTTCTTCACAGCTCACTGGTGGTGACATTTGAGGTTGATGTGAAGATGCTTGACTCTCCATTAACTTGTGAAGCTTTTCAAATGCTTCCATTCTCTTTTGCATCTCGTCCATTTTATTCCTAAGCATGGTAATCTCTTGCTGGGAGTTAGAGCACGTCCGCTTATATAATATCCGTAGTTTTTATGGATATTTTCGGAAAATTTTCGGGCATCTTTCCAAGACCCGTTCTATCAATCCCGTTACGCGTTACGATTGGATTAATGGAAATTGTTCCTAGAAAATTCAAGGTGACATAATAAAATCATTGGAACTGATTTTATTAACCTATATAATTTTTAGGATTACTTCCATTTAAGAAGTAGCTTGATCGGGTGAGATCCGTTTAATTAATTATGTACCCGTTAAGATTGTACTCTGAAACGGAAGCCTTAAAATTGAAAGTAGCAAGATAAAATCATCCGAGTTGATTTTATTAGTCTATATAATTTTTAGGATTGTTTCTATAAAAGGGGTATTTAAATCCGAGGTATATAATTTTACCGCCCGAATACAAGTCCCGATTCAATACGTGTAAAATGGGCATTGCCGACTTCAGCAATTATCTATCTACTGTTGTATACTTGAGTGAAAAGCCATGATCAGCTATATCAGAAAGTGCAGCTCGCACGTATGCTTTCATGCCAAGTTTGTTGCCAAGCTTTATCTTATCATTAAATACATCTTGTTGATCACGTAAATTTACCCAATATAAATACTTTCCTCTGTTCACAATTCTTTTACAAAGCCCCAAAAGTCAAAGTTGGAAAAGAAAGACTTGCCATTTACATCTTCTCATTCGTTCAAAACTCTCTGCCTCGTCCTTTTCGTGATCAAGCTCATCCGCCCGGTCACCACCATCAACCACCAAGCTAGCCATCCCGCTGGAGCCTCACCACCCGCCATCACCATCATCACTTGGCCGCTTGGCCAGCCCACCAACTACCTTCGTCAACCGCCACCACCGTCACCATCACCGCACCTCACTTTGTTTAAAACGTGAACCGTCTATCCCGATGTCGCCTCGGAGCTTCCGTTGGACCTCTCAAGGCCGTTGCGCTATCCATTGTTGACGCCGTTAGGATTGTGACATTGCCACGACTTCATAGGATCAATCCGTTCTTGAAACCGACGTCTTGAATTTCCATAACGTCAACGTTTGGTAACGAACTTTCGACCCCTTTATACGTTTCGTTGGTCCATATTAAATTCCGAGAATTTAACACTACTTACGTATGATATTAATGAACACTTTTCATTTATAGTAAAGTACCAAAAATAAGGTGTAGTGGTGTCAAAATCTTAGCCTAAGTAACGACGTTATAAAAGATATATAATCTTTATATATATATATAAGAAAAATATGTCGTTACGCTGCTCGTTTTCAAGAAGACATTAAGAATTGAATAAACAATTAAGGAGTTTATTCATACGTCTTTTTGAATGTTGTATACTTTTTCTTACCAGGAAAGCTATAAGGAATCAGCTTTATTGTCTTACTCGGACCTAAGCTCGCTTTTCAAGGCAAGTGGGTGGTTCACCCTTTTTTGAACTCGATATCTTTAAACTCTGTTTTAGATATCATTATTTTTGGAATAATCGATAATCAGGAACCTGTGTTCCTTTATCATCTCTATGTTGGGAATACTTGTTTACTAAATAAATAAATTAGGTTTATTTACTGCTTAGATTTAACGATTGTTCATATTAATCGAACTGCTAGTACTGTTTAGGGTCGTTGATTGTGCTCTTATTTGTTCAAGAGTCTCGTTTGAGATCTCTTCGCTATGGATAGGTTTTAGAACTAGGGATCTCGGGGATGCTCTGAGAGTCTCTTTATAACTGTGTTGGGAGGTATACTTTGGTATCCGTGTCCGACACTGGTCATGACCTACTTTCTCAACAATTATTGAGAAAGTGAAGCACCTTTGAGTGCTTATTATCTTGTCGTTATAAGCCTCACTAGTTGAGTATCGACACATAAAAATCTATAACTGCAATACAAAGTTTTATGACTAATAAAAGACTAGTACCTCGGGCATAGTAATGATAATCTGCAGGGTGGTTTCCACTCTGGCTCCTCGCTATGAAAGTTTCCATTTCTCACTCTGGAAATGTCCAACGTGAGGGTGGTTATGGAACTGATTAGTCAATGGATGCACCTTTTGAAAGTAAATGTTTGTTTAATAATATTCCCAACAAATATCCAAACACATTCTCTTTCATAGGAACTGTTGGATCGTAATCGGTTAGCAGTGAGCTTGGGAACTGGCAATTAAGTTGTTCCCAAGGAAGCGGAAGTAAATAATCGCAAGTAATAAAAACAATAAAAGGCACAGTTCCTTTATAGAGGAACCCCACTACAACCAACTAGTTGTATGGGTAAACCTCTACATCCGTTTGGAGGATTTTGAATGACTTACTTATATTGATTGCTTTGTTCCTTAGTTACACAGCCGGATTTACAATTCTCTGTTCCTACAAGTTCTTCCTAACTCTAGCAACACTAGTAAATCCTCTCAACTGAGTTCCTAAGCTCACAACAGCAAAACACAAGTAACTCAAACCTTACTCTGACTTCTCAGTTCCCTTGCTCCTGGGAACTTCAGCTTCTCCGTCGTCGAGATCACACACTCGTCGGCGGGGACTTCTCTCTTTTTCTTTCTTTTCTCTAATGTGGTTTTTTGTAAGTTCTGGGAGAAGTACTCGGACCGAGTACTATTCATTTGGCTTTATAGTCCATTTGTCTTGGGCAGTCGCATCTTTCGTTTGTGTCCAAAATGCCCTTTGCTTGATGCCCAAGTTGTACTTTCTTCACATGTGACTTTGGTTTGAACTAGGTCAACTTCTTGAATCAATCGGACCGTTGGATGAAGCGTGACAGTCTGATCCTCAGACTGTTCCCTCGGGCTGTCTGAGACAGAATCACACGATCTGCGCTGAACGGTCGTTGTCCTCACATGTGAGTTCCCATGTCATGGGAACTGACTTCTTCAGAGTTCCCTTGATGGAAACTCTTCATCGTTGTAAGCTTGTGTTTTCTTGTTTGTTTCTGGGAGTTCCCACTTCATGGGAACTTTCCTCTTCAGAGTTCCCTTGATGGAAACTCTTCATTGTGGCCAGCAGTGACTTTTGGTCATTCGTAGGAGTTCTTGGCTGTACCTGTGTTCCTTAGAAATACTTGAACAAACCACATTAGTTCCCTATGGTGTTTGTCATTATCAAAACTTAAGAGAATTGAATCGTTGATCCGTTGCTTAGAACCAGAGGTCCCAACAACGTCCCAACAATTTCCCCCTTTTTGATGATGACAAACCCATCACAAAAATGCAAGTATTTCAATGAATAATATGTTGATGAGTTCCTAAGTATGATTTTGGGAAGTCACTCTTAGTGAAACATTTAGATTTAGGGAGCCACTTCTGGTGAGACACATAGTTCCTATTAGGCTTTTTATGCAATTGTTCCCCCTTAGCTTATGCGTGGTCTGTGATAACTTAAACTTTTAACTCATCTCGCATTTTTTGTCTTTCCCCCTTTTGACATCATCGAAAATAAGCAAAGCAATATTAGGAAAGAAGGGAACACGCAATCAAAATAAAGACCATTTCATTACATAAGATAATATGTACAATGGGAACCCAAGTACAATTTGTGGTCATGTTTTGGATTAAGGGAACAAGAAGGGAGAGATCATGGGTTCTGAGGGAACAAGGCGTCACAAAGGCGCATAAGGACTTGTGTAAGCTTTTCTTGTCCTCTGGCCAACACTGCTTGGTCCCTAGCAATCTGGTCGAGGGTGTTGGCAATGCGGAGCAACACTGGAGAGTTCCCCTCTTGTGGACCAGACTCTAGTGGAGCCGTCTCTTCTACAGGCTCCGAGTGCCTCATTTTCTGGGCAACTGTAATGTCCAGTTCCCTTCCAAGCTCGATTTCATCTTTAGAGGCGTCGTAAAGACCCTCTTTTTGTAGGAGCTTCTTGATCAGCCCGGAGTAGGGAAGGGAGTGGGACTTGGAGGCCATGCACTTCTCCCTGTGCCCAAGGATTATTCGGGGAAGATTTATGGGCTTCTTGAGGAGGAAGTGGTAGAGGATGATGGCATCTGGGATGTTGAAGACCAGGCGCTTCTCCTGGCATGGGATCACCACGTTGATGATGAATTGGTGAGCGAGCTTGGCGACCAAGGACAGATGATGCGTCGAGAGGACCTTAGAGGGAACCCGACCCTCAAAAATTGTGTTGCACACCTCGGCGCTATTGAAGTCGCCCCAGAGCTTGCTGGGCACCTCGCTAAGCCCTTGACCAGGGACCTGGAGTTGAAGGCGGATTGTCGACGTTGTAAAAATGAACTCGTCGCCTTCGTGGGAGAGAGTTCCCTGAGTGCCATCGTTGGTGATAGTGAAGTTGTTGTAGAATCGACGCACTTATGAGGGATCTACTCTCACAGTTTCTTGGCAGAGTCTCTCCCAGCCCTGGGCCTTGATCAGTTCCCACAATTCCTCCAGACCATTTTCAGTCAGCACTTCTTCTGAAACAATGAGGTGAGGAAGAAGCTTCCGGCGCTCATCGACATGATGCTTGGTGGTCCCCTTCCCCTTCCTTGAAGTGCTTTTAGATGTGTTCCCCCTAGAGACCATGCGAGGTCCTTTCTGCTGAGGGGGTGCAGCCGCTTCAATCATAAGCACGCGGTCCCTTGGTGGTTGGGAACTCGTGGACACCACCATTTGGTGTCCAGGTGTAGGGATCCGTGCTGGCTCCGTAGTGGCTGGAGCTTCTTCTTCTTCTTCGACCTCATCTTGAGAGGTCCCTTCTTCCTCGGAGGAGCTCGAACCTGAGCCCTCCGCGTCATCTCTAGGATGACTTGTTGTTGCCTCAGCACCTCCAGCTGGTGCGAGGTCCCTTGTCTCTGTGGGCTCTTGAGGAGCCACCTTTTCTGGGGACTTTGTCCCTTGGGAGACTGTGTGCTCAGAGGGACCCCTGTTGAGTTCTTCCTCGATGGCCTTGAGTTGGGCTTCCTCCTCCAAAGTTCCCATGATGATCGGAGGAGGGTCCTTGGTCATTTTGCCGATGACCACAGAGAGAGGAAGATCGTCGTCGTTTGAGGAGAGAGCGACGGTACTTTTGGATGGTGAGGGAGAGGGGAGTTTGGTGGTGGTGGGAGACGTGATGGAAGAGGGGAGAGGAGAAGAAGGAAGAGGGGTGGTGAGTTGAGTGGAAGGGGGAGGAAGGGATCTGGTGACTTGGGGAGTAGGGATCCCCGAAGTAGAAATGGGAGTGGTGGAGATGTGTTTTGGTGAAGAGGAAGGAGGAGTTGGAGATCCCGTAGTTAGAGGGACGGGAGGAAGGGAAGAAGGTTGGGGAGGTGGAGTTCCCATCGTGGTGGGAACTGGAGAAGGCAAGGAGGAGGAGTCGACTATGTTGTGAGAGTGCCCGTGGAGGTGGGTACTGAGGAAGGTGGTGGAAGGGGAGTTGGTCGTTTTGTGGGAGGTCCCTCGATTTGAAGAGGAAGAGGTCCCTCCTTACCCTTTCCCATCGTCGGAAGGGAAAGGGTAAGGAGGTTTGGGAGCACAAGAACTCTCCTTGGAGCAGTTCAGGTAGTCCTCAAACTTGAAGAAAGCCTTCTTTCTGGGCTCCGAGAATTCAGAGGCCTCAGAGTGTTTACGCTTTTTGGATTTGGAGGGGTCGTGGGAGTGTTTGGATTTTTTGGATTTTGAGGGATCTTTTGATGAGTGACGGCGTTTGGATGAGTGGCGGTGTTTGGATTTGTGGGGTTTTTCATTGATTGAGGGGCGAGCGTTTCCGAAGTTGTCAACGATGACAACTCCGGAGGAGGTGTTGGTATTTGGAGGAGGGAGAGGAAAAGATTCGGAGGAGGAAGAGGTCCAGGAGACGGTTTCGTCGGCCTGAGGAGGAGGAGGAGGCAAGAAGGGGCTTACTTGATTGTATAGCCCTTGAATGAGGACATCCTTCATGGTTGGGTCTTGTTCTTGCTCGATCTCTTTTAGTTGAGAGATGAAAAGGATGCGAGGATTGGCAAGTACCCACGCTTTGATTTGGGCGAATGTGTGTTGAGGGGCCATTTTTGTAAGAAATTGGGAGGCTTTGGATGTTTCTTGAAAAGAGAGTGAAAAAGATTTGGGGAAGACGAATGACAGAGATGTAAGATGGAGTAAAGGGCCTAAAAATGGCAAAGAGGGGTTTTAAAGGAGAGAGGAGGTGAAGGGTAGAAAGGGAAGTGGAATAACCTCGATAACCGTTGCCCAATGAACGTGGGGCGCCGTTTCAACTTCTCAAGCACGCTTCTGGACACGCGTCACAATCTCTTGGGAAGTCCTTTTCAAATTTTGAATATTTGGCCTTTAACGCTTCAGAGCTTCTGACACAAAAGTCCGCTTCCCAAGTGACGGTTTTTCTTTGAAGATTAGTCAGCGTTCCCTTTGTAGATGCAGCAGTTCCCATGATCTTTTCAAGGTCAGGGAGAGTGAAGTGGTTAAGGGAACTTCACACTCATCTTTTTGTGGGGCTAGGGAACTCAAAGGGAACCAGACAATTTGCAACTCGATAAAGGAAATATTTTGGCTCATGAGAAGCATTTGTCTGGTCCCTAGCTTAGGGTGGGTCATATGATCAACCGTCATGGTGGCTTGTAATGAGGGATAAAGGGAACTCTGGTTGATCATTTTGGGCCAAAAGAAATAGAGTTTCTTTGTACACATTTTTCTCTAGACTAGTAATTATGGCATAGTGAAAGCAATAAATCCAAGTTCCCTATCATGCAATTTTAGATAAACTAGTCAGGCATTGAGAGAGAGACAAACAGGGACTTGTTTAGTTTAGAGTTATCATCCCTAGAAGCATTCGAAAACGCTGGTAGGGACATCTGTCTAAAGCTTTGGTAAGAATATCCGCAATTTGCTCTTCAATTCTACAGTGTTCCATCGAGATGTTCCCATTTTCAACATTGTCACGTAGAAAGTGATGCCTTATATCAATATGCTTAGTTCTAGAATGATGCACAGGATTTTTGGAAATGTTTATGGCACTAGTGTTATCACAAAGTATGGGAACTGAGCCAAAAGACATACCGTAATCCTGGAGTTGTGACTTAAGCCATAGAACCTGGGAACAGCATGATGCGGCAGCCACATATTCAGCTTCAGCTGTGGAGAGTGCCACTGAGTTTTGCTTTTTAGATCCTCACGAGACTAAGCAAGACCCTAGGAACTGGGCCATTCCTGAAGTGCTCTTTCTGTCAACCAAGTGCCCTGCAAAGTCAGCATCTGTGTATGCAATGAGCTCAAGGGAACTGTTCCTTGGATACCAAAGGCACAAGTTATTGGTCCCTTTGAGATACCTGAAAATTCTCTTCACCTCTTTCAGGTGTGATTCCTTAGGGTTAGCTTGAAAACGAGCACAAACACATACGGAGAACATGATATCAGGTCTACTAGCTGTTAAGTAGAGAAGGGACCCGATCATACCTCGATAGTTCCTTTGGTCCACACTGATACCTGTTTCATCTGCATTGAGCCTTGAATTTGGTGAGATGGGAGTGTCAATGGGCTTTGAATGTTCCATCCCATACTTCACGAGCATTTCCTTGATGTATTTCTGTTGATGGATCTTTGTTCCCTCCTTTGTTTGGGATATTTGAAGTCCCAAGAAGAACGTGAGTTCCCCAATGAGACTCATCTCAAACTCATTGCTCATGAGGTCCTTGAACTTTTCTACAAGAGTTTCGTTAGTTGCTCCAAACACAATGTCATCAACATATACTTGCACAATCAAAATGTCTTTAGATTCTTTCTTTAAAAACAAAGTCTTGTCTATGGAACCACGAATGTATCCATGGGACAAGAGGAATTGAGCAAACCTGTCATACCAAGCTCGGGGAGCTTGTTTGAGTCCGTAAAGGGCCCTTTCCAGGAAATAGACATGGTTGGGCATTTTCTCATCTTCGAATCCTGGAGGTTGGGCCACATACACTTCTTCCTTGAGATGTCCATTTAGGAAGGATGTTTTCACATCCATTTGATAAAGTTTGAATCCCTTGTGAGCAGCATAGGCGATGAGGAGTCTGATTGCCTCGATCCTGGCAACTGGTGCGAAGGTCTCATCGTAGTCAATCCCTTCCTCTTGCATGTATCCTTGTGCTACTAACCTAGCCTTGTTCCTTGCTACAGCTCCAGTATCATCGAGCTTGTTCCTAAAAACCCATCGGGTTCCTATGATGTTCTTGTTTTTGGGCCTAGGAACTAGCTTCCAAACTTTGTTTCTCTCGAATTGGTGGAGTTCCTCTTGCATGGCTTGAATCCAATCTGGGTCCTTTAATGCTTCTTTGATATTTTTGGGTTCCACCATTGAAACAAACGCGTTAAAAGCACAAAAATTATTGAGAGAGGAACGAGTTTGCACACCTTTATCAAGAGGGGAGATGATGTTCTCAAGAGGGTGGTCCTTCCTTTGTTGAAAGGTTCTTGTATGAGTGAGTTCCTTTGCATGTGTATCATCCTCAGTCGGTGTTTCTTTGTCATGGGAACTCTCATCTCCAGCTTCTTCATTTGATGTTTCTTCAGAGATTTCTGGCAGGTTTCCTCTTTGTTCCCCTTGAATACTTGATTCTGGCAGAGTATTGTCTTGGGGGACAGCAGAGTTGTTCCCTGAAGAGGGGACCTCGATAGAGTTGGAGGTGTCTTGTGGTTCTTCTGAGGAAGGAGCCTTGAGGGAGGTTTGATCAGTGAGGGTTGGACCTTCGTCGTTGTTCCCTGGTTGCGGGATATTGCTTGCACTTGGATAGTCTTCATCCCTCTTTCTTGGCTCATCCTCGTCATCATCATCGTCTTCATGTCTGACTAGCTTGAACAGAGTTCCCTTCCCTTGGGTCTCAGTTCCCATCTTTACAGACTTTTCATTGAAGACGACATGAATGCTTTCCTCTATCTTCTTGGTTCTTTTATTGTAGACCCTGTAAGCTTTGCTTTGTGATGAGTATCCCAGGAAGATCCCTTCGTCGCTTCTGGGGTCGAATTTGCCAAGATTGTCTTTGCCGTTGTTGTGAACAAAACATGTGCAACCAAATGTTCTTAAGTGTGAGATGTTTGGTTTTCTCCCTTTGATGAGCTCATAGGAAGTCTTGTTGATCAGGGGCCTTGTCATGGCTCGATTTAGGATGTATGTAGCTGTGGAGATTGCTTCAGTCCAGAATTACTCAGGAACTCCACTTTCGGTCATCATGGTTCTTGCCATGTCCTCCAGAGTTCTGTTCTTTCTCTCGACCACTCCATTTTGCTGAGGAGTACGAGGAGCTGAAAAGTTGTGAGAGATCCCATTTTGCTCACAGAAGTTTAGGAACTCCGAGTTTTGAAACTCAGTTCCGTGATCAGATCTGATTGCTTTCAGTTTCAGCCCCAAGCTTACTTCTGTTCTTTTAATGAAGGGCTCAAATTCTTCAAACGCTTGTGATTTTGCCTTCAAGAAAATAACCCAGGTGAATCTTGAAAAATCATCAATTAAAACATACATGTACCTTTTTCCACCGTAGCTAGTTGTTCTCATGGGACCACAGAGATCCATGTGAATTAACTCCAGGGACCTGGTTGTGCTTACCACCTTCTTGGGTTTGAAGGAGGTCCTGGTCTGTTTCCCTCGAACACATGCTTCACACATTTTGACTCCTTCGAGATTAATTCGTGGAAGACCAATGACCAGATCTTGTAGATAAAGCTTCAGGATTTGATTCACACCAGCATGTCCCAATCTTCGATGCCAGAGTTCCGTGTCATCTTGGGAACTCGCAAGGCACAGCTTCATTGGTGGTTCAAAGTTGGTGTCCACCACATACACATTGTTGTATCTTCTTCCTCTCAGAATTACTTTGTTGGTCTTCTTGTTGATGACGAGACATTCATCTGAGTCGAAAGTGACGATGTTGTTCCCTTGATCACACATCTGGGAGACACTCAGCAGATTATATCCCAGATCCTTTACCAGATTTACGTTGTTGACTTTGATGGATTTGTTGAGCAACACTTCTCCTTTTCCAATAACTTCTCCTTTGTTCTTGTTGCCAAATGAGACGTGGCCTCCTTCGGCATGAGTGTGGAGTGAGATGAGGATATCCTTGTTTCCTGTCATATAATTCGAGCATCCACTATCTATGAACCATGTACTGTTCCCTCTCACTGCCACCTACAAGGAAAAGTTAGTGTTTTGAGACCCAGGCAAGATGACTCTTGCCAGGTCCCTTGCAAGGGAATACATTTTCATTTAAGATATAGTCAGAAATGTTGATGTCTTTGGAATTTTGAGAGTTGGAGTTCCTTTGGTGATGAGTATGACGTTTTTTTCTGTTTGGGAACTCATGGCTTTTATGGGTTTGGGCTCTCTTCTTGGGAGATGCATCCTTGTAGTGCCCATGAGCACCACAGTGCCAACATGTCTTGTAGTATTCTCCCAGGTAGTATTTTGGGTGTGGTCTCTGGATACGGTTCCTATCCATGGTTTCTTTGTTGTACACTCGAGACCCATTTCCCTTAGCAATTTTGACATAGATTCTATGTCCAGAGTTCCCAGTATAGTAATCTTTCTCACCATTGTTTCCACTCTCTAGGACCCTGATTTTCTCCTCGAGATCCATGAGTGTAGGGCCTTAGCACTTTATCCATAAGGCCCTACACTCATGGATCTCATGTTCGCTCAGGGGTGACTTTCCGTTCTTGGAGCACTCACCTTTGTATCCTATGTCATGTCTGGCTGGGACAAACTTAATTTGGGAACTAGAGGCTTCAAGATGTTCGGAAGTCTTACTCAGGTTTTGCAGGAGGGTGTTCTCATCTTTCTCTAGAGTTTTGATTTCTCTTTCTAGATCTACGATGTGAGACACATGAGACTTGAGTTTTTCTAGAAGGGATATGCAGTTGGGACAGGGCTCAAGACCAACTAATTGAGAATTTATGTGTTCCTGTTTTTCCAACTTGTTTTGCAGTTTTATGTTATCTTTAACAAGACTTGAAAGAATTTTCAACAACTCAGGTTTTTCATAATTACTCAAGGAATCAAGAACAGTTTCAGTGGTTACCTCACTGGGTTGTTCCCCAGTGGTTTCTCCTATGGCCATGCCACACATGTCTGGGAGTGCCCATGATTCAGGATCTTCGTCTTCATCATCGCTCCAGGTAGCGATGTAGGCCTTCTTTCCTTGCTTTCTGCCATCAGTTCCTTGTGGACATTCCTTCGCAAAATGTCCTTTCCTGTTGCATTTGTAGCAAGTCACTTCTGAGAGATCCTTCTCTGTGGGCTTTCTTTGGGAATTTGTCCTTTTCCCCAGTTCCCACTGTTCCGTTGAGACTTTCCTTTGTAGAAATTTCGAAGATCCCTTGTTACAAGAACTAGCTCTTCATCCTCTTCTTCTTCGGAGTCTTCATGTTGTTCTTGGGTTGATTTGAGCATCTTTTCGATCTTGAGTGCGATCCCTCGATGAGCTCGAGTTTGTTCCTTATCATCGATCTTCCTCTTCTCATGTCCCACTAGCTTTCCAAATACTTGATGGAGCATGAGCGTTTGATTCTCTGGGTTTTCCTTGAACATCGTTCTCTCGTTTGCCCATTCTCCAGTCAATCCATTGAAGAGCTGTTGGACCTTCATTTAGTGGGTGATTTCTTCTTTTGTGATCCCCAATCCTTCCATCTTAGTGAAAAGTCCTTCAAACCGGGATTGGTAGCTGTCGACGGACTCTCCCATTTCCATTTGGAAGTTGTAGAACTCCCTTTTTGCATTCATTTGAAGATCTTCTCTGAGATCTGAGTTCCCAACGTGCATTTGTTGGATGGTTTCCCACATTTCCTTGGTTGTGTCAAGGTTTGCAACCCTGTCACAATCTTGTACGCACATGGACCTTTTTAGATACTGTTTTGCTTTGTAGTTTGCCTCCATGCACTTGTACTCGTTGGGACCCCACTTTGAGAGATCGTTGACAATAGCTGGATCGATTTCGAAGTTCCCCCTTTCGATGACGCACCAGGCTTGGTAGTCTTGGCCACGCATCCAATCTTTCATGTCGCGTTGCCAGCTTTCAAATCTTCCTGTTATAAGCCTTGGCGGCTTGTTGGTATTGTTCCCCACCTGAGTAAGTTCCTGAGCCATTTTGGCACCTGCGATGCTAACACAAATCTAGAGCGCTGGCTCTGATACCAATTGTTGGATCGTAATCGGTTAGCAGTGAGCTTGGGAACTGGCAATTAAGTTGTTCCCAAGGCAGCGGAAGTAAATAATCGCAAGTAATAAAAACAGTGAAAGGCACAGTTCCTTTATAGAGGAACCCCACTACAACCAACTAGTTGTATGGGTAAACCTCTACCTCCGCTTGGAGGATTTTGAATGACTTACTTATATTGATTGCTTTGTTCCTTAGTTACACAGCCGGATTTACAATTCTCTGTTCCTACAAGTTCTTCCTAACTCTAGCAACACTAGTAAATCCTCTCAACTGAGTTCCTAAGCTCACAACAGCAAAACACAAGTAACTCAAACCTTACTCTGACTTCTCAGTTCCCTTGCTCCTGGGAACTTCAGCTTCTCCCTCGTCAAGATCACACACTCGCCGGCGGGGACTTCTCTCTTTTTCTTTCTTTTCTCTGATGTGGGTGTTTGTATGTTTTGGGAGAAGTACTCAGACCGAGTACTATTCATTTGGCTTTATAGTCCATTTGTCTTGGGCAGTCGCATCTTTCGTTTGTGTCCAAAATGCCCTTTGCTTGATGCCCAAGTTGTACTTTCTTCACATGTGACTTTGGTTTGAACTAGATCAACTTCTTGAATCAATCGGACCGTTGGATGAAGCGTGACAGTCTGATCCTCAGACTGTTCCCTCGGGCTGTCTGAGACAGAATCCCGCGATCTGCGCTGAACGGTCGTTGTCCTCACATGTGAGTTCCCATGTCATGGGAACTGACTTCTTCAGAGTTCCCTTGATGGAAACTCTTCATCGTTGTAAGCTTGTGTTTTCTTGTTTGTTTCTGGGAGTTTCCACTTCATGGGAACTTTCCTCTTCAGAGTTCACTTGATGGAAACTCTTCATTGTGGCCAGCAGTGGCTTTTGGTCATTCGTAGGAGTTCTTGGTTGTACCTGTGTTCCTTAGAAATACTTGAACAAACCGCATTAGTTCCCTATGGTGTTTGTCATTATCAAAACTTAAGAGAATTGAATCGTTGATCCGTTGCTTAGAACCAGAGGTCCCAACAACGTCCCAACAGGAACTACTTTTGGTGGTTTCCTATTTTCCAAGAAAGCCTTTGATCGGTTTACCACATATCATATTATTGCCGTCTTATTAGTCCTTAGGATTATTATACCTTTACCCATTTAAGTTCGGGTTATGGTATTAAAACGTCTTGGCCTTATCTTTGTGAACCAAAACACATTCTCCTATTTGCTTAGTCTCTTAGAAGACTAATACCCTTGTTTATTCCCGATTCCGTCCGGCTGGTATTTCTGTCTTCTATGGAAATATCAGGTTTTAGGAAGAAGACTGAAGTAGTTCAAGCTTGAAGACCATGGAAGGTTAGAAAGAAAGTTGGGAAAGGAAGGAAAGAAGAAAGAAAGGGAGCTTTGGAAGACGTGCTGTCTCCACACAGGCGTTTCCAGGATTTTGAAAGTAATTTCAGAAACAACGATCATGTTTTATGTATTCCGCTTTAAACTCTTGTAACCATGGTTTATGAATATAAGACAATCTTTTTATCAGATTATGTTGTTTAAACATATCTTTATTCATTTATGTCACTTAAGCATCAACGGCCTTGGAAGGGAAAGTCCGAGTCCGCCGGCGGTAACATCCCATTATAAGTAGATAAAATGGGGGTGTTACAGCTTAGTTGAGCCAAAGTATTTCCTAACACCAACACCAAACCCTACACCCTTCAATCTACCAAAATGTTCTTCATTCTCCAAGGCTAAAATATTATAAAAGTGGTGGCTTGAAAACGGTCAGCTTTTATAATATATTGATTGATTGATTGATGATTTTTTTATCTTTTAACAAGACTCAGGCTTCAAGTATATAATTTTTTATCTATATGCTGACAAAATAAGGGATACAATCTTAAATAGTTTTTTTATAAATTACATATTTTATTACGATATTATATACAAATATTAATTTTATATTAATTATATATATAGTAAAGCTAAACCTTTTTGAAACACCACGTTGATTATTTGTGGCTCCACCTTATATTTAAAAAATAATATTTTTATATTAATTTAGTATTTCAATTAAATTCTATTCTATCTTGTAAGATTATTTTTAAAATTGGAATTTAATTACAAAAAAATTCTATCTTTAATTTTTTTTTAATCTATTTATGTAAAAGATTTATCTTAAATCAAATTTTGATAAAAAAAAATTAAAAATTCAATATCTGGATAATTACTTGCTTAAACTGAATTATAATAATAAAAAATTATACTGTATTTTTCTTAATTTCCTTTTTGGCTTATTCATGTAAATATAGAAGAAAATTATCTGAAAAAATTCAATCTTTATTCATATTTTTCATCTTTTCTCATTAATTATCTTTTTTAATTTTTATTTAAAAGATTTTTAATGAATCAAATTTGATTAAAAAATTATAAGAATTTACATTATTTTTGTGCTTTTATCTATTTTTTAAAAGAGTAATCAAAATAATTTATATTTATATTTTTCCATAAATAAATTATCATTAAGCCGTCGAAATCATAATGGACTCATGTTAATGATTTTGGCTTCATCTCACATTATAACAAATAAAAAAAGTTATAAATTTTTTTTATAAGAAGTAAGTTATTTTTATTTGTTATATTAAATTAAAATCATTCATTAAATAATTAATTAAGTATTTAATCTGTGTAGTCATGCATGACATGATGAGTATAACTAGTCCTACATTATAATAGAGATTTTTACATAATAATTTTTTATTTTTTTATCAGGAAAGAATTTGGTGAGGGGGTTTGTTACCCAATACCATCCCGAAGGACGAGAGTATTAAGCTCTAGATGATTGATTAAAGTCGTACATGGGTAGTGGTGTGCGAGTTTTGCAATTTTGTCTGCAACCATGTTTCCACTCCTGAATGTATGGGAGAATTTCATAACATCTAAAGTCGAGCAAGTAATTTGAATATCAGTAACCAACATTTTAATTTCCAATGGACAAGTTCCTTCATGGCATAGCGCCTTGACAAATTAATGAGTGATCCAATTAAGCTCTAAACTTACCAAATTTTGAAGTGATCCCATGCTCTACTTTAAACTACAAACTTCGAAATACAACTTTTTGGGATGTGGCCACAATGATATTGGTAATAATAATGATATTGGTTAGGGACATTATATTTCGGTAGGTGGTAACAATTCTAAACATTTATAAGCCCTATCAATAAAAAGGCTAATTAACCGAAAACAACCCCTATAATAGAGTATATTGTTGAAAACCACCTATTAAAATGATAATTACTGAAAACCACCCTTATTTATCCTTATGTGACATATCAACCACCCACTCCCCATTTTCTGTTTACTCTCCGTTAATGCGTGTGAAACCTCTTTTGTTTAATGAAATAAAATGAACTTATGAAAGGAAAAAATTAACAAACCAAAATAAACAAAATTAATTTAGAAAATGGATGGTTGACAAAATCACCACCAAGAACTGCCATAGCCATGGTGTTTCACTTGACCACACCAGACACATATACAACCTCCAAAACTTCAAGATTTTCCACAAATTGCAGTGAAATTGAACAAAATAAATCATGTCAATTATAAAATAGCAGATCAATATACATGATTCATGTCTTACATAATCAAATTCAAAATCAAAGTTTTTTTAATTCAATAAAACTTTAGGATTTAAACCAATTTCCCAAATCCATTGAAATCATCACACAAACTTGATTGAATATGCACAAAATAATTCATAAATCATCTTCAATCTATAAAATTTATACCAGAGTATTCAATTTCACCTAGTATGGGTCAAAGACTTCAAATTTTCAAGAAATTGGGCTAGAGGCTAAGGTTCAAAGGAAATGAAAGTCGGCGGCGAATTGCTGCATCAATCCTCCGTCCATTGTCGTTCACGGTGCAATCACCACGGGGAGGAAACTAAAGGAAGAGCGATGCGTTGTTGGGGCTCACATCTTTCGCTACCCACTAGTCGACCACTACTTCACCACCGCTACGCATGAGAGCTTCGACACCTCTTTGGCCAGAAAGGGGAAATCCAGATCTTGTGGGAAGATGAACAAAAACGAGATTTAGATCTGGTAGTCTGGGGAAGATGAATTGATTTCCTTTTCTTTTGTGTTTTTACCTTTTTTCAATAAATGGAAAACAAGAAAAAAATAAAAACACATTCGTGTGCATCAATGGAGAACAAAAGAACATTTGGTTGTGGCTGGTTAACTTGTAACGGAGGAAAAGATTTGGGTGGTTTTCGATAATGTTTATTTACATGGATGGTTTTTGACAATATGACATGTTATAAGGGTGGTTTTCGGTTAATTGACCCAATAAAAAATCCTTTAAAAACAGAAAAGATTTGGAGAGTGAAAAAAATCGATCTTAATGTTTCATTTATTGATTAATGACAGAGATTTTACAAACTCTACGTAAAGTAAATCCATCTAAAGTATTCAGTCTCGACAGCTCATGACCTCGCTAGAAGGAACCATGGTGAGAATTGTATTGATCACGTAATCTACAAGATTGTGTGGAGAATTAAAGCGCTCAAATGATTGAAAGTTTTCTTACGGCTTGGTTTGAAGGAAGCTAGCTCTGCTTACATTCAAGAAAAAGTGTAGAGGCACCTAGCTTCATGCCTCTTCCTCTAAAATCTAAATGTTTAATGGAGGATAATTCGTTGCTTCATCTTTTGTGTGATTGTGAATCCACATAACACATATGGAATGATCTCCAGCCTCCTCTTTCTAGAGAAGATTTCTTTCTTTCAGATTATATTTTTTAGATACGTGCTAATATTTCTTGTGATGCTATTATGGATGATAATATTGCTTGGGTCTCTATTTTTGCAACTACCTTATAATGGATTTGGAATTCGCTCAATGCTAATGTGTTTGGCCCATGGTTATTAAAATCGCAATTCAACTTGTAGAATTGTACGATTTTACGCTTCAAACTCAAGTAATGATCCAGATTAGTGTGAAAAATCGTTTCACATTATCGCAATAAAATCATAACAAAATCGTACGAAACCGTAGAATTGCTAAGATTTTGCAATTTTAAGGTATAAAAACTAAATTTTTCAAAAAATAAATAAATTATGGATGTTAAACGGGTCAGGTTGCGGGTCGGGTCGCGAGTCGACCTGATTGACTAAGACTAGTCAATCGAGTCAAGAATGATCTTTTTTAACCAAAACCATGTTTTTTAAAAAAAAACTCGGGTTTGCAGGTCGACCCACAAACCCCATAGATTTTTATAAAAAAAATATTTTATATATTGATAAAATTATAAAAAAAAATATATTTTAAAAATATCCGTAGAACATCCCTAAAATAAATGTCTTAAAATAAGTTATCACGACTTTTTAGATCTTAAATTTAACATGGAAAATTTTCACAAAATTATCCTATATTTATTTATTTTAATAAAAGACACTTTTTCTTATAAAAGCCATTCTTAATTTTCATTTCTTTCATATTCTTAAAGCTCTTACAAACACACTTATAATTTAAGTTTTTTTTCATAAAATTAATAAGAAATTATTTTTTTAAACAAACACTCATATCTTTATGTTTTTCATAAAGATACTACATTTTTGTGAGTGGTAAATGCAATAGCAGAAAGAGTGAAGTTTTCATAAAAAATATATCAAAACGATATATGTGTAAGATACAAACAAGCACCACCGTGTCCTTAAGCACAACCGAATACCCAACTAGGCTCCAAACCAAAGCACATCTAATGAAGTAAGTTGGTTTTATTCATCAAAAAGTTCAAAAGTATAGGCATGAGTTGTTTCCTCTCATGGAGGTGGAGGAAGTAAATAGGAAGCATGAGGACTGAGGAGCTTATTTCATGGAGTCCTCCTATTGAGGGCTAGATTAAGATCAACACGGATAGTTCGATCGACGTAGGCGTGGTTTTGCTTGCAATTGTTCGTGTGTTACCTGATAATGATGGGCATGGGCATGGGCGTTGGCTTGCGGGTGTGGTGCATAATACAAGGAGTTGCATTGTCCCTATTGATGAGCTTTGGGGTGTTGAATGGGTTGTGTTTGGCTTGGAACAAGGGTTACTAGAGGGTATGCATAGAAATTGATTCTCAACTTGTGCAATTTTTAGGTAGATATGTGGAGTGTTATTATCCCTCATTTAGTCTTGCACCTGAGTACCATGACATCCTTAGAAGGGATTGGGTCATCTAATTCCATCATGTATATCGTGAAGCTAAAAGTGTAGCGTTCTTTCTAGGTTCTTTGTCTTTTTCGTTTAGTTTAGGGGTTCATGTTTTGCTTGCCTTGTCGAAGGGTGTTATTTATTTGCTTTCTTATAATGTTAGCAGTCGTGCTATTACTGCTATCCCACTATGATAAATCTTAGCCCTTTATTCTATTAACGAAATTTTGCCTTGAGGAGATGGAGAATGTCGCCTCTCCTTCGATCAAAAACAAAGTAATCTTATCCAAACTAATCCCTTAAAAAACCTCTCCATTTTATAGAAAAATCCATTTATTATTTTACTAGCACAACAATTCGCAACTTTATATTCCATATTCTTGAAGATTTTATTACTTTTCTTATAAACGATCCTACTTCACTTCATGTGAATAAAATTTAATTTTACATTTTGAAATCAAATAAAATTGGAAACAATTAATATTTTGACAAGTTTCGTGTGTCAAGATGATCGAGTATCATTTACGAAATACTTGAATATGAAGATCTTCACTATTTTGAATATTTCTTACACAATATTTTTTTATTTTAGATAAAAAAAAAGCTCAATTATCTCATGAATGAATAAATAACCAAAATTGTGTGAATGTGCCCAACAGATAAAATAATTCCAACATATAAGCCAATAAGTTTGTACCATGGATACATTAACTGAAGATCATGTCCTTACTAGTTACTATGTTAAATAAGTGGTGAATAAGAGTAAACAATAACCAATATGGATCCTCTTATGTAAAAATTAGGCACTCTTCTTAGGTCAACGTTTATCGCAAAATCCTTTTCTTTTCATAGCATCTATGCAGCAGCATCCTTTCTAGATTGTAACTTTTTTTAATAAGTAATTACAAAATAAACCCAAAAGTATTTCCATCCCCCTTACTTTCTTCTCTTCTTCCTCTCTCTTGTCCCGATCGACGACTCACTTTGGACCGCACAATATAGAATTTGGTGCCTGATCATCATATAAATAACTTCCTCTCAATGTGTCAGCAACTTGCTTGGAGCCATCACTATGATCAGCATTATGGCTACAAGAAACTTTATCCAGTCTGCAATGAGCTTTGTAAACAATGGATAAATCGAGTCATAAAACATTACATGCACAAAATTATCCAAACAAAATTCAACATATCAGATCAATTTCACTCTAATTTTGCACAACTTATTTACAAAATGATTAGCATAAAGCAATCTATTAGGTAGCTTTCAATGTTTCCAAGAATTAGTGTACAATTTTAAGAAGGAAACTTGATCACAAACAACACTTATAAATCCACCTCAAACTAAGTGTTAAATTTCACTAACAAATTTGTAGTGTCTAGGATTGATTCATCAAAAGCTAAATTAAAAACATCAATAAATCTAAATAACTTCTGATTAATCGAACTCAAACTCAGTGCTAAATTTCACTAACAATTTTGTAGTGCTAAGGAGTAAGGATTGATTCAACAGAACCTAATTAAACAATAAATCAAATTAGAGCCAGAAAACAATTACCACTCATCAAAATATTATCACTTGTGTTTACAATGTAAATAATCAGAATCCCAATATTACTAATCATCACACAAGCTTGAACATGAATTTTGTCCACGCTTCCCAAAGCGAAACCCATTACACGTGTTGCGAATTTGCATGAAGATTGGAACATGATTCAATCAACTTAGAAACCAAGCAAATATAACAGCCTGAATGGACGAGAACGCCGAGAAGTTAAGAAATTAGAGGAGTGACGACCCTCAATGAAAAGGTCGAAGGTGAGATAAGAACAACTAGTAGAGGTGGCGGTTGGTTGGTGACGATGAATAGTCGGCGGTGAGGAGTAAGACTGAGAAGATTGAGAGGAGAAGAGCATACATAAGATAGGGTTCGACGTTCGGTGTTATCAGAACTCGGGAAGGAAAGACCGTAAGGAGTAAGATAATAGTGGGTTTATTTTGTAATTTTGCAAAACTTAGGTGTTGCAAATAAAAGTTTGTGGGCGCAGCATAGTAAGTCCCTTTCTTTTTCTCCCAACTCTTTTAATTTTGTTATATTTACCATTTCTAATTTCTTTCTTCACTTCCTCTCACGTCTTTCCTTATCTCTCCCACCGGATTTCTCTTCCCTTCTTTAAAGGAAAACAAAGAACGAACCACTGCTTCTTTACTCCTTCCTTTTCTCCCTCCATTTCCTTTTTTATTCCTTCTTGTCTCTAGCATCTTCTTCAATTTGTTTTTCGAATCTTTTTCTTGCTCTTGCAAATCTTAGTGATGTGACTACGTCATATCATGGTCACCATGTTGAAGACACCAACACCGACGCTACTCCCCGGCACACCGATGGTGTCGTGGGCGAGGAATCATCAAGCACTTCACCAGTTTCTCTGAGCTATCTTTTGAGTGAAGGCTTTGGAGACTCAATGGGGAATTATGGTCCCACTTGCGCCGAGGAAATGTCAACTAACATCCAAGAGCGCCACACACCCCCTAGCTTGGACTACACCTCTATGGTGCCTATGAAAGCCCTCGATTTTCAACCTTATTTACGGCGAATTGCTCGAGCACGGTCTCATATGGTGCCAGAGGACCTCCATTCCACCCTTTTGGAACATGGAGTGTCGAGACCAAGTGCATGTGCCTCGTTTAGCTTGTTGTTGTCCCTTGGCATTGTCATGCTCGGGTGCTAGTGTTCGCATCGCACATCCTTGTTTTTCGTTGGTTTTTGTGGACGTTTTGCATGTCTTTTGAGGGCATTTTTTGAACTTTCCTAAACTTCGTGCGGTTTGGGTAATGACTTTTTAATAAGGGTTTGTTTTCTTGGTTTTTCCTGTAAGTAGCTGTTGATAGGGTATTCTCGGCCAACAAATGAATTTGTAAGTCAAGACCCCGCTGAGTACAGTGGAGTCAGGATCGTTCCACAAGAAGCAAGGTTGTTTGTCTATCAATCTAATAAAAATCAAACAAAATCAAACACAACACTCACGAGATGCCTCGTTAACGACCTTGTCAGGATCGTTACTGAACCACCGAATACAAAAATATCAATTAATCGACCTAATAAAATTCCAATTAATATTCGGTACCGAGGCAAGTACTCAGCAACGAAGATTTACCAGAAATGATTCAATTAAAACAAAAATCTAGGATAAGGGACACCACAGCATAGCCAAGCATAAGAATTCGTAAGAAGATAAGATCATGCCTTTAAATAGATAGAGTCATCAACTTTCATTGACTTAACAAGTAAATTAATCTACTTTCATAAACTAACTCACTCAATTGCTTGTTTTGGATCTAAAGCTTGAAACTTTTGTTTTCAAACAATATCAACCTTCAAGTTACTAACTTTCTCTTTCAATCAAGTTAAACTCAAATAACCTCAACTTCCGTTTCAGTATTAAGCACAACAAACAATCTCAATAAAAGATAAAAGGCATTCAACACACAATCTTACTCATCAAACATGCTCAACTATGCCGGGCTTAACCCCGACCCTAGAAAAATAGACTACTCACTACTCATGATTAAGAAACTAAAAACTTCAACAAAAATAAACATTGAAACAAAACTTCAAACTTAAATTAATAACAAAAATATCGTCTTACAGAGATTCAGAAGAAAACTAAACAAAACATTCACCGAACCACAAACTCGATCAACGAACCTCGGAAACCGTCGTCTACCGAACCTCGTCACCGACTTCCGATCCGATTCTCTCTCTTTCGGCCTTCCTCCAAATCTTCTCCCAAAAACCAAGCCCCCCTTTCTATGCTAGATAGAAGGGTATTTATACTAGAAAATCCTAAAAAACTAAAAAGCCTAAAAGATAAAAACTTTACTAAAAAGATAGAAACAATCTCTAAAAGATAGAAATAAAATCTAGAAAGATATTAAACCCTAAAATACATATTCTAATACCCATAAAGATTCGAAAAAGATACTCAACCGATATGGAAATAAATTCCCGCTCAGGATCGATGAATAATAAAAATAATACTCGAAATCTTTCTCTTCGTGGCCTCGTTAACGACCCTTCACAGCCTCGTTAACGATCCTGGGATTTGTTTTCTTCAACACCTCCTCTTGTACTCTTAAGCTTCGACTTCTTAAATCTTGCACTCTCCCGTCCTTCACTGTGATGCTCCAAATTCAGCTCCATTCAGCTTCTTTCCTTGCTAAAACCTGCAAAATTCACAAAATAGTGTAGATTCCACTCTTTCCACAGATGTATGCAAAACTAACTAAAAATAATCAAAACTAAACCTAAATTTAAACAAAACTAAACCTAATAAACAAAGAAAACCTATCAAAAACTATACTAAAAATGCGAACATCAGTAGCCTTTGGCTTGTCTTTTGTACTTACGTTTTTTAAACCTTGAGAAAGAAATGGATGTTTGAGTTTTACTTTGAATTAGATCCACTCGTCCCTACTCTAATGAATCCTTTGGTTCGTGTGTCACATCGATCCATTCCTTCAAGGATCCATTCAAGGTTCGTCATATCCTTGATTGAGTCCTTAGTTTGTGCCATTGGAAAGTGAGTCATATCTCTAGAATTCCACAAACATATCCATCGTGTTCTCCACCATAAAACACCCCCATATCATCTTCAATCTACACCACTTTCATACGCAGGATCCAACTCCAAGTCTTCCTCCATTGGATCAAAATCCACCATCATTCAATCACTTGCTGTCGGATCTAGCCTCATCATCTACCTTACACTGCTTCGCCTAAAACGATCTGTATCATATAGTATAAGAGCCATGCAAGGTATTCATCGAATATTGTCTGAGCAAACTGAATCTAATTGGTTGTAAGAGCTTTTCTTAAACCCTAGAGTCTATCCGAGTTGATTTGCCTTGTGAAATTTTGTGTGTTGTCTTGTTCGTGATCTTGCTTGTTGTTTGCGACTAAGTTGATTGAAAATGGTGTTGTGTGAGTTCCTTGGACGTTCGAAAGGTTGTAAAAAGAGTCCAAAGGACCTTTTTGTTTTACCTTGATTATTTGGAAACCAAAGGTCATTTTTGCATTAACCTTGAATTTGTGACTTTTTAGTTAGTATAGTTATTGTGTGCTCATGTCGGACTATTTTTTTAGATTCGTCTTAAACACAATAACCATACTAATTTTAGTAAATTTTATTATTATTTGTTATAAATGGTTCGTTAATTCTAATTTAAGAAATAGTTTTGAGATAATTTCTAAAGTTAGTATGGTTATTGTGTGCCCATTGCCGGACCCTTTTTTTTAGTTTCATCTTATTAAGTTTGGATTTTCTTAATTAAGGTTTTAAATTCCGCGAGCGCTGAGGAGAAATGAGTTTTAAGGAGAAACGGGGAAATAAATCTTGAGCATTGGATTAAGTGGGATCAATGGCTATAAAGGAGGGTTTATAATAAGAAAAATATGGGGAATTTAGAGGGATAATCCACGATATCCTAAAATAAGGGGGAGCGAAATCTGTAACACCCCGACTTCCGTCGAGGCGCTACTAAGGATTAGACCTTACAAGGTACAATTATTTAGGTTGACAACTACACTGTAGGACCTTACAACGCGGGCACGACGAGAAAATCATAATAAAACATCCAACCTTTATTTAATAAAACTTAGAAAACGTAATCATGCATGAATCCCCGAAATTACAAATATTCAAATACGTCACAACGCCTACTGAAACTGAACTATCTGAACCAAAAAGATAATATCCGAAATAAAATACCAACTCCGTCTAACAAATATTAAAATCAATATTCTAACTAATATAATTAAACTAATATAACCAATCCCACTATGACATGCGCTCTTTACCGCTCCGGCCCGCCATCTTGCCTCAGTTCCTGCACGGCTCCCTGATTCATACCTGGAACTGAAAAATGTTCCCCGAAGGGTCAGCGTCTAATCTACCAAGCTAGAAAGAATACGGAAATTGTAGACGTTTTGAAATCAGTTATCTAAAGTCAGCATACAAATCCACAACCGCAATCAAAACTCTAAAGGCCAATACCTAAATTAGTTATATCATTCACACAAGTCACATACGCATTTACAATCACAATCACACAGCAATGCAATTCTTCCTTTGTCCACAATCCGTCTTCCAAGGCGCTTATCACCGCGCCGAGTGTGGAGGCAGGCCCTCCCACTCCACTTCACAATCTCCCTTCTAACCCCTAGCTAAGCCTCCACTGGAGCACTTGCCAAAAACACACAGATAATAATTTTCGTTCGAAGGGGCACGATTTTCTCAGTCACACGGGTCAAAGTAGCCAACTCTTCCTCAACACCAGCTACGATGGGCCGTGTCGGAAACGGTACCAACACAGAGAAACCGTTCCAAAATATTTTCCGATAAAACACATTTAAAATCATTAACGCACACAACACACAAGAAGCTCAAAACAATTTAAAAGGTATTCGGGACTAATTCCCAAAACTCGACCTACAATAACGATACGCAATCTAACAGGATAGAGAAGAACCGAGCAAGTCGAAAAACGACTTACCTCGAACGAAGGATCCTCAAATAAGCCGGAACTACGATCTTAAACGGAACGATTCCCTAAAGAATTATAAAGGGAAAGACTAATTAATTAAAAAAATACGATCCGAACTAACTAACCCAATTAAGGAACCATCTTTATTCCCCTTAAACAACCGAACTTTTATAACGAGATTTGCTAATTAATATACTAGATCCCAACTACTTAAATGTTATTAACCTATTTATATGCTTAAATATTAGCCCAAGAACAATTTCCCCAAGACTCATTTGCACCAGCATATCATAGAATTTTTTTTTTTCAACCAAATTCGACCCAGAATTTTGGGCCAAGCTTACCCAAACCCATTTCCCTTGCCCATGATAATTCCTGGCCAATTTCTCCCGAGCCCAATTCCCACTAAACTACCCAGTTTGACCACTTCAAACTTTGACCAATTCATGTGAGCCCCACCCCTCCCTTCTTCCACCAAACTTCGTCTTCTCCAAAAGAACCCGAGCTCTGGTTTCGTCCCCTTCCTCGCTCTCCTCTGCGACTCCTCCGATGCTCCATCCTCTCGCCGCTCCTGCCTCCGCTCGATGAAAAGCCCGGTTTGGATCCGATCGACGGTACTTTCGGTCAGCGCCCCTCCCACAATCGTGGCATCAACAGAGGTCGAGCACGGGAATCTCACACCGCCTCTGTTCGCGTTTCGCCGATGCTTCACGGCTTCGGTTCCGCTCCACCGGCGATCCTCGCCCAGTCCCAACAGCACACCTCACCCCCGCTTCCTGCCTAATGACGCGTTCCGAACTACCCCTAAACCACTGCCCGTCCCCGACAACCGCAGCAAAGAAAAACAGAGGAAAGGAAACCTTACCGGCGGTCGTCTCGACGATGGCGGCGATAGCAGACTTCGACAGCTCTCTCGGCTTTCCAATGGCGTCGTCCTAACCGGGATCGATTGGCGACGTCGTTGGTGGCGAACGTAGACACACGTCGGTAGGCTTTGGTGATCGGCACGGCTCGATTCCTTCTCTGACTTTCAACGCAGGGCAGAAGAACTAGGTATTTGAACGGAAGCTTGATCGGGTTTTTGAGGTTTATCAGAAGTGTTGGGTTGTTAATATAGGAGGCTTGGATAAGATTTGGATAACTAAAAGTTGATTTTCGATAGATCTTTCTCTCGTGGCCAAAATATTTTTATTTTATTATTACTATTATTATTATTTTTTTATTTTTTTTTGTAACTGACTCCATTTAATTAAATATGTAATATGTCATGTAATTAAATATAATATGTGTATATATCTAGAGCTTTTAGAGTGATGGTTTATAATTTCGTGCTTGTCTACGTATGGGTGAGCTACTAATATTTTTTTTACGGATCATTATAACGAAATATTTATAGGTCAAGGATTAGAACTATGGTCGCTTATTTGTCGACTAAGAACCCAATTTTTCGAACCTAGAAAAAAAAAACGATTACTCGTTAACTAATAAACCCATCTTCCGCCTTACAAAACCTAAAACGAGTACGAGTATTACATACAACTCCCCTTAAGAAAGTTTCGTCCTGAAACTTTTACACGAAAGAAAAGATATTCGAGGTTTTCACAAACTTCTCCCCCTCAAAGAGGGTTCGTCCTCGAACCAGAATTTAAAAATATCCTACGAACTAGAATATAAAATTAAGGCCATAATAAACAAACAAAAACAATCTCGTTTTCATGAACAATGTCCAAACAAAAACCATTATTCGAGCAACAATCAAACAGTCATAAACAAAGCAACAAAATCCCGATTCAAAATAACCGAACAAACCTAATGAACAACTAAAGATCCCCATGTCCTGAAAAACTAAACTACTAGCAGCTAAACCATACTATTAACCAACAATTAGAAATCTCAAGCTAGGTCGTCGGGTGCAGCGAAGACATCCGATCCTTCCCTTCCCTTCATCTCAAACACTCGAGTAGGAACTGCGCCAGTGTTACTAGCTCCTGCACTTCGACCAACACTCTGATCTGGCGTCTGTCGTGCTGGTGGCCGATGGTGGACTCCTCGATTTCCTGTCCCCGGTACCGATCCCTGCGACGGCGCGCCAACCGTACAGAACCTTTGAAGATGTCTGGGCTTCCCACATGTAAAGCAATCCTTCCTCTCCAATCTGGCGCTGCTCCTAGCTGGGCAGCCAAAATAGAATCGGGTCCTGGTATCCTCCTCTCAGCTCCTTGTTGCCCCATAACTGCGTTCAGATTTGGTGCAGCTTCCGCACCCATCAAAGTCTGCAATAACAGCTGGATCGCAGCAGTCACCTCTGGGGCCAATCCTGCTGGTGGTACTCCTCTTCCCACCTGAGCCCCGTTTGCTGGGAGACCTCCTCCAGCGACAGAGGCACTGTCCTCTCGATGAACAGCAGCAGCCACATCCTGACTCTCAGCAACCTCCTCCTGATGGTTATCCTGTTGTATCTCTGGCTCAGCAGCTACAGGGGCCTCTCCTCTACCCCTGCCACGACCTCCTACTCGGCCTCTACCGCGGCCTCTTCCGCGGCCTCTTCCGTTAGCTGCAGCAGCTCTATCTCTGGTTGGTGGGGCCATCTATAATCGAAAGTTCCACAGTCAAAACTTAAACATTCTATCTATTAACGTAATTCTTACTAATCCACGTGAGGTCCTTCGGCTGATGGGGCGGAGTCGCGACGTGTCACCTACCCCCCTATATGCAACATGTCTACCCCAGTAAAAACATTTGAAAACACCGGCCGGTTTTGGTTTTAAGTTGGACCTCGGGTACTCTTTGTTGGTCAGTTCCATGTGCCCTGTTGTCAACCTCGCTCTGATACCAATTTGTAACACCCGGACTTCCGTCGAGGCGCTACTAGGGATTAGACCTTACAAGGTACTATTATTTAGGTTGACAACTACACTGTAGGACCTTACAACGCGGGCACGACGAGAAAATCATAATAAAACATCCAACCTTTATTTAATAAAACTTAGAAAACGTAATCATGCATGAATCCCCGAAATTACAAATATTTAAATACGTCACAACACCTACTGAAACTGAACTATCTGAACCAAAAAGATAATATCCGAAATAAAATACCAACTCCGTCTAACAAATATTAAAATCAATATTCTAACTAATATAATTAAACTAATATAACCAATCCCACTATGACATGCGCTCTTTACCGCTCCGGCCCGCCATCTTGCCTCAGTTCCTGCACGGCTCCCTGATTCATACCTGGAACTGAAAAATGTTCCCCGAAGGGTCAGCGTCTAATCTACCAAGCTAGAAAGAATACGGAAATTGTAGACGTTTTGAAATCAGTTATCTAAAGTCAGCATACAAATCCACAACCGCAATCAAAACTCTAAAGGCCAATACCTAAATTAGTTATATCATTCACACAAGTCACATACGCATTTACAATCACAATCACACAGCAATGCAATTCTTCCTTTGTCCACAATCCGTCTTCCAAGGCGCTTATCACCGCGCCGAGTGTGGAGGCAGGCCCTCCCACTCCACTTCACAATCTCCCTTCTAACCCCTAGCTAAGCCTCCACTGGAGCACTTGCCAAAAACACACAGATAATAATTTTCGTTCGAAGGGGCACGATTTTCTCAGTCACACGGGTCAAAGTAGCCAACTCTTCCTCAACACTAGCTACGATGGGCCGTGTCGGAAACGGTACCAACACAGAGAAAACGTTCCAAAATATTTTCCGATAAAACACATTTAAAATCATTAACGCACACAACACACAAGAAGCTCAAAACAATTTAAAAGGTATTCGGGACTAATTCCCAAAACTCGACCTACAATAACGATACGCAATCTAACATGATAGAGAAGAACCGAGCAAGTCGAAAAACGACTTACCTCGAACGAAGGATCCTCAAATAAGCCGGAACTACGATCTTAAACAGAACGATTCCCTAAAGAATTATAAAGGGAAATATTAATTAATTAAAAAAATACGATCCGAACTAACTAACCCAATTAAGGAACCATCTTTATTCCCCTTAAACAACCGAACTTTTATAACGAGATTTGCTAATTAATATACTAGATCCCAACTACTTAAATGTTATTAACCTATTTATATGCTTAAATATTAGCCCAAGAACAATTTCCCCAAGACTCATTTGCACCAGCATATCATAGAATTTTTTTGTTCAACCAAATTTGACCCAGAATTTTGGGCCAAGCTTACCCAAACCCATTTCCCTTGCCCATGATAATTCCTGGCCAATTTCTCCCGAGCCCAATTCCCACTAAACTACCCAGTTTGACCACTTCAAACTTTGACCAATTCATGTGAGCCCCACCCCTCCCTTCTTCCACCAAACTTCGTCTTCTCCAAAAGAACCCGAGCTCTGGTTTCGTCCCCTTCCTCGCTCTCCTCTGCGACTCCTCCGACGCTCCATCCTCTCGCCGCTCTTGCCTCCACTCGATGAAAAGCCCGGTTTGGATCCGATCGACGGTACTTCCGGTCAGCGCCCCGCCCACAATCGTGGCATCAACAGAGGTCGAGCACGGGAATCTCACACCGCCTCTGTTCGCGTTTCGCCGATGCTTCACGGCTTCGGTTCCGCTCCACCGGCGATCCTCGCCCAGTCCCAACAGCACACCTCACCCCCGCTTCCCGCCTAATGACGCGTTCCGAACTACCCCTAAACCATTGCCCGTCCTCGACAACCGCAGCAAAGAAAAACAGAGGAAAGGAAACCTTACCGGCGGTCGTCTCGACGATGGCGGCGATAGCAGACTTCGACAGCTCTCTCGGCTTTCCAATGGCGTCGTCCTAACCGGGATCAATTGGCGACGTCGTTGGTGGCGAACGTAGACACACGTCGGTAGGCTTTGGTGATCGGCACGGCTCGATTCCTTCTCTGACTTTCAACGCAGGGCAGAAGAACTAGGTATTTGAACGGAAGCTTGATCGGGTTTTTGAGGTTTATTAGAAGTGTTGGGTTGTTAATATAGGAGGCTTGGATAAGATTTGGATAACTAAAAGTTGATTTTTGATAGATCTTTCTCTCGTGGCCAAAATATTTTTATTTTATTATTACTATTATTATTATTTTTTTTTTTTTTGTAACTGACTCCATTTAATTAAATATGTAATATGTCATGTAATTAAATATAATATGTGTATATATCTAGAGCTTTTAGAATGATGGTGTATAATTTCGTGCTTGTCTACGTATGGGTGAGCTACTAATATTTTTTCTACGGATCATTATAACGAAATATTTATAGGTCAAGGATTAGAACTATGGTCGCTTATTTGTCGACTAAGAACCCAATTTTTCGAACCTAGGAAAAAAAACCGATTACTCGTTAACTAATAAACCCATCTTCCGCCTTACAAAACCTAAACCGAGTACGAGTTTTACATACAACTCCCCTTAAGAAAGTTTCGTCCCGAAACTTTTACACGAAAGAAAAGATATTCGAGGTTTTCACAAACCTCTCCCCCTCAAAGAGGGTTCGTCCTCGAACCAGAATTTAAAAATATCCTACGAACTAGAATATAAAATTAAGGCCATAATAAACAAACAAAAACAATCCCGTTTTCATGAACAATGTCCAAACAAAAACCATTATTCGAGCAACAATCAAACAGTCATAAACAAAGCAACAAAATCCCGATTCAAAATAACCGATCAAACCTAATGAACAACTAAAGATCCCCATGTCCTGAAAAACTAAACTACTAGCAGCTAAACCATACTATTAACCGACAATTAGAAATCTCAAGCTAGGTCGTCGGGTGGAGCGAAGACATCCGATCCTTCCCTTCCCTTCATCTCAAACACTCGAGTAGGAACTGCGCCAGTGTTACTAGCTCCTGCACTTCGACCAACACTCTGATCTGGCGTCTGTCGTGCTGGTGGCCGATGGTGGACTCCTCGATTTCCTGTCCCCGGTACCGATCCCTGCGACGGCGCGCCAACCGTACAGAACCTTTTAAGATGTTCGGGCTTCCCACATGTAAAGCAATCCTTCATTGGACTAGGACACTGATTTCTCAAGTGCTCAGCGCTTCCACAGTTGTAGCATTGTCTTTGATTCCCGGCAGCCCCACTCTGATGTGATCGTTCTTGGCGTTCCGCTGGCTGAAACTCTAGTCTACTCTGCGGGTACTGTCCAAACTGATCGTCACCCTTAGAAGTCGCTGCAGTTGCCATTTTCCGTCTCTTACCCCCTCCTACCTGAGCATCCACCTGTTCCGGCCT
The DNA here is from genome assembly GCA_964016875.1 of Fallopia convolvulus. Lineage (NCBI taxonomy): Eukaryota > Viridiplantae > Streptophyta > Magnoliopsida > Caryophyllales > Polygonaceae > Fallopia > Fallopia convolvulus. The sequence goes on from OZ024736.1 coordinate 22,495,677, forward strand.
CAGAGTGGCTATAGCATACGCCAAAGCACACTGCTGAACCTCTGTCAATGTCGTGAGTCTAAGTCCAGACACATAAGCACGTAAATGCGGCTGCAACCTTTTTAGAAAGGTCGCAATCTTCAACTCCTCAGTAGGGGCAGCATTTGGCACCGCTGCCAACTCTTGCTGAAACTTCATAATAGTCTCAGATACTGTGATATTTTCGGGTCCTGCATCCCGAAAAGCAGCCTCCCGTGCCGCCCTCACCACCGGAGGACAATACTAATCCCGAATCTGCCTCTCAAACTCCTCGAAAGTAACCTCAGTCCGGTGGTCCCTACACAGCTCCCACCAGTCAAAAGCGCTCTCCTGTAGCAAACTCTGTACTAAGGACATCCTCCGCTCCTCCGGTGCCTTAATAGAATGCAACGTAGATTTCACCCTCCTCAGCCACTGCTCTACGTCAGAACCCTGAGCTCCAGCAAAGTTTGGTACTCCAGTCTTCCTAAATTCCGCGAGCCACTTATCAGGCTGAGGCTCACGATATTGTCTCCTCGGTTCGACCACCTGATCAGCTATCACTGGTCCTCTCCAATCTGGCGCTGCTCCTAGCTGGGCAGCCAAAATAGAACCGGGTCCTGGTGTCCTCCTCTCAGCTCCTTGTTGCCCCGTAACTGCGTTCAGATTTGGTGCAGCTTCCGCACCCATCAAAGTCTGCAATAACAGCTGGATCGCAGCAGTCACCTCTGGGGCCAATCCTACTGGTGGTACTCCTCTTCCCACCTGAGCCCCGTTTGCTGGGAGACCTCCTCCAGCGACAGAGGCACTGTCCTCTCGATGAACAGCAGCAGCCACATCCTGACTCTCAGCAACCTCCTCCTGATGGTTATCCTGTTGTATCTCTGGCTCAGCAGCTACAGGGGCCTCTCCTCTACCCCTGCCACGACCTCCTACTCGGCCTCTACCGCGGCCTCTTCCGCGGCCTCTTCCGTTAGCTGCAGCAGCTCTATCTCTGGTTGGTGGGGCCATCTATAATCGAAAGTTCCACAGTCAAAACTTAAACATTCTATCTATTAACGTAATTCTTACTAATCCACGTGAGGTCCTTCGGCTGATGGGGCGGAGTCGCGACGTGTCACCTACCCCCCTATATGCAACATGTCTACCCTAGTAAAAACATTTGAAAACACCGGCCGATTTTGGTTTTAAGTTAGACCTCGGGTACTCTTTGTTGGTCAGTTCCATGTGCCCTGTTGTCAACCTCGCTCTGATACCAATTTGTAACACCCCGACTTCCGTCGAGGCGCTACTAGGGAATAGACCTTACAAGGTACTATTACTTAGGTTGACAACTACACTGTAGGACCTTACAACGCGGGCACGACGAGAAAATCATAATAAAACATCCAACCTTTATTTAATAAAACTTAGAAAACGTAATCATGCATGAATCCCCGAAATTACAAATATTCAAATACGTCACAACACCTACTGAAACTGAACTATCTGAACCAAAAAGATAATATCCGAAATAAAATACCAACTCCGTCTAACAAATATTAAAATCAATATTCTAACTAATATAATTAAACTAATATAACCAACCCCACTATGACACGCGCTCTTTACCGCTCCGGCCCGCCATCTTGCCTCGGTTCTTGCACGGCTCCCTGATTCATACCTGGAACTGAAAAATGTTCCCCGAAGGGTCAGCGTCTAATCTACCAAGCTAGAAAGAATACGGAAATTGTAGACGTTTTGAAATCAGTTATCTAAAGTCAGCATACAAATCCACAACCGCAATCAAAACTCTAAAGGCCAATACCTAAATTAGTTATATCATTCACACAAGTCACATACGCATTTACAATCACAATCACACAGCAATGCAATTCTTCCTTTGTCCACAATCCGTCTTCCAAGGCGCTTATCACCCCGCCGAGTGTAGAGGCAGGCCCTCCCACTCCACTTCACAATCTCCCTTCCATACAAATACACAAATTATATGTTATTCTTAATGTATTATTGTTTTATTCAACTAGTTACATAATAATTTTCATAACCATATTGATATCCATACTTACAAATATATTTGTTTAACATCCCATTTAGTGTTATTCAACTAAACTTGTTTTGATTTTCATAAGGTTGTGAGTTAAATATGTGTGATATTTTATTCATCTAGGCTTGTCTTGTTATTCATGATTACATAATGTATTTTTCATCTATTTGTGTTGTATAGTTCATATATAATTGTATTACTAGGTGTGTGATTGTTATTTTATAAAAACATGACTTTTTATTCATGAACCCGTGTAGTGATATTTAAAAAAGTATGCTTTGATATTCATAATTTAGTACTTTGTGATTACAAACATTTCCAACGATTATGAACTATTTGTGGAATAATCAAATGTCTCAACCATAGAAGTCATCATTAATTTCTGGTTCGAGATCAATCACATCTTCATCAACATCAACAAGGGGCCTTATGTGACGCTTATCGAATACCATCTTTTGACTTTTTTGGCTCTTTCTCAAAAGCTTGATCCCCACCACCTATATAATATTACATAACAAGATAATTGGTTAGGAATAATAAAACTAACATATGAACACCTCACAACCAACAAATTTCTATTGAAAACAAACATATTCCACAATTTGTTCTCTACGTATGAATATCGCATATTATCAAATTGAGTAAGACAACTTACATACTTGAGCAAGACAACTTTGTCACTCAATATCCAATTGAAGCTAAACATCACATCTTACTCAGTTGAACAAAACAATATACCTAAATTCTTAATTTGTTGTCATCATATGAAAATCACGTATAACCAATGTTGTCAGAATCCCGACCCGATTCTACGATTCTAGCAATCCTACGATCCATAAAACGCGAAATGATCCACGATTCCAAGTAGAATCTTATTGGAGAAGGATCTTAAATAATTGAGAATACAATCTCAATTCGATCTCAATTTTACTTACGATTTTAACGATCTTATAAACGATTCTAGCGGTCCTACAAACGATTCTAACGACCCTATAAGATGACAATTTTACCTATATATTATTAATATTTTTATGGTTAATGTATTATTTTTATTTAAATAGTTGACTATTCTATCCTACAATATTTTTAATAATCAAATTAATAATGTTTATCATTTTCTTACTTCATATATAACAAAATATAAACTTTATTATGTTATTCTTTCATACTTTTAGTTATAATGTAGGATCTTACGATTCAGCGATACGATCTTACGATCCGATCCAAAAGACCCTCAACGATCCAATCTAGAATCCCGTTCCTGATAACCTTGCGTATAACCAACTTTAAAAATACAACATGCATACATGAATAATACAAAATTGTCGCGGTTGTTCCAAATGAAGATCAATACACTATAAAAATTTAAAAATTATTAATTATTTGTTAGAATAAATGAAACTCTCAATAAGAATAAACATTAAAGCTCATACAAACACCTACAAACTATCAAATTGACATTTAAAACAACCAAATGAATAATCTATAAACTTAATATGAATATCACACGTATTCAATTTGAAAAAATACTATAAAATTAATGCATTATGTCCAGATGAACAACTGTACATGCATACATGAATATTATAACTCTGTCAACTGAAATCTATAAATCATGTGCATACATATGGTCTATTATTACTCATTAAATAATTGTACTTAAATGCATGAATAATCATACCACCATGAACTAATCGGCCATTGATAACTAACATTTGTCCAGTTGATGCTTATTGCCTTTTATGTTAGGAGATCTTGCCAACTTTTCCTGATTAAAAACAACCAAACACATATCAATTAGTACACGAACTTGCAAAAACATCATCAAAATATTTTGTAAACATTATTTCCCCGTATTAACTCTAACAACTTGTGCTTTAAACCGCATCAATTTGGGACAAAACCACAACCCTAAGTTGATGAACGACAATTCATTGACTTGAATTTATTTTGAAGAATGACACAACTAGATGTATGAGACTACAAAATCGAGAACATTAAGAGATTCAGACTTACTGTTTGAAATTTCAATCAAATTTGCTCTTTGAATTTATGGGTCGAATGCTTCGAACAAGATAGAATGGAAGGAGAGATGTGATGGTTCGAGCTGATGGAGAGGAAAAACTGGATGGAGAGAAAAAAATATTTCACAAAATCTCTATCGTATTGGAGATTGGAAAGAATTTTGAAAAGATATGGGAGCATATGATTGTGATGAGGCAAGTGCAATGATGATGTGCATCTTCCCCATATATTTTATTATGCTCTTATTTTTTAATTTCGGGCCATTCTTTTTTATATATCTAATGACTCAGATTTAACCCCCCTGTTTCTTCTTATTTCTTTGTTTCTCTAGAGCGTGATTCTTTAAATTGAGTTTTGAACAATGTTCAATCCGCAATATTTTCTTGTCGGAGAAATATTGTTGGACATGGATGAATCATCAGCACCTCACCAAACGCTTGTGATCGAAATGGACTTTATAGAATTCAGAAAATGATAACAATATACAAAGTACATAATAAATATATGACAAATATTGGAAACTGATATAGTTATTAGAAATCTGGAAAAGGAGGAAATGAACAAGTATTTGATTAATTAAGGGCATTTGGGCCACCGCGCTTGGTCTTCCAGGCATTGTAGCAAGGGCAAAACTGCTTGTTGCCGTAAGTACTAGGAGGCACACACAAGCACTTTGCGCAGCACTTGTTGCAGAAGAACAGGCACGACTTCTTTTATTGCATATTCGAACATCTCACCCAGCACCGAACCCCACACTCTATTTTCCACAAATCCACCGAGTTTAATTTAATTCATATTCGTCATGTGGACGTACATATTAAAGAAGAAGAATTAACGCCCACCTTGAGGCTTGAGGCTGCCCTCGGTTATTCCACGCTATAAACATGAGGCTAATTTAATCAGAACATTAATGTTTAAATTTGGGTTAATTAATTGGGAATTTCTCGTACGTTGAAAAGAATGTCACCATGGTGGGGAGACTTGTGGGAGGCTGTGGTTGTGGTGCAGGGGACTATATTACAACGTGCTACGCAATAAATTGATCAAACACGGGATCAGCATTTTCTACCAAAGCATACTACTCTTTGCATTTTAATTTGGAATTCAAATGATGAGTGTTTTTTTATTATATAAAATATTTATTTAGTATACTTACATGCTTTTCAGCGTGCGAAAAAAGGACGATGTTGAGGAAGAAAAACAGCGCAATGCCCTATTTCAATGTAGAGTTGTCCATGTTCATACCGCTGCAATTCAAGCCTAAAACACCAATCGGTGATGAGGCTTAAAAGCGTCGAAAATGGTTCCTTTTTACGCTTATTGTGGGTAAAATGTAAATACAAGTGACAGAGAGGGGGAAGAAGAGGCAGAATATAAGGAGGAGAGGAGCCGAGTGTTAGGATTGGTGGGTGATTTAGGAGAAGAACACCTCTCTATATAAATAGCTAGGCAGTTGAGATGGGGTCTACCTTTGCTAATAAATTAGTAATACTAGTATATATTTCTCTTCCATATTAAACTTTACAAAATATTACCCGAAGTATAATTTTTCAGAAGAAAATATTACAACATGTACTGTAATGCGTTTAATACTTTTTTGATACATACCAAAGTGGAAGTTATATTTTAAAGTACACTTACATATACTCTCAACTCTCATATGCATGTTAAAATTATTAAGTTCATGATTTTTAATAGTCGTAAATCTCTACCCAATTTCTAATTTCACTCTAAATTTAATAGGTCCAGCAATATCCTTGAGTTCGAAGATGAAGACCACAACATAAGAGATCGAAGACGGCAACCTTATATATTGATAGCTTGCATATAGGAGTAGTTTAGATGCATGTTTTGTATATGTTTTAGCTAGTTTTAGGTTGGTTTATATGTAGTTTTTAGGTTTTTGTGTTGTCGGGTAGTTTGCGCTTATGTGCTCGGTTTTGCAAGTTTTTAGGTTCAGGAGCAACAGCGGGGCGAGATTTGGATTGATCATGGCGGTGGTGGACAAGCTAAAGGAAGCTAGAAGATGCTAGAATGAAGATTGAAGGAGTAGAAGTGAAGAACAAGGAAGGACCAAGAGCTCGGGATCAAACCGAGCAATGCACCCCGCGCAATTGCATCTGAAGACCAGGAGCGCGGGATGGCACATTGCGCGGCCGTGCAATAGGTGAAACCGCGCAATCGGAGAATTCACGCGGAGATGTCTTGGGCCGAAAGTTTTAGTCCAAGCTTGGTTTTTGGGCTTATATCTTGTCCGAGTATGCTTAAGATATAGTGGTTTGAGGGTTATTTGAGAGACATATATATACCTTATGTTAGTTTATTTTAGGAGAACTTTTATCATACTTTTGGAGGCTAGGGTTTTTCTCTCTAGAGGCAAACTTTAAACCTTTGTAAGTTTTTCTTAACTTTATTTATGCATTGCTAAATCTATTGTGTTTGACTAGTTATTGAAATCATAGATTGCATAATATTGTGAGGTTTGATTGATTCTCATCAACTTGAATAGGTTTTATTCTCTGTGCTTAATTGAATCATAATTATTCTAGGGTTTTGTTAGCTTGATCACCTAATAGAATTTCTCGGTTAATTTACAACTAATCTGATCAAATCCCGTTCGGGATTGATTAGATAAAGTAGCAACTATAATTGTTTAGACCCGTTCGGGCTATTCAATTGTAGAGGGAATAAACCACAGATAACTTGATTAGTTGTTTGCGTTGAGTATTTGTTTCTATCGATACTTTGACCTTAAAGATGTCGTTTAATTGAATCTAGACGTTGTTCTAGGTTGTTAGATGATTAGGGTTGTTCAGACTGTTAGCTCTTTCAACTAAATATAAAGTTTTGGATAATAATCCACGGTAGATTATTCAAGTGAATTGAGAATCAAGATAATCAATGATCAATAAGCATATCTATGATGGATTTAACTAGTTGAACATATTTCTCTCATATTGTCATAAACCATATTTGCATTCATACTTAGATTTAATTTGCATATTAGATTAGTTAGTTACTTAATCATTCATAAAAAAACCCCATATTAGTTACTTGTCATTTAAGTAATAATACTAATACACGAGTCTTTGTGGGATAGACCCTTACTTGCCGCTCTACTGAGTTGGTTAAGTTAGGTTTCTTTGATAGGTATTAACGACCACCGAAAATACCTCATCATATTTGGCGTCGTTGTCGGGGGCTCGTCGCTAATTGTGTTCTTACTTTTGTGTTGTATTTGGGTGTGAACCTGTTATATGGTTCATACCCGTGCTACTAACTCATCTCCACTTCTCTTTGATCTAGATATTGACAAGACAATCTTCAAGCTAAGGAAGGATATCCGGAATCACTTTCAGGCTCTACCGTTCTTCCTTGAGGAATCTGAATCTGAATCTGAATCTGAGACTGCTGAATATGCGGAGATGGCTGACCAAATGTTGAGACAATTAACTACACCGAATCTGACACAACAACCGTTGGCGGTGCAATTTCCTGCTCTTGGTGAAGGAGTCAAGTTCGAGCTGAAATTTGGGTTGATTCACCTTTTTCCTTCATTCCATGGGCTTAGTGATGAAGATCCCAACAAGCATCTTTCTAAATTTCATGTTGTATGCTTAAGCATGAAACCTACTGATGTGACTCACGATCAGATCGCACTGAGAGCCTTTCCTTTCTCTCTCAAGGATCAGGCTAAAGACTGGTTTATTACTTGGCTCCGGGAAGTATCAATACATGGGCTAAGATGAAGCAAGCTTTTGTAGAGAAGTACTTCCCTGCTATAAGGCTCAATGATCTGAAGAAAAGAATTAGCAATATTTGTTGGTGATTTGTGTCAAGTCATCAAATCCCATTAAGATCATGTTGAGGTTTAACAAGTCATATTGGTAATGTCGATTGTGGAATTGACTTATATGACTTTCCATGATGTGTATTTGAGAGTTGTCATAAATCCAAAAGTAGATTGCACACCAACACCAAGATTAGTGACCTCGAGTGCTACGACCTTAGGCAAGGGCGCGCCTTGGCAATGGCGTAGCTCGGAGTCCGCGCGGTGCAACGATACCGTGCTAGGGCGTGGCGCAGCGAGGACTCGATCTTGAGGTTTCAAGGCTCGGTTGGGGTGGCGCGCCTTGTGATTGAACTTGAGGTTCAAGTCACGACATGTAGAGGCGCGCCTAGGGGAGTGCAATGGCACGGCAAGGCTGTGGTGAGGCTAGCGACGCACGTACGAGGCTGCGGTGGAGCTTGCGGCGCGCCTAGGTCATTGGCCCATGGCGCCGAGCACTAGGTGTGATGCTAAGGTAAGTATTTGAGATTTGTAATTGAGTCTTAAGGCTTTGTGCATATTCTAATGAAGTTAGGAAGCTTAACTTTAGCTTGGAGAATGCTTCAAGCAAGAACCAAAGCTTAAGTTTAGCTTGGCACATAGCTATGTATGCTAGAAAGGAGTTTTGAAGCTTCATACTAGCTTAGAGTAAGCACTAGGAGCTTGAACAAGCTCAAGACTCATTGTATAAGCTTTATAAGAAGCTCATGTAGATAGGAACTAGCTCATGGAAGCTCAATCTAGCTCACACTAGCTCAATGAACTAGAAATTCAGCTCAACTAGCTCAAACGTAGCTCAAGCCAGCTCAAATAGCTAGATGCTAGCTCATCAAGTTAAAGGGTAGTGACACTACCTAGGTGACCTAGATAGGTACCTAGCTATGCTGGCTAGGTAGTGGGCTAGGTGGACCGGCCCATGGGGCGTGCCTATGGGATGTTGGGTCGCTAGCATGCGCGCGTGGCATGGGCTTGTGCCATGCGTGTTTGGGCCGTGTACATGGGCCTTTTGGATTGAATTTTGTGATTCCTTCTTGGGCTATTATAGGCTGGATTTAAAAGCCTTTTGGAGTCCAAGGGGGGATGTATTTGGACGCCCTAATGTGACTAGGAAAGAGAGAAAGGAAGTTACAACAAACTCCCTAAAATCACTCTCATTCACTCTTTCTTGTAACCGATTTATAACCGCCATCTTGGGCAGTTATTGGACAGATTTGAGACGCCTATTTGAGGGTGAAATGTTGTCCATTTGAGGGCATGAAACATATGAGGAAATCAGTCTCTTAGTCCACTAAAATTCGGCAAGAGAAGAAAGTGAAAACACAACTCTTGTAGTCGGTTTGACTAGGGTTGTTTGTGTGAGTTTTTCTCAATTAAATCAAACACAAGAGTGACATCATGGATCGATCTTCAAGCATGGAGAAGGAACCTCAAGTTGAAGTGCATGGGGCGTTCATCCAAGTGAAGGAGAAACCACGCACATCATCGGACGATGACTTCGTTCAAGTCAAGATCGAAGAAGAATCATGGGACTCGAATAAGGTACCCTTGTTCTCAATAAATGTGTCTTGCCAACACTTCTATTGGTTCGTTCGTTACGTTTTATCTCACAACGGTATTGCACAACCCTTGGCATGGAATAGGGGCAATATAAGTTGAAGGAAAGCGGGATCTCATCCCGTGACTCGTAGCCTTTATCCAAGTAGTGTTTGTTTATGTTTTCGAAGTTTAACTTATGTTTTAACATAAACGAACTTGGTCGATGGTGATTGCCTTAGGGCCTACACCCACGAAACTACCCTTCGATGGGTCTCCTCGTATTGCCTTGATTATCCTATGGATCTACAAGGATCGACTTTCCTTCAAATTTAACATTGTATACATGACAATATGTTTACATGCATACCCTAAAAATTATCCAACAATCTTCAACGTATATTTGTGTTTATTTTGCGTTCATTCGCTTATGTTCATGTATGCATTGTTGTTTTATCTTGTTAAGTTCGAGGATTTTTCTAAACGAGGGGATAAAACGGTTGATGACATTACCTCTCAATTGATGGAAGTCAAAATAGAGCTTCCTAGTCCCATAAGGCCAATTGAAGTGCAAGGCGGACTTCAAGACTTTGACGAGTGGCTTGAGGAGTATAATAAAAGCAACTTGTATTGGGATTCGGTCCTCGCTAACGTGAGGTTTGCACCCGATTTCAAAGATGCTATCAAAGGTGAGGTTCTTGCGCCTCAACCCTCCATGGAGATGGAGGCTCGTGATCCAAGGCGTGGACATGAGGCAAGGCAAGGGTACTCGAGGTTCAAGCGTCGTGGAAAGTCAAGGGCTAAGCACTCTCGTGCCAAGCCAAGAAGAAGCGTCCCTTGGGGCGCACCTTTTAGGAGATGGAGGAGCCTCGATTGGAGGCAATTATTGGCAAGTGGTCTATGGGGACCGAAGGCCAATGAAACCGGTCTATTGCTCCTTATGTGGCGTGAGACACCATGTTTGATTGTATACTTGAATTGTTTACATTTGTGTACGTGTGTATGTATGTAATTTAGCATTAGACGTGTGCTATAAATTATGTGTGTGTTTGTATACCTTGATTAAAGGGCATTAGTGTGTAATTTGATCGAAATAAGATCATGTAAGGTTTTATGGTTTGAAATAAACTATGGTTTGGTTCAATGTTAATCTTAACAACATGTGTGCAAGAAAAGGACTAAAGTCTAATTCTTGAGATCGACTTTAAAAGGTTGATTCTAGGCTCATTCTCTTTTGGATGATCCTAAACCAGAGTACCCTTGAGTCAACCATTCTTTGATTGGAACGACTCATGCTCTAGACTACCTTCAGGTCTACTAGAGTAATTAGACTACCTTCGGGTCTACTAATGTAAGGGTCTACTGGATTGCCCTCTACATGAGATGGTATGCACATGTTGGCCATGAATGCACTAAAAGACACATAGAAGAGATGGTAAGAGTCTCTTGATAAGATGCATGTGGAAATTCACTTAGTGATTTCATAAAATTCATGTTTCTTATGGAAAAGGGAAACAAGGAGGTCTTGATTGGTTTAAATTGAGATTTGTGGTATACTGGTAGTGAGCAATGGTTTTATGAGAGTGATATCTCTCATGGGTTGGTCAAATAAAGTTTGACGAGGTTTGAAAAGTGTCAAATGGAGGTTTTTAATGCTTAGACACGATGAAAGATGTTCATGTCTAGACCGTTATATCATATGGTTGAATCTTAAAGATTAAATGACTTGTCTAAATTGTAAGTATGGTTGATGTTGACTTGGAAGAATGTTAGCATGTTGGTTTGCGATAAGACATGCAAATGTCAAAAGAGATTACTTTGCTAAGATGAGGATCGACGCATAGTTGTCTAGGGTTAAAACCTAGATACGCCTTTGGCTAGGCCATAGGCACGCCAAGTGGTGTCGAGACTCGACATCATTCCTAGCGGTGCTAGGCACTCGTGGTTGGATCCCACGAAGCGCCGAAGGCACGCCCTTGTAGGGTCGCTGCCTAGAACCCCTCGGTGCATAGCACTAGACGCTAGACGTCGAATGGGGGAGGTGTCGTGTCATTCGCAACGCAACGGCCATGGCACGATCCTGGATCGCACATGCCTTGGCACGCTCAGTCGTAGCACTCGGCACATGGCAAGGCTGGTCTGGCGATTCAAGTCAAGGTGCGCTCAGACCCGACGCGTCACCAACGGTGTATGTTGCAATCGGTATTCGGCGACACGGTGTACAGGTTTGAACCTTGGCACGGTTGGGGTGCGCAAGGCGCGCCGAGGCTGGTTAGAACCAAGCCTTGGCTTCGGTGAGTGCTCGACGCATGGAGTCGGTGTGCACTCGATTGGCATGTAAGGCGCACCTACCATAAGGCATTCAAAATTGATTTGACTAAATAAATGAAACCATATTTGAAGTCATGTCAAGTTTTCCTAGTTTTAGGGTTTGATAAAATTGTGATTGAGTTTGGAAACTTGGTTCATCACATGTTCCATATGACTATTTTGAAAGGCTCATGTTATGTGTCATTTGTTTGGATGGAACTTGTTTGAGAAATTTGAAAGGCTGGTTTTAGAACTTTCAAATTAACAAGTTATGGTCTAGAAAAGACTATGAGGAATATGTTGAATCCTTGGATCCAAGGAAAGTGTCAAGTGCCATGAAGGCTTAAATTTTGACAACTTTGGTTGATTAGTCTTATGGTTGAGGAAACCATTGAAAGGATTAATAAAAATAATGACATGGTTAATAAAAGACAAATCTTAACATGTGTGTAAGCACTTGTGATAAGATGATTGTCTTATGAGCATAATTCTTCTAGTTTTCTTTAATTAAAGATTTTGAAAGAAGAATTGTATCATCTCATGTTGTTGCGTGGATGATGATCCTACGGAAACTCCAAATGAATTGGTGGTTAGGATGAAAGGATCATAAAAGTGGAATACTTTGTGTTGAATGGCCAAAAGAAAAGAAATGTCATTTGGAAGTCTTTCTGAAGACTCAATATGTTTATTGCATGACATAAAATAGATAGTTTAGTCACTTATGGTTAAGAAGTGTCTAATAAATCTATTTGGAAATGACATGATCTACTTGGTAGAAACCAAGTTAAAAGGTTAAAATGATAAGACCTTGTTCTTCATTGATAAATTATGAAGATGACAATGAATAGAGGTGAAGGTGGATTAGATTGTCTAAATCTTTGTCTTGGTTGAAATACATTGGAATGGATATGAGAATTCCATAATTATACACATGTTTGAAACCATCTTTGGATTATGAACACACGGTTATAAGTTAGGTGTGTCATGACTTGGGGACACTCAAGTGAATGTTAAGGTGTGGATATCTTGACATAGACAATTTGTCAAAGATATGATTGATGCATAAGGCATTGAATGTGCATAGAAACTTCCTAGGTTGGAAAGTTTGAAAGCAAATTGGATCACTAAAATATGGAAGACCTTTAGCGCGCAATTGGTCACGAATTCCTATTTGGGTGATGGGTCGGCGTTCTTGGAGGTTCCAAGAGGCAATTTGCGATACTCCGACTTCATGGTCGGAAAGTGACATCTAAGTGTGAGGGAACCTTGAACTAAGGCATATTCCATACTTAGAGTCAACTCGTTTGATTTTTTTAAGCACATCGAATTTGTTGATTTCTCCATAGAGAAAGTGGCATAAGTGTTTGTGTTAAATTCAAATCGAGGGATGGGGGTAACATCCTTATAACTCTAAGATTTGGAAACCCAATTCCCCCTCGTCGAAAGGTGTGGGCTGAATTCAATGAGGAAAGCCAAAGTCATAGAGTTGGAGAGCGTACATAATTTCCCATCAAGGTTTATGCTCTAGACCACATAAACTAGTTTTGAAACAAAGTTTTCATTAATGAGTTTTGGTTGCTTATGTGGAGCATGATAGGAAACTCAACTATGCATATGTGGAAGTGCAACGCTTCTTCCAAGTTAGAGTATTAAGGATGACTCGACTAAAGCATATGTGAGAGGATAAGGGACGAAAGATCCTTTACAAAAGTGTCAAATAAAAGGATAAGCGTAAGAAACTCATGCGTAATTCTAATGACGTGTACTTGAACAAGTTGATGTGGTTCAAACCTGAGGAGCACCACGATTCTTTGGTGCATGATTGTAATTGTTACAAGTTATAAATTCAAGTCTATGGAAATTTATGACTATGCGTAGAGTTTGTTTAATAAACTTTGAGTTTTGATGATATGGCTCAAATGGGGGAGGAATGTCGGTGATTTGTGTCAAGTCATCAAATCCCATTAAGAGCATGTTGAGGTTTAACTAGTCATATTGGTAATGTCGATTGTGGAATTGACTTATATGACTTTCCATGATGTGTATTTGAGGGTTGTCATAAATCCAAAAGTAGATTGCACACCAACACCAAGGTTAGTGACCTCGAGTACTACGAACTTAGGCAAGGGCGCGCCTTGGCATTGGCGCGGAGAGGACTCGATCTTGAAGTTTCAAGGCTCGGTTGGTGTGGGGCACCTTGTGATTGAACTTGAGGTTCAAGTCACGACATGTAGAGGCGCGCCTAGGGGAGTGCAATGGCACGGCAAGGCTGCGGTGAGGCTAGCGACGCACGTACGAGGCTGCGGTGAAGCTTGCGGCGCTCCTAGGGCATTGGTCCATGGTGTCGAGCACTAGGTGTGATGCTAAGGTAAGTATTTGAGCTTTGTAATTGAGTCTTAAGGCTTTGTGCATATTCTAATGAAGTTAGGAAGCTTAACTTTAGCTTGGAGAATTCTTCAAGCAAGAACCAAAGCTTAAGTTCAGCTTGGCACATAGCTATGTATGTTAGAAAGGAGTTTTGAAGCTTCATACTAGCTTAAAGTAAGCTTTAGGAGCTTGAACAAGCTCAAGACTCATTGTATAAGCTTTATAAGAAGCTCATGTAGCTAGGAACTAGCTCATGGAAGCTCAATCTAGCTCACACTAGCACAAGTTAGCTCAACGAGCTAGAAAATCAGCTCAACTAGCTCAAACCCAGCTCAAGCCAGCTCAACTAGCTAGATGCTAGCTCATCAAGCTAAAGGGTAGTGACACTACCTAGGTGACCTATCTAGGTACCTAGGTATGCTAGCTAGGTAGTGGGCTAGGTGGGCCGGCCCATGGGGCATGGGTTGTTGGGTCGCTAGCATGCACACGTGGCATGGGCTTGTGCCATGCGTGTTTGGGTCGTGTACATGGGCCTTTTGGATTGATTTTTGGGCTTCCTTCTTGGGCTATTATAGGCTGGATATAAAAGCCTTTTGGAGTCCAAGGGGGGCTATATTTGGACGCCCTAATGTGACTAGGAAAGAGAGAAAGGAAGTTACAACAAACTCCCTAAAATCACTCTCATCCACTCTTTCTTGTAACCAATTTGTAACCGCCATCTTGGGCAGTTATTGGACAAATTTGAGACGCCTATTTGAGGGTGAAATGTTGTCCATTTGAGGGCATGAAACATATGAGAAAATCAGTCTCTTAGTCCACTAAAATTCGGCAAGAGAAGAGAGTGAAAACACAACTCTTGTAGTCGGTTTGACTAGGGTTGTTTGTGTGAGTTTTTCTCAATTAAATCAAACACAAGAGTGACATCATGGATCGATCTTCAAGCATGGAGAAGGAACCTCAAGTTGAAGTGCATGGGGTGTTCATCCAAGTGAAGGAGGAACCATGCACATCATCGGACGATGACTTTATTCAAGTCAAGATCGAAGAAGAATCATGGGACTCGAATAAGGTACGCTTGTTCTCAATAGATGTGTCTTGCCAACACTTCTATTGGTTCATTCGTTACGTTTTATCCCACATCGATATTGCACAACCCTTGGCATAGAATAGGGGCAATATATGTTGAAGGAAAGCGGGATCTCATCCCGTGACTCGTAGCCTTTATCCAAGTAGTGTTTGTTTATGTTTTCAAAGTTTAACTTATGTTTTAACATAAACGAACTTGGTCGATGGTGATTGCCTTAGGGCCTACACCCACGAGACTGACCTTCGATGGGTCTACTCGTATTGCCTTGATTATCCTATAGATCTACAAGGATCGACTTTCCTTCAACTTTAACATTGTATACACGACAATATGTTTGCATGCATACCCTAAAAATTATCCAACAATATTGAACAAGAAGCAAATGAGTCCTTGTACGAATACAATGAGAGATTCAAGAGTTTGATAGCCATCTGTCCTTTCCATGGCTACATTGATCAAGATCTGATTTTATATCTTTTTAATGGCCTCTTAGATGAAGAGAGAAGAATGGTGAATGCAGCATGTCAAGTCAATATTCTCAACAAGACTCTAGCTACTGCATTTGAACTATTTACACAAACTATCTAAGGGCACCAGACAGTTCTGAAAAGAGATTAGCTCGAAGGTTACAAATTCTGTGGTGGCTACTTCAAGAATCCAAGACGAAGTCACCAAGCTGAAAACAATGATGAACTAGCTTTCACAACAAGGTGGAAGACAACAGGTGAAATCCTGTGAAATTTGTTGTGACACAATGCACTTCACTAATGCTTGCCCTACACTTCAAGATCCAAACATTGAGGTGAATGCATTGGAGGCTATGGACCACCTAGGCCGAGGTATGACCCCTTCTCCAACACTTACAATCCGGGTTAGAGGGATCATCCGAACCTGAGGTATGGAAATTCAAACAATCAACAATTCAATCAGCAGGGTGGCCAAGCTCCATACAAGCCACCTTTTCAACCTCGTCCTCAGGGGGCCAATCAGAATGCTATGTCTATTGAAGATATGATTCGGACTCTTGCACAAACGTGACTACAATGCAAAGCTCAATGAGCCAATTTCAACAAGAGACCAAGTCTAGCATCCACAATCTAGAGACTCAAGTTAGACAAATTGCCAATGATGTAGGCAAATTGGAAGCTAGAGATTCAAGTAAGCTACCGTCTCAGACCGAGATCAACCCAATGCTATTACTTTGAGGAGTGGGCGAGAGCTTCAAGTAGAGCCCAGGGACGGGCACGTATCAGTCAAAAGGGGAGTGGAAGAAGAAGCCAAGGACGAAACTGAGGAGAAATTAGAATTGACAGATGTTATTCCAAGCAACTCGTTCGGAGATGAATTGCTCGGCTTGCCTGCTAAAAGTGTCGCCGAGCAATTGTCAACCCGTGCAATACCCTCTCAGTCAGGATTGCGCGGGTTAGAGACCGAAAGCGCGGTCGCGCAATTGCCAAGTCGTGCAATACCTTATGTGTCACGATTGTGTGGCTTGCCTACGCAAAGCGCGGTCGCGCATTCAGATGCGAACCCGAGCAATTTGGTCGCTGCTAAGGATTCATCTGAAACCCCTCTGAAGGCTTATGTACTAATTCCACCCTTTCCAAATGCACTAAAAGAGACCTGAAAGTTGGAGAACGACAAGGAATTGTTCGATACGTTCAGCAAATGTGAGGTAAACATTCCTTTACTTAACTTGATTAAGAGCATTCCTAGATATGCTAAGTTTTTGAAAGAATTGTGCACCATAAGGAGAACCCAAAAGCTCATAGGGAAACAGAAAATCTCTGTAAGTGAGCATGTGTCAGCTGTGTTTCAAAGGCGTATGCCTCAGAAATGTGGTGACCTTGGCATGTTCACTATTCCCTGCATTATTGGTGAAACAAAAATTGATAAGGCTATGCTAGATCTAGGTGCTTCAATAAATGTTTTGCCTTACTCTGTATACAAAATGCTTGAATTGGGTCCTCTGCAAGAAACTGGCGTTGTTATACAATTAGCTGATAGATCAAATGCTTACCCTAGAGGAATAGCTGAAGATGTGCTTGTGATGGTTGATAATCTGATATTTCCTGCTGATTTCTATGTTTTAGATATGGACCATGATAAGCATGTTGCACCTATTTTGTTAGGTAGACCTTTTCTAAAAACAGCTAAAACTAAAATTGATGTTTGTAGTGGTTCTCTGACCATTGAATTCGACGGGGAAAGGGTAGAGTATAATATTTATGATGCAATGAAATACCCTCCCGAAAATTCCTCTTTGTGCTTAATTGATGTTGTAGAGTCACTTGCTCAAGAATTTTTCAATATGCATGAATCTGAAGCTTTGAGATCCACCTTGGAAAATGCTATTATGAATGATACTTCAGATTTGGATTTAAAGACTGACCCGCAGGAAGTGGTGGCAGAGTTGAATGCTCACTTTGAGTATCCACTTATGCCACCAGGCTCAAAGCCTATACCAGTAACCTTGCCAAGCAAGAAGCTTTTGCCATCTGTTGTGCAGGCACCGGTGGTAGAATTGAAGAAACTTCTAGACCATCTCAAGTATGCTTTCTTAGGTGATGGGGACACTTTTCCGGTAATTATATCCAACAAGCTCACCAAGGAGCAAGAAGGAAGATTGGTGGCAGTTCTGAGGGAGCATAAGACGGCCATTGGATGGACCATTGCAGACATTAAAGGGATTAGACCCTCAACATGTATGCATCGTATTCTATTAGAAGATGAAGCTACACCATCTAGACAGCCCCAAAGAAGACTGAATCCCCCAATGATGGAGGTGGTAAAGAAGGAGGTGTTGAAGCTCCTTCAGGCAGGTATGATCTTTCCAATTTCTGATAGTAAATGGGTCAGCCCAACTCAGGTTGTCCCTAAAAAGGGTGGAATCACAGTAGTTGAGAATCACAAGGGTGATCTCATTCCCACCAGAGTTCAGACCGGGTGGCGAGTTTGTATTGACTATCATAAGCTTAATGTCGTAACCCGGAAGGACCATTTCCCATTACCTTTCATTGACCAAATGCTGGAACGACTTGTTGGTCGTTCATTCTATTGTTTCTTGGATGGATATTCTGGATATTTTCAGGTAGTCATTGCACCGGAGGATCAGGAGAAGACAACATTCACTTGTCCTTTTGGCACCTTTGCATACCGAATGATGCCTTTTGGACTGTGTAATGCCCTAGCTACATTCTAATGGTGTATGGTTAGTATCTTTTCCGAGTACATAGAGAAATTTATTGAGGTATTTATGGATGATTTTACAGTCCATGGGAATGACTTTGTGTTGATAGGGTTTCTCGGCCAACAAATAAATTTGTAAGTCAAGACCCCGCTGAGTACAGTGGAGTCAGGATCGTTCCACAGGAAGCAAGGTTGTTTGTCTATCAATCTAATAAAAATCAAATAAAATCAAACACAATCACTCACGAGATGCCTCGTTAACGACCTTGTCAGGATCGTTACCGAACCACCGAACACAAAAATACTAACTAACGACCTAATTAAATTCCAATTAATACTCGGTACCGAAGCAAGTATTCAGCAACGAAGATTTATCAGAAATAATTCAATTAAAACAAAAATCTAGGATAAGGGACACCACAACATAGCCAAGCATAAGAATTCGTAAGAAGATAAGATCATGCCTTTAAATAGATAGTCATCAACTTTCATTGATTTAACAAGTAAATTAATCTACTTTCATAAACTAACTCACTCTATTGCTTGTTTTGGATCTAAAGCTTGAAACTTTCGTTTTCAAACAATATCAACCTTCAAGTTACTAACTTTCTCTTTCAATCAAGTTAAAACTCAAATTAACTCAACTCCCGTTTCGGTATTAAGCACAACAAACAATCTCAATAAAGATAAAAGGCATTCAACACATAATCTTACTCATCAAACATGCTCAACTATGCCGGGCTTAACCCCGACCCTAGAAAAATAGACTACTCACTACTCATGATTAAGAAACTGAAAACTTCAATAAAAACAAACATTGAAACAAAATTCAAACTTAAATTACCAACAAAAATATCGTCTTACAGAGATTCAGAAGAAAACTAAACGAAACTTTCACCGAACCACAAAACTCGATCAACGAACCTCGGAAACCGTCGTCACCGAACCACAAAACTCGATCAACGAACCTCAGAAACCGTCGTCACCGAACCTCGTCACCGACTTCCGATCCGGTTCTCTCTCCTTCGGCCTTCCTCCAAATCTTCTCCAAAAACTAGCTCTCAAATTCGACTCCCCTTTCTATGCTAGATAGAAGGGTATTTATACTAGAAAATCCTAAAAAACTAAAAAGGCTAAAAGATAAAAACTTTCCTAAAAAGATAGAAACAATCTCTAAAAGATAGAAACAAAATCTAGAAAGATATTAAACCCTAAAATACATATTCTAATAACCCATAAAGATTCTAAAAAGATACTCAACCGATACGGAAATAAATTCCCGCTCAGGATCGGTGAATAATAAAATAATACTCGAAATCTTTCTCTTCGTGGCCTCGTTAACGACTCTTCACAGCCTCGTTAACGAGCCTGGGCTTTGTTTTCTTCAACACCTCCTCTTGTACTCTTAAGCTTTGACTTCTTAAATCTTGCACTCTCCCATCCTTCACTGTGATGCTCCAAATTTAGCTCCATTTAGCTCCTTTTCTCACTAAAATCTGCAAAATACACAAAATAGCGTAGATTCCACTCTTTTCATAGAATTATGCAAAACTAACTCAAAATACTCAAAACTAAACCTAAACTAGACAAAACTAAACCTAATAAGCAATGAAAACCTATCAAAAACTATACTAAAAATGCGAACATCACTTTGATTCATGCTTAACTCATTTGACACTGGTGCTTAAACGATGTGAAGATACTAATCTTGTTCTCAATTTTGAAAATGTCATTTTATGGTAGAACAGGGTATAGTATTAGGCCATGTTGTGTCTTCTAGGGAAATTGAGGTTGATAAGGCTAAGGTTGAAATGATTCAATCTTTGCCTTATCCTACTAATGTGCGTCAAGTGCGTTCTTTTTTAGACCATGCAGGGTTTTACCGCAGGTTTATTAGAGACTTTTCCAAAATTGCCTCCCCCTTATGTGAGTTGTTGAAGAAGGAAGCAGAATTCAGCACAAGGCATATTGGGCGGTAAAAAAATGCAACATGCAGGCCAATGAGGTGGTCGAATTCAGGAAACTTCAACTCCAAGAATTGGAAGAGATTAGGCTTGAGTCTTATGATAATGCATCAATCTATAAGGAAAAGACAAAAGCATGGCATGACAAGCATATTTGGAGGAAGAGTTTCAAAGTGGTTGACAAAGTCCTCTTATTTCATTCCCGTCTGAAGTTGTTCTCTGGGAAGCTGAGATCTCGATGGATGGGTCCATATGTGGTTGCTCGTGTTTACCCACACGGTGTTGTGGACATTTATGACAGTACCACCCATGTCATGTCTAAAGTTAATAGTCTAAGACTGAAGCCATACTTTGAAGGATTCGACAGCGCCATCATAGAAGAAACGTCTCTACAAGAGCTGGAGCAAGAGCCTTAATATCCTTTTTTTACGTCAAGCTAAAGACGTTAAATATGCGCTTCTTGGGAGGCAACCCAAGGTTTAATTTAGCTTTTCTTTGATTTTTTGTTTTGAGTTTTTGCTTTTGTTATTTCTAGTTGTTGAGTTTTAGTAAAAATAATCCTCAGACCTACAGATAGCTCGGGCCAGCATCGGAAAATGTGCCTAAGTTCTTTTTACAATAGCTAAAAACTCGGATTGGGGACTAAAATTTCATGGCCAAGCAATCAAGCCCCCAAAACACAAGTAATCTTAAAATTAAAGAAATTTCTCGGGTTGCCAAAATGCGCAACCGCGCAATACAAGTTGCAACCCGAGCAATCCCAACTGAGACACACTTATGCGGGATTGTTAAATGCGCGGTCGCGCAATTCCGGAGCCCAGCCCACTCAATCTCGACTGAGGGGTGATTAAGCGAGATTGCACATTGCGCGGCCGCGCAATTTATGTGCATCCCGCGCTTTCGGCCGTTTTCAGCGAGGGATAGAAACAAACCCGAGCCCTCTTTATTCTTCCTCCTCATTATATTTTCACCCCTCTCATTCATCTCAAGCTCCATTGAAGCCTTCAAGCCATTAAAGCCACTCAAGCTCGGATTTCTTCATCAAAATCGCCCAAAACTCCATCCAACAACAAGATTCAAGTAAGTTTTTGCTTTCTTAACCCCAAATCTCTTAAATTTAGGCAAAAATCCGAAAATTGAGCATGCTCTAGGCTCTCTAGACAAACTTAGATCTAGGCCAATTTAGTTCGATTTTTGCTTAATCTCTTCACAAAAGATTGTTATTTGCTTGATTATAGACTAGATTTGTGCTTATTTTGCTAATTTGTGAAAATTTGAGTTTAACCCTAGAATTTTTTATTAAA
Organism: Fallopia convolvulus; assembly: GCA_964016875.1. Lineage (NCBI taxonomy): Eukaryota > Viridiplantae > Streptophyta > Magnoliopsida > Caryophyllales > Polygonaceae > Fallopia > Fallopia convolvulus. The sequence goes on from OZ024736.1 coordinate 22,517,326, forward strand.
TTTGATTAAAATATTCTAGGTAGTGGGGGAAGAGAGCGGTGTAGAGCTTATTTGTGAAATATTGTTGTTGTTGTTGTCCTTTCCGGGACAACAAAAAGTGTATCTGTGTTGTTTGGTGGTCATTGTGCAGATATTTGTGAAATTCTGAAATTATGGCTCGAAAAAGAAATAGAACAGATGGAGCATCTTCATCTCGTGCTACTAGTCAAGGTGTTCATCTGGTTCCTCCTATTGTGGAGGGAGAGAGCACTCCAGAGACCTATGGGTTTAGTTTGACAAAGCTTCACCACATAGCCCGGTTTGATACGCTGAAAGACAGGGAGTGGAAAGTAACCAGGTTTATCGATTGGAATCTGATGAATGATCTCGGTCTAGCACATCTTTTGAAGGAGATGGCAGCATATCTTGAGATGGGGGAGTTCTTACAGTTGTGTGAACCCACTTTCAAGGGGTTAACACTAGAGTTTTTGAGCTCTTTGTCAACAGATTTTAGAGGTGAAGGGGAGTTTAAATTTTTATTGGGAGTTATAAGGAGGAATATGACTTTGAAGGAGGTCAACCGTATGTTTGGGTTTTGTAACTTTCTCGGTAATGATGTTGTGTTGAACGAAAATGGGGCTACATGGGCTGAAAAACATTTTTGGAGGTCCATCACAGGGAGATCCACATATAATCCTACCAAGGAAAAGGCTTCTCCCATTACTCACCCTGCCATTAGAGTTTTCCAGAGATTTATAGCTTGTACTCTGAATGGGCGGGGTGATGGTGGAAATAACTGCCCGAAGAAAGATGTTGACGTGTTGGGCGCCTTTTTAAAGAGGAAGAAGCTGAATTTGGGTGCTATGTTGATGCACCATCTGGCTCATGTTGGAAACAAAGAAGGTGGAGCCATCTGTATTGGTGGGATTGTGACCCATCTAGCTAAGCATTTTGGGATTGATCTAGACAGGCTACAGGTTGACATTCCGCCTCTGGCTATGGATTTCACCATGTTTAAGAAGATGGGTGCCCTTTTCAAGTACAAGAACTCTTACTTCTGGGTGATTGGGGATTCGAAGAGAGTAATGAAGCTCCCTGATGGAAGCCGAGTGAGGATTGGGAACAGTCCGGCCAACTAGTTTATTGAGGTCTGTTCTGGTGATCTAGATTTGAGTGATGTCAAGGGCTCTGTTAGGGATAAAAAGAAGGCTCCAATAGCTATTAAAGAGGAGTCTGATGAAGAAGAGGGGAATGATGAAGACTTTGTTAGGGCTGAAGGGGAAGAAGAGTCTGATGAACATGAAGAATTTGATGAGGAGGATGAGTTTGAGGACGAACACCAGCAGCGACAGTTTGATCCGTCTTTGCCTGCTGGGGGTGGTCCCACCAATTCTGATGCTCAGTTCAGTCAGATGATGGATATGATGAGACAGATGCAGCTGGACAACACACAGCGTTATAATGATATGTCGTCTCACATTGATCAAAGCTTCCAGAGTATGAGGGGTTATGTGGATCAGAGGTTCGCCTCTTACCAGACTCACCAAGATCAACAGCTTGCTGCGTTTCAGGCCCGCCAGGATGAGAAGTTCAGGCTGCTCAACACTAGACTTGATGGATGGAGTTCGGCAGGCTATCCACCTCACATGTCTTACCCTCAGTATGCTTTCCACGACCTGCCATATCCTCAGTTCCCGCCGTACCAGCCACCTCCTACAGAGTATCTGCCGCCACCACCATAGGATTTTCCGCCCTACTACCCGCCCTACAACTAGATTTTTGTGAGTTTTCTCTTTCCTTTTACTTTTTACTATACTTTGGGGACAAAGTATGTTTTAAGCATGGGGGAAGGGAATTACTTGTTTGCATTTCATATAGTTTAATTAGTTTAGGGCATATTTAAAATTTTTGCATGCATTGATTAAATTCTTTAAGAAGTGAAAAAAAAAATTGAAAAATTTGAGAAAAAAAATACAAAAATATTGCATTTAGGTTCTTATTTCCCCATTGTTTGATTTCTCTTGTGTTTCTAAGTTAAGTATAAGTTCTAACCCATGATGTGCATGATATGCTGAAGTTGATATGATATGAGCATGATCATTGATTAATTACCTTGATTATAGGATGGAGCATGTATTTAGCTTAAAGTATTTGATTCATTCTGAAGTTCTAGACAATTGTTGCCTTATGAGATCTTTTTGACTCTTTACATGCTATTTTTGCATGAAATTTCTTGAGTGTATCTCTTTGATTGTTTAAACTCTAGAACTTGCGTTTAGTTTTTTTTTCGAGGCCACATTATATGATTTAAATGCATGATGTAAATGTGATTGAGGCAAATTTTCTTTAGATCATTTATATCCTTATCTACCCTAAATTATACCTTCTTTTTGTAAGCCCCATTGTTTTTGAGCCTAGGCCTTGATTTATTAGCTCCACAAAATTGCTCCTAGTCAAATAAGTTTGACCCTTATCCGGGAATTAGGATTTAACTAGGAGAATTTTGTGGGTTATTTGATGTACTTTGGGGTTTGTGAGGAAGTTTGAAAAGGTGTAATTGAGGAGAATGTGAAAACTTGAAAAAAAAGAGTTAAGGATGTTGGGATTGTTTATTGAAAATCTTTTGAGGAAAGTTTGGTATGAATGGTTGATTGAGATGAGCTTTATGTATAAATTGCAAGTGTTCTTGTAAGAGAAGAATGAAAAAGAATGAATCTCAATTGGGTTTGTGGAAAGAAAAAACAAAAGAAGAGACAAAGAAAGAAGGAAAAAGTGTTGAAGTAAAGTAATGGAAGAAAGGGAAGAGCAAAGTTGGGAAGATGATTTGAGAGAGAGTGTTAATGTAATTTGGGTTTTAGTTGATTCTAGTTCCCGAATTTAGCCCCACATGGCCAAATAACCTCCACCTACTTGTCTATACCTTGGCTCCATTACAACCTTGAAAAAGACCTCATGATTTACGTTGTGCATTTGAACATTTGTGGTGGAGATTTAGTGCACTGATGCAAGCATATGGTAGTTGGCATTCAAAGATGATTTTTGAGCGAAACACATACCTTTAAACACTTGAGCGTTGAGTGCAAACACATATACCTTGGTGAGGTCTAGAATGAATGAATGGTCTTTACTTTTTGCTTATCATAATGCATGTTAGGAAGTCTTGGTCGGGTTTTTAATTATATGTGAAATGCTTGTTTGATTTGAGATGGATGTATGATCGCATTTATATGGTGTGATTTGGATTTATGTCTTGCTTGAGGACAAGCAAGGGTTAAGCATGGGGAATTTGATAGCTTGCATATAGGAGTAGTTTAGATGCATGTTTTATATATGTTTTAGCTAGTTTTAGGTTGGTTTTTATGTAATTTTTAGGTTTTTGTGTTGTCGGGTAGTTTGCGCTTGTTTGCTCGGTTTTGCAAGTTTCTAGGTTCAGGAGCAACAGCGGGGCGAGATTTGGATTGATCATGGCGGTGGTGGACAAGCTAAAGGAAGCTAGAAGATGCTAGAATGAAGATTGAAGGAGTAGAAGTGAAGAACAAGGAAGGACCAAGAGCTCGGGATCAAGCCGAGCAATGCATCCCGCGCAATTGCATCTGAAGACTAGGAGCGCGGGATGGCACATTGCGCGGCCGCGCAATAGGTGAAACCGCGCAATCGGAGAATTCACGCGGAGATGTCTTGGGCCGAAAGTTTTGTGCCAAGCTTGGTTTTGGGGCTTATATCTTGTCCGAGTATGCTTAAGAAATAGTGGTTTGAGGGTTATTTGAGAGACATATATATACCTTATGTTAGTTTATTTTAGGAGAACTTTTATCATACTTTTGGAGGCTAGGGTTTTTCTCTCTAGAGGCAAACTTTAAACCTTTGTAATTTTTTCTTAATTTTAATTATGCATTGCTAAATCTATTGTGTTTGACTAGTTATTGAAATCATAGATTGCATAATATTGTGAGGTTTGATTGATTCTCATCAACTTGAATAGGTTTATTCCATGTGCTTAATTGCATCATAATTATTCTAGGGTTTTGTTAGCTTGATCACCTAATAGAATTTATCGGTTAATTTACAACTAATCTGATCAAGTCCCGTTCGGGATTGATTAGATAAAGTAGCAACTATAATTGTTTAGACCCGTTCGGGCTATTCAGTTGTAGAGGGAATAAACCACAAATAACTTGATTAGTTGTTTGCGTTGAGTGTTTGTTTCTATCGATACTTTGACGTTAAAACTGTCGTTTAATTGAATCTAGACTTTGTTCTAGGTTGTTAGATGATTAGGGTTGTTCAGACTGTTAGCTCTTTCAACTAAATATAAAGTTTTGGATAATAATCCACGATAGATTATTCAAGTGAATTGAGAATCAAGATAATCAATGATCAATAAGCATATCTATGATGGATTTAACATATTTCTCTCACATTGTCATAAACCATATTTGTATTCATACTTAGATTTAATTTGCATATTAGATTAGTTAGTTACTTAATCATTCATAAAAAAATCCATAATAGTTACTTGGGATTTAAGTAATAACACTAATACACGAGTCTCTGTGGGATCGACCCTTACTTGCCGCTCTACTGAGTTGGTTAAGTTAGGTTTCTTTGATAGGTATTAACGACCACCGAAAATACCTTATCATATACCCTAATTAATGTCATCAAAGGTACGTATTTAGAGATGTCCATGAAAATTTAAAAAGTAAATACATACACAAAACCACATTTCTACGTAGTTTTATATCTTAAAAACTACCAACGGTATTATAATTAAGAGGGGATGCAGCCGATTCCAAACCATGGGCTGGCTGATATTGAGAATTTCCTGGAACCATGCATTCTCAAATAATTGGATTTGGTTTTGTGAGTTCTTCTTACACAATTTTTTGATTGTACAATTTAGAAATTGTAGGTTAATGAATAAAAGTGGACAAGGAAAGCATTGGAAGGTTGGGAAATGGACAGTTAGGAGGATCACATGCGATACGAGGCAGAATGATCACATGCATGCCCGTAAATAGTCATGGACATTTGTGCGGGCCAGCCCAGCCCAGCCCGACCCAGCCCGCAGTTCTGGGCCAAAATGGCCCGACCCGGCCAACCCGCGGGCCAGACGGGCCCAACCCGCCTGGGCCATGGGCCGGGCCCGGGTTGGGGAATTGTGGCCCAGCCACGTCGGGCCCGGGCCAGCCCGGCCCGGCCCGAAAATTTAATAAAGGACCGGGCCTATATATATCAGCCCGGTCCGGCCCGGGGTCCGGCCCGCTCCAGCCCGGTACAATACCGGGCCGGTCCCGGGCCCTACTTCTCCGACCCGGCCCATGTCCATGACTACCCGTAAACCATCCATCTTCTGCGCTTGTTTTCCGTCGTCTATTCGCCTCGTGACCCCCCTTCCAACTTTACACTCTGTTTGTCTGTTGAGCTCGTTCGTTGTCTTCTGCTACAACACAAATTAACAATTACATATGTTTGTGCTATTCTTTTTTTTTCATTTAATTAATTCTTTGATTGGTCGATAGATAAATGATTGAGCTTGGAATTCGTTTAAATTAAAAGTGCTTGTAATTAAGTAGTATCGATATGAGACGTCCATTTCCGAAAAAACTACTACTCCGTAATTAAAATCGATCATTCTCTAGATGAATACCAACATTCGGGTACATACAACTAAGATGGTGACAAATGAAGTTGTTTTCCTATATATATATATATATATATATATATATATATATATATATATATATGCATCATGCATGCATGCCATGTGACTTTTGAGTCTAGACTGCAATGTGTCACCGTATGCATGCATGCATGCTAACGTTGTCTATACAAATTTAGGAATGGACAGCAACAAAATATCTGCTGATATAGCTCTTTTAATCTTTTGAGCTTATAAAATGCATATGCCGACCACAATTAAAGGGTTTTATACACAAATAATTACAACCCTTTAATTAACAAAACATGTAAGTGAAAACAATAGAACACCATACCCCCTCTACATTCAGAATGAAGAGAATTTCAGTAAATGGAACTGGTGATTGGACCAAGTCCATTGCTTAATGCTTGTATTGGGCTTTTACGTAAAATCAATTTATGGGCCTCAGCCATCCCAATCAACCACTGTGCATATGTCAACCCACTCTTTATTTTCCCTCCCTCTGCTATACTTATGCTACTAGATTCTTGATTTATGGGTCCACTAATCTCTCAAGGAGAACATACGATTGTGTTTCTATTAATCTTTGTAGGGCCTATTTGGTACCGTACTCCCAACATGAGTAATCGGGTTAGGAATCACCAAAACCTATTCCAACATTTAGTATCGCGCAAGGATTAGAAATAAACTATATATTCCTACAAATGGGCCATACCAGAATTCCTCACTAGTCTCATACTCGAATAAAGTGGTGGGTTTCATCCATTCAAAATACCAAAGTTTGAATTCAATAAAATTAATTCCTAGGAATGGGCCATACCTTCAATTAATTAGCACCAAACTCGATTGAGAAAATTACTCTTTGGCGTGTACAACATTAATAAGTATCCCCTCGAGACCTTCGATCTTTAGTTCTACATTCTGGATCCCCTACCCACCACCGAAGACCCTCCCTATCAACGACGATGGTATATCATCACCTAACGTCAACTTAGTCCTTTGAACGAAGTGCAATCGCCTCATCCTTCTCTGGACTAAATCCACCTTTTTTTGGAAAGAGCCTTTGCCTGCCTTGTTTCAACTTGGAAAGTACTTTTCAAGCCCAAACTTGGGCTCACTGAATGGCGATGATGGAGTACCTTGATCACAAAAGCTCAATAGACCTCTAGAAACTGAAATTTGAATTCGCATCAAGGCTGTTGAGTCTAATGTCAACTCTGCAACAAACCTGGCTAGCATGAAGCCATAGACCGTTGGCATGCAACAACCGCATTGATTTTCCTCCTCATTGCCCAAATCCGAGCTCAAACCGTACCACAACTTTACTGTCAAAGATTTGTGATCACTTCTTCATTGGGATGCAAATTACAAGAAGCTCCATTGACATCAACATGTCTCTACAGTACTTACAAAATTATTATTTTTGTTTATTTATATATTTGTAAGTGTTAAGAGTACCAATTAGCTCATATATATAAGATCACAACATTAAATTACACTCCGTTCGATACAATATTATAAGAAGATGGATCACGTGTTAAGAGGTGATTACATGTAAATGAATCTCATCTGTTCTTCTAAGAAAATGGACATCCCAGATTATACTTTCAATAAAAGGGGTAGAAGAGGCACATTGGGGATGTATGTTACCTGTGCATATATTTTTCCTTGGATATGCACCAAAAATAGTTTTATGTGCATCAAAACTAAATAAATGTGCATTGATTTTTTGATGGATACTCTGCATCGATTTTGAACTTTTTTTACTTACTTACATGCATAAATACGGTTTTCGCTTATAGTTTAGCTAGTTTTGATACACACCGTCAATTTCGATGCACATGCATACATAAGATGCATTGTTCGATTATTTTGATGCACATACATAAATAAGACACTTTTCTAGGGTTATTTTGATGCGGATACAGTTAGTTTTGATATATACACATATATTTATGCACATTTTACCACTTTTGAGACACATTCAGCCAATGTTGATGTAAACACAAACAAGATGCATTTTTTAATTATTTTGATACACACGCAACTTATTTTTAATAAATGCAAGACAATTAGTTTTAATGCACATTAGACTAGTTTTAGTGTACAAATATATATCTATGTAGCCAATTTTGATGCACATTCAGCCAATTTTGATGCACTCACATTCAATTTTAATCTACAAAAAATTGATATTGGTGCACAAAAAAAGTAGCTTTGATGCACATCATTCGCATGCCCCGTCCATTTTTTTTAAGAATACGCGAATAATTTGTCAAAAATACACGCTTGCCATATTATTTTGTAATAACACAATCCACACCCTTGGTTTCCACCGCCTCTAATTAATTTGCATTGTACATATAAGTGTCCATTTACACCCAGTTGTTACTAGAGCTGTCAAAAGCTGACCCGATCCAAAAAACTGACACAAATCGCCCGAAAAATTTAGGTTCAAGACCCGAAAATTTGAACCCAAAACCCAAAATAAACCAAATAGAACTGAAACCCGTTAGGTTCAAACTTGAAAAAACCATTGGGTTGACCCAATTTGTTATATTTTAAGAATATATATTACATTTTGAAAATTATAATATATTTATTATGAAAATATATAAAAATAAAAGATTTATTATTAATATAATTTTTTAAATAAAAAATATTTTAATATTTGTAAAAAAATCAATTTTTTTGACATGTTAGGTCGACCCGGCCCGCCCGACAACCCGAAATGACCCAACCCGATTTGACCGGTGACGCGTTACGACCCGAACCTGACTCAACCCGAACCCGAAATAACTGAACCCAAACCCGACCTGACCGACCCGTTTGACACCTCTGGTTGTTACCCATTTTATAAAGAGCTTATAATAACATAGAAGTTTCTTATAATAATAATTTCTAATTCATAATATCCTAAACACATAAATTAAACATGCTATTTTTTGAAAACTAAAATTTTAAAAAAAAATAAATCATATAAAATTTCAAATAAACTATAATAACTTAATTTAATAAAATATTTATATTTTAGGGTGATTTTAGAAAAATAATAAGAAATAAATACCAAATTTCATATTTGTAAAAGAAATCCATTTTATTTGCCATATAGCGAGTTAACTTTTCAATTTCTGAATTTTCAAGTTCACCTAGAACATACAACCAATACGTTATGGCGCCACACGGTCAAGTCCTCTCTAGAAGCTTTCAATCTCGAAGATTTTCACCATCGACGATCGATGTGGCTACTGGTTCGACTGCACCACCGATTTCCAATCGTGATTATAATGATTTGAAGAAAAAATTGTTTGATATTGCAATGGGTTCAATCCAAACTTTAAACGCCTCTTCTTGCACCTGTGGTTTGCACAAAAACAATCCATGGGTCAATTCTCCAATGAATGTTCTTTACCCAAACTAGGGCACATCAGATGCAATTTAAACTGCAACACCCCTATTTTGCAACATTGGGTATTATCGCCAGTGACCTTGAATTTTACCGTCCAAAGTCACCCTAGGCTTTATAATGATATTAAAACTTATAGAAATGCGGAAATTTACATAAACGTCACATAAATAAATGGATGCTCACGAATGAGACTTGGTTAATTAATTGAAGATGAAATTGATTAAAAGCGGAATTTTATTTATTAATAAGAAATTTAGTTCATTACATTGAGAATCGTTTTACAAATGATGTAGCAGCGGAAAGTAAAAAGCACAAGTACGTTTTCCCAAGACAACTCATGTGACGATGATTTGCTTCATTTTAACAAGGGAAGAATTGGTACACTATCTTCGGAATGCCTTGCTCTTATGAGGAATCCTTCCTTCCTTCAACGTCGTCTTGCCTTGACCTTTGATACTCGCCTAACGCTTCTCGAACCTTCTAGACTCTATCTTCAACACTTCGATGTGACTTCCTACAGTCTGGCATTTGTCGCGAAGGGCGAGAAATACCAGGCAAAAATGTGGAAAAAGCGATTAGTCTAAGGAGACTAAGCAAGTGAGAATCGAAATTCTCAAGGGTATTAGGGTAATTTTATAATATTTGAGAAATAATATCGGAATGTGTTTGAGGTATCGAACTTTATGTGGAGCTTTTAGTGACAGAAATGAGTATATCTCGAGATGAGATAACTCGTTAATCGCGAGAAAAACTACGAGATTGTAGACTTCTTTAGAGTAGAAGGTATGTTGGAACGTTATTAATTCATACAAGTTTTGAAAATCTCTCGCGCCTTTGCGGACCGAGAGCCGGATCGATCATTTGAGATCGGTTCAGTTTTGATGTCTTTTAAGTGTGCATTGGCACTTATCTTATATTGTGACGAAAGCTGTCAATTACGGTAATGATTTTTAAAGAGTGTGGGGGGCTTGCATGGCCCGGACCACTTAAGGGAAACTCAGTTCCGACACTTAGCTACGGTGTCACTCATCCCTCCTTGCAATCGAAGCGGATATAGATCGTGATCTTGAAAGTCGTATGTTAAGCTCAAAGGCATACGACTTAGTAAGTTAAATAGAGGAGTCGGGTTAATCCCGCACCCCTCACTATTTCATCAAAAACGATCTCTAAACGAGATCTTAAACAATCAAGGACAAAAGCAAGACTAGCATAATAGTCCTATTCAATATTTAAATAGCGGAATAACGATAACAGTTGTTCTCAACATCGAGAAATTTCACGAAACGAATTATTAAGGCTACAAGGAGAAATTCCACTTGCCTTAGCTTTTACGATTGTATACGAACGAAAGAACGGAAATGTTGTCTTTAGACGGAACGGGAGCTCGACCTATCGACACGGGATATACGAACGAGCTTTAATTACAATTTCTGTAAATTCCTTTAAAGTTTTGGGAGTCTATTATAGTTGGTTCAAATGAAACAAACTCTTATCCTGAAACGAACTCTTATCCTGAAACGAATGCACTTTTTGTAGTTAGTAGTGCACTTTTCCTACTTCAGAGTGCACTTTTTTGCATTTGCACTTTTCGTACTTTTTAGTGCACTTTTCATATTTTTTGTAGTGCTTTTTTTCGTAGTGCACTTTTTGTATTTTTTTAATGCACTTTTGTATGAAAAGTGCACTACTAATTAGGAAAAGTGCATTCGTTTCACGTTTTAGGATAAGAGTTTGTTTCATTTGAATCAAACTCGTCTATTATATCCTTATTATAAGAGAAATAATTTCTATATTATTATAATAATAATTTAGGTGGAGGTGAATAAAATAATAATATTTCTTATTATTATTTTATATTTGTAATATCCTTTTATTCTTTATAAAATTCTTATTTTAACTTCATTCACTTTAATTTTGAAACCAAGTCATACTTTATTTATTTTTCTTAAAATATTCCTCTTAACTCAACTTATTATCATTTTCTTATTATAACCAAGCAAGAATAATATATTTATATAATCATTAAGATATAGTTTTCATAAATATATGAAATATTGTTTTTATAAAACTCATCTTAGAGTGTGAAAAGTCTAAAATACCCTTGTAGTTGAATATCTTTTATTTCTCTTATTATTATTTTAATATCCACCTTATCAAATAAGATATTTTTAAATCTTTATAATATATTCTCATTATAACATCATTTTCTTTTTATTCTCTTCATAAAAGACATACCATATTATTTAAATATACTTATAAGGTAATAAGGCATTTTCTAGAACTTTCCTTAAATAGAATCTCTACTATAATTATTATGGTAACTATCCAAGTATAATATTTAATAATAACATCTTATTATCCATTAAATAATCTACCCATATATCTTTTAGTTTATAAGATAGAAACATGCCTTATAACATTAGCTTATAACTAGGAGCATATAATTTATTTATTTATATCTAAGATCATAATAATATCTTTTCTTATCTTTTATATTTTATTATATAAGATATCTTTTAACAAACTAACATGCTTACAATTTTATGCCATTAATTATGTTTATAACATACTCTTAATATATCCACTATTTTTATTTAATAAATCCCATGTTTGAGGTTTACTTTTATTATTTACTTTAACCATGCAAGACAAAAGCTAACAATTATGGAATTACTTATTTTGATTGTACCTTATTTAACCAACAAGATCCTTTTAACAATATCTTGTCTGTGTTAAAGTCATTTTATATTATGCAATTTCCTTGAGTTCATGTTAATATAATTCTACTAAATTTAATAAAAAGGATAAGATTTTTACCCTTACCATATTAAATCTTTTATTCTTCCTTATAAATATATTTTAATCCATATTTAAATCATACAATATATCTTAAGACTAATATATCTTATCAACATATTGTTAAGCTTATCATATGCTTTTTAAAAGACATGTAATCACTTTATATATTATAAAAAGTCTTAAGATGATAATTTCTATCATCTTGCATGCTCAAATTCTTTTATTCATTAAATTAAGCTCCAAGTAAGGTAAACATATTATTTATATTATACTTTTCAAGTATATAAACTCATGTTTTGAATTCCATGATTTTATTTAACAATCTTCATATTTAAAATCATCTATATTATTCTTATAATTTATTTGAAATTATTCTATGTCTTGTCATATTTATTTCTTTTTATAAAAACCACATGCATGTTATTATTCTTTTCAAATTATCAACAACCTAATATGCTTAAAATATCATTATTATGAATTTTAACATTCTACCAATTCACATATGATTTATTGAAAATTATATTTCTCTTAGATAGGCATGCAAATTAATTTAATTACATAATTTCCTTTTTAGAAGCCCATTTGTAATTTTTATTGTTTTTATTTAAATAAATATTATAAATATGTAAACTTATTTTATAAAGAGATAAGATTAAAATACGAGTCAGAAATTTATACTGAGCGAAAACGAGACGGGTTTGGGCTCGGAAATCGAGATGGGCGGAATTGGGCTTCTTTTTATTCCTTTTTCCTTTAATAAAAGTTGATGGGTTAATTTAAGACTTTTGGGCCTAAAAACCATCCCAAAATAGTCCAAAAATAACCCAATGAACAAGTCAACTTTCTTCTTCCTATGTATTCTACGCACATCAACACAACGACGCTTGACCAAGGCAGAGGACGAGGCACCGGCGTGGATGACGAACGGTGGTGACCTTCTGGGTGGATCGGCGGCGCGCGCGCCCACTGGTGGTGGCCCGGCCAGAGGTCGCTGGTGGTCGGCGGCCCAAGGAGTGGAGGAGAAGGGGTTTGGGGGATTTTTCCAAAAAAAAATCAGATTTAAGCAAAAGCAACTCTAGGGATTTTTTTGACTTGAAATTAGGACGAAAATTGGATTGAGAATGAGCAATTTGCTAGAAGGGAGAAAAGAAGTGTTGTGTGATTTTAAGATGAATTTTTTCAGCCTTTAAATAGGCAAAGTATGACCTCCCCTTAATCCACCAATGTTGGTTTTGACCATTGAGGGAGAAGGAGGGAGAAAGAGATTGGTGAGATTTGTGTTTGTTTGATGATGATAGCCTTGGTGAGTCCTTCAAGCAACAATGGAGATTGGGAGAAGCCTTGAATGAGAGTGTTTATAATTAAGAAATATTCCGACATGAGTAGATGAATTGAAATAGCCCAATGGATTTGAGTGTGTGTGAGTTTTTGAAAGGTGCAAGAGGTCTCGGGTTTGAGTCTCCCTCTTGACACCTTTTTTTATTTGCCTTGTTTCTTATTTTTGGTTTACTTGTAATTTAATATTAAAATTAAATCCGAAAATTTATTAATTATAATTGCTCAAATTTTATTTGCCAATTTGATAACCTTTTATAACATTTTTATAATTTATTAAGAAAATTATAAAAATATTTAAACTTTCTTTTTAAGAGAAAATATTTAAATAGATATTCGACTTGTTTAATATATTTAATAAAAGTCATAATGGTCATTGTGATAAACTTGTATAACCTTTCATAATATAATATTAAATTCTCTATTTTAGAGAAAAAATGTTGGGATAATTACCCATTTTATTTTATTTAGAATTTAGCGGATATTACATAAACAACAAATGCAGAGCTTTTCTAAAGGCAACCTTAGTATTCTTGAATATGTTGAGAAAAGGAGAAGCTTTCTGATGCCTTGGCTGAATGTTCCTACTTAGTTCCTGACTCTAACTTCATAGAGTGTGTCATCAATGGCCTCAATGCATTTTACTCGGTTTTATCACGTTGTTCAATATGTAGAAGGAACCCATGCCGTTTGATGAAATCTTAGGGCCCTTTTTCTGTGAAAAGGAACGTCTTCAAGATCCTTCCTCCTCGATTGATCCGGCTACCAATGCCAATGTGGCCATACGTGGTGCGCGCTCCACTCAATTCGAAAATTGATCTGAACGCACTGATGCACCCTCCTCGGAGAAATCGTGCCTGAAGTGTCAAATTTGTTCTAAACTAAACCATGAGGGGATTAACTATTGAAACCAATTGAACATCACCGATTATCCTCCAATGGTGCCACCTGATGCAGAAATCAAAGCATCTCTTTTCGGCATGGTATCGGTCATGGTTCTCAAAGTCAACAACAATCTTATCAATAATATTTTACGGGTCATCAACCACAACAACCGCAATATTATGAGCCTCTCTAGGCTTACCAGATTGGTGTGCCACCTTTTTAGTTAGTGGATCCCGGATGGCTCTTTGACTTCGGGGCTACCAATCATGCAACTTCTAAGTTTTGTAATCTCTTTGTTCATTCTAAATACTTTGGCAATGAAGGCTTACGGTTTGACAATGATATGTCTCTTTCCATTACTCATTGGGCAAATCAACTTTACTTGTCAACCCTATACTTGTTCAATTACATGATATTCTTTTTATTTCACAAATAAAGAAAAACCTGTTAAGTGTTTCTCAACTAAGTAAAGACAATAATGCTTACATGTTTTTTTATCATACTTGTTACTATGTCAAGGATCTGCAGGGAAAAACACTCCTCAAAGGCATAGTTTACAACGAGCTTTATCACATGCAGCCACCTAACCCGCCCACGTCCTCCCCTCATGCATACCTTGGCGAGAAAGCCACCTTCAAACTTGGCATGAGCGTCTTGGTCATCCGCATGAGTCTATTTTTAGGTATTTAGTTTTCAAATTCAATTTACATGTCTCTTTAAATAATTTAAAGCATATTTGTGAGTCTTGTCAACTTGGGAAAACACATCGCTTGCCCTTCTTAGATTGTCATGAGTTTGGTCAGTCTCCTTTTAATTTGATAAATATATTCTGATGTTTGGGGGCACTGCTTTTCTTCATTTTATGGTAATCTTTATTTATTTTTTTGTGGATGACTACACCAAATTTGTATAGATTTATTTCTTGTCTCAAAAATCACAAGTCATTCATTATCTTCAATCCAAAAGACGGTTGAAACTTAGTTCTCTACAAAAATCAAACAGTTTCAATCCAATTAGGGGTGAGTATAGGAATGTCTCTAGTTTCCTACAGTCTCAAGGAATCATTGATTGTTCAGCATTGCCATAGAGCTATTGTTGAAAAAGTTTTGGCTCTCCTATCTCATGAAAAATTCCTCCTTCCTTTTGGAAACATGCCTTTCACGCCTATCTAGAAACTACAACATAACTAGAAACTACAACATAACAATCAATGATTCCTTGAGATGTGGAGATTTAAATTTGAAGACCAGAGATTCAGAGTTCGGGGACGTCATAACAACTAAAGAATTGTCATTCTATTGAAGAGCTGCGATCACGGGTTCCTCTACCGTGACCATGGTGGACGTCACTGAGTTTACAGGTTGTTGAAGGAAGAATCGTTGTTGCGGTTTTCACCACCGCAATCGCATTGGATGCAACTAAAAGGTTTTGTTTTGAAGGCTGTGAACGCAGTTTCACTAGAGGCAATCACGGTCATACACCGCCTTGGAAAGTCAATGTATAGTCAAGGCTGCGATCGCTACCACCCAAAACGGCGATCACTACTCTGTTAGGTTTCACACGTGCGAGAATCTTCTGATTCTATCTTTAGTTGTTTTATATCTTATCTTTTCCTTTTTGGTTTTAGTAGTTTTTGAGACCTTTTTAGTTTAATTTTTTCAGTTTTTACCTTTTGCTTTGTATTCTCTCTTTTCCCTTGCTATGAGAGAGATTTTCCATGGAGAACTAAAAACCTAAATTTCATTCTAGTTAAAGCCTTTTGATTCAAGTAAGTTGTGAGATTCTTCTTTCAAGTTTATTATTGCAATTGCTCTTGTGTTTGATTGATAATTGTATGTGTTGACTTCCTCTTGTTTGGCCAACTTGTTGAGATTAATACACTCTATTGCTAGGATCTATGTTTTCTCGTAGTAAAACCTAATCATTTTTAGCAACTCATTGTTTTAGGACTCATTGGACTAAAACAATTGAGAAAGAGAATTGATTTCATGCTAATTGTTTGACTCGTAAGAATTCAATTGCATGTATCCTACATATCCTTGTTCTTACTGCTAGTACCACTATATTTCATGATCGTTTCATGTTTGTTTTGATATTAAGTATTTGCATGACTCACTTGCATGTTTATTATGCCTTATTAGGATAGGGATAACTAGAAAGTGAATTTCTTATTTTGAATCAATGATCAACAACCCTTGATGACAAAGGTGGATACTTGAATGGAATTGCTTCCCTATACTGATTATAACTCAACCTTTATTACTTTGTTTGCTTATTTTGCTTTCCTAGATTTAGAATTACAATCCAAAACCCCCATATTTATTGTTCTAAGTTGATAAGAATACTAACTATGAATACAAGTTTCCATTGGGTACGACCCCGACTTATTGACTATACTAGTTAACTAACTAGGGAATTATCCTTGATTGAGCATCAATGATTTCCAACCTGTCATCCTACAACATGTTTGGCCTCTTTGTTAGGTAGATAACAACAATGCCTTTCTTAATAGAGATCTATTTGAATGTGTGTGTATATGGTGCATCCCCGAGGATTTCAAGACTCGTCTCGGCCAAATGATGTTTTTTTGGTCAAATGATGTCTATGTTCTTAAGAACGCACTTTATGGTTTGAAATAGACTCCTCGGGCTTGGTTTACAAAACTCAGGCTCTTTCTCCTACAACATGGCTTCTTTTCATGAAAATCCAACGCCACGTCATTTATTCATCGTTAGGGCACGCCTATTATTTATCTATTGGTGGTCTATGTTGATGAGTTAATCATTATAGTATTAGTTTCTGCAAATGTTGCTCAATTCATTCGACGTCTCAATGGTGTATTTTCCTTGTGTTATCTCAGCAATTTGCATTATTTCCTTGGCGTTTAATTAACTTGTTATAAGGATTCTCTTATCTTGTCCCCCAAAAAGTACATTTGAGATCTTCTTGTTCATAGTGAAATGGAGGACGTCAAGCCCATATCATCTCCAGTTGAACCAACTTCAAGACTTGTTCAACAGGGTGATCCAATGCTTGACCCTCGCCTCTAAAAAAGTATTCTTGGGGCCTTACAATATGCCACCATAACTCATCTTGGGATGGAAGGGGCAACCAGTGGAAACCACAAGCTTCCTAAAGAGGATGTTTTTGACACTGCTGGAAAACGCGTCTATAGCCAGGACCGTTGGCCACGCGATAAGCCACAAAGTTAGCCAGGAAACATCCTTCGCCACAGCGGTAGTCACCAGTGTTCCCAGGACGAAAAGTTTGTGGTTAAAACGCTCGCGGGTATAGCATAGCGTGAACACGACCCACAAACTTTTGATTCGTGCCTATTTAACCACAATATTGGGTACGAAAATCACGTTCTGCTAAATACATGGTATAGCTAGAGACACTTCGTGGCTAAGTTTGAGTCTATTTTACCAAAAAGTTAGCGTAAAACTATTTTTCAGGCTAAATTCGAGAGAAATAAGTCGTATTCATCATCCACATGTCGTGGCCATTTAGTATCAAAGTTTGCCTCAAATTCATTTAGTGGATAAAGTTGTGGCCTTTAGCATAAAATTTGGCTACGAATTGGCAGAATACATTTAACGACCAATGTTGTGGCCCTTTAGCATGAAAATTGGCTTCGAAAACATTTAGTGTCAAAATTTGTGGTTATAGTATTATGTATTCAGAATATAAAAAATGATTATAATCTACTTTTTTATTTTCAATACTAAATATACAATAATAATTACCTTTGAACAATATTTATAGTAATAATAACTACTTTTTAAATATACATAAAATGTACAAAATTCAAGTCATTTTTCAAACATACATGCTCTAAAGCCAAAATTCACCCATAAGGCTACACCTAAGTTTAAAAACAAGTTCATTCACATGTTAGCTAGTAATCCAACCATCAACACATGCCATCAATCTAAAAATGTAAGGAAATTGAATTCTCTTATCCACATTGTCTTCAAGAAGGTACAACACCCGCTTTTTCAAATCATCCACGCTAGCTTGTTGAAAGACGCCAACACCTAATCTTTAGTCCATGCAATCTCTCCATTGCCCAATTGAAAAGTTGCTTGTAGGCATGCAACTAAAACCAAACAAGAAGCAAATCATTTTTTAGATGACTTGTTTTGGCATGAGTCTTCAACCACTCGTGTTCACCTACAATTTAATAGAAAAATCATAAACTTAAATCGAAATTCATGTACTGTGATTCCGTCAAAAATAAAAGAGAGAAAGTATCACAATCATGCTTGCTCATATCTTCGAAAAGAGGGTTATTATTCGGAAGCTCATAGTTACGTTGTGAAAAGGAGAGTATAGCAATTTAAAAGCTTAGTACAAGAACTAAGGGCATCCGAGCAAATCTTTTTTATCCACTATTCAAGTAACTCAAATTGAAAACTAATTAGATAATTTATAGTCCAAATCCATAGAAAAAATGAGTCTCATATGCAATCTAGCCAAATATAAAGTTGTCTAAGCAAGTATATTAAGACACATGGAGGAATAAGATACAACAGGTGAATAAGATATAACAAGTAAGCAAGCATTAGAAAATTACATATTGTAGAATGATATTCAAATAGTTAGATTGATAAGTAATTAGTAAAAAGTGTTTAGATACTAATAAATTTCATCCAAACAAGAAAAAGTTAGCTTCAGGAAGACTATAAAACAATCTCCATGCACATTTTCAAATACGAATGACATTTTTTCAATTTACCTTCATTTCAGCATCCATTATAATATTTTTCCCCCTCTATTATACCCTTAAATCATGGAGAACACCAATTTGGTCAAAACACGTGTCCCAGATTTTTATATTAATCGTAAATACTATATATAAGCAAGGATGAAATGGTTTTAATATGCAGTAAACTGAAAATTCATCACCTTTTCAAAGTTTCAAATGAATGGAAACAGCAAAACTGAGCAGACCGATATGTGTCATTAGACAGATGATTATATATGTAACAAAGTAGTAAGTAATGAGGAAGACAGATAGTACCTTGCACATTTTTTATATGTTGAATGTGTACAAACCTTACCCTTGGTAGGTGCAACTACGCCATGTTCTGAACATCTAGAGTGGAAGCTCAGCCTCGTCCTGTCCACTTTGTCCTCCATCCTCGGCCTTCACTTCAAACTCCACATCAGAATGGTTGAACAGAATCACACCAACGGGACCCCTGTGGTCAGCATCGATCACGCCGGCACCAATATCGATTAAATGCTTCCACGCCCATCCAGATCTCGGCGCTGCACCAAAAACCAAATCATGAATCTCAAAACCGAAATCCTAAGCAAATCAAAATTTTAATTACTTGGATCAGAAGAAGAACACAGACCAATACAAGCGTATGTTCCTCCCGGAATGACGATACTGAGATCAGTCGCCACCAACACTTTCCCCCTCGCCAGAACTTGGTATCAACCGGACAACAATCAACACAAGAATTAGGGTTTACAGAAACAAAACAAAAACCAAAAACCCTAAATCGCATAGCAGGAAAGTTAAAGGGGAGATACGCGAACGGATACGCGAACCCGATTAAGCACTCTAAACCTGGTTCGATCCATGGCCATGGATACCACCACAAGTAGTACTTTGATTGCTCTGCCTCTCCGGCATCTTCGTGGACGACGGGAGAAATTGTGGCTTCTCGAGGCGGCGGCTTGGTAGTTGGAGGTAACGGGGTTTTGTTGTAGATCTAGGAGAGCTCGGCTTCATAAGAAAGTGGATCTGGCGGGGAGGAGGCGGTATAGAAAGTGGATGGAGGGCGATATAGAAAGTGGAAGGAGGCGGTATAGAAAGTGGATCTGCTCGGGGTTCCTTTTTAGGTTTAGGGTTAGCGGCACATAAAAGAGGACGCGATTTTCTTTTTTACTCCCTCCCGCTTATATTTTAAGCTATTTTTAAAATTCCCTCCTAACTTTTTCATCTTCTATCTCTCAATTCTAACATTTTTTACTCTCTCCCGCTTATATTTTGAGCTCTTTTTAAAATTCCCGCCTAATTTTATCATCTATTCATCTTTGATCTCTCAATTCTAACATATTAGTTATTATATATTGTGACATACAATTATTAATAATTAAAAAAAATTATGTTTTATGAGTATTTAAAGAAAATATACAGATTTTATTTGTCATTTTAAATAATATTTATTAATAGGTTATTATTTTATAAATAAAAATTAAAACCAATAATAAGAGATTTTTATGAAAAATAACTATAACGTTTTCTTATAAAAATGAACGATTCTAAAGAAATATAAGGATTTTTTATAAGAATGAACGACTCTAAGAAAATATAATGTTTTCTTATAAGAATGAACGACTCTAAATGAATACAACGTTTTCTTATAAAAATGAACAACTCTAAAGAAATATAATAATTTCTTATAAGAATGAATGAGTCTAAAGGAACATAACGTTTTCTTATAAGAATGAACGAGTCTAAATGAATATAATGATTTCTTGTATGAATGAACGATTCTAAAGAAATACAATGATTTCTTATTAGAATGAAGCATTATAAAAGAATATAACGTTTTCTTATAAGAATGAACGACTCTAAAGAAATATAACGTTTTCTTATAACAATGAACGATTCTAAATGAATTTAACGTTTTCTTATAAGATTGAACGACTCTAAATGAATATAACGTTTTCTTATAAGAATGAACGACTCTAAAGGAATATAACGTTTTCTTATAAGAATGAACGACTCTAAATGAATAAAACGTTTTCTTATAAGAATGAACGACTCTAAAGGAATATAACGTTTTCTTATAAGAATGAACGACTCTAAATGAATATAACGTTTTCTTATAAGAATGAACGACTCTAAAGGAATATAACGTTTTCTTATAAGAATGAATTATTCTAAAGAAATATAATGATTTCTTATTAGAATGAATGATTCTATAAAAATATAACGTTTTCTTATAAGAATGAATGGTTCTAAAGAAATATAACGATTTCTTATTAGAATGAACGATTCTAAAGAAATATAACATTTTCTTATAAGAATTAATTATTCTAAAGAAATATAATGATTTCTTATAAGATGAACGACTCTAAAGAAATATAACGTTTTCTTATAAGAATGAACGATCTAAATGAATATAACATTTTCTTTATAAGAATGAACGACTCTAAAGCAATCTAATGATTTCTTATAAGAGTGAACGACTCTAAAGGAATATAATAATTTCTTATTAGAATGAACGACTCTAAAAAAATATAACGTCATGAAAGATTTTAAAGAAATATAACGAGTTCTTATAAGTGAATGATTCTAAAGTAATATAACGATTTCATATAAGAATGAACGATTCTAAAGTAATATAATGTTTTCTTATAAGTATGAACGATTTTAAAGTAATATATAGTTTTCTTATAAGAATGAATGATTCTAAAAGAATATAACGTTTTCTTATAAGAATGAACGATTCTAAAGAAATATAATGATTTCTTATAAAAATGAACGATTCTAAAGGAATATAACTTTTTCTTATAAGAATGAACAACTCTAAGGGATACGTTTTCTTATTAGAATGAACGACCCTAAAGGAATGTAACGATTTCTTATAAGAATAAAGGATTCAAAAGGAATGTAATGATTTCTTATAAGAATTAAGAATTCTAAAGAAATTTAATGATTTCTTATTAGAATGAACGATTCTAAAGGAATATAATCAGTTCTTATAAGAATGAATGACTCTAAGGAAATGTAACGATTTCTTATGAGAATGAAGGATTCAAAAGGAATGTAACGTTTTCTTATAAGGATGAACGATTCTAAAGGAATGTAAAGATTTCTTATAAGAATGAACGATTCTAAAAGAATATAACGTTTTCTTATAAGAATGAGCGATTCTAAAGAAATATAATGATTTCTTATAAAAATGAACGATTATAAAGGAATATAACTTTTTCTTATAAGAATGAACGACCCTAAGGGATTATAACATTTTCTTATTAGAATGAACGACTCTAAAGGAATATAACGTTTTCTTATAAGAATGAACGACTCTACAGGAATATAGCGATTTTAAAGAATGAACGATTTCTTTAGAGTCATTCTTTTAGGGTTTAGGGTTTAGGGTTTAGTCGTTCATTCTAAAGGAAAATGTTATACCATGATATTTCTACATAAATTTATTGTTTATAATATTATAGTTTTAAATTAATAACTAAGATTCATATTATTAATGGTTACATTTTATTATATTATAATAATTATAAAACCAAATTTCTTATGGTTCATAATTAATATTTATAATATGACAAAATAATTTTGTAACTTTTTAATATGATCTTATACTTATATACAAAATTTATAACATTTAAAATGTTATTATAACTTTAAGATATTTTAAATATTTTATCATATTAAAGAAAAAATATATTTTATCCTTTATAAAAAATGAGGGATATTACATCGATTCAGAAGTAATATAATGATTTCTTATTGGAATGAAATAATTTAAAGCTTGTCATGGGCAGTGTCTTTTACAAAATGAATGAGTTATGTTTATAGATCATCCCAAATTATATTTCAACCCCAAATAAGCCTGGGAAACGGTTAGAAATAATGTTTTCATAAACCAAATTATTTTATAAAACTAATCATGTGGCTCAATAGCTAGTCTATTTTTATAAAATACATATGCCAATAATAAATCTCTTAAAACTATATGATAAAATACCTTAGATTATATAAATTAAAGGCTAAAACCGGACCCTTTTACCATATTCTAATCCTTCTTTTACCCGGTTCGAATTAATCTAAGTCGACATGAAATTATTATTTAAAAAATAATAAATTATACAAAAAGCATATATTATAGCTTCATAAAATCATAAAAATGATAAGAGTTACGAAATCGGTTTATTTACATTTTTATGAACCCTAAAACAAGGTGAACCGGACAATTTTAATTAAAATCGAAAAAAAAACGAAACAAGTTGAAGATGATTTTGTCACGCGGGAGAAATTAAATACAACTCTTTCCCTTTTAAGTTTGAAAGAGTGGCTAGCATAACTGGTTCGGGTGTCTTTGGGTGTTTAGGTTGTGAGAGGTTGTGGGTTCTACTCTTGGGGATAGCAATCCCCCATTTTTTTTACAACCTTCCTTTTTCACTTATATAAATCTAGAATGGAGATTCATTTGTTAGAAATGAATTTTTTTTCCAACCTTCCCTTTTCACTTATATAAATCTAGAATGGAGATTCATTTGTTAGAACGAAATGAAAAACTCCTGACTAATCTCAAGAACTCGTGGCTAATATTGTGGTTGTTTTTGTAGATTTCTCACGAAATGAAGAACTCGTGGCTAATCTCAAGAACTCGTGGCTAGTCTTGTGGTTGTTTCTGTAGATTTCTCACGAAATGAAGAACTCGTGGCTAATCTCAAGAACTCGTGGCTAGTCTTGTGGTTGTTTCTGTAGATTTCTCACGAAATGAAGAACTCGTGGTTAATTTCGTGACTATTTTTGTAGTTTTTTCCAAACAAACAAAGTTAGACATGAAATGAAGAACTTTTCTATCCTTAATAAAAAAAACTCATTAATTTGCGTCATATTGGCCACAAACTTAGAATTGAATCTACATACGCAAGTCAATCGCGGCAATATAGCCGCAACACATATTTGTATGGTTATATGACCACAAACTTATAATCGAACTTAGCTGCGTGATTATTTCGCGACAATGTTCCCATAAATTTAGAACCGAATTTAGCTTCGTAATATATTCGCGTCAATATAGCTCCAACTTTATCCACAACCAATATTTTCATGGCTATATGGGCACAAACTTAGAATCGAACTTAGCTGCATGATTATTTCGCGACAAATTTGCCATAAATTTAGAACCGATTTTATCTTCGTAATATGTTCGCGTCAATATGGCCACAACTATAGCCACAACCTATAATTTCATGGCTATATGGCCACAAAATTAGAATCGGACTTAGCTGTGTGTTTATTTCGCGACAATATTCCCACAAATGTAGCACCAACCGTGAATTTCATGGGTAAACAGTCAGAAAATTTGAGATTTGTGGGAGATGTTGTGGCAGTTTCCCGCAAACTTACCCACACAAGATATTCCTGGCTATAATTTCCTGGTTATATGCGCGTTTTCTAGTAGTGTGATAGGGTTCTTTCTCCATCAATCTGGATCCCTTTCTTTTACTTTCTCCATCTTCTCATAGCAATGCTACTTCACATTGTAAGGGAAGCTCCTAGGGTTTTCAGTCTAACCATTTGGGGTGCAATTGGGATGTCTTCCAATTAGAGATCTTCGAATGCGGTGGAAAATTATTCGGTGATGAGTGTATAAGAAGATGATTTGTGAAATTGAACAAGATGCCATAGATGTCATCGCCTTTGCCACACCTGCTGCAATAGTATGTTAGATCCAAGAGCTAGAGTTAAGGTTCAGAGACTTGATATAGGTGACAACAAAGGAGGGAGTCAGTGGTGTGGAGTGCACCCCATAATTTGCCTCTCGATACACGTGACGGAATTGGATAAAGTCGGGTTCATTATTCATTACACAAAGGAGTATGCTACTGCTACAAGTAAGTTTTCTTGCCCTGAGCTTGTCCATTCCAAGTTTATGCAGGATGTTACTTGGGAAGTGCCAAACGAAGGGTGGGTTAAAGTGAATATCGACGGTTCGGTGAGGTGCGGAGGCATGGCGGTTGTTGGCAGGGTCATCAGTGATCATTATGGTCAGTGGGTTTGTGGCTTCTCTCACCACATTGGTGCTTGCATTGTTCCAATGGAGAAGCTTCGGGGGATCTTTGATGGGGTCAACATTGCTTGGGAAAAGGGCTTCCGACGAATCATCGTGGAATCAGACTCCCAACTTGTGATTGGCCTGCTCAAGTCGCGGATGAAGAGTAGCCATCCGTTGTTCAGCCTGGTAAGTCAATGCCAAGGCTTTGTTAGTAGGGATTGGACTATCTAATTCCGTCACGTGTATCGAGAGGCAAATTTGGTTGCGGATTGTCTCGCGTCTCTTGCTTTTTCCTTTCCGTTAGGTTTGCATGTATTTTGTGCCCCTCCCGAGGGGATTAATTTACTGCTTTTTGATGATGTAAGAGGTCGGGCTATCCCCCGTTTGATGACTACTTATCCCTTTTTTATTATTAATAAAACGCTCCCTTGAGGAGTCGGAGAGTGTCACCTCTCCTTCTACCAAAAAAAGCCTTAGCTCAACGAGGAGAGAGAAAAATCGTAAAAGTGGAAGACTACGTGAGGCTCAACGACAACATCAATTGAGGATCTGACTTGCACTTTGCTATGTGCCTAATAAAACAAAAAAAATTATAAACATGTAATTAGAAACTCAATATATGTTTTATGGTGCAAATTCCTCTTTTTTTTTAATTTTTAAGCTATGCGTCCACTATTCTAAAAATCACCGCCTAGATTCGTCTAGGCCCTGCCTAGGTGATAGAAGTTTCTACAAGCCTAGTCTTCCAGTCCGTCTAGAAGAGTGCCTAGTCCGTCTAGGCTCCCGTTTTAGACGCCTAGGCATTAGGCGATCCCTCTTCGCTTAGAGACCGCCTATGTTTTTTAGAACATTGAATGTTAACCATATTTAGATTACATTTATTCTAGGAGAATCATATCTTTTATATTATCCTAGAACAGTTAATCTTATTATGGTTACTCTCCTTGTATAAATATCTTACTTTCCACTTCAATAAAATTACACAATCAATTATACAAAATATCTCTCTCTATATGGTATCAGCCTAAAACATCCTAGGCATGTTCATTCTTTTTCTCGTCCATTCCCATGGCAGATTCGTCCTCTGTTCTTCCCAATCCTCTCATACCTTTAGAACCATTCATTGTTGTTCAACTTCCAAGCATAGTAAAACTTACTCCCACAAATTATGGTGGATGGAAGACTCAACTTCAAGCCACTTTGGAAGGTTACGACCTCTTTTCGTTTGTCAATGGGTCACATGTTCTTCCACCAGCCACTATACAAAACACAGAGAATGTCTCTCGACCTCTTCCCAATCCCGCTCACCAAACATGGAAACAACAAGATCATCTATTGTATGGTGCAGAGTTAGGAACCTTATCTTAATCGGTTCTCTCTTTAGTGACCTGAGCAACAACTACAAAAGAGATATTGGATATCCTCAAACAAACATATGCGTCTGCCTCACGCGCTCACATTAAACAAATCAAATACAAAATTAATCATGCTGAAAAAGGACTCGATCTATCGTTGAGTACATGCAATCCATGCGTGAATCGGCTGATTTACTTGCCTCCTTGGATTCTCCTCTTAAGAAGGATGATTGCACTGATCACATTCTTAAAGAACTTGATGAGTCTTACAAATCAATCATGGATAGTGTCAACATGCGTGATACCCCTTTTCCTTCGAAGAGCTTCATGAAAAACTTATTATTCATGAACTTCGATTGACGCAAGCATCCAAAACGGAAAGCTCAGTGACTGCGCTTACTGCCCAATCTAAGTCCGGGAAAAACAAAGGTAAGTCTTCTAATTCTCAATCTCATTGGCATCAATCCAGTCACTCCACACAAGCCTCATCCAATCCACAAAATTGGCCAACAAACCAACTTGCTTCATCCAATTCAGCTTCCTCACCCAACAATCAATGCCTTACCAACCCAAACCCTTTAAAGGCAAATGTCAGTGGTGTTAAGGCCAAGGACAAGTGATGTCTCATTGCCAAAAACTCAAGGTCGAGTATCCCAATCTCTCTCTACCCTCGTCCAACCATTTTCCTGTCACCCCATATGTGTCGCAAGCCAATATGGCCATCCACAATCTCAACCGTAACCAATGACTCTTCGATAGTGGGGCATCTTACCACATTACTCAAGACCTCTCCAATCTCTCAATGCATCATCCATATATCGGACCTTATGAACTCGTAGTAGGAAATGGATCTGGATTGCTAATTTTAAACCAAGGTTCTCTTTCTTTACAAACTTCAAAACATAATTTCAAGTTGTCTCAAGTTCTTGATGTTCCTCAAATTTCCAAAAATATTCTTTTCGTTTCAAAGTTTACTAAGCAAACTAATCTCGGTGTTTTGTTTTTGGCTGATTGTTTTCATGGGAAGGATCTAGCAACGTCTGAAAAAATTCTTAAAGGACCATGCATTAATGGTGTTTACATGTGGCTTCATTGTTCTCATATGCTCCATTATGTCAATCTTCAACCTTCGGCTCTTTAGGACCACAAACTTGGGCGCCCATCATCAGAAGTTTTTTATTTTCTAGCTAGAAAGTTTAATTTGTCAAAACGATCGTACAAGCAATCTAGTTGCATTTCATTTCAAACTAATAAGAGCCACAAGCTCCCATTTAGTCATTCTACTATTGTTTGTACTCATCCTCTTGAAATAATCTACTCTGATTTATGGTCTTCGCCTATTTTATCTAATGAAGGATTTCAATATTATGTTGTATTTGTCGATCATTTCACGAGATATACTTGGCTATTTCCCTTGAAAAATAAGTCTAATGTCAAAAATGTGTTTCCTGAGTTCCGTCTCCTTATAATTTTTTTTTAAAAAACCGCATATAAATTGTTTATACAACTAATGGAGGAGAATATATAGGTTTAAGACCTTTTTTAAATAAAATTGGAATTTCTCATTTCACATCTCCTCCACACACACTTGAGCATAACGGAATCTCTAAATGGAAACACAGACATATTGTTGAAATCGGTTTAGCTTTGTTAAATCACTCCATTTACCAAACTCGTTTTCGGCATATGGTTTTCGACATGTTATTTATCTCATAAATCGTTTTCCTTCTCAAGCAATGAGTAATGAGACTCCACATTTTAAACTCCTTAATCAAACCTTTGATTATTCAAAACTGAGAAGCTTTGGTTGTCTTTGTTTTCCTTGGATTAAACCTTATAATTCACACAAATTGCAATCTCGTTCAATTTCATGTGTTTTCCTAGGTTACTCCTTAACTCAAAGTGCATTCCAATTCTTGATCCTACTACAAGTCGAATCTATGTGTCCCGCCATGTTCGATTCCTGGAGAACGAGTTTCCGTATCAAACCCTTACCAAATCTTCCATTTCAACTCCATTGGAAAATTCAAACGTGGGATTATCTTCTATCCCCACCCAACCGATTTCCTTTCCTATATTATCTTCTACTCCAAATCAACCAAATCCCACAAATCAAGCAGGATCAATCCCAAGCCACACTCCCTCGTTTGATTCTTTCCATAATACAATCACACCCCACATATCTTCACCCTCTCTTTCCAATCAATATCAAATTCATCCTCTCTCTCCAATTTCAACTCCTAATCTTACTTCCTCTCTTAATCTGCCAACGTTCCCATCTAATACAAACGTGGAAAACTAACCTAACCACCTCTCACATTTAACTTTTAATACCCTACCCTCCACCTCAACCAAATCTGACCCCACCACCATTTCGCACCGCCCCTCTCATCTTAGAAAACCCTAACCCTAATTCACTCCAAAATACACAAAACCCTAACCCAAATGAGACATCTCAACCCCTAGCCCCACAAAATCCTCTTCCTATGCCTCCTCCTAATCCAAATCCGGATGTTCCCAGTCCACCCTCTCCTTATGGAGTGGTCACGTGTTCCAAGAACAACATCCGAAAACCCATACAGAAATTAAATCTCAATGCCCAAGTCCTGCCTCCAAAAGAGCCTAAAACCATTTTACAAGCTCTAAAAGACCCTGACTGGAGACTTGCAATGCAAACTGAGTATGATGCACTTTGTTCCAATCAGACTTGGAATTTAGTACCCGCTAATCCGAGCCATAAACTTGTTGGTTGCAAATGGGCATTTCGCATCAAATATCTCCCCGATGGCAAGATAGACCGTTACAAGGATCATTTGGTTTCTAAGGGCTTCCATCAACGTGAAGGGCGTGACTACTCCGAAACGTTTAGTCCGGTTATCAAGCCGGTTAATGTTCAGTTGATTCTCACTATTGTCGTCTCTCAAAGGTGGTGTTTGCGTCAACTTGACGTTAA
This sequence comes from Fallopia convolvulus, assembly GCA_964016875.1. Classification (NCBI taxonomy): domain Eukaryota; kingdom Viridiplantae; phylum Streptophyta; class Magnoliopsida; order Caryophyllales; family Polygonaceae; genus Fallopia; species Fallopia convolvulus. Next base: position 22,546,475 of record OZ024736.1, read on the forward strand.
CAACGCCTTTCTTTAAGGAACTTTACAAGAGGAGGTGTTCATGTCCTAACCTCCGGGATTTGTTGATAAGAACCAACCGTCACACGTGTGTCATCTCAACAAAGAGATCTATGGTCTCAAACAAGCTCCGAGGGCATGGTACACCGAATTGAAAACATACTTGCAGCTAATTAGGTTCCGCAAGGCCATATCAGATTCGTCACTTTTTCTCTATAAGCATTATGGTGTCACAATCTATCTTCTTGTGTATGTTGACGATATCATCGTCATGGGAAATTCTTCAAGCTCGGTTGATCATCTTATTCAAAAGCTAGCAAAAAATTCTCCATCAAGGATCTTGGTAACCTCTCTTATTTTCTTGGTGTCAAAGTCTTGCCTTGTCCTTTAGGGCTCTTTTTGTTACAATGAAAGTATATCCTAGATGTTCTTGACAAGGCCGAGATGACTGATGTCAAACCAGTCTCCACGCCTCTCACAATCGAGCTGTTGCGCAAGGATTCTGGTGATGTTATCCCAAGCCTAATCGACTACAGAGTTCTAACTGGTAGTCTTCAATATCTCTCGCTTACTAGACCATATGTGGGGTATGCCGTTAACAAACAATCTCAATACATGCAATGCCCAAAATCTGATCATTGGCAAGATCTAAAAAGATTACATAGGTATCATCTTGGAACATCTAATCATGGCATCACAATCTCTACGGTAGTCTCGCCGGCCCTCCATGCCTTCTCGGACGCCGATTGGGTTGGGAAGTGGGAACCATGATGAGTTTGCTTCTACCACAAGTTACATTCTATACTATGGTAAAACCCCTATTTCATGGAGTTCACACAAATAAAACTCCGCTGCTAGATCATCGACTGAAACGGAATATAAGGCATTAATTAGCAGACACAACATCCGAGCTACTATGGGTGTGTTCACTGTTTTATGAACTCGGTATTCTAGTCTCATCCAAACCTGTCATTTATTGTGACATAAAGGAGCTCTGTATCTAAGTTCAAATCCAGTGTTCCACTCTCGTATGAAGCACATAGCTATTGCCTACCATTTCATCCGGGATAATGTGCAAAAAGCTCATCTTTGAGTGCAACATGTATCAACAAAGGAGCAATTGGCTGACATCCTCACAAAACCTTTGCTTCGCCCTCGGTTTGCTGATATCTTGTGCAAGCTCGGCCTTACCCAAAAAGGTCATCCAGCTTGAGGGGACATGTTAAGCATATTTAGATTACATTTATTCTAGGAGAATCATATCTTTTATATTATCCTAGAATAGTTAAACTTATTATGGTTACTCTCCTTGTATATATACCCTACTTTCTACTTCAATAAAATTAAACAATTAATTATACAAAATATCTCTATAGTGTATCAGTCTTTGCTAGAAAAATTGTTTATTAAGCTTACAGTTAATAAGGAAGGTCGTAGATGAGGGAGTGCAAAGAGTGCTATTGCATCGGACTCCATTTAGTCTTTTTTATAAAATATTTAAAATAGCAGTATAAAAATTAAGTAAAATCAGTTTATTATAGTGGTTAAGGCCTTACATTTGTATAAGTAGGCCATAGTTCGAGTCCCACAACCAACCCTTTATATGTTTTCATTAGTTTGTACTTGTATATTTTGATAAATTTTCTACTTTTATAAAAAAAATTGCACAGGGCCCCTAAAAATAATAATAAGCATATTTTGTCCAACGATTTCTTAGGAGAAAGGGGAGTGATACGGTGACACTGAGTGTAAGAATTTTTTTACATGGAGAATACGTGGAGTTTTAATAATTGTACACGTTAACTCATCTGATAAAATAAAACTTGGATATGAAAAAAGTCATATGCCCCACACAATCTGGATTTACCATTAAACCCTCCTATCTCTTTTGTTTTTGAAATACGGACATCTATTTTCAGCCGGTCCGAATCCCACCACCTTCACTCGCCGACTCCGTCATCGCCACCTCCACGTCCCCACTTAGTGTCGTCGAAGTCGTTTGCCACAACATCTTCAAAGTATGGAAGATATGTACAAAACTGATTTAACTATTGAGCTCTCATCTTCCATTAATCAAAGATGGAATTAATATCCTTCCCCACCTCCGCTCGTTGGCTCGCCACCAACCCCACCGCTACTCCCCAAATCCCACACCTTTCAGATCCGGAATTTGTGGAAGAAGAATTTCAGATCTGGAATTTAGAGTTTACAAAATCCAATTGGGGTTTTTCACTAATTCGCCAAAAATAACTAGTTTTGAAGAAGGTGAGAGAGGACTAACGTCGACGGTGACGGTGGTAGTAGCCGGAAAAGGCTGCGACTCCGTGGTGGTGGCAATGGTATCACCCTAATTTTAGATCTGGGACATGGTCGATGACGAGAGTAGTGATGACGTACATACTTGGGCGGCCGGAGATGGCTGGATGGGCAGAGCGGGATGGAGAGGCCCTTTTGAAAGCCACGATACATGCAGGCACAAGGTGAATTTTGAACGGAGGAGGCAGCCATGGAGATTTGAGCAGAGATGGAGAAGTATTGATATTTCACTTTTCAGTGTAAGAAAAAATGATACACGCTGTGTTTTTTTGGTCAGAGAGAGCCGGGCTCTCAAGCAAACTAAAAGAAACAAGATTACATGGCAATAAGGCGGGGGGTAGCCCTGCCTCGAATGTCCTCCAAAATAAGGTCTCCTATGCAATCGGGGGGGGGGGGGGTCAGTCAAAGGGTGGAGACCCAAAGGGTAGGAGTATGCTAGGTTGGCGAGGGAGTCGGCAACGCGGTTCGCTTCCCTGTAGACATGGCATAGCCGAACGTTCCAGTTCCTACTGAGATAGCCTTGGCACTCAAGGACCAGGCTGGCTAGGGGGTGGTTGGGGCTGATGGTGTTTTGTATAAGGTGGATCGCTAGTCTGGAGTCCGACTCAACTATAACATTGCGGTGGCCTCTATCCCAAGCAAGGCGAAGCCCGTTGCGGATGCCCCACAATTCCGCGTTTGGTACCGTGCACTGTCTAATGTTGTGGACCAATCCTCCGTCCCACATGCCATCACTTGTGCAAATGATCCCTGCTGCTGTTGCATTGTTGTCCTTGTTTACTGCCCCGTCGGTATTGATCTTCACCCAACCACGGCTTGGCTTTCCCCAGGCGATTTGGGCATGTGTTTTGTTAGGTTTTGGGCCCTGGTTGTGAGTCTTGGCCCAAGCTTCCCTATATTCAACAACCCTATCTTCGATAAATCTTCTTGCAAAGGGCGAGGGGTCAACTCTATTGAAAACTTTGTCGTTCCTGGCTTTCCAAATCCACCACAGGCTGATAGCAAACATCGATGCCCATTGACCTGCACCGACTATCTCTGTATTTGTGAGGAGGTTAGCCCTTAACCATGCAGTGAAGGGCATCTCGAAGAATTCTTCTCTTTGCATTGGGATCGCCATGGTTTCCCAAAGGCTCTTCACCGTGGGGCAATCACAGAAGAGGTGGCTGGGGGATTCTGAGGTGGCGTCACACTTTGGGCAGTTGGGGTTGTCGGTCATGTGTCGCCTTCTTCTTTCCTCGTTGGTGAGGATTGCTCCTTTGGTTGTGAGCCATATAAACGTGCGAATTCTTTCCGGGGTTTGGAGCTTCCAAATTGCTTTGTATATGTCCCTATCTGTCCAGGAGGTTGGGATGGCCCCACTTGCAATCTGATACACCGTCTTGATGGAGTAATCACCATTAGGCGTTAGTTGCCAACTCAATTCATTGGCCCGGTGGCTGTCCTCCGTGATGGTTGTCGATGCGATCTTCATTAGGATACTGGTCGGTAGCAGGGGTGACAAGACGGTCCAATTCCACCCCTGACCATCAACCCAAAGCTCTTTTGCTGTCATCTCATGAATTTGCTCGTCAATGGGGTTCAAGGCTGTCATGTTGAGCGGGTTATCATCGATCCAGACGTCACTCCAGAAGTTGATTGTGTGCCCATTCCCCAAATTCCATCTGCTGCCATTCACAATCACTTTTTGTACCCCCTGTTTCAGGCTTCTCCAGACGTGTGAGGGGGCTGCTACGGTCATTGCATTGCTCCTAATGTACTTTGCCCTGAGGACTCTACACCACATGCTATCACCGCCATTCAAGAACCTCCATCCGAGTTTGCCAATGAGGGCTTGGTTCAGGCTACACATCGATCTTATTTCGAGTCCGCCTTGGTCCTTGGGTTTACAAACTTCCTTCCATGCAACGAGGTGAGCCTTCTTGTTGTGGTCCCATTCCCCCCATATAAAGGATCTTGTGAGTTGGTCAATTTTATGGCAAATAGAGGTCGGGAGGCATACAGTGCCCATCGTGTACACTGGAATCGAGGACAAGACTGATTTTGCCAAGGTAATTCTTCCCGCGAAGCTTAGGTGCTTGCTTCTCCAACCTGCTAGTTTGTTGTTGATTTTTTCGATCAAGGGTTGGAACGTCTCCTTGGACACCCTCTTGTGGAGTACATGCATCCCTAAGTAGCTTCCCAGATCGCATGTGACTTCAAACCCGCTTTTCCTCCTCAACATCTCAATGGTTTCATCTTTGGTGTTTTTGGACACATAGAGTTTTGATTTGGTGGTGCTAATTTTCTGACCCGAGCTTCTACAAAAGGTGTCGAGACATTTCTGGATGACATCCAGCTGTTCGGCCGATGCTTCCGCCATAAGTACTATGTCGTCGGCGAAGAACATGTGTGAAAGCTCCGGTCCTTGCCTCGAGAGTTTGATTGGCTTCCACTCCTTCCTCTACACCCGTTGTTGGATCATTTGGCTGAGTCTCTACATGCATAGAACAAAGAGATACGGGGAGATCGGGTCTCCCTGTCGTAACCCCCGGGTTGGTTTGAAGCTTTCCGTTGTTTCACCGTTCCACAACAGCTTCATGGTTGGTGTCTCGATGCACTCCTTGATTAATTTCGTCCATCTAAGTGGGAATCCAGCTTCCATCAGGGTGTCCTCGATAAAATCCCACTGAAGCCTATCGTATGTCTTCTCCAAGTCGATTTTCAAGAGCATCCATCCCTTCCGGCCTTGCTTCTTTCGCATCGAGTGCACAATCTCTTGCATAATAACAATATTATCAGTTATGTATCTTCCTGGGAGAAAACTCGACTGCATAGGACTAATAAGCAAGTGAAGGAGGGGTCTAATCCTGTTCACTAAGATTTTAGTGATTAATTTGTAGAGGACGTTGCATAGGCTTATGGGCCTGAATTGGATTATGATCTCCGGTTTGGTAATCTTCGGCATCAGGACAATTAAGGTGTTGTTGAGGCCCTCGGGAAGCTTGGCGGTCTCGAAGAATCTCCTAACAAAGGACTCGATTGAGGATCCAATGATGTCCCAGCAATGGTGGTAGAAGAGGGCTTGGTATCCGTCTTCTCCTGGCGCCTTATTCGCCCCCATTTGTTTTATTTCCATCTTTGTCTCCTCGTCTTGGAAAGCTTTATCTAGTCTGGCCCAATCATCCTCTCTCAGTCTTGGGAAGAGACCTCGGGTTGCTCTTATGTCGGTTTTTTCGCTCTTTGGTAGCTCGTAGAGCTTTGTGAAGTAGTCAATGGCCATTCTTTCCATGGTGTTTCTATCTTCAACCATGATTCCCTCATTATTCCTTAAAGCTTCCACTTTGTTATGTCTCCGTCTTATCACCGTAGATATGTGAAAGTATGATGTGTTCCGGTCTCCTGAGGCCAGCCATTGCTCGCGTGATTTTTGGAACCACAAGGTCTCCTCTTGCTCAAGAGTGCGGTGAAGTTCAGCATGGACTTCTGATTGTAGGAAAAGAAGTCTTTGTGATACACCTCTGCTGAGTGCTTTCTGGATACCTGTGATTCTAGCTATAAGCCTCCTTTTTCTAGTGTGTATATTACCAAAGGTGTTGTGGTTCCAGGCTCGGAGTTCCTCCCTGAGGTTGGCCAGAGCCTCGGTTGTCTCCAGGGTGTTATTCCAACCTTGAGCCACAAGTTCCTTGAACTGCGCATGGTTGAGCCAGGCTGCTTCAAATCGAAAGGGTCGTCAGCTTCTATTCACCGGGTTTTTAGGCTCCAACTTGAGGACCAACGGAGCATGGTCAAAGCTGAGGGTAGCGAGGTGATAGACACGTGCCTCCGGCCATTCAAGTCTTCCCGTTTCGTTGACGAAGATCCTATCCAGCCGCTTAGCTATCCAAGTATTGGTAGCTAGACCTCTGGTCCAAGTGAAAGCTGGGCCAGTGAAGCCCATGTCCACCATCCCTGCGTTGTTGACCCACCTTTGGAATGAGTCCGTGTCGGGTGAGAGTAGGCCCGAACCTCCTTGGCGTTCAGCAGTATTTAGGATGCAATTATAGTCCCCACCCACAAAGAGTGGTTCTTTTATTTGGCTTGTTTTCTGTTGTAGGTCCACCCAAAATTGGCGCCTACGCCGGGGGGTTGGCGGGGCGTACAGTACAATAATATGGACCTCATGGCCACCAATGGTAACCAGGGAGTGGATGAAGTGCTCATGGGTTTGGATTACTTTGAGTTTTAATTTGTTCTCGTTCCAGAGAAGCCAAATCCCCCCTGAAAACCCGACCGCTTCAATTATGTGTTGGTGCGTGAAGTTCATCCTTTGGCAAATCCGTTGCGCTTTCTCTCCTGAGACTTTGGTTTCAAAGAGTGCGAGGATGTCAATATTATGATTCTTTAGGAAGTACCTGATTGCTCGGCGGAACCCACCCTTGGCAGCTCCGCAACAGTTCCATAATAGGCAATCATGGAGACTTGACAGATGGGTGTGGCAAACTTTAAGCATGCTTATTGATTGCCGGTAGGCAATCTCTCCTCGATCACCATCATCGTCTCATCTGTCTGAGGTACCTCGCTTTGGGTTTGGTGGTGACCTGGCGGTGGGTTGGCGTCTTGGTTGTGTCCTGGTCCTCGTTCCCTTGTTTCGTGTCCTAATTGAGAAGTCTGGTGTCTATCTTCTCTTGGATTGGGGCTTGTAGGCGATGGTGTGGATTGGTTTTGTGTGCTCATAATGATGAGGCCCAGGTTTTGTGTTTGTTGTTGGGCCCCTCCATTTGAGCTCACCCCTTCCTCCTTCTCTTCATTACTTCTCTGCCTTTTTCCAAGCCCAATTGTAGTGGTATCCTGCGGCCCAAATGGCCCAAAAATCCCTTTTTTCCTTTGAGATTGACCTAGCTTTCTTCCTGGCTTCTTCTTTCCAGAGCTAGACGACACTCCCATCTTGAAACTTGTCTCCTGGTTTTGGTTTTGACCATTCTGATTTTGCTCTTTTTGTATTTGCGCCGGCTTCTTGACTTCAGAAGCCTCCCTTCTGTCGCTTTTTGGACCTTGAGTACTCTCTGTAACGGCTTTTTCCTCCTCTGTCCTAGGTAGCGTGTCCTGTTCATCTGTAGCCTTTTTGTCTGCATCTTCCTGTAGCACTGCAAATTTGCTTTTGGTGTTCTCCTTGGTTGTCGTGCTTGTTCCCGACTTGTCCTTGCTCTTCTCCGGTCGCCGGCGTCGGCGTGGGGCGTTCATCCAGGGTCCATAGGCTTCAATGGACGTTCCTGATGGTCCCCCTTTCTCCGTTGTACCGGTCGCCAAATTTGCTGGTTTCGTCGGAGTCTCACTCTGCCCTGAGTCCTGCTTTCCTTCATGGTCTGCACGTTTTCCCGGTGGGCATTGTGGCGCTAGGTGGCCGTACCTTCCACACTTGAAGCAGATGAGTTGCAAACCCTCATATTCCAAGAAGTACCTTGTGCCGTTGATGTGGACGGAGCCCTTTAAAGGTTTTGTAAGATCGACTTCAACGCACACCCGGGCATATCTTCCTCTGTTGGAGAAAAGGGTCTTTGTGTCCACCTTCAAGGGTCTACCGATTCCCGCCGCAATCCTGAGTAGTACCCCTTCCTCATAGAGCATAATTTGGAGTTTGGCGACTCTGACCCACGCCGGCGAGGTGGTTATTATGTCGGTTTCTGGGTTAAATTCAGGTGACCATGCTTTGATGATAAGGTAGTGACCGAAGACCATCCATGGTCCTCCTGATATAGCGTGGATATAGTCTCTCTCTGTTTCGAAGCGGACGATGTAGTAGCCGTTGGGGAGATCTACCAGGCTCATCTTCCCAACCGGCCTCCATAGCTTGCATATGAAACAAAGCCTCCTAGGATCTTGAAAATCAGTGAAGATCTCCAAACCGACGCTAGTGCACTCAGGACTTCAGGGGCTATAGCAATTGCAGGGTCTTCGTTCTCCCCTTTCGGGAAGGAGATGCTGATTCTGTTTTCCAGGAATTCCGGCGCCACTGTCGGTCTCTGTTGGCCTTTCTCTCCCGTTACCATCTCTTTCCAGGTTCGCGGTGGGTCCGGTGGTTTTACTGGTGGAGGGGGGTGCTGGGCCCCATCGGTGTTCATGTTATCCGGTAGTGGCTGCGTTTCCGGGACTGACTCCGGTGTGTTCTCCATCTGTAGAATTCTTATATTTATGATACACGCTGTGTAAGTGCACACTTTTCCGGAGTGAGGACTTAGGTCGGTGTTACATGGGATTAAAGGGAGCCACGGCCAAATTTGTCTTACTTTCATTGGACTAAACCCCTGATTTGGGCTGTAGGGTAGGTTAATTAGTACATATTTTTTAGATTATCATCTTCGAGAAAGGAAAAAGGGCAGCTTAATCAATATCAGTGCCACCGCTAGCTTTACACACGTAGCCTAAATAAGTCGACCTTTTTATAGCCTGTATCTCCCTCCACTTTAATTACCTTTTGGTAAACCTTTCCCTCTATGCCTCCATCTATATCTCTGTAACCTTCAAAGTTCAAACTTCAAGTCGTAGTGGGTACATTAACACTTGGAGTAATAAATTATTTAATTATAGTATATCATACGGTATTACCAAAGTTTACACTATTATAAAAAGAATCTAATGGCTCAATGGCTAAAAGTAAGTTTTTTTTCCAATCAAATATACGTGTAGATCCAAGTTGAGATTCTTGAATAATTTAACGCATTATGGAGAAAGCTTAATTATCAAAATCACGTTTTTGTTTTATGCTTTAATAAGAAATGCTGATTAACAAAAACACTAAAAAAAAGTAATTTCGAATTTTTTTAAAAAGAAAGAAAGTGTTATAACATGTACCCTTTCTAGAAAGGAACATGAACGAAAGTGAAAGCGTTGAAGCAAAGCGGCAATCACACGGTGACACGGCACACTGAAACGTCCGAGTCAACTCACTGCCGAAACGCCAACGACAAAACGGCCTCCTTTCTCTTTACACATTTTTCGTAACAGTTCTTTACTGTATTTCCTTTTTTCTTCCCTCTCTTCAATTACTAAAATCTCCATTCGAACGCCATTGCAATCGATCTTCTTGATCTCTCCAATGGCGGGAATTAGATCCAATTCTCACTCTCATCTCTCCTCCTCCTCTTCTTCTTCTTTCCACTTCACATCGAGGCTTCTTCTGATCCTCACCTTTCTCCCCCTCTCTCTCGCCATCTTCGCCTTCTTCCTCCAATGGCGAGGCGGTTTCAGCGATCCTATCGCCCTCTCGTCTCCCGACAGTCTCCCGTTTCCCGGTATGCAACGCTCTGCCTCTCACTCCGTCAACCGTACTGCCTCTGGCGCCGGCGGCGATTGCGGCCGGACTGCCGAGGAATTATTGAGTCGGAAATCGTCGCCGGTGTTTCCCTATTTCAGGGATTGGAGATTTAATTATAACGATTCTACACTTAGGCCCAAGGTATGATTTCGTCAGTATTTGGCAAATTCTAATCGAAACGTTTTTTTTTTTTGAATTTCTTTTTCCCCTTTATCGTCGGAAACGTACGAATTTACTCTAGACAGATTGTAGTGATGCTCTCTGCTTCGTGTTTCGTTTCGCTCAAGAAACAAAGGACTATGCCAAGTCTGCCCCCACAGCTGATCAATTTGTAGTTCCAAATTTGTGCCAAAAGAATTATGTGTTTTGCGTAACAGTGGAGAATCTTGTGTTCAAGAAAACAAGGGCGCAAAATCACGAAAGTGCAAAAAATTCCCAATCAGTGAAAATCAGAATTTAGTTTCTGCAAGTAAAACCAGTAGCTCTTTTGACACATTCCTGTTGGAACATGAGATGTAGGCGGTATCTCGTTTGCTATGCATTTATAAAAATAATATCCTCAATCGACTCTGCACCATATTTTTGTTTATTGTTTTTTTTTTCCGTTTCAATACAAATTGATTTCTTCTTCTCCATTTCAGGCGTTTGACTCTTATTCAAATGTATTATTTATTCATCATAAGTCTTCTTCTGATGTGACACAATGACAGTTACACTTGCTGTATTTAGAACCCACTACTAACTTAATACTACTCCGTATATAGTTACATCAGTTGGTGATGTATTTGGATTGCTAATGGCTGTCTATTTATGATCTTTTCTCCTTGCTCCAGATTTGTGTTACCACGAGCACTTCTGCTGGCTTGGAACAGATTTTACCATGGATCTTTTACCATAAGGTTATTGGCATCACAAACTTTTTCCTATTTGTGGAAGGAAAAGCAGCAACCTCCAGCATATCAAGAGTTCTCCAGACAATACCTGTGAGTTGTTATCCTCATACTGAATTTTGGTTATAAGTCCATTGCGATTCATCTTTATATCATTTGCATATCTGCAGGGTGTGAAAGTTGTATTCAGAACAAAAGAATTGGAGGAAAAACAAGCAAAGAGGTGGGTCTACTCTTCTTTTGTAGTTGGTCCGGCCTGTTAATCTTTACTAGACATGTATTTATTCAAACTTTGTGTTCTTAGCCGGATTTGGAACGAGACATGGTTGAGGAGTTTCTTTTACAAACCGTGCAATTACGAGTTGTTTGTGAAGCAGTCACTCAACATGGAAATGGCTATTGTCATGGCAAGAGTAAGAATCACATCTTAATAGCTAATTACATTGATTCAGTTCTTTTATTGAACTATAACTTTCTAAGTTTTGCTTTCCAATTGCAGGATGCAGGCATGGAGTGGATTTTCCATCTTGACACAGATGAGCTTATGCATCCAGCTGGCACACGCGAGTACTCCTTGAGGGAATTGCTATCCAACATTCCTCAAGATGTTGATATGGTTGTTTTTCCTAATTATGTGAGTGTAGTTAATGCAGAAACATCAATTTTTTCCTCATTCATCATTTTTTTTATTAGTATCTCAGTTTTTCTTGTTAATTTCTCCAGGAAAGTTGTGTTGAGCATGCTGAAGTCAAGGAGCCCTTCAGCGAGGTAATTTCTTGTGTTCTAAATGAGTTATAATTCAAATACATATAACTTCATTCATTCTCACTTTACAATGCTCATTTGTTCTGTCTGAACATTGGTTCAGGTTTCATTGTTCAAAAAGAATTTTGATCATCTACCAAAGGAGACATACTTTGGATACTACAAAGAAGCAACACGGGGCAACCCAAACTATTTTCTGACTTATGGAAATGGGAAATCAGCTGCTAGGATTCAAGATCACTTGCGCCCGAATGGTGCTCATCGGTGGTACACCTACACGAAGACGCCAAAGTAAATTAGATTCTCTTTCTTAAAGCAATTTTGGAATCTGCTTGGTTGAACATTATTGAAAGCATAGTTGTTCTTCATAGGGAGATCAAATTGGATGAGGCAGCTGTTCTGCATTTCACTTACTCGAAATATTCAGACTTGACTTCAAGACGCGATAGGTGTGGTTGTAAACCCACAAAGGAGGATGTTAAGAGATGCTTCATGTTGGAATTCGACAGAGCTGTAAGTTGTGATTTCATATATGAGATCATGTGTGTGTGTGTGTGTTTGCTAACTAGTATCAGTTGGAAAAATATGAACCATGGTAGTAATTATCCACCTGGCTGATTTCATATGTGGAACTTGGGGCCTGTTTGGATTGCAGGGAATAATGCATTATCTTGCATTATAATGCAGGGTTTAATACAAAATTGCATTAAATCCTACATTATAATGCAAGATAATGCATTATCTACTGCGATCCAAACAGGCCCTTGATGTATATTTGAATTTTAATTAAGGACATACTGCATTTATCATAGCTTCACATCATTAAAAAGTTCTTGCTGAAACACAGGCATTCATCATAGCTTCAACTGCAACACAGGAAGAGATGCTCAACTGGTAATTTAACACATACATTTATCCCTGATTTTAGTATGAAACTGATCATCTCATGTACTGAAAAAAATATCATAATCAGCTTTCTTACATCTCAGTGAAAACATGTGTTTAAGACTTCCTCTCCAATTTCTAGGTACCAAGAACATGTTGTGTGGGGAAACATGGACCTCAAACTCAAGCTACTAAAGAAGGGTATCCTGACCCGGGTTTATTCTCCCATGGTAAAAATGTCATTTTCCATGAAAGTCTTACCTTGAGCTGCAATATCTTGATGAAATTTTACTCACTGGATCACTACAACAACTGATTGGGCAGGCCATAATTCAAGGGCTAAGAGAATCAGGAGTTTTTAGCTCTGTGATCAAATCAGCACACACATCTTCATCAGAAAACCAAAGAAACGAATCCTCTACAACGAGCCTTGCAACGTCAAGCGTGAAGTATCAGGCAGCTGCAAGGAAGATGCTGGAGACAGAAGAGGCGGGATCAGATCATCATCCCGTGGCAGTCCCACCACTGTCGCCGCCTAGCCTGGATCAAATTGTCCGTAGAGAGGCATTGCATATTGTAAGACACAATGTAGAGACTAGTTGATGGGTTTTCATTGTATAATGGCAATTAATCAAATGTTTACACATACAGACTTGAAGATAAAACAAAGTTACAGGAGGGTTTTAGTTGAGAGGTGTAGATATCAGAAAATGAAAGGGAATTTTTTGTCCGGGTTTGAGAGTTGGGAATTCATGTCAAATACTATGACCGTATGATTTATTGGTCAAACACATGTTCCACTTGTTTTTTACAATGTAGAGTTATTTACTGAATGTCTTTCCGTTGGATTTTCTTAGAGTAACCACACATTTTGGTGTTAATTGATATTAGTATGACTAGTTCAGATTATGTTACACCTTCATAATAACCAGATTCAATGTGCACCGATTTCTCTATCTTTAATATAGCTGAATAGATTTTTGGCAAGTTTTAAGATTTATACCTAACTTGAATGTTCTTCACTATATAGACTACAGTTACATGCGAGAATAAATAAAAGGATCATTCACTCGCAATGCTATTATTATATTTACGAAAACATACTACTGCATTGTTTTATTTACCAAAAAATATTACTAAAACATTTTTTTTTGTCAAAACTATATTATTTTATTTTGCGAACTCTGAAACCCAACCAAAAAAATAATTGGGGTTTGTGTGTTAACTTTGTGCGAAGTTTAAAGGCACTAATGGCGGTAGTGGAGTGAAGCAGTCGCGGGCTCGATGCTGGTAACCCCTGCCAACTTTTCTTTTTCTCCCTCCTGTTCGCTCATCCGCTCCAATCCATAATATCCCTGTCTCTCTTTCTTGCTAGATTTCTTATTCTTTTCACGGCTTTCTTTTGGATGGAGAACCATTTGTTGATACTTCTCAAAGTTGGAGACATGTAAACAATCCAATGCAATTAGGGTTTCGTAGTTTGCGTAATCTGAGGAGGTTATTCAAGTTTTTTTCCCCTTTGATTTCTGTTGATTCAAATGTCAGCTATGAGAACGCACTCTCTTTTGTGATTATGGTTTTGATTTTCAACTTCAAATTAAATTAAATCGAATTGTGTATATCAACTTGAAGAGTTTAGGCGCCAATTAGAAGCATTGCCCATTCAATGTGATTTGGTGTCATGTTGATGCTTAAATGGTTTGGCAATGCTTTTGCAGTTTGGCTGAGGCACGGAGAAACTTGAACCTTGGGCGGCCTTTATTTTCTGTGCAAGCAAGAACAATGGGCTCAAAGAAGGCGAATGAAAAGCTAAGTCTTGTTGCTGGAACCAAACTGCAATCTGGAAAGGTCCTTAGTTGTAAGGTTAGTTTATCAACTTTTGTGGGATTGTGATATGATGGAGTAATAATCGTCTTGCTTATCAATTTTTTTTGTTTGAGCATGTAGGAAAATGGCATGGAAAGTAAATTGGATATCATGGGTATTAAGAACGATCCCAAAAACCTTGAAAACATGAAAGTGGAGGAACTCAGGACAATGTTAAGGTAAACTTGAGGGTAGAACTTTTGATTGTGTTGGAAAAGGAGCTATAGAATATAGATATCTCCAAGTGATTTTAGTATGTTTGACATGGCAGGAACTTTGGAGCTTCCACAAAAGGTCGTAAGCCTGAGCTCATATCAAGTTTGAGATGCCTTTTGGATGGCAAAGTGAATGGTATGATTTTTAGGTTTAACTATACTGAATCATATTACAACAATCAGCTAGCAATTAACGAGTTTGAGGTTTTCAGATGTGTGTGAACCTGTTATGAACATGGATGTCTGTTTTCTTGTGCACTTATGCTCAGGTAAAAGTTCTCTGGGGGAAGACAAAGAAGCTGATGTATCACAGGAAATAGACACTGTTTATACTGAAATTATCTCAAAAGGGAGGCAGAAGAAACAAATAGTTTCACAAACTTCCAAAGTTCAGCAGAGTAATAGGAAAAAACAGCTTCTTGCAGATGATGATGATGCTGAAGATGTGAATGCTGAACCGATTGTCATGATTGAGAAGAGTGTGAAAGAAACTGTAGAATCGCAAGGTTTGCAGCATTTCAAAACATTTGGTTACCTTTTCATGTTTGATTTCTGAGCCAGGTGGTCTGTTGTTCAAGTCATCAAGTGTTGATATTTTCAGGTAAAAGGCCTTCCTCAAAAAGGAAACTTGCTGCGGATACTATGAGTAAACAAACTGAAGCTTCTGTATCAGTTAAAAACTTGGGAATTACAAATGAACCTTGGACAGTATTTGCTCATAAGAAGCCACAGAAAGATTGGGTTGCTTATAACCCAAGAACCATGAGGCCGCCTCCTCTTGGCTCCAATGTCAAAGCTGTGAAGATAATGTCTTGGAATGTTAATGGGTTGAGGGCGTTGTTGAAATTGGAGGGTTTTTCAGCAGTTGAACTTGCTGCCAGAGAAGATTTTGATATTTTGTGCCTGCAAGAGACGAAAATTCAGGCAAGTTCACCATCATGTGCTGTATTTGGTTATCAGACTAGATTTTCCTTGTTTGGACCTGGCATTCTTGGTTTTACTGATTCTCAAGAATTGCCTCAATTGTTGTCGCTCATTTGCCAATTGAGTTAGGAATTCAGCTAAATCTTTACATATATGTACAACATGGTGGAATGGGTCTGTCATTTGTGTGTGAAGATCGGTATTTTGTCACTATGCAGGAAAAGGATGTTGAGACAATGAAGGATCTGCTTGAAGGCTATGAACATAGCTACTGGACTTGTAGCTTTTCCAAACTTGGGTACTCTGGTACTGCAATTATCTCAAGGGTAAGGAATAGGGAGATTTGTAGTCATGTTTTGTTTTGAGCATGGCATTGCAAGCACGTAGTTGGAATGAATGTTGCTGACTCTCCACTCAGAAAATCAATATTGCATCTTTTATGGTTAAAATTGCCAGAATCTTTCTTAAACATAACTGACATAAGAAGCATTAGTTTCACGTTGAGTTCACATATCATGTAGGTAGGAACATTTGTAGACATGTATTACTCCTTCTATGGGATATAGTGTCAATCCCTGCTTCTTGGATTTGTTTTGCTTTCTTTTCAGGTCACAACTTATGGCTGTCATGTCATATTATAATGCTCAGTCATGGTATTCAGATCAGAGAATTTCCTATAATAGGAATTATGTCATATTCATGCCAGACGAGATGATTTCTTGCATCCAGCCCTTATATATTCCATATCCTTATTTGTTGGAATGTCTTTTCAAAAAATCATCATTAGCAATTACTCTTTCAGGGTCTTGTCTTGCAACCTGGAGCTTTACACTGAAATATTTTCCCTTTTTAACAGATAAAGCCACTTTCAGTTAAATATGGGCTTGGTATATCAGATCACGACAGTGAAGGGCGTCTTGTAACTGTTGAGTTTGACTCATTTTATCTGTTAAATGCATATGTTCCAAACTCTGGAGATGGTCTGAGGAGATTGGTAATTAATTGTACCCACTACCCATGTACTAGTCCTCTTCCAGATTCAGGTGTTTTCTCAATGCATGATTTTAATTTTCTGGAAATTCTTTTTTTTTTTAACTAGTCTTACAGGGTTTCAGAATGGGATGCATCGCTCAGCAGTTACATGAAAGTAAGAATTCGTCCACTCTGAATTTCTTCTAGATAGCCTAGATGCCAATTCTTACGACTTATTCTGCATACTCTGCTCTAATAATTTTGGCTAGCTACACAGATCTTGAATCTGGACAAGTGTAGTGCAAAATGATTGGCTCTTTAACTTTGTTGTTTTGTGCATTTTGGCGTTGCTTTGCTCAGGAACTTGAAAATTCAAAACCTGTCATCTTGACTGGTGATCTAAACTGTGCGCATCAGGAAATTGACATATATAATCCAGCTGTAAGTAGATAAAATTCCTGGCCTGATGGAAGCTCACATCTCAAATCTCAATAATCAAATGATATTGAATTGAATATGCAGGGTAACAAAAGAAGTGCTGGATTTACAGATGAGGAGAGGCAATCATTTGATAAGTGCTACTTGTCCAATGGATTTGTTGACACCTTCAGAAAGCAACACCCAGGTGTTGTTGGCTACACCTACTGGGGCTACAGGCATGGTGCCCGCAAAACAAACAGAGGTATCTTATATTTACAAAATTTACCACCATATCACTGAATCCATCCCATGTCTTTTAGTATTTCCATAACTAATGAATGACCCATTAAAAGATGGAGATTCCTTTTTTTCAACAATTTGTTACAGGGTGGCGTCTTGACTACTTCTTGGCCTCCCAATCAATAGTGGATAATGTTCATGACTCGTTCATTCTCCCCGACATCAATGGAAGTGATCATTGTCCAATTGGCCTTGTTCTTAAGCTCTAAATCATCGGTAAGTTATAGAGGTCAAATTATTTACCAAGTCTACATTTTTGGCTAAATTATCAACTATGAATATGAAGGCCTTACCTGTTTTGGGGTCCCTTGCGTTGGTAAAAAGCTTTGGCCTCCGTACATTTTGTTTTCACCATTACTAATCATGGAAATGTAAAATAGTGGTTTATTGTTATTTCTGCAAAACTCTGGTTTACGTTGAATTGATTTTGAGTATCAACTTGTCTTCTAGTCCATGAGTGAAGTCATGATTTTCGTTTTGCACACAAACTATTAGCTGTTTAATTACCCAATTAAAAGGATAAGCTAGATAATCAAAGCTTATACAGGATGTTAGTCTTTAGATTCTATACAAGTTTAATTATGGTTAAAAGGCACTAGTATCCTTCTGAATTTTAAATTACAGATCATATCATACATTCATACCTCATACCATTAATAAAAGGCCGGCCACTAAATTTATAAACTTGGACTCATTAAATGAACCCCTTTTAAGTTTTTTTTCTTCACTTGATCACCTCTTATTTTTATTTTTACCAAACCCACCCCTAGCTTAGGTTATTTTTATTTTTACCAAAACCACCTTTTATCTTTATTTTTTTTTAACCAAAAATTACTCTTAATACATCTTACTTTTCAGTAAACACCCTTCTAATATTTATTGCTATTTTTCATTTAATAATATTCAAAGACAATTTTGCCCCCATTAGATTATTTTATTTAAAAAATGTTTTTATTTCATGAGAAAATAATCCCCCCCAAATGATCTAGTTTTCGTGTCTTTTTTTGAAAGAGGTAAAAATTCGATCGATCCAACAAGTCGGGCAATCAAGGGACCTGAAAACCGGTGATCGGACAAGCCTATAAAAGACGAAATAGGAAACAAAATGGTGACATCCGGAGAAGACTTCACACTGCCACGAACCAGCTCAAAAACAGGATGAAAAGAATGTACTCCACATACGTGTATGTACTCCACATACGTGTATGAAACGCCACACTTAAGATTTGCAAATGAGAAAGCCCAACAAAACAAACTTCATAAGAGCAAAGCCTAATAGAAAAACCAGCCTAAGAAAAAATAAAAACAAAGAGGCCATCATGGCCCACAAGGCCCAAAGTTGAGTAACAATAGTTTACGATGTGAAACATGGCTGAAACAAGCCCACAATTGCACGTTAACACTACCACTGACAAAACATCCCAAAGGTGATAAACGTCGGAAAAAAATCCTACACATCGGCCGGCGAATGAAAGCACGGAGAGGATCCGAAGCAAGCAACAATAGAAAAACAAAATCCATCTCAATTTCCACTGTGGGTCATCCCTATAATGTTCTAGATACATGTGACCTAGCCATTTAGAGATCAACTTTGTATTGTGATGTTGTCATCCACATTAATGCTTCCTTTCAAAACTCTTTAATTGAAAAGTGCCATCTGATCCAAATTTCCTTACAGTAGCCTTAAACTCACATCACATGCCACTTTCTTACAAGAACATATTTTCCTAGCATGCTTCATGTTACAATTACACTTATACTTATGATAGGCTGACACTCGGGTATTATCATTGTGCAAGTAATAGTAATCACCCCCAATCCCAATAGCATGTTGCCTAAGAGCCATTCTGAAAATTTCATTGCAACCAAAAAACATGTCTTTCTTAAAAATGAATTCTTTCACTAAAGTCTACAAGGGGGTTGAATTCAGGATACATTTTATGACTAGGGTCATCTCAGTCACCCAAACTCTTAAACTCATCAGAATCATCAACTACTAGATCATCATCTAAAGCAACATCAGGTCTGCAATGCTTCACAAAATTTGTAGCCCGAAACTCACCAACATCTTCATCTACAAATTCATGAAACAAGTCATCATCTTCATCTTCACTCTCATTGAAGTTCTCTAAGGCATCATCTGATGAAGTTTCTGAAGGTAGGACAATATCATCTCCATTATCACTTTCCACTTCATGTTCATTCTCTTCTACATCTAGATCTGGATATAGGATAGGAGTGTTTAGGGTTTTGTCTTTACCCTTCCCCTGATTGGTGTTTTCATAGGCTGAGATGTGTGTACTAATGGGCTTAGATACATTTAAGCCCTGACTTCTCAAAACATGTGGACTATGCTTGACATCTTGCACAAGGTACAAATGGAGTATCCTATCTTGTCCAATTGTACTAACCATGTATGACATCAATATCTCCACCTCAGTTTATCTTGAAGAGTTCTTCCAGGTTATGGATACCACATCTCTTTCAATTCCACCAAGCCTATTTCTTCTTTTTATCATAGTCTCCAACACAAACCTTTGATACCATATCTTAATCGACATCAGTATACATGTGGACATTGGATTTCCTATAGCATAAATTGTCTAAAGTGGACATATAAAAGCTACCTCCATACATGAATCAAAATGTGAACATCATTGCCTACAATAAAATACAAAAACCAACAATAACATAGAGCATTTAAAACACATTAATTCACTACTTATGTGTGCCACCTGCAAACTGTCAATCTCAAAATATTTCAACATCATTCGATTTGGAAAGGCTTAAATAACTCTCACTCAGTCCATTCTTACTCCGCACTAATTAGGTAATCCGATAAAAACATGTTGCTCTTGGCTCCAATCCTGCCTCAACAGGAAAGAGAGTTAAATAAAAAATTCTAACACATTTAAAAAATATTCTAAAAAGATTCTTAAAGTACAGGAATTTTAGTTACACTCGGAGTCATTGTATCGCCGTCCATGTTTCTACTATTGATAAATGAATACCCAAAAATTGGCTAATGATGAGATTGATGTGCTTGTGTGTACAATGATGATAGCAATGACCATTGCACTTCCATGCCATAATTTCCTTAATTATTGAATCGAAATAAGAATTATGTACCACTAATCATCGTTTTGAACCCAAAGTACTTCTCCCATGACAAAAAAGCTACTTTTTCAAGCTAAGTGGTGACTTGAATCCGACCCCTTTGTATTCCATCTCAGATCTCAAGTCCTTTAAGCCTCCATTAAACTTTTCGAGGGACTGCTTTTAGCTCATTTAAATAGAATTTGTATTATTTTCCAATTAAGTTAGGTTATTATTAAATTAGGAAATAGATTGCGTAGTATTCTTTATTTTTAAAAGTTTAACACTCCGTATGATTTAGAGTATCCCAATATAACAATAACTTTTGGATAATTTTTAAAACTAGATTGTCTAATATTAAAAGAAAAAGGCTCGCTAGTTGGGTCATGATCCAGCTCAAAAGAATGTGTTTCACGCAGAAATAAGAGCATGGGCCATATTTTATTGAATTTTCCGGCCCACATAAATGACTGGAAGTGATTGGTGATGATATGATTTAGGCCCATTGAACAGCTCAAATACCACTTTGCCTTTTTCTGAATATATCAAAAAATATTTAGTCACGCTACCTAAATATATCTTACCTTCGTTCCAAAATACTTGTAAATACTTGTTGTTCTTTGATCCAAAAAAAAATACTTGTTGTTCTATAAATTGATAAAAAATGTTAAAAAATTATCTATATATGTTTCTATAATTAATTTACTTAATTTTATTTTTTTAAAAAGAGAGATATTTTTTACTTTTGAGTATTTTTGTAAGAACAAATTCGGAATAAACATGAAAAAATATATAGGATAACAAGTCTTATTGAATCAATCTACTATATATATAAAAGCAATCAGGTTTGGAGCCTTCTCATTACGCCACGGCAGCTTTGTACACATGTCACTTCTAGATTAAGCCACGTTGGATTTTGCCACATGTCGCAACCATATTAATCTATAAAATTTAATTTTTTTCTAAATATCATATAAATCAAATATTTATATTTAAAAATTTCCACATCATTACCATGTCATTAACCTATTTATATTTTTTATTTTGTAAAATATGTCAACAAAATATTTGTTTCCTAACTAATGGATTAGATTAGATAATCTTCCTAGATATTTGATTGGTTATGATTTTTTTTGGCAACAAATAAATTTAACATAATCAAAATTAATTTCTATTAAGATAATTAACTTTATTTTTTATTTTTAGAAATATATAGATTTGGATTATTAAGTCCTTCACATTAAGTAGTACTGTAGTAGCCTTAAATTTTAAAGAGAGAAATTATTATAAATTAATATTCTGGTAGATTATGGAAAGATGACGGCTGGATAATTACACATAATTAAGAATACATATAATTAAAAATATAGGGAAGTTTGGATATCAATTTTTAATCTGAATTATATACTGATGAATTTTATCTCGGTTCATATCTTTATTTTTTTTAAATTAAATATGTATACCATGTGCATATAAATTTTAAATTTAAAAGAAAAACACAATATGAAAAAAGAATAAACCGACCTAGAGCAAACAAGATTAATAAAGCCATGTTTAAAAAATTTCTTAGCATTAAATCTTTGATTCTTCACTCTTTCATTTTTTTGGTACTAAATTCAAACTTTTTGATTTTTCATTAATCAATCTTTCATTTTTCAATGTATGTGACCTTTTTAGCATAAAATAGAAATTCATAAATGATATACAACCGGTATAATTCTTAAGTGATTTTTTTTTATTTTAGAGAATTGCCTACTTTTTTATTCCAAATCTAATGATATTGATGCTTATGTGAATTAATTCTAATAATAAAATATTGTGTGCGTAGACATTAAAATTTTCTCTTATATAACTTTCTATTAAAAATGCACTATTTTTAAATATTATTACCGATATTGAAGTTATTTTTACCAAAAATATTTGATATAGTATATATATTAGAGTTTATGCCAAATATTTGTTATTACCGAAATTATTCAAGTCACTTTTTACCTTCACATAATTAAAATAATTTAACCTTATTGTAATCTAAAATACCACAATCCTAACAATAATCTTAACAAACTATATATTATGAATATACCCTGGTTTTTTGAAAAGATTTATATTCTAATCAAAATTATATTAGATTACCACATAAAATCCTTTCAAGAAAGTACAAATACGTATTAGCATTGTACATAATACTTTCCTTTATTTTATTTTATTTTATTTTATTTTCTTTGATAAGGTAAGAATTCGGTATACCAAACAGACTTGGTAAACCGAGAGGCCGTAAGAAACGGCAGCCGTAAAAGGCTAAGAGAGTAAAAGTAAGCAGGAAAAGCTAATAACAGTACAAATTTCCGAAAATAAGAACTAAGAAGAGTCTGAGATCGGGTTGAGTAAAGCACTAAAAGCAAAGCGCCGAAGGCAGCAGGTCAACCCCTCCTGGGCGTGCAAATGGACTACTGACGTTCCCTCCACCGAGATGAAGGATCTTCAGAAGCCTCAGAGCACCTAGCGACCTGGCCTAATACAACTCGGTCCAATGTCAAACTCAGCTCCAACTCTTCGGAAAAAAGTACATAAAATAAACCTCGAGCTAACCTGCAAGAAAAGCAACCCAAACTTGCCTCACAAGTAAAACTTGTGATGCAAGTAGCCACAAAAAAAAAACAAGTAAATAAAAATACTTGCCTTGCCTTGCCAAGCAAGGACTTAAATAAATTTAAATTAAAAAGATAACAAATTTTTCGTGTAACCAAGAATCCTAGCTATATCTACAAAATGGCCAATCACATTATTTCCCTTTATTTAATTTTTTTTATTTTTTATTTTTTTCAATTCCACCCTTGCGGACCAAGGGAGATAGTCCTGATTTTTTTTTCCTTATTTCTTTTTTCTTTTTCCGGCTTTGCTTGCAAAGCAAAAAAACCAGTGACACGCAAATGACGAAACATCGATCAAGCAAGTCGTTGGACCCGACGGCGGAATGGAAGGCGAACTTCCAAACCCGACGCACTCCGGCTACAAGAAAGACCCATAGCCTGCATAGAAGCCGATTCGTTTGACGGCGGATCGAACAATCCAGACGACAACAGAGGAAGGTATGCGTGACGGATGAAAGAAGACGCTCCACCGGAGGGCCGAAAATTAATCGGAGAAGACACCGGTGAAAAAGAGGGTCGGAAATTGATCGGAAAAGACATCGGTGAAGTAGTCAGATCTGTTTGAACATTAGCTTGAACGAACAAATAGCGGATCGCTGGTACTGAACGGGAGGCTATCCCGGCGGGGGGTTCTCAAATAGATTTTTAAGGTTTCAAAGTAAAAATTGATGTTTAACATCAATGGCTTCTCAACCAAAACATGTTAACATTAATGGCTTCTCAGCCTTGAAAACAACATGGCTTCCCAGCCTTTCCAATCATAGTATTTTCTTAAGGAATTGTGATTCTTCAAGCTGAGAACAAATCGATCAGAAAACAAATTTGTAAGAGGAGAAAATCAAATTAGGGAAGATGCAAGTAGAGAACGTGGCGGCCGCATTTTGGTAGAAGGGAGCGTTTTAGGGGCGAGATAATACTTTCCTTTATGATTGATGTATGATCTACTAATATGAATAAGCCCTAAAATTGATTAATATTAGTAGATCATACATTTTGACAAGTCTACGTTTTTTTAATCAAAATATTTTTTATGAGAAGTTTGGTCAAAATACTTTTCTTTTATTGCAACTCATAATTTAAAATATTTACCATAAAGTTTTATGAGCATTGTATATAATTTTCTCATCATTTGAAAATTTAATTAATGCTTATATTTCTTAACTTTTATAAAAAGTAAGGAGTATTTATCTTTTCCCAAAATCACTCAACCAAAAATTACTTAAAAATATTCATATCAAGCTTTAATCTCCAATAAATTAGAATATTTTTTAAAATATCTATTAGAATAATGACATCGTTTTTCAACAAACTGATTAACAAATTACCTAAAATATTTTATCAAATATTTTTTTTTATGTATTAATTTTATATATATCTAGGAGGATACACCCAACTTATTATTTTAAAAAATATTCATATGAAAATTTAATCATTAATTTGGTATATTTTTTTAAAAAAATATCTATTTCAATTAATCAATCTATATATTTTTTTTTGTTTTTCTATGATTTTTTCTATGTGAAAGTATTTTATTAAACTTTGACAATAATATTAGATAAGATTTAACAAGGAATATCTCAACAATTGGGATATAAATGTTTTATGAATTTTTATATTTGAATTATTATTATTTTTTTATTTTTTAAAATAACATTAGGTAAGATTTAACGAGGTTTTTTATTTAACAATACATATTTTTTATGTATGAAACTATTGTTGTGATTTTTTAACAATTACATAAGATTTAACTAATTATTTTTTATTTCTATAAATTTAACTATGAATATTTTAGCAACCAGAATAAGGATATGTATTTTTTTTTGGTAATTAAAGATATGTATTTTGTTGACATGTATTTTCTTTTTGTAACATAACTTCAATATATATATGTGATTTTTTACATAAATCCCGTGTAGGGTACGGGGATTACACTAGTAAAACATACTAAAATATAAAGAAGCCATAAAACACATATAAAGAAAACACTCTCCGTACAATGAACCCCTTCCCCTTCCCCCTTTCCCCTTCCTATAATCAGCAATTTACAAGCAAAATTAAGCCTCGTCTTCCGATTTTATTGCTCGAATTTCTTCTTAGGAGTTGCTCTCTCCTCCTTTGCTTTCCTCCTTGGATGGTGTATGACCTGCTGTTATGATTATCCTAGATTTAGGATGTGAAAGCCATGTTGAGAAAGCACAAAATAGGTCGTCAAGACCACGTTGAGAAGGCAAACTTTCGCCGAGATGGCACAATTTTTGCCGAGAAGGCACAATTTATCTGAACTCTTTTAATATTCTCGCCTTTGTTAAGAATAATAACCCTAACTTTTGGAACCCTTTCATAGGTTAATTGATTACATATTTGACGTCTGCTTTGTCTTTACTCTTGCTTTGCCTGCTTTAGGAGGAAAAGCCCCATAAAATTTAGTCTTAATTTGTCTTCCCAGTTTATATTTTGACTCTTGCCGTCATGGTTGATTGTCCCGGTCCGCTCACTGTCGTAGACCTTGGGTGCCTCTACCACCGTCTTATATGTCACCTGACTTCTCTCGTCGGCCTTGGGCACTTATTTGTTCAAGGTGTGCTTAGCCCCTTGCCCCCAAATTTGAGCAGACCCACCATGCTTGCAGTGCAAGCTGTTTTATTTCTCGTTTCATCGATGTCAGCTTTGACCCCCTCCCCCAGGTTCCAGTTGGAAATCATAGGCGCTCCCCAACGCCACCCTACTCCTTGAGGCGTTGCTTGTGAGGCAAGCTTATCGAGGTTACTTGTAGGGCAAGTTCGCATTACTTGCGAGGCAAGTTTGTGCTCTACTTGCATAGCATGTTTGACTTGCAATGCAAGTATTTTTCTTTTAAGGGTGCTAGGTTGATATTTTTTGCAGGAGGGCTCATACATTACCGTGTACTTATCTTTCGAAGAGTTGGAGTTGTGATTAATATCAGACCGAGTTGTATTAGGCTAGGCCACTTGGTGTTCTGTGGCTTTTGAAGATCCTTCATCTCAGTGGAGGGAACGTCAACTGTTCATTTCGCACACCCCAGGATGGGTCGACCCGTTGCCGACGACGCTTTTCCTTTAGTGCTTTATGCATCCCGATTTTGATTTCATTTTGCTCTTTCTTTTCAATGATTTGTACTACCTTTAGTCCTTTTTGCTAGCCATGTGTGGCTCCTGTTGTTGACTCTTTTAGCCGTTTCAGCTGCCTTTTTTTTTCTTGCCTTTGGCTCTCCCAGTTCGATTAGTCGGACACCGCTCTACATTCGGACTAGATAATTCGTGGCCCCATTTTGTGGGAGACCCTTCCAATATCAATTTCTTCATACATGCCATCAGAGAGATTCGAACTCGAATCTCCTGGAAAACACTTAAGGTGTCTAGCACCACTTTACCACTAGACCAATTGAGTATTGGTTTCAGCTGTCATTTGTTAACAGCCTCTCGAACTACCATGCATGTGGTACTTCGAATTCTTACCTTTAAAAAAACATACTAAAATGTCAAGTATTTTTGAATGGAAGGAGTAATAGATAATTGATAGTGGATAGGTATTAGTAACATGTGTTTAATTGTTTGGTTAATTATAAATAAAATTTCAGGTGATTATATCCTTTTGTCATGAATAGGGTTAGTGAGGCCGATAATAAATCATCTTTTTTTTATCAAAGGGAGAGGGCAAAGCCCTGATTTCATTAAAAAGTTGCAAGAAGACTACAACATGGGAGCTGCATCAGACCCCAGTACATTAATAAGAGCTAAAGGTGGTTCAACAAAACGATTAAAAGTGAAATTACTATCTAAAGCTAAGCTTGCAAGAACATCAGCTGCACGATTGGCGTTGCGGCGGGCGTGAGTAAAACTGAGGCTTTGGTTCCCATTCTCCTCTAGCCTTTTACACTGAAGAAGAAGAGAGTAGTCAGGATGGGCAATTGGAAGTTTAGAATTAAGCAAGTTGATCGCAAATGCAGAGTCGGACTCAATCATAATCTGAGGGAAACCAAGGTGAATGCACTCCTTGATCCCGAAGAAAATGGCCCATAATTCTTTAACGTAGTACAAGAGCCACATTGGAAGGAAAATCCATGGAGAAATGTACCTGCAGCATCTCTGAAAAGACCACCGCCACCGGCTGGACCAGGATTGCCCTTGGAGGCTCCATCGACATTGAGTTTCACCCATCCTGGCAAGGGGGCGATCCAAGGAATGTTGGGGCTGCTAACATTGTCAGGCAAGGTGCTGCAATTCAGCACATCACGCTCTCGGCATGCCCATAATTCTTCAGTGATGGAGATGACAATAGTGGATAAGGTACTAACCAAGTCGTTCCCATCAAACACGATCGAGTTTCTACTCTTCCATGAGTACCAAAGCATGTTGGCAAAGATGGACGGAAATTTATCACCAGATTTGATGTTCGATGGCACCCATTCAATTAAATTCATTTTAGAGAAAAATTGAGCAGCAGGGGCATTGCCATAGATTGCCAACCAGACTATCCGAATGGCATTGCAGTCCCTTAGCAAATGCAACTCAATTACTTCCAAAGCACAACGAGGGCAATCAGGTGAGTTTGCAAGGTGGTGTTTGTGTCTATTGTAGTTGCACATCAAGCAATTGTTGAGAAGAAGATAGACAAAGTTCTTAACCCGGTTTTGAACAGGTAATTTCCGCACCAACTTCCAATTAATAGCAGGGGAAACAATTGGGATGCTTGTGCCCCTAGCTATTTCCATGGCAGAATTAGTCGAGAAAATACCATTAGGGATGAGACTCCAATAGGGACGATCAATGTTGTCCTGGTCTGGGCTGATAGTGATTGAATGCATAGCAATTTTGATATTGGAAGGTAAATAAGGGTCAATCACATGACAGGACCAGCTGGTCCCAATCTAAAGCTCAGTCACTATGGCTCCAAGAAGCTCTTCCGGGATCGGCGAAGTTGTAATATCCATGAGAGCTATGTCCACCACCCATGGGTGGATCCAGAAAAGGGTATTTAGGCCATTGCCGATTGACATCCTAAGACCCTAAGCAAGAACAAAGTCCCCGTGCAAAATCCCCATCCATATATAAGAAGAACAGGCACAAGGCGTGAATATATCCATGGCAAGGCGTCCATTACAATACTTCCACCCGCAGTATGCGACTCCAAAGTGAGTCAGGTTCCGTCAGAACTCGCCAGCACAGCTTCGCGAGCACCGCCGCGTTGGCGTGTCTCATAGACCTAATACCAAGACCGCCTTGCAACCGTGGACGTGAAATTTTATCTCTCGACATTAAATGCATCTTTCTCGAGTTATCAATACTACCCCCACACAAAGTTGCAAATGGTGCTATCAATCTCGTCACAAATAGAACGAGGGACAAGTGTGGATTGCATAACATATAACGACAAGCTTGTAAGGATCGAATTAGCACGAGTGGTCCTGCCTGTCATGGAAAGACATTTCGCTTGCCATCCTCTTAATTAGGACGTTAATTTGTTCAGTAAAAAGGGTAATGGTCGACTATCATCTTACCACACATTGTAGGGACACCAAGATAATTCCCCATGTTTGCCTCAATGGGCATAGAAAGGATATTGCATATCTCGTTTTTAACAGGGTCTCGTACTTTCCTGGAGAAGAGAATAGAGCTCTTGTGATAATTAACTTTCTCCCCAGAAGAGTAGAAAAAATATGTCCAAGCATTCTTTAATGACACCAACTTGATCAGCGGAGGCCTCAACAAAGAGAACAAGGTCATCAACAAAGAAAAGGTGGGAAAGAATCAAACCTCCCAATTCAATCGGTTTTCCATCGGGCCAAAGCCACCGCCTCTTGAATAATGTGGAAGCACAAATAAATACGGTGACAAGGGATCGCCTTGACGCACTCCCCAGGATGGTTTGAATGAACCAGTCTTAGGCCCGTTCCAAAGAAGCTCCATGGCCCCTTCAGATTGGTTTTTCATGATGATTTCCACCAAGTGACTCGGAAGGTGAGCTTCTATAAGAATTTCTCTAAGAAAACTTCAGCGAATCCGATCGTAGGCTTCTGCAAGATCCACTTTCAACATCATTTGGCGAGCTAATCCATGCCTAGCCGACATTATGTGAAGAACCTCTTGAACAACGACAACATTATCAATGATTTGGCGGCCCGAAATAAAGCTTGCTTGGGCAGGAGAAATCAAAGTGGGAAGGACTGGTTTTAGGCGATTAACTATTGCTTTAGTAGCATTTTTTAACGCCACGTTTAATAGTGAGATCGGTCTAAAGTCTGTGGGAGAGGTGGGCGTGTCAACTTTCGCCAGGAGTATGATAATGGCATGTTCCAGTTTTGAGGAAAAAAGGCCCTCATTGAGAAGGTCCAAGATTACTTTCATAGTTTGGTTGCCAACTCATGACCAATTTTGTTGTAAAAAGATGGTCGGGTACCCATCAGGGCCAAGCGCCTTGTGGGGGTGCATCATCTTCTGAGCTTGCCACACATCCTCATGTCAAAAATCAGACGAGAGTAAAGCGGAATGATTTTCGTGAAGAGCAGGGAATGAAAAAGAACAATCATAATTGTTGCCCTGAACATCAGGTTGCTCTTCCGTGAACGGCGCAACAAAGAAATTATGAGTGAGATCTTGGAGTTCAGCGAGGTTTGAGATCTAGTTGCCATCAGCATCCATTAGAGCCAAGACGCAATTGGAATTTCTTCTCACCACAGTGGTTAAATGGTAGTGCCTGCGAGGACGATTGATCTATTGTATGGACTTTCGGGGCATAAGGTGTAATCGAACAACTAGTGGCAGTTGGGGTCGGATTGGAGGGTGATTCAACACTGGGTCGAGCTGGGCGAAAAGGACAGTTGGTTTTGACAAGGCCAAACCTACCACAATCAAAATAAATCGTGGGCAGACCATCGTACTCCACGAAATATCTGTTCTTGTTTATGTTGAGAGAACCCTTGAGCGGTTTTTCCAGGTTGAGTTCCACGCATATTCTTGCAAATTTTCCCCTGTTGGTGAATAGAGTTTTCGGGTCAACTCGGATGGGGTTTCCGATGGCCATCACGATCTTCAAGAGAACATGTTCTTCATAGAGAGTGACTGGTAGATCCGAGATTCGAATCCAAGCAAGGGTTGTTTTGATATGCTCCGAAGTACGGAGGTCAGGGGACCATCGACGGACGTTAAAAATCGACCAAAAACGGTCCATGGACCCATCGTTAGAGCTGTCATGTACTTCTCTTCACGTTCAAAGAGAACGAGAAAAAAACCATGAGTGAGATCGATTATTTGTATAAGTAAAAGATATGATTTGTGTGAATGGTCGATGATTCTATTAGAGACCCAAAGGGTTTATATACATGATATGCTTAATTCCCTAGTGATCTTATCAGTCTTGGGACACAAGACAAAACATAAAATAAGGAAAATATATTAAAAGGATAATACATAATATTTATTTCCTAATACCCCCCACAAGCTCATGGAGGAGCAACCACATGAAGCTTGGACCAAAGTTGCAAAAAGCGAGCGGTGCCAACAACTTCAGTGAAAATATCAGCAGTTTGACCATGAGCACGAACATGCCGAACCACAAGAGAACCATCTTCAACCTATTCTCGAACAAAGTAATAATCAATTTTAATGTGCTTCGAGCGTTGATGAAATACCGAATTGGCACATATGTAAATAGCGCTCAGGTTGTCACATAAAATGATAGGATGATAACTCCGAAGGATTGATCTTGTAAGCTTTCTCGTGATCCAAGCCTGGTGGTGTCGAGCGGAACGATGCCGAGACGTGATGTCTTGGCTGAGCAGTTGTGTTTTGGTTGATTGAAAAGAACGAGAGAAAGAGATGTAGGAGAAAGAAGAGAGCAAGAGAGAAATTATGTAAATTGAGAGAGTAAGGGACTAGGGCAAGAGTGATCTCAATTTCCAATAATCCAAAACTAGGTTTTACAAAAGAGTAAGGGGCTTTATATAGAGAAGCTCCTTACTAGAAAAACAAGGACTAGTCCCAATATGCAAAACGAGACACACGTCCGCTAATAAAAATAAACATAACGATAATATAGATAATGTCAAATTATGCAATAAAATAAATAAATACATAGGCACCAATTAAGGCTCGGCTAGGCCAATAATGATCCGTCACATAAAGTCGCTACCGAGCATACGGCGATGTCTGGCTCGACATGCTGAGTGAACTGTAGTCGGGCTCTCAAAATGACTGAAATAGTAGCCCTAGCAATGGCCTTAGCCCGAGAATAGGTGATAGGCCCATCTGAGAGAACACTCATAGCCACCTCCTCCTGCTCAGCTGACATAGATGTCGGTGTGGTGTCATCACCCCCTCCCCCTTGAGTGTGAAGCGTCCCCGCTTCACCCTCGTCGAACTCAGGGGCAATGTTTGGAGTGAGGTCGGCGATATTAAATGTCGTATGACCACTATACTCTGCAGGGAGATCAATATGATAGGCGTTATCGCCCATAGCACGAACAACATGAAACGGGCCATCACCTCGTGGAGATAGCTTGGTCTTGCGCTGAGCAGGAAAGCGCTCCTTGCGCAAATGTACCCAAACTAAGTCTCCCGGAGCGAACACAACCTGGCGCCGGCCGCGGTTGTGCTGAGATGCGTACTGCGAAGCACGTCTCTCCAGTTGTGCCTGAGTCCTCCTATGAAGCTCTCTAATCTGCTCTGCGCGGTTGGCTGCGGTAATCTGCTCTCCATCAGCAAGAGGTCTCGGGCTGAAATCCAGGGGCGTCAAAGGATTGAGGCAATAAACGACCTGAAAAGGAATCAATTGCGTCGCCGAGTGCTTGGACCTGTTATAAGAGAACTCAACAACAGAAAGTAAGTCCTCCCAACGCTGAGGGTTCACCTTCAAGATAGTGCGAAGGAGAGCCCCAAGCGTGCGGTTGGTCACCTCAGTTTGACCATCTGTTTGGGGGTGATAGCTTGTAGAGTATAGAAGCTTAGTACCAAGCTTCCCCCAAAGAGTGCGCCAAAAGTGACCAACAAATTTTGAGTCATGGTCACTAACAATAGTGCGCGAAACTCCATGAAGGCGTACCACATTATCATAGAATAGATCAGCAATGTCAGCGGCACTATTTGTGGCCTTACAAGCCACAAAATGGGCCATCTTCGAAAACCGATCGACGATGAAAAATATGGAATCCTTCCCCCTCCTAGATGTGGGCAAACCCACAATAAAATCCATGGAAAAGTCTTCCCAAGGCCCGGTCGGGATGGGAAGCGAAGTGTACAAGCCATGGGGATGAGAAGAGGCCTTGGCTTTTTGGCAAGTGACACAAGCACGACAATACCGTGTCACTTGGTGAGCCATATGGGGCCAGAAGAAGTGCTCCTTAAGAGCAGCAAGGGTCTTCGGGATGCCAAAATGGCCCCGACCATCATTGAGTCTCCCGAATCAGCAAAAGGTGAATGGACGATGTAGGAATACAAAGGCATCCAACCTTATAAAGGTAACCCTCAGAAAGGAAGTAGGTCTCATACTCACGGGATATGAGGCATTGCGCATATAAAAGACCAAAGAATGGATCGGAAGAGTATAAGTCCTTTATGAGGGCAAAGCCTAACACCTTAGTTTGCATGTGAGTAAGAAGGGCATAATGATGAGAAAGGGCATCAGCAACCACATTCTCGGTCCCCTTCTTATGGACCACTGTGTAGGGAAATGTCTCCAAAAACTCGACCCATCGAGCATGGCGGCGGTTAAGATGAGCTTGGCTCTTCAAAAACCGAAGTGTCGCGTGATCGCTATGAATAATAAACTCGCGTGGCCAAAGATAGTAGGACCACGTCTTAAGGACTCTAATCAAGGCATAGAGTTCCTTATCATAAGTCGAGTAGTTGAGAGTAGGCCAAGTCAACTTCTCGATAAAATAAGCGATGGGATGCCGCTCTTGGTGGAGGACACCACCAATGTCAATATGAGAGGCATCACACTCAATCTCAAAGGGACGAGAGAAGTCGGGCAGCTGAAGAATAGGAGTCTGGCACAAGGCTACCTTCAAGGCCTGGAAGGCCTTGTCATAAGCTGGGGTCCACACTACTATTGTGCCCTTCTTAGTCAAACCATGAAGAGGCGCAGGAATGGTACTGAATTCCCTAACAAAGCGATGATAGAAACCAGCAAGGCTGAGAAAAGACCTGACCTCAGTGGCGGTCGAGGGAGTAGGCCACTCCCGAATGGCCTTGACCTTGCTGTCTTCGACGCGCAATCCGTCCTTGGAAACAACGTACACAAGGAAGACCATGGACAGAGCGCAAAAAGAGCACTTGGCAAGATTGCCAAAGAGAGTCTCGCTACGGAGGCGAGTGAGGATGAGACGAAGATGGTCTACATGGTCCTCAAGTGTCTTAGAAAAGATCAAAATATCATCAAAATAGACGAGAACGAACTTTCCCAAATACTCTCTGAACACGTGGTTCATGAGTCTCATGAAAGTACTAGGGGCGTTAGTGAGCCCAAAAGGCATCACAAGCCACTCATATAGCCCATACTTTGTCTTGAAGGCAGTCTTCCGCTCATCGCCTTCCTTCATGCGGATATGATGGTATCCGCTCCTCAAATCCACCTTAGAGAAAATGGTGGCTTCGTGCAACTCATCCAACTCATCGAGCCT
The DNA here is from genome assembly GCA_964016875.1 of Fallopia convolvulus. Lineage (NCBI taxonomy): Eukaryota > Viridiplantae > Streptophyta > Magnoliopsida > Caryophyllales > Polygonaceae > Fallopia > Fallopia convolvulus. The sequence goes on from OZ024736.1 coordinate 22,579,681, forward strand.
CAGAATAGGGTGACGATACTTAACTATAATATGGTTATGGCCCGACAATCCACACACATGCGCCAAGAACCATCCTTCTTGGGCACGAGAATAACAAGGACGACACAGGGGCTCAAAGACTCTCGGACATAGCCTCGTTCCAAGAGTTCTTGAACCTGCCGCTGGAGCTCCATAGTCTCTTCAAAGCCAACCTTATAAGCAGCTCGGTTTGGCAGAGACGCATCAGGCACCAAGTCTATCTGGTGCTCGATGCCTTGGACTGGTGGAAGTCCGGGAGGTAGCTCATCAGGGAACACGTTAGCAAACTCCTCTAGCAAAGTAGCGACCAAGGTAGGTAAGGGTTGGGAGTCAAAATCCTCAACTGGAGAAGAAGTCAAAAGGAGAAGAAGACAAGGCTCCTCATCGCGGAGTGAAGCATAAATCTCACTATGGCGGGCCATAAGGAGGCGTCATTCAACACGCCCTTGTAGCTCGGGCGGTGACGACTGAAAGTGAGGCGCACCCGATTGGGCGGTGCCGTGAGTGGGGCGGGCTGGCGCAGAGTGCGGTACGCCTGTGTGTGTGGCACGTGCCTTGGGCGTGGTGCGGTGACGACTGATAGTGAGGCGCACTCGATTGGGCGGTGCCATGAGTGGGGCGGGCCGGCGCAGAGTACGGTACGCCTGTGTGTGGCACGCGCCTTGGGCGTGGTGCCCAACTGCGTGCCGTGAGAAGAGGGCGGACCCGAAGGGGCGACGGCCAAAAGTGGTGGCTCGGTGCCACGGAAAGGAAGCTGAGCGCTCGGGCGTGCCGCCGAAAATGCCGGCGAAGGAACCCGAGTGTCAGAAGACTGGGTAGGTCGCTGCTCTGGGGCCATTCTTGGAGTATAAGTGGCCTTTTGACGATCACGCTCCATCTGGTCCTGCACGATCTCACTAGGCGACATGAGGTGAAGGCTGACACGCTTTCCATGGTAGCCTAAGGTATATGTGTTAAGGAACCCGTCGTGAAAGACACGTCGATCAAAGAACCAAGGATGCCCTAAAGGAAAATGGGTGGTGTCCATTGTAATGACATCACAAATGATCTCGTCCGAGTAACCGCCAATGGAGAAAGGAATGGAGCACTGCTCACTGACGTGGTTCTCATTAGTAGACGAGATCCAATGGAATGAATAAGGAGTAGGGTGTCGGAAAGTAGACAATTGTAAATAATCAACAACTTTCGTGTTGATAATGTTACAACAACTACCTCCATCAATGATAACACTCAGTGCGGCTGACTGGATAAGGCAACGGGTATGGAATAGGTTCTCACGCTGATCAGAATGGGTAGGCTCCCTAATGGTCAAAGCTCGCCGGGAAATAAGAGTCAGCATGGTATTGGCGGTAATGTCAGGAGCATGACAAGCCAACTGCTCCTCATCAGCATAAACAAGGACCTCAACAACTGGCTCAAGCGGGGCCTCCTCGTCATCTAAAGATTCATAACCTCGAGTGTGTTCTGAGAAGAGAACACGCTTGGCGTTAGGACAATTCCTCTGAAAGTGGACTCGACCACCACACTTATAGCACTCGACATCACGGGCACGCTCGGTGCCTGATGACGTGGCCTATAAGGAAGGAGCTCGAGCGGAGGCTGTGGGCGCCGTGCTCGGTGGAGCTCGGCCATGACTAGGTGCACCCACAGTGGAGGGAGGCACTCTAGTGGAAGAAGAATGGTCGGGCTTGGAATGAGAAGTGGTGGAAGAAGAAGGGTAACGGGGTTGGCTAGAAGACCAAGAAGAAGCTCGATTACGCACGTTCTGTTGATGGATTTGCATTGCGGCGTGCGTTAATGAGTTGATGTCCTTGATGGGCAAAATCTCCAACAATCACGGATCGACGGGTTAAGGCCAGCTAGAAACCGACAACGGAGGGTCGAAGGCGCACGGGTGATGTTGGCCTTATAAAACATGTCCTCCAACTTAGAAAAGAAGTCTAGAGGGTTGAGAGAGCCTTGGTGAGCCACGACAATCTCTAACCTCATTCGGTCCCTATAGTTGGGGGGTACATATTTCCTATGCATGATGTATACCAATTGGTTCCATTCAGTGATAGGAAATTGGCCTCGCCTAGACCTCTCGACAACAAATCTATGCCACCAAATGCGGGTTGCACCCTGAAAATATAGGGTGGCAGCTGCGATGTAGTCCTCGGGTGGTGTCCGACAATAGTGGAGCGTGTACTCGGTGGACTGAATCCACTCAAGACACGTAGCTGGATCATATAGACCATGAAAGGGATCAATCTTGACTTTGACCTCCTGCCTGAGCGTGCGAGGCTGGTCATAGTCAAGATGAGGGCGGCGGTCTCGGTCGCCCCTATAGGCACGTGCATCGGGCGACAACGAGTAATCATCATCACGACCGACGCGGTGCCTATTGTCGTCATCGTGGCCCCGTGGTTGGTGCGCATCGGCGCGACCTCCACGATCCCGATGGCCATGATTACGAGGCACTCGTTGAGCGGGCTCGTAATAGTCAGGCTTGGGTTACGATCCCCATGGCGTGGGGGTGGAACCCAATCAGAAGGGCGACCATAGGTGTCGTTGACCCTAGTATGCCCACGGTTCCCGACGTTCGTCGGGGGTGGGACCCAATCCGATGGACGGCCATCCAAGCCAGGAGGATCGCCCAAAGGTGGAAAGTCATAGGGGTTATCTAACCCCCCAAGTGGAGTTCGTCGTCATCGAACTCGTGAAAGTCGTCCATAGGGATCGGGGTGGTATCATAATACCCCTCGGCCCCAAATCGCGGCGTAGGTGCCATAGAGCGACCGAAACGACCTTGGCCACAGTGTGGCTCAAAATTAGTGGTAGGGCCACGATGAGGCGTCATGAGATGCTCATCATAGCAACCGAGGCGCGCGACACGCTTGCCTCTAGGTTAGCCCTCAAACGCGGACCGTGCGTTGTAGGCAACACCGATTGGTGATGTCTACTCTCGGGGGCATTCCTATCACTAAAGTACAAGGGATTGCGATGGTTAGAAAACTCACCTCGGGGGTCATAGTTCGGGTCTCCCTCGTCGGAGTAAGTGTCGTCCACATAATCCTCACGAACAATGCGCTCCTGTCGACGGTCTTGAGTCGGAAGTTGCTGACTCTCAATAACATATGGGAGACGCCGGATGACCGGCTGAGTAGAAGTCTCCGGAAACATATGCCCCTTACCACGCTCCAAAGCGCGATTAGCGGTGACTCCATTAGTCGCATTCGTCGCGCTCGTCAATTGCGCTTGGAGCTGCTGTTGTTGAGCTCATGATTCAGCAAGCTCACGTCTCAAATCTGCAATCTTCTGTTGCTCGGGAGTCAGGACTACTCCCGGCTGCACATTTCCGGCATCTCGGACCTCGGGAGGAGGGTCCTGCGTAGTGTTACTCTCGTTTCCAAGGGCCTGAAGGTTACATGTAGCCATAGGGCAACAAGTAAAAGAGAACAAAAGGATCTACAAGCCAACAATGCACCCTAAACTCAAGCAAAACCACGTATGATGGCTTATTTAGGAATGTTGTGAGGGCGTCTTAAGGCTAAGTATGAAAGAGTGATGTTATGATTAATATAATGCAAGTCAAGAAGCACTCCACACTTCAAAAATTCAGATTCAAAAAGCCAAGAAAAGAGGTGAGATGGAGATAAACCGAATACTAGCCCAAACAACACAAAGAAGTCGGTTTGCCTTATTTTGGATATTCCGCTTCTAACTAATTTTTTTTAAATGAAGAAGTTACCTTATTTTGGCTTTCGACTTGCAAAGTTTTTTTTAAATGCAAGAAGTTACCTTATTTTGACTTTCGACGTGCAATTTTTTTTTAATTTTGTTTTTAAATGTGGCTCAACTAATACACACTTAATAACATACAAAGTTGAATTGGCTATGTATGTATTAAAATATTATGGCAAGTGCAATAAAATACCATTAAATGGCCAATAAGTAGCTAACAAATCATGCACTTGAAAATGGCAAGTACAAGATATAATCTGTACGTAGCTAATGGAATAAGAAGGCCGAAATTCAAGGTACAAATCATGCAAATTAATTAAGATAAGAATTGGCAATTAAGGAAAAGAGATTTGCATGATACTCATGGTCGAAATTAGAGCACCAGAATCTTGCACGTGAAATATATGAAATCGGCAATTAAAGTGGGATGGATAGAATAACTAGCAAGATCAGTACAACAATTAGGGTCGAACAAGACAGCATTTTCGAATTGAACAATTTGAAGTATGGAAATTTTTTTAATCAATGAACATGCATACATGAATCAAATTCACATCACTTCTTATCATAATAAGGGTAGAGAAAAAAAAATTCAAACAAAAACGCCTTCGTAATACTTCCTTACGACGACAAGGACAAGGATTCAAGGTCGGAATACTCAAACAACGAGCATGGTGTTGGATTTTTGCAGGAAATGACGTGGATCTACGAGAGTTTAGAATTACTTACAAGTGGCTATTGATACCAATTGATAACTCTGAAGGATCGATCTTGTAAGCTTTCCCGTGATCCAAGCCTGGTGATGTCGAGCGGAACGATGCCGAGACGTGATGTCTTGGCTGAGTAGTTGTGTTTTGGTTGAATGAAAAGAACGAGAGAAAGAGATGCAGGAGAAAGTAGAGAGCAAGAGAGAAATTACGTAAATTGAGAGAGTAAGGGACTAGGGCAAGAGTGATCTCAATTGCCAATAATCCAAAACTAGGTTTTACAAAAGGGTAAGGGGCTTTATATAGAGAAGCTCCTTACTAGAAAAACAAGTACTAGTCCCGATATGCAAAACGAGACACACGTCTGATAATAAAAATAAACATAACGATAATATAGATAATGTCAAATTATGCAATAAAATAAATAAATACATAGGCACCGATTAAGGCTCGGCTAGGCCAATAATGATCCGTCACATAAAGTCGCTACCGAGCATACGGCGATGTCTTGCTCAACATGCTGAGTGAACTGTATTCAGGCTCTCAAAATGACTGAAGTAGTAGCCCTAGAAATGGCCTTAGCTCGAGAACGGGTGATAGGCCCATCTGAGAGAACACTCATAGCCTCCTCCTCCTGCTCAGCTGACATAGATGTCGGTGTGGTGAAATCATAGGAGGACAGCGCAGAGGAGCTTGAAGTTCCTGTAAAAGCTGTTGAATCCAAATTAATTCAGTAGAAGTGAAGGCGATTGCCCGATATTCCGCTTCAGTGCTGGATTTAGCAACAACATGTTGTTTCTTTAAAGACCAGCTAATGAAATTACCGCCATAATAAATGGCAAAACCATTTTGAGATCGACAGTCATCGCCATCATACGCCCAACCAGCATCACAATAAGCCACAAGTCGATGATCAACAGAAGGCCAAAAAATTAAGCCAGTCGAAATGGTCCCTTTTAAGTAACGCAAAATGCGTTTGACAACAGACCAGTGTGTTTTAGTTGGAGAATGCATATATTAACACACTCTGTTAACCTCATAGAATATCTTTGGGCGTGTAATAGTAGCATATTGTAAAGCACCAACAATAATGTGATAAAGTGAAGGATCGGATAAAGGATCACTTGAGCGTTGTAAACGAGAAGAGGGTTATGCTGGCGACAAAATCGGTTTAGCATCACACATTTTGCTGCGTTCTAGAAGGTCGCGACTATATTTCTGCTGTGATAGAAAAATATGATCTCGATGACAAGTGACCTCAAGGCCGAGAAAGTAGTGAATAGGGCCCAAATCTCGTAATGCAAAGACGGCCTTCAAAAGTTGTATAAAACGCTCAATATCGCCGGACACAGAGCATGTAATAAGAAGGTTATCCACATAGACCAAAATAAAGAGAACACTCGATCCATGTCGAAGGACAAATAGAGACGTGTCAAAATGACAGGAACGAAAACCATGGCCAACTAGAAAATGTCGGAGTTTGGTAAATTAAGCTCTGGGTGCTTGTTTTAAGCCATAGAGGGCTTTGCGAAGTAGACAGACATGAGAAGGGTGACTGGAATCAATAAACCCTAGAGGTTGAGACATGTAAACCTGCTTAGAAAGATCTCCATTAAGAAAAGCATTGTTAATATCAACATGTCGGATTGGCCAAGAGTGTTGTAAAGCCAGTGAAAGAACAATACGAATGGTAGTTGGCTTTATAACAGGACTAAAAGTATCAAAGTAATCAACACCTTCTTCCTGATTATAGCCTTTTGCTACCAAACGTGCCTTATAGCGCTCAACTGAACCATCTGCTTTCCGTTTGACCCTGTAAACCCACTTACATCCAACAATGTCAGAATTACTAGGACGAGGTACTAAAATCCAAGTCCCATTACGTAAAACGGCATCATATTCAGTTTGCATTGCATTTTGCCATTCGGGAGATTTTGAGGCTTGAAGAAAAGTTTTGGGCTCATGATAAAGATCTTGAGAAGCTGGTAAAGGATGTTTTGTGGAATTTAAGGCTTTGGGTTTAAGGTTATTTGTCTTAGAATGAGTGACCATTTGATGTGTGGAGGTGTCAAAAGGACGAAAATAAGATGGAATGGAAGAAAAAGGATTACTTGAGTTTGGAGAGGCAGCCGAGGCAAGCTCACCTTCTAAGGACCGTGATTCCGGGCTTTCCACTTGAACGGGGTGACAGTTGGAGGGCGATGATGAGCTAGGCGAGGGCTGCATGGGAGTAAATGGAGTCGGTGGTGATGGAGTTGGACTGTTGGGGCATGGCTCAGTCGTAATGCATGGCGGAGTTGGAGCTGGTGTTGTCGCGGCCGACCATGGAGAAGATGCAAGTTGTAAAAGTGAGTCGGGGTTTGGAGAAATTTATTGGACATGCAAGTCGGATTTTTGAACATGGTGAATGTATGGAAAAGTGGTTTCATCAAAGATGACATGACGCGCAATGTACACCTGATTTGTCGGGACATTGAGACATAGATAGCCCTTGTGTTTAGAACTGAAACCAATGAAGACACATGGAGATGAATGATATTCAAGTTTATTGGACATGTATGGCCGAAGAAATGGGTAACAAAGACATCCAAAACGATTTAGAAATTTGTAGTCAGGGATTTTATCATATAGAACCTCAAATGGAGACTTGAAATTTAGAATTGGAGTTAAGGTTCGGTTATGCAAATAGACTTCTGTATGAAAAGCATGTTCCTAAAAAAGAGGAGGTAATTTTGCATGGGAAAGAAGGGACAAACCTTTTTCAACTATGGTACGATGACGATGTTCTGCCGCCCCATTTTGAGATTGTGTATGAGGACATGACACTCTATGAAGAATGACATGCGATTGGAGAAAGTTAGACACATTTATGTATTCACCTCCCCAATCTGACTGAAACTGCTTGATTTTGGTGGAGAATTGTGTTTCAACCATTGTTTTAAAAAGTTGAAAGGTTTGGATAACTTGAGACTTTTGGGAGAGAAAATAGATCCAAACAAACTTGGTGCAGTCATCAACAAATATCGAGAAATAAACATTGCCATTAAATGAGGGAACGGGGGCAGGGCCCCAAACATCTGAGTAAATCAATTCAAAAGGTAAAGCACTAGGTACATGACGATCAGGTGGGGATAGTCGATGACTTTTCCCTAACTGACAAGACTCACAAACAGTTTTGAGATTATTGGAAGAAATTGGTAAACTAAACCTAGACACTAAACGACAAAAGACTGACTCATGCAAGTGACCAAAGCGTTCATGCCAAATTTGAAGTGTGGTCTTTTCACCAAGATAGGCTCGAGGAGAAGGAGAAGGTGACGAATTTGAGGTTGTTAAGTGGTAAAGCCCATTCTCAACGGTTCCATTGAGGAGTGTTCGCCCCTGCTTGTCCTTCACAAAACAACAAGTAGGATAAAAAATCATGTAAGCATCATTTTCTTTGGCTAATTGAGAGACACTAATTAAATTTTTCTTAATTTGAGGAGCAAACAAAATGTTATGTAATTGAACTGGTTTATGAATGGAATTTAATGAAATGTCGCCCAAATGCGTAATAGGAAGGATCGTACCATTACCGACTTGTAAAGCATCATTGCCAGTGTAATCAGAGTGCACAGAGAGGTTACCGAAATCAGAGGTGACATGGCTAGTAGATCCCGAGTCAAAACACCAATTTGGGTCAACTAAAGTGGAGGGCGAATTTCCCACATAATAGTTCTGGCGAGGGGGCGGTTGTTGGTATTGTGGTTGTTGAACGTAGCCTTGCTGCTGCTGTCCAAAATACGCCTGAGAGTTGCGATCAGAATTGGAGCGTTGAGAATTTCCACAGCCAACGCGCCCGCCACGACCCCCACGACCGCCACCCCTATTGTTGTAGTTGAGGTTGGTTGGTGGGTAATCGGACAAGCTTGACCTCTGCCAACAGTTGATGGCCTCATGATTAGGCCGGGCGCAAATTTGGCAGATCGGACGAGATGCAGAAGTAGAGTCCGAGCCCGCCGTGCCATTGTTCAAAGAAGAGGAGCCCCAAGAAGATCGAGACGCATCATTCACCGAGAGTGGGGCATCAAGGACTGGTTGCAGATTCGAATTAATGCTCTCCTCTTCCCTTAAAAGAAGCCCTAAAAGTTCATCAAAAGTAATAGGTTCTTTCTGCATATTGTAAGCAGTGAGAAAGGCCGAGTATGAAGAATCAAGGTTGTTTAACAGACATTCAATAAAATCAGCGTCGAAAACAATATAATCACATTCCGCAAGGACATCAAAAAACCACGCTTCTTTTCCACATATTCAAGGATACTAAGGGTACCCTTTTTGAGATCTTGCATCTGTTGTTTAAGATGCATAGATCGTGCCCTATTCTGAGCGAAGAACATGCGCTCAAGGATAGTCCACGCTTCATGTGTGGTTTTTGGCCGCGCTACTTGAGCCAACTGAGGCGTTGAAAAAGTAGAACGGAACCAAAGAAGAATAAACCTGTCTTTTTTAGTCCAAGCAGCGAAGGCCGGATTTTCAATCGACGGACCCTCAGAGCCAACAACGACAGGCATGGTTGACGGAGGTGTTGTATTCCGTTTTAAGAAACCTTCAATAGAATAGGCCTCAAGCGAAGATTTGATGGTATGGCGCCAAAGTGTGTAGTTGTGGCGATCAAGTTTGAAGCCGATATTCGGAAAACAGAGGTTGAAGCCGGACTGTGAACCAGAAGCAGCTATGAGCAGGGAGCCCTTGGTTTGCTGATCCGCGACCTGAAGCACGCCATCGGAACCAGAGTCGTCAACCATTGTGCCGTGAAAATTAGGGTTTGTGGTGGGATTTGGTTAGGACCGAAAAAATCTGATAACATATAAGTAAAAGATATGATTTGTGTAAATGACCGATGATTCTATTAGAGACCCAAAGGGTTTATATACATGATATTTTTAATGCCCAAGTGATCTTATCAATCTTGGGACACAAGCCAAAACATAAAATAAGGAAAATATGTTAAAAGGATAATACATAATATTTATTTCCTAATAATTTGCATTCGGTTTGAGAACCTCCATATTTCTCTTATTTTTTTCTCCATTATTGGGAATGCCACCGGGTGTCCTAATAGCCTGACCACCATCGACCTGTCCCAAACAGAAGCTAAAGCCTCCATTACATCTTCGGCGATCGAAATGGCCGGGTCTCCGTCTTCTCCATCCGGAAAGGAAATCATTATCTTGCCTTCAAGGAAATCGTGGTCGATCAGTGTTTTTTGCTGAGTTGCTCCGCCCGTTATCACTGCATCTTTCCATGAGGATGGAGGGTCAGGGTGGTTTCCCAAGTGGCTGGCCACCGAAGACCGCATCGAGTTGCATCTCCATGGTGGCTGGAGCGGTGTTGGTCGAAGGAGTCACATTCATAGAGAGAGTTTTCCTTTTTTTTCTTTTATTTTTCCGAACGTTGTTGATAATCGAAAATAAATCATCTAAGCATTAATGGAACGTATAATGTTTACAAAATCAACATCAAATAAAAGCGTAAGTAATGCTTGTAAGCGGAACATCAAGAGTGGATATCTATGTTTATGAGCCAATGCCATAATACTAGGATTTTGTTCAACCAAAATACTTTTTTTATAAGTCGAAAAAACAAATTGGTATATTTAATGAGAATGTAGATCACATGAAGTACACTCCTTATGTGTAATATGAGGCAACATCTTGGTCGTTCGATGGGTCAAATCTACGACCTAGATTAAAATACTCATCCCCCCTTTAATATATGGACGCAGTGACATTTTCGTACTTTCACGAAAATTACAAAAGTGTGTCGTTATGATGAAAAAGTGCATTACGATATACCAAAAAGTGCATTACTAATCCAAAAACGTCAAGCAATACGCCAGTACCCCGACCCTCTTCCCCATCGGTCTTAGATCTCCCGATGGATGGAAAATGTCGACGACCACCCTCTTTCCCCCAAGCAATCTCCGCAACCTCGACACTTTCTCCGCCACCGGAGGCCACCAATTTGGCGTTGACCACTGCATTGAACATAAGATAGGAAAGACTCGGGTTAAACCTAGATCAGTGACAGTGACGTCAAGGTGACGGCTATCCCTACATGTTCGGTGTCGGATCCGAGCCGACAACAAGGCGGGGTGGGGAGGACCAACAGGGGAAAAGAGGGGCATTTGGGAAGAAGGAAGTGATTGAGTTCAATCGGAATCGAGTCAATCAAACGCCCAGGATGAGGCACTCTTTTGGTTTTGTAACGCATGTTTTGGTATTTCATAATGCACTTTTGCACCATAACGAATTAACGATGCACTTTTACAGTGAACCAAACATGGTGCGTGCCCCGTTGACTTCATTTTTTGCACTTTTTTGGTTTAGTAATGCACTTTTTGGTTCTTCGCAATGCACTTTTTCACGATAACGATGCACATTTGCAATTTTCGAAAAATTACAAAAATGTCATCGTGTCCCTATATTGCTCGGGTTTAAGTGTTTTAATCTAGGCCATGTATTTAGCACATTGAATGGTCAGGATAAAGCCTCGTATTTCACATAAGGAATGTGTTTCATATGATTCACACTCTATTTAATGATCCTCTCAAGGCAAATTGATATTTAAAAAAACTACGGAGATATTAAAGTATTTTAAATGAGTTCTAGTGGACAATAAGATACTTTTACTCCTCGAGGTAAAAACTGAGATATTATGACCCAAAATTTGTCCTTTATGGTCATTTCACAATAAAATTCAACTACTATCAACTACCACTAACAATACTCAGTTGGTATAGTGGTAAAGTGATGCTACATTCCTTAAGTGTTGTCCAGGAGATTCGAAGTTCGAATCCGACCGATCAAACCGGGTGAGCCAAAAGACAAGACAAAAAAAAACTACCATTTACCGAACACATGCTAATTTATTTGAAAAAATAAGTATCTAATTTTAGCTACTAATTTCAGCATCAAAACCGTCAACATTAACACCGTCAACATTAATACCATGAACACCATCAACTACAACATTAATGAACGGATCTAAACTATATTGTGATCAAATGAAAATCCAAATTATACTTTATTACGAACATATTTCTCCTTTTTGAGGATCAAAATCTATGGAGAAGAATTAGGCTATCTTATTGTCCTTGCTGTTTAATTTGTCAATCATGGATACATACATGGCCTCCTACTAGTCCTGATGAGAAAAGGGGAGGTTGAAAGCATTACTTAAAATATAATAAGTCAAATATAAATCAACTTTTAACACTAAAATCTAGAATGATGATGGGGGTGGTTGGAAATTGGGGTGGTATAAATGTTCCTCTTCAACATTGGGGCCTTGTGAAAAACTTTTTTTTTTAATGATCCAATAAAACAAGTCATATTTCTACATAATACCATCAAGAAGAGAAAAAGGATTGGAATATTTGGGGAAAAACTCAAATCTTACAATGTGAACTGAAGACCACTTTACGATTATTTTCAAAAAAAAAATTAAGAATCATAAGTGGAGGAAAATATTTAACAAAAGAATGACGAATTCAAAGAACTTTAGACTTGGAAATATAAATAAATATATGGGTCTATTTTGAAGGAAGAAAAAAAAAGTTGAGGTAGGCCTCAAGGCTTCCAACAAAGCAAAATCATCAAAAAGAGAACGTAAAGACTCATCATAATCTTCTTCTTACAAGAAGAATACTCATAGTTAAAATGCAAACTTATTAGTGGGCCAATTCTATCATTTCTCATCGAGTTAGCCATCACATGCTATTCCATGACACCTGATAAATGATTTGGCAAATTTATCCCAGTTTGATTTGAAGTGGTCATGGCATGGCAGTTATGAAAGTGACAGTTGGAATATGGAGAGAAAAGGGGATAGATTACAGGAAGAAAAAAAATCATTTTTTAAAAAGTAATTATAGTAATAATAAAATATATATTAAAAAAAGAACTGAATTGTGAAGTTAACAATACATACACACACTCTACTTAAGTCATCAGGAGACTGAAGCTTTCTTCAGTGCCATCGCCAACAGCCAACAGCCACAATCAGCATCAGCAGCAATGGGCTCTTCTTAATGCCTCTCACTTTCTGTGCCCACTTTTGATTTTCCACAGTTAAACCCATCTCAATTTCGATGATAGTCATGCCAATTTCAGGCTCCTCTTAGAGTGGGACTTTCTCAAAATTTACACTAAGGTAATTTTTTCTTCTAGTCTCTTTCAATCTGGCAACAGAGCAATGATCTGAAATTTTCCTTTTTCTTATGGGGATGAAAAAGAATGGTTAGTACAAAAAGAGCCATCCTTTTCCAAGGAGAAAATGGTCAAAATGGGTTTTCATGGCCTTTGTCTTGAGGCTTGGCAACAATGAGAAATTACCCTTTCATAAAAATGGCAAATTTTCTTCATTAATTTCTGTCTTTTTGCGGATTAACTAGAACTGACATTTCTCATCTGGATTATATTTTGGATCAAGAAAGGAGTGAGTTTTGGAGCCAAAATCTCTTCTTTTTTTTTTTTTTTTAATTTCTCTCTTTTTTTTTTTACTGCAGTGAGATTCTTTGAGATATTGCCCATAAATGCTGCCTTTTGGAATCAGAAAAAAAAAAATGATTGCCTGTAGGGTTCTTAACACTGAGTACTGAGTAGAGTCTTTGCCTTTATCACAGAGCACTGAATAGACTTGCTCATTTTCAATTGTCCCCAATCCAAAAACTGCTTTGCTTGGGGCTAAACTTAGCTCTCAAGAAAGTTCTAAAAAAAATTCCTACTTCTCAACATTCCTTGGTAAATGGTAGTCATACTTATATGGCATTTTATATGTTTCCAGTTTGACATTGTAGGATGAATTCAAAGGAAGCAGCACTCTATCTTGTTATTGATTGATTATTCTATTTGTTGTTTCAAGAATCATCAATGGCCAAAAAGAGGTGGATGTTTCATATCTTGAAGAAACTACTACTCTGTGAAGCTGAATCACAATCAGACAAGGTAACATTTTTTCTTTAAATTTTTTCGAATCGCCGGGTCTTGAATTAAACTCTATTTTTTCCCAACAGAAAACAAAGAAATGGGGATGGATTTTTGGGAGGTCCAAGAAACTCAAGCAACTGCCTGAATTCTCAGCAACTGAACCCACTCTCCAAGATGCAAGGGAAGAACACATGAAGCATGCCATAAATGTAGCTCGGGCGACGGCAGCGGCTGCAGAGGCCGCAGTGGTGGCAGCTCAGGCAGCTGCCGCCGTAGTCCGCCTCACTGGAATGCCTCAAACACCACACAGGAGTGAGAAGGAGTTACAAGACTGGGCTGCCACTAAGATCCAAACTGCTTTCAGGGGTTATCTTGTAAGTCATTTCTGAAATGATGATACTTGTTTTTTTTTTTGTTTAAGAAGAAAGTATAATTTGATGTTGGTTGGGGTTGCATTGAATTCTAATAAGCCAAAGAATGAAGCCTTGATGTGCCATTTACCTACCATATTATTATAGTACTTCCAAGGATGGTTTAATTTGCTAGTACAAATTGGTCTTTCATCATCAGAAGCCCCCTTGTTTAAATGAGCAAAGATCAGCATCTTCTTTTTGCTCCATAAATTCAAGTACTTGGCTTTTTAGGTTCTATCTACACACTGTTTGACAATGGCCATTGGAATTAGAAGTACCATTTTTTCTCATGTCCGTTTTGAACATGGCTTGCTTCTTTTTGTTTATTTCTTTCTTTCTTTTCTTCTTGCTTTTCTTTTCTTTTTTTGTATTTCCAACAGTTCAGAAGTTGTTGATCTTAAAAAGTGAAAAAAGTTGCAAACCGTTTCAGCTATATACATTCTGACTCAATATATAGGCAAGAAAGGCGCTTAGAGCACTGAAAGGAGTGGTCAGACTACAAGCCATAGTTCGCGGAAAAGCTGTGAGACGTCGAGTGAGAAACGATCTTGAGAGATCACCATCGTTTACCAAGTTGGCACGTGTAGGACGAACTCGGACTTTGGATTTAGATGCAAGCATCGGACATAGCAAGTTTCAACCCTTTATCCGGACAAAAATGGAGCTAGGAGAAGCAATCAGGGTATGCATACATGTGTTATAATTTGAATTCTTGAAATGGATATCATTTCAATTCATAGGATTCTTTGATTATTTTTTTCAAAAGGTGGATTTCAAGGCTGAGAGGCAATGGAATGATAGCATGTATAGAAAGGAAGAATTGAAATCGCTGTCTTTAAGGCGACAAGAGGCCCTCGGCAAGAAAGATCGGATGAAGCAATACTCATACTCACACCGGGTATCTTCTTTCTTTCCAAGTGCTGTTTATTCAACACACATTATGCAACAAAATTGAGTGAAGTAGTTTGGATGATGTAAACTTACCACTTCTACAATCCTTTCAGGAGAGGCAACTGCAATTTGCTCAAATTCTAGAAGAGCCACTATCATCTCAAAGATACAGCGATCGACAAGGCTACTGGGTAAAGAGTGAAAAACTTGATAGTTTGCTATCAGCTTTCAACTCAAATCCTAGAGCCAGAAGCAACATTGAAGAAACCCTAAGACTGAGGCAAAGGAGAATCTCGAGACGAGAAGATTCTTCACCCATGGAAGAAGATTCTTACTCCCCGTTCTCGAACCCGAGGAGATCCCTGTGTCAAATGAGGGAGAGGTCGAGCGGGGAAGAAAGCCCGTCGACGTGCTCGGGAATTTTCCCGAGTTACATGGCGACTACGGAATCAGCCAAGGCTAGGATGAGATCAATGAGTACACCAAGGCAGAGGATTAGGTATCTTGATCAAAACCATAGCAATTGTTATGACTATGGTGGAGTTCTAGGCGGCGGGGATTCATATAAGAATATGAGGTCTACATGGGCTGCATTCAACTGTGAAGCAATGAGCTCGGTTTCAAAAGGTAATAATGGATCTCACCAGCTTAGGTCACTTAGCACAAGAAGCCTCAAGGAGCCTTAAGGTCCCCTCAACTGAAGCTTTTGATCAGTTTGTGAAAGTTTTGAAGTGTTTAGCAACCATACAAAAAAAAAGTGGTGTTTTGACCATGAAGAAAAATCCATGCAAAAACTGCTCCTCTTTGTTTGGAATGTACTATTTTGGGGAGGGATTGAATGGTTGCTTGATTCGTCTTTGTTAATCATGTTCTTGGAGAATTTTCGGGAGAGTATTTGTTTTCAAAGTGTTTGTACCTTCTTTTACAGCTTTGTGATTCTTTATTTCTATGTAAGAACCCTTGACGGATTTGCTAAAGCCTAAATGTGAGAAGAATGTGCATGTAAGACGAAATCTTATGAAGTGAAAGCTGCGTATCACATAAAAGAGAAATAATTCAAACCAACATTGGAAATATAAACTAAGAAAACTGATATATTCATACCTTAATTGTCTTTAAACAGCAACTGGAGAAGAGTAGATAGCAACTTTGAAGTACAGCGAAAATATAGCAATGTTACTATGAACCTGCTACGTCCTTCCAGCCAAGACCAGGTCTTCTGGTTTCCCCTTGAGGTTCTTCGTAATCCCGTGCATCAAGAAGAGTTTCTTCAAAGTCAGTTGCATCGCTTGCAACGGGCAGAAAACTGCTTAAATCATCCCTGGCTCCAAATCCTCCAGCTCGCATCACATCCTCTGAAGTTATAGTAGCCTCCATGTTCACCTCTCCTGAAGGAGCATCTTCTTTTGGAGGAGCCATGGCATCTTCTGCAGTACCAGTGCCTTGCTGAGGAGCAGCTTTCACATTGCTCCTAGCTTCTTCATTCTTGGAGCCGTTTGCATTTGTATCTGATGGGAATTAATTGTAAGTCAGCATTTTAACTTGGAAAAGATTGAAATGTCGGTAAAATAATAAGCATTGAGGAGAGTTATGCAATGCAATGAACACAATGAAAAAGATTAAGTTTGCACTTCAATCCTGTGGGCTGTGGCAAGGTCTGTAATTGGAACCATATAATTTCCCTTTACATGAAATTAGAGCAAATCAAACAGTTATATAAGACCCACAACTCTCTTACTGCCGTGAAGAAGGATCTACAGAGCGCTAGAACTATAGATATGATCTGGTACGGCCCCAAAGAAGCTACTTTTCGGAAAGAAAAATAAAAACATTAGTATAGTCATAGTGTGGTTTTCTGCATACTTTTCTGACTTGATGAATAGTTGCAAATTGGGTCAAATTGTCAAAGCAGGACTAATTGACCATAACAACTGCAGTAGAGTTATTTTCCATGGCAGGGTCATCATAGCATATGGGACATACTGAAAGAGAAACCCAGTACCTTGTATGGGATCAGCAGAGTTACTTTCCATGACAGGTCCAAAATGACTCAGATTGCAGCAGTTGTATTCCTTGTTTGATTGTCTTCTGGCTTAATTTAATGGAACAATATTGAGAAAGGCCCTGTAAACGAGATAGTTACCATGCGCGGTATAATTCCATAGAACGAAAATAGAAACAGGTTTGAGTCGAGCTGAGATAGATCAGGCTTACGTAAAATAAGGAGGTCGTAACCAAGAGTTCATTCACAGGTACATGATTGCAAATTATGCAATTACCCTGCTTTCACTAACTAAGTACTAATCAGTGGCTAATAGAAAAAACACCTGCATAAGGAACCTTGCTGGGTGTGTCATTGTGCCACAGTGTTTAATCAGTGTCTTCAAATACAGTGACAAAATAGTACAGCTTATCAATTCTAAATCTAGTGTATTTTTTTCTTTGTAAGTAAATATTATGAACACAACCCAAGTTTGGAGCTAAAAGGAAAGCTTGAAATCAACTAAAAACAAAGAATTGATAAAATCAAATGTTGAAAGCATGTAGTTTAAAATTGTTCAATACAAATATCAATGATCCCATCAGTATCTAGACGATTCAATCCCCTTAATCTCTTTCCTTATCCCAAATATAAAAAAATACTAACATTGATTTACACCAGTTGATGTATTTTACAAAAACTCAGTAAAATTCATATTGGAAGAACTGCTCTAGCTCCACCCGACCCAGAACCCTAGACCAAACTGATTTCTTTTTAGATGAAGGGTTTGTCAGAGTTTCATTAGTAATGACAAGTCGAAGAATAAAGTAACCTGTAGAATTTGGAAGTTACTCGACGAGGAAATAAATTCAAAATAAGGTCTAAGAACCTGGTACTGAATATATTAAACGAAAGTTACAGAAACCGTAGAGTATTCCAATACCAGTGGTGATGGTGGCGTACGTTAGGGCGGCGGCAGCTTGCAACGCTAGCTTTTGTTTGCCGAGCTTCTCTGGAGAGCTTTCTCAATCAACGATGAAGACTGTAGCTGTGTGCAACAGGTTAATTGGTAATGAGGTGTAAAACGACGTCGTGTGGTTTGCACCGCTTGACACGTTCGCTTCGCTTGGAAAGAGGGATGAACAAAAAAAAATTGAAACCCAAAAAAAATAATGTACTAACTACTAGTAGAGGTGTCAACCGGGTCGGTCAGATCGGGTTCGGGTTCGGTTATTTCGGGTTCGGGTTGAGTCGGGTTCGGGTCGTAACGGGTCTCCGGTCAAATCGGGTCGGGTCATTGCGGGTTGTCGGGCGGGTCGGATCGACCTAACAGGTCAAGAAACATGATTTTTATATAATTATTAAAAATATTTTTTATTTAAAAAATAATATTTAATAATAAATCTATTATTTTCATATATTTTAATAATAAAATATATTATAATTTTTAAAATACATTATATATTCTTAAAATATAACAAATTGGATTTCGGGTTTGAACCCAACGGTTTTTTCGGGTTTGAACCCAACGGGTTTCGGGTCTATCGGGTTCGGTTTATTTTAGGTTTCGGGTTCAAATTTTCGGGTCTTGACCCTAAATTTTTCGGGCGGTTCGGGTCGGTTTTTCGGGTCGGGTCAGCTTTTGACAGCTCTAACTACTAGGGTGGTCCAAAAATAATTGAAATTCAAAAAAAATAATGTTTTTTGGTTAATCAAACTGTTAATTTTTATAATTCCAGTTTACTTAATTTATCCGATATTTTTGGCGTTTTTATGGGTCAGTTACGATTTGGCACATTGATATTTTTTATTTTTTCTAAAAAAATATTAAATATACTTTGATTTAATGGAATTGCATGCTTATTAAAAAAAATAGCATTTTATTTTATTATCCATAAAATCATTTTGTATATCGTTATTAATTATTTAATCATGCCTACTTTTAAAATATTTTAACTACAAATAATGGCTATATATAATATACATATTATGAGGACAATTTAAAGCATAGTCATAATGTAAAACTAGTATTTATTTTGAATTTCTAACCGAGCGATAATATTTTTATATAAAATTGATAATTTTATTGTTATTTAAGTGTATATTATTATAATTTAAAATTATTGTGTAATACCCGCTATTTTTATGAATATTTTTTATTTGATTATTTGATTATTTATTAAATAAAATAATCTTATAAAATTTCTTTTTCACTCAAAATATATTTCTAAAATAAATAGATTATAATTCTTATGATGTAATCGAAAAATAAAATAACCTATTAAAAGGGCCTTTTTACATCAAAATTTTATTTTTCTAAAATAAATAAATTATAACATCATTATGAAAAATTTTACTCGAATAAATGGATTTATTAATAACGAAACTTAATAAATTCGCAACTAACGGAATTTTCTTTCGTAAACCAGATCATTTCGACGCGCGTCTCAAATCAAATTTCGGTCCTTTGCAAATGCGTCGGGTCACTTAATAGGAAGGATCTAATGAGATTTAGGTAGAGATTCCCAATCATTCTTTTGTGGATTATTTAATTAAAAATCCAATTCTTCCCCTTCCAATCACATTTCTTTAATAATAAAATTCAAATGCTAGTCTTCCACTATCATGAGGAGATATTTGAATCATCATTACTAGCTTTAATTCTCTACAAATCCCACTAACAAATCCTCTATATAAAGGCATAATGCTTGTGAGAAGACTCACATCAAAGACACTCTCTCTTGTCTATCTTCCTTCCTCTTAACTCCATAAAAGCTTTGCCTTGTGTCTTCCAACCACCACACCACCACCATTGCCGACCACCACCAAGCTCGACGCCCAGCAAGCAGTGCGCCGGCGTCCGCCCCCGTGAGCCACCGCCGCCACCCCCCTTGGTGGTGTGTTCTTCCTCCAAAAATCCAACAAATTTAAGGGTATAAATTCTAGGCTTTTTACACTATTTTGAGGTTGTTTTATAGTATTTTAGATAGATCTGATTTTTTTTAAAAAAAATCACAGAATATAAAATGTTACAAAATTTGTACATCTTCACTAGATTTATACATGCATGCAAGTCTTGCTAAAGAGGAATGTTTTCTCTACAAATTATGAGAAAGTATACTAAAATCCTACACTTTTAAAGGGTAGTTTCTACCTTTATTTTCTGATTTTTATCTTTATTAAAAAGGCCTAAGAAGCCTTCTTTTAATTAATGATCTTTGAGCTTATAAGAGTAGTTTTTAAGATAACTAATTAACACATTTTTATCTTGTTTGAAACCTTCATGCATTCACTTTTGGTCCTTGAAATAAACTTTTATGATATTTGTAATTTTTATAATCTAATAAACATAAGCGAGAAAGCTTTTAAATTTAAAGTGTTCTTGCATGTCTTATTATGGAGTTTTTATGAAGAAAATCCACATGCATGTCTCATTTGAGTAAGACATCGTTTTTATATGAATGTTGAAAATAACTAAGTTTAATGACCTAAAGACTTGTTGAAATAATCCTACATACTCTTGCATGCAACTTTAAATGGTTTTTGGTGAATAAAATCACCTTGCATGTAGACTTTAAAATGTCTTTCAGTTAAATCCATGATCAACTAGTTACTTATGCCTTACATGAATTTTAAAGGGAATATTAGGGAGTAAATCCTATTTCATGTACTTTTTCTAAAAGTTTCAACACTTGAATTAATATTTTATTTTTTCTAATAACCGAAAATGTGATATAAAAAATTACTAGATATTTAAAATAAATTCTATAAGTTATGCATGTAGAATTTATGGAGTTTTTGAATAAATGTTATTTTTGCATGTGTTCTAGATTTACTAAGATAGTGTTTTACTATGCCTTTTAATAGAAAGGAAATATTTTTTTTTAAATAATTTATGTTAAGTCTTTCAAAGTGTGCATGTGAGGATAAAAAGTATTTCTAAAACTCATTTATGCACATGCGCGCATGACCATCCTAGAATTTCCTTTGAGTAAATCATGATTTATATGAAAATTGGTAATAAGCATAATTTTCAATAAAGAAGTCTTCTTAAAAAATGATGCATGCAAATCATTTTTATAAACTATTTTAAAATATATATATATATATATATATATATATATATATATATATATATATATATATATATTTGCATGTGGATTAAAAAGGTTTTCATTTGAATAATTAAAACCTTGCATTTCTTTTCTTAAAATAAGTATTTTTAAGTTATAAAATTCTTACAAAGTATCACCTTGAAAATAATAATAAAAGAATTATTATTTTTGACATCTCCTATCTAAATTACTAAACTAAATAATTTAGTTTAGCTTGACTTCTCTTAGAAGAGGAAATAAGAGAAAGGTTAATTAAAATTAAAATAAGGATTTTAATACATGTTGTTCGTCGTTCATTCGGTTAACTAGGTCGAAGTTTTCAAGCGTCACTAAAACTTCCAAATTCCAAGTCTCGTAAAATCCCGAAAGAAATTCAAGGCAAGTGGATATTCTCTCTTGTAACCTTTATATGGGAACTACATGTTTTTTTTATTAGGTAAGGATTAGGAGGCAATCCCTTCAGGGAGAGCATCCTAGAGCATTCTGACGGATGAGAACGGAAAGTTCTGGATGGATTTTGATTGCATCAATAGGGAGACTGTGGCTCAATTTGACAATTTTATCAACCACATCATTACAATCCCGATTGACATGAAGAATCCGAACCGAAGAAAAGCCTTGTAAAGAAACAAGGATGTTAGAAATGATCAATTCAATTTCCCAAGGGGAATTGGGATGTCCTTGAGCAGCTTTTATCACTTGTAGATTATCTCCTTCAAGCTCAATTTGCGAGTAATTATTTTGTTGTGCTTCTATTATACAATCTCTTAAAGCTAATACTTCGACTTTTAGGGCAGTAGTCTTACCGTAGTTTTTTGCTTTTATTCCAATTACTGATCCATAATGGTCTCTAATGACTATGCCCCATGAGGCTTGTCCATTCAATAAACGGGGACCATCAAAGTTAATTTTTATTATATTTTTTTTGGTTTTCCACGTTGTGTTCTTTTGTTGTTGCTTATGTCTCTTCGATCCCACTTGTTTAGTTTTCTCTTCATCTTCTTCCCAGTTTTTTGCTCTTTCCAATTTTCTATTTGTGTTCGAATATACACGGGTACATCCGATATGAAGTCATTTGGTTGTTGTTGAAAGACTAGTTTATTTCGTTGGTGCCATATACACCACCACATCGTTGCTAAGGTAGCAAATTCTTGATGTCATAGGTGTTGGTGTAGCGTTTTGGGGGGTTTATTGGTTGGATTCTATTGTCGTAATGTTTGATGTATAATTGGGTTTAAGTTCCCTGCTATCTTAATGGTATGTGGGCATTTGATGAATAGGTGTTCAATGTCTTCATTAGTACAACTACACATAACACAACCAGGTGGTGTCGCGACATGTTTTTCACTTAACCTGGCTTTAGTTTGTAGACCATTAGTCTCCATTTTCCATAGAAAATTTTTAACCTTTGGGAAGGTATCAAGTTTCCATATCCAGTTGTTGTGATTTGGGTTTTCATTCTTAGTTTTTGTGATTAGTTCTATCGCTGATGAGGTTGAGAGCCATCCATTCTTACTTGGTACCCAGTAAAGCTGGTCTCTAATGAAATTTTTCTGAATAGGAGTTGCTATGATTTGCTCTACGATGTTAGTTGGGAGTACTTGTTTTAGTTGTTCTAGTTTCCATGTTCGATTTCTGAAATCATCTCTTTTACTTTCATTTCCTTATCAATGTTTTCTGGTTGTAATGCATGGTTTTGTAGTGGTTCATTCATTATCCAATTATCTTTCCAAAAGTTAATAGTTTCTCCATCTCCAACCTGCAATACTAGTCCTTGTAGAAATTCCGGTCTTAGACTTATTAATTGTTTCCATTGCCAAGACGCATTTTGTTTGACTTTGTAAGAGAAGAGTGTTTCATTTTTTATATATTTTTCCATGACAATCTTAACCCATATGTTGTTAGGTTCAGCTAGTAGTTTCCATAGAAGTTTCATTTGTAACGCTTTGTTCATATGTTCTGTCTTTCGTATTCCTAGTCCTCCATGGTACTTTGCTCTACGAATTCTATTACATCCCACCAGAGGTTTGTGATGATCATCTTTGTTGCAGAAAAACACCTATTAATTCTATCCATTTCATCATGGATGTTTGTTGGTAGCATAAAACTTTGCATTATATAGTTTGGTTTAGCTGCAAGGTTTGATTAAATTAGCATTGTGCGTCCTTCTTGAGAAAGCGAATTGGCCTTCCATTTAGAAAGTTGATTCTTAGTTTTTCCAATTGTTTCCTTAAACGTTTCCTTATTCACTTTTTCATTGATAATTGGACATCCTAGGTATTTTTCTAAATCTGTCATTGAATTGATTCCTAATGCTTGTTGTATTTGTTGCTTTTGGTGGTGGCTTGTATTTTTGCTTGCCTGAAAAGCTGATTTGTGGTAATTCACTTTTTGACCAGAGATCGCACTATATTATTCGATTATTCTCTTAACCTTAGAGCAGGCATTTTGAGAAGAAGCTTTGCTAAAGATTATGATGTCATCGGCAAAGACTAGGAATGGAATTTTAGTGCCTCCACGTGCAATCGGGCATCCGATCGATTTCCTGTTTGTATCACACTCCTTTTGAAGCTTTCTTGACAGTAGTTTCGTGGTGATTACAAAAAGAAATGGGAATAATGGATCACCCTATCTCAGTCCTCGTTCAGGAAGGAAAGGTTCCGTTGGTCCATTATTAACCAATACCGAAAAAGACACGGTGCATACACATTCTTTGATCCATCCAATAAATTTTTTGTCGAATCCAAACTTATCTAGAACTCGGAATAGAAAACTCCAGTCAACACTGTTGTAAGCTTTTCCCATATCTAGTTTTATGGTTACCCATCCATCTTTTGTTTTACTTCTCCTAAAGGAGTGGAAGACCTCATGTGCTATAAGTATATTATCTTGGATTGCTAGGTGATTTACAAAGGCCCCTTGCAAGGGGTGAATAATTTTGTTCATGATTTTTTTTAAGTCACTCTGTTACGATTTTTGATATAATTTTATAGGCTGATGAACATAAACTTATTGGCCTATAGTGGTTTGATGCACAATGATTTTCAATTTTTGGGATGAGTGAAATAAAGGTATGGTTTATTTGTTTTAAGATTTTCCCTGAACGAAAAAAAAACTTTTTACAGCTTTTATCACGGGCGGGCCCACAATGTCTCAATACTTCTTGTAGAATTCCGTTGTTATGCCATTAGGTCCTGGTGATTTATCAAAACCGATACTCATTAAGGCCTTTTTAATTTCCTCATTAGTTACTGGCTTTATTAGTATTTCATTTTCCTCATCAATTTTTTTTTCCTGTAATTAGTTCTAAATGTTCCTCAGTGAGTGCTTGGTTAACTGGCTCTTTGATATATATTCTCTTAATGTCATTTTGTATTTCTTCCGTAATATTTTCCACTCCTATTATTTGTGTGCCCTCTTCCATTCTTATCTCCTTGATCAGTTTTCTATTTCTTCTTCCACCTGCAATTTTATGAAAATAACCTGTGTTTGCCTCAGCTAATTGCACATGCTTTGTTTTTGCTCTTTGCCTCCAATATGTTTTATGAAAATTCAATATGGATTCTTTTTGTTTAGTTGTGCGCATTTGTTTCTAAATAAGACTAGGTTGTGGGGATATTAGTATTTGTGCCTGGATTTGTACTAACTTATGCTCTATTTCCTTTAGTTGTTCAAAGGTGTTTCCTAATGTCTTTCTATTCCAATGTTTGACATTCTTTTTGAATAATTGTGTTTTTTTTACTAGTTGGAACATGTTTGATCCTGTAACATTTAGCCTCCATGCTTGTCTTACAACATTTCTAAAGTATTTTCTTAGCATCCACATTTTCTCCAACTTGAAAGGTGAAGCTTTTGTTATATCTTCATTTCTTATCTCTACCGACAGTTTACAATGATCTGAGGTTGTAAATGCGTGGTTTGTCATTTTAATTTGTGGAAAACATTGTAGAATGTCATGTTTGACAAGGGTTCTGTCTAATTTTTCATAAATGTTTTCTATTTCCGTTTTATTTTCCCTCCAAGTGAATTGGTTTCCAACTGTCGGGATATCCACTAACTCACAAGCATTTTTGAAGTTTATCAATCTTTCAAATCTACTTGGTTCTGGTAAAATTCCCCCTTTTTTCTCTTCCGGATCTTGGATTTCATTGAGGTCTCCAATTAGAATAATGGGCAAATTTAGATTTAGTAGAGTATTATTAAGACTTTCCTAGAAACTATCATTGAGTCCTTCATTAGGTGGAGCATAGGCAAAGCAGATAGCAATAGTGTATTTGGTAACTACATGGGTGTATTTCAGTATTATAAATCTCAATTCTTGACAAAGAACTATAATTTGTTCATTTATCAACTGGTGTTCTTTCCACATGACTCTTATTCCGCCTACTCTACCCGAAGCAGGGGACCGGATTAGATTATCGAATCTAGACCTTCTACAAACTTGATCGCTTGGAGTCTTGTCCGTTTTTGTTTCAACGATTGCAATAATTTGTATTTGCTGAATTTTACAAAAAGAGTCAATTTCTGGCCAAAAGATTTACGCCCAATCCCCTACTATTTCAGAGACCTATTTTCATAGATAACTATTTTATTTGATGCTTTTCTAATGACTCCAAAGAGTCTCTTAAGAGTTTGGGTTGTCAAATTTGGACCTAAGATAAAAAAACACACTTTCTTTGACATTAAATAACTTTAATACTGTTGGAGTTTGAACCTGTTTTTTATTCTTGTCAATGGGAGTATTTTGTTTTTGGTATACATGATTCCTTATAGCACTATAAGTGTCGTTTCTTCTTTTCTGTTGGAATATAGTTTGCTTAGCTATATAGTAGAATAGAGCATCACAAAAGTTCTTTATATAGTTATCAACAGACCCAGTGCGATTGGTCTTAACCTCGTGTTTGTCTTTATACATCATTTCTCTAATGTTGTTATTCCTTTGCCACATTGTCTTTATATACATATATATATTGCTTATCTTTTTTTGGGTGCTTACATGTCTTTAACTGGATCTGATGTGTAGCTTTATTCAGTTGCCTATTCTTTGGCCCTTGAGAATCTGCAGCTTTTGTAAATGTAGCTAGTTGGCTGTACACTCATCTTTCTTGCATGTTCCTGAGGCCGAAACTATCCATGCAGTTGATTAAATTCATAACCTTATTATTGGTAGGGTCATGGCATAATTTATATTTACTGAAAACACATGTACAGATAATAGATATTAAGAAGAATTGTTGTTTTGTTAGAGAATATCTACATTTGCTATTTAGTTTCATATTTAGCATCAGTATAAACCAATAACAAGAAATTTTTGATTTCTTTTTAGAGAAATAACTTAGATTTTGCCACAAACTACTATTTTGACTATCTAAAATGACATTCCAGCAGGAAATGTTCTATATTCTCTTGAACACTTTAAAAATCCAACTTAAGAGTAACAAGTATTCCTTATCAAAATAGAGCAAGAAATAAGAAGTGTCATGTTGCACAAAGGTTTCCTTAACATAATTAGAGTACACCTTCATACAATAGGAAATCATGAGAACACCAACCATATGCTTGATTCTACCAATCAAAGCATAGCAAAAGGAACTAGGTGGTGTTATCATTAGTCCATTGCATTCAACCCTTCCTAAGTACATATCATCACTAATTTTCCAATTCCCCAAGTTCATGACTCCATCAAACCACACAGCAAAGGACAACACTTCCATAAATAATTCTACAATTGCATGGTCTAAAAGAGGATTACTAATACATAATTTCCACTCTTAACTAATTCTAAAAACTATGTTTTCACATGAGTTAGTTTCCCTAAGATCAACACTTCCATTGATGTGACTAAGAAATTCAACTCTTGATCTATAGTCATGAGCCTGAGTATTTCTAAAAAGGAAAAGTGGTTTAAAATCAGATTTTCAATAGTGACCAACTTTATCAGTGTGGTCTTACAGGCAATCAATACAAGAGAGCACCTTATCTAAATTTCTTCTTCTTATGCCAATTATTATCATTTTCAAGAGGATAATTTCAGTACTTATAGTAATTCTAAGGTGATCAGATTTATCATTTAAACTTGTTCTACAAGAGAGATCATGTGTCATATGGGAGCCTTTCAGGTTCCCATATCTAATATACTTCCATATATTAAACATGATCATATGGCTACAACCATTCTTACACATCGTTTCATACATCACATTCGTCCTAAGAGTAAAACAAGTCATGAAAAGACCATCAAATTGCCCCACTTCAACATCATAAAAAAATAGAGGAAATAAACCAAGCAAAAGTGGTGATATTAAGACAGTGGGCAAAAGACAGGTTGCAAGCATCAAACGAAAGTCAAATTCAAGGGTTGGTATTTTCTTCTTCAAGAAATTGGTCAATCTCAAATCAAACCATCCTAGTGTCCTGCCAAGCACATAAAGTTCACCCTTAAGTTGCCAAGCATTCCTAATTGCTTTTCTCAATCTAATGGCTTCTATAGGGTCACCAAGAACATAACCTAATAAGGAGACGTCCTTAAGAAGTAAAGTGTTCTCTTTAACCCCCAACAACTTCTCTAGGAAGGCTACCATTTCAATTTTTCTTTTTGTTTTGCCTTTGTCTTTCTTAGACCCTGAGGGGTCATCCTCAAAAGGCTTCTCAGAACCAATGCCCTTAAAGGTCTCAAAGACCATGACAGGTTGAGTGTTCAACTGAACATGTGGAGACACATGCTCAGATTGTTCTTTAGAAAACGGTTCATCAGAAAATAACACTTTCTTAAAGGACTTATCATTTTCCTCCATAATATAGCTTTGTTTCTTCACTAAGATGTCTATGCTTTGCTGTCTCCAAGGGGATAGTTTGCAGTTTTCCAACTGAATACAATGACAGTAGAGAAAAGAAAGTACGAGTTGTGTGCGGAGATAGTCTCCCTGATGGTTCAGATTAAGGGAAGCAAAGCCCCGTTCAAAGATTAAACAATGAAAAACAAGTTTAGCATGGTTTTGAGAGGGAAGAAACAACCTGCTATACCATTGTTTAGCATGGTTCATTATTCTTGTCTAGAATATCACCCTCTGTTGAGGTATTCTCATTTTCAATATCTTTTCTTTTATCATCATTCTCATGATCCATTGTGGCTTCTCCTGCTATACCCTTTTGGCTCCTTGCCTTTCTCGGTTTCAAATCTTTTGCACCTAACGGTCTACCACGGTTTCGGCGTGTTGCAGACTCGCTTGCGATGGATGCATATGGTAATCCATTGGGTATTTCAATTCTTGTTGGAGCATTTTCCGCAGGTATATGTGATTTAGTTACCTTCTTTGTATATGTAAATACATCTGGTAACTGATTTGCAACATTTTGCAAATGAATGATTCGTTGTACTTCTTGTTCACACATTTTTGTTCTTGGATCAAGATGGGATAATGCAGTTGCTTTCCATGTGATTTCTTTCACATGTGGGTCCCCATTTTTCTTTTCTCCCCCTAAGGCTGGGAATGTATTTTCATCAAAATGGCAATCAACAAATCTAGTTTTAAATAAATCACCAGTTGTTGGTTCAAGATATTTGATTATCGAGGGAGACTCAAAACCAACATAAATTCCCAATCTCCTTTGGGGTCCCATCTTTGTGCGTTGAGGTGGAGCAATAGGGACATAAACTGCACATCCAAATATTTTAGATGTGATATATTTGGCTCCTTACCAGACACAAGTTGCAAAGGGGAATGTTCATGGTTTGCACTTGGCCTTAATCGAATTAAGGTTGCTGCATGTAATATTGCATGTCCCCATGCCGATGGTGGTAATTTTGATTTCATCAATAATGGCCTGGCAATTAATTGCAATCGCTTTATCAATGACTCAGCGATACCATTTTGTGTGTGAACATGAGCCACTGGATGCTCTATATCAAGCCCAATTGACATACAATAGTCATTGAATGTTTGAGATGTAAATTCTCCTGCATTATCGAGCCGGATTTTCTTTATTGTATAATCCGGAAATTGGGCCCTCAATCGGATTATTTGGGCAAGGAGTTTAGCAAATGCAACATTTCTTGTTGATAGTAGGCTTACATGTGACCAACGTGTAGATGCATCAATTAGCACCATAAAGTATCGGAATGGTCCACATGGTGGAGCAATTGGCCCACATATATCTCCTTGGATTCTTTCCAAGAATGCAAGATTCTCACTTGCAATCTTGTTCTTAGAAGGCCTGATAATTAGCTTTCTAAGTGAGCAAGCAGTGCAATTAAAATCACTGGACGGAAGAACCTTAATGTTCTTTAATGTATGTCCGAGTGAGCTCTTTATGATTTTGTGCATCATTATTGCTCCTGGATGACCCAATCGGTCATGCCATAATGTGAATGCAGCTTGGTCATATGACCTTTTGTTAAACATTGCATTGACCTCGAACGGATAAATGTATGTATGATATAATCCGGAGGTTTGCGTTGGCATCCTTTCGAGAATCTGTTTATGGCCAGATTCATGTTTTATGATGCACAAGTATTCTTTCCCATTTTCATTCATGGTTTCCATATGAAACTCATTTAGACGCACATCTTTAAAGCTTAGTAAATTCCTTCGAGATTTACTCGAATATAGTGCGTCATTTATTACTAGCTTCGTTCCCTTTGGGAGTAGAATGACAGCTCTTCCAGAGCCTTCGATGAGTTTTGACACACCGGATATTGTAGTGACATTGACTTCAAAGGCTCTTAATTGGGTAAAGTATTCTTTACTCCTCAAGATGGTGTGTGTTGTTGCACTGTCCAAAAGACATTGCTCCTTCCCATCGGGTTTCACTTTAGGTGAGTCCATGTTTTTCTATAAATATAAAGAAAAAGAGATTAAGACATCAATAAAAACTTCATAAGGATAATTCTATTACACAAGTTCTATTACACAAGGCTTATTATACAAACTCATGTGAAATAAAGGTTAAAGTATGGAATACAAAAGAAATTGCAAGTATTATAAAATAGCATGGGAGATAGTAAAGATATTTAGGGGCTCGTTCTTTTCATTTAAGCCCCTAAGGCATAGCCATCATCATTCTCAAGGTTGAGAAAGTCATTAACATCCAGACTATTCACTGGTGACCCATCCACATCGTTATTATCGATGTAGTTGGTCTTGGTAGCCCT
Source organism: Fallopia convolvulus (assembly GCA_964016875.1). Lineage (NCBI taxonomy): Eukaryota > Viridiplantae > Streptophyta > Magnoliopsida > Caryophyllales > Polygonaceae > Fallopia > Fallopia convolvulus. Next base: position 22,609,649 of record OZ024736.1, read on the forward strand.
TTCTTTATTCTTTTCAACTTGGTAGAGCTTCACTAGGTGTGGAGCTGTGCGGCACACCTTTGACCAGTGACCAGTCACGCCACATCTGTAGCATGTTGATTTGGATTTCTGGGAGGATCCTGATGGACCCATCTAGACCTTTTGCTTCACATCCCCCTTGTAGCCATGGTTCTCATGGTGATTATCGTGGCTTTTGTTGTAGACTCGGCCACGCCAATGGCCACCACGACCACCACGGCCACCACGGCTCCCATAGTGACCACGACCTCGTCCACGCCCATTGTTACGGCATGATTGCTGCCCACGTTCATTGTCGTTCCTATCATGGAACGCTTTGTTCATAGCATTTGCTTCTGGGGCAGCTGTTGAGCCAGTAGGCCTTAGGTTGTGGTTTTTCATTAGGAGCTCATTATTCTTTCAGCAACCAACAATACTTTCAACAAGTCAGAATATCTTTTGAAATTTCTTTCTCTATATTGTTGTTGCAATAATATGTTTGAAGCATGCATAGTGGAGAAAGTTTTCTCCAACATCTCTTCCTGAGTAATCGTTTTACCACATAGTCTCAATTGAGAAGTGATCCTGTGGATAGCACTGTTGTACTCAGTGATGGACTTAAAGTCCTGGAACCTTATAGTGCTCCACTCATGTGTTGCTTGTGGGAACAAAACTTCATTTTGATGAGCATAGCGCTCATTCAGGCTCTCCCACAATTCTCTAGGATCCTCCACAAATAAGTACTCAATTTTGAGACTCTCATGAATGTGGTGACGGAGGAACACAATGGCTTTCGCCTTTTCCTGTGGGGTGACACTATTGTTTGCCACAATTGTTTCCTCAAGGCCATTTGCCTTGAGGTGAGCCACGACATCTACCCTCCATTCGAGGTATTTCTGGCCCGATAGGTCAAGGATATCAAACTCCCTTTTAGCGATGTTTGCCATTAGTTGCTACATATAAAGATATGCAAATTAAAGGTTAACATAATCAGTAATATAATGCATGAGTCGTGTATGGGACGATTGAAGGACATGTCATGTCAAACAATAAATATATACATGTAGATGATATATTCAGAATGCATAAAGAAAGGTTGCGTGAGTCAGAGAAGTAATCAATATAGATATAGGCATAGACAATATCGTAAGACAAAAGTAAGAGATCGTATGAAATGAAAGAAAATTATATAGCGGGAATTTTAAAGTCTATAAAGTCCTTAAAGTCATTAGAGTCCGAAGTCATTAAAGTCCTTAGAGTCCGAGGTCCTTTAAGTCCAAAGTCCGAAGTCCTTAAAATCCGATTCCCTTCATCCCCTTTTTTCACCCTTTTTATTTCCGACCTTATCCCCTTCCTCCACTTCCATATTCGACCACCTTTACCAATTTTTCTTTCGACATTCTCCATGGCCGACGACGAGATTATGCATCGTCTTAGGGCCGGTAATAGGAGATTTATTATTGAGCTTTTCATTTGCCTTGTTTTTATTGTGATTACCAACATCATGCTCTTAATCATTTTGGTTAAAACTTATTTCCAATCCAAGTGGTGAAAGTGAAGAGTTCGGAGGTGAAATCGGTTTATACTTCAAAAGAGGTAAGCAAATCTAATGTTTTGTTTGTATCTTGTTCATATCCAAAAGCATGATTTATTTTTGGTAAGAAATCGTTTCAAATCTAGGAAGAAAAACGAGTTTCTGATGTAAAAGATCCCAAATCGGGCAACTACAGAGCATACTCAGCAAAACGGTTTTAGGAAATAAACTTCTTCCATGATTAAGGTTAGGAGAGATAGAATTTGTACCTTGGTGATTAGTGAAGCTCAATTGGTAATTTAGAGACTCGTGCTGATAACGTGTTATGAAATGATTATAAAAGCAAGACCACTTAATCTTTTGGAAAGAACACTTAAACAACTTTATGAGAACTTTTAGATCATTAGAAGAGAGGGAGGGAGAGTAAGAACTTTAGAGAGTGTATTTCTTACTCTACTTTGGTGCAAGTTTTACAATGAATGATGACCATATTTATAGGCTAAGAGTGGGGTAAAACTTTGGTAAATCTCCATGATTTATGCATGGAAATAAGGAGGTGAAGAAGGTGAATAATTAACCTTGTACAAATTTTCCTCCATTATACACTTATTCATATATAATATGTGTAATACATGTGTGTAAATAGATAGCTTGTAGTATGATAATTTGGACTTCATAACATTAAAAATATTTTAAATTTATTATCATTAATTTTAAATACTCCGTATTTATATAAAGAAGTTTTCAAAAGATATCATATATAATTTTTATTTTATCTAAATTCCGCGCGTAGAGCGCATAAATTATACTTACAAAAACATATCTTTATTTACAATATCTTAACTGTAATTTTTTTGGGTCGAATTGTTGTTATATCTAAATTCTAAAGAGAATATCTTTATTATTCTTCTAAAAAAACATATCTTTATTAGGGTTTACAATTCTCACATCCTATACTCTCTCCCTCCTCTTGCGCAGTACTTTGCTCTCTCCTTCGTCCTCGCACTTCAGAACATATCGGCGGCGAAGGGAGAGGACAATGGCTAGCTACGACCTAACGCCGAAGATCGCACCGAACCTTGATCGCCATTTGGTGTTTCCCCTGCTCGAATTCCTTCAGGAACGCGAATTTTACCCAGCACCGGAGCTGTTGAAGGCCAAAATCGAGCTTCTTAATAATACGAACATGGTTGATTACGCCATGGATATCCACAAAAGCCTCTACCAGACCGAGGAAGTACCACAAGGTAATATTTTTTTTTCTCCACTCCCTCTGCTTGCCCTAGAAGCCTGGCTTTGTTTGGAATTTTGCTCTGCAATTCGTTTCTAGGATACTGATTTGATTAGGGCATTGTCTGTGTAATTTGATTGATCGTTTGTCTCTGTGGGGGTTGGTTGAGTGTAGAGATGATGGAGAGAAGGGTGGACGTCGTGGCAAGGTTGAAGGCCCTAGAGGAGTCCGCGGCTCCTCTCGTCACTTTCTTGCAGAATCCAAATTCGGTTCAGGAATTGAGAGCAGATAAGCAGTACAACCTTCAGATGCTTCAAGAGCGTTTCCAGGTTTTCCCTCCGGATCTATTGAAATTCTGTTTTTTTTTGGGTAGAGATCTATCGAAATTCTGTTTGTTTCATAGAAAATTACTTGAATTCTTGCGGTAGTCACATAAATCACAATCTGTATCTACTATTGGTATTGTTTGCTTGGCGTGCATAGAGTGTTGTGTGTTTGAGTAATCTTCAAAGTTATGAATGGTGGAGAGTTTATGACTATGAGATTGCTTTTGTGATGTGTAATTCTTGATTGGGAGGATATGGAAAACCGAAGTAGCTCGTTTTGTGCTTGATTCTTTTCTAGTGTGGTTATGAAGGCTATTTTTCCCTCTCTGATTAGTGCTCCAGTCTAATGAGCAGATTGATTCGATTGTTAGGAAATAGGAAATATAACGAGAGTAAATATTATTCTGAGATGAAGCCAATTTCCCCATGTCTAGGTGTTTCTTAAGCATATAAGGTGAATTAAATTTGCCCTAGTTCCTGTTAATGTACTGAGCCTCCGAAACTGTTTCATTTCATCAGATTGGTCCTGAGCAAATAGAGGCACTCTATCAGTATGCCAAGTTCCAGTTTGAGTGTGGAAACTACTCCGGTGCTGCTGATTATCTGTACCAGTACAGGGCCCTTTGTACAAATAGTGAGAGAAATCTAAGTGCATTGTGGGGAAAGCTTGCTGCTGAGATTTTGATGCAAAACTGGGATGTTGCTCTTTCTGAACTGAATAGCTTGAAGGAAATTATTGACTCCAAAGTATGTATTTTTTTTATTATTGCACCTATTTCTCTCATAAAAAGGCATTCTTTTTTTCAAAGGAATTATCTAATGTGTTTGCTATGGATATATATACTGCAGAGCTTTGCTTCTCCCCTGACTCAGGTTCAAAGTAGAACTTGGTTAATGCATTGGAGCTTATTTATCTTTTTCAACACTGACAATGGCAGGACACAGATCATTGACCTGTTCAATCAAGACAAGTTCGTCTCTTGACTTCAGTCTATGTTGCCTTAATCTTTCTTGTATTTTTCTTTCATTTTATTTTTTTTCTCTTGTTGGATATATTCAATTTCTGCTCCTCTGCGGATGTAATTGAGATGAGAATGATGCTGACAACATATGATTCTGTTGTTGGAAGAATATTCTAACAACTTTAATTGCTTGCACGAGTAGAATTCTTTACTCTCATCTCGTCTTGTAATCTGATTTGACTGTATAAAAATTATGCATTTCCAGGTATCTTAATACCATCCTAACGCATGCACCCCATCTTTTGCGGTATCTTGCTGCTGCATTCATTGTCAACAAGAGGAGAAGGCCTCAGCTTAGAGAATTTATCAAGGTTATTCAGATGGAGCAATATTCCTACCAGGATCCAATCACAGAGTTCTTAGCTTGTGTTTATGTTAACTATGACTTTGATGGTGCACAAAAAAAGATTAGAGAGTGTGAAGAGGTAAGTTTTTTCTGAATTGCCATTAAAGTTGGACATGTTATGTATTGATTTGCTAGTCCATATCAGTATTGTTATCTGTTTGTCCGTGTTTCTGCTTATTTCACTTCAATGTCCTCAACTAATCTTCTTCTCTTTAAATTCTTCTTTCTTTAGGTGATCCTTAATGATCCATTCCTTGGAAAACATGTCGAGGAAGGCAGTTATACTACTGTGCTACTAAGGGATGAGTTCCTTGAAAATGCCCGCCTTTTTATCATTGAAACCTATTGCCGCATACATCAAAGAATTGATATGGGGTATGTTTATTCTGTAAGACATTTTTTATATGCTTTATTAAATATAGAAGTTCCATGTATGCCTACCATCTTAATGAGCTGAATTTGCATTATAAATGTTACTTATTACTCTTGCCCCAAGATTTCCTATATTCAAAAAGGCTTTAGGGAAAGGTAGGGAACTCTCTACAGTGTCAACTCTGACCGACTAAACTAAAATAAATGTGTTAAGCACTGTTGAATTTAGTCAATCTTGTTGTGTTAGTGTGTTTGTTGTGTGCGCCTTCTTCTGTGCTTTTGTGATATTGGTGTGCTGTGGTGAGTTGCTTGGTTTGGGTGTCGACGGTAGTATTGTGCTTTCAGGGTTTCTGGTTGGTGGTCGTACTCGGGCCTTTCAGGGCACTCCCCCTCAGCTTTAAGCCAGGGGAGTTCCTATCCTGGCCCCCCAGATTTCGCTGAAGTGGAGCACACTGGGTCATTTGTTGTTGTTGTTGTTGTTGATTCTTATGTTATATTTTTCATTCCAGGGTTCTTGCTGAGAAATTGAACCTGAACTATGATGAAGCAGAAAGATGGGTGATGAATCTTATCCGAAGCTCAAAGCTGGATGCTACTATTGATTCTGAGTCAGGAGCTCTTATGATGGAACCAAACCATCCGAATGTGTAAGATATTTTTCCTTTTCCCTTTCAGCCCCTTCTTATTATCCCATGAAACTTACAATATCATGCATTTGTGTGCACTTCTGCAGTTATGAACAGCTCATAGACCATGCAAAAGCATTATCTGGGCGTACTTACAAACTAGTCAACCAAGTGATTGAGCATTCATCACAGTCTGTGCCTGCTCGCTGATTTGTTATGTGCGTCTTACAAGTTTTGTTGAAATTTGAGTTCTTTGGATCCTCGTAATGGAATTTATTGGCTGTGTAATCATTGACCTTTTGTTTTATCGTCAACCTTGGTTTGTTGGAGCTAGAGAATCATTTATTTACATACTAGCTATGAAGCACTAATCTAATCAATTTGCAGCACCTCTTTACCCATTTTACCCTTGTTTAAATAACCTAAAATTAGTCCTATTTTCTCCTTTTCTTCCCTTCTATTCTATAAATTATGATTGACAATCGATCATGTATTCATGTTGGTTATAGATCTCAAGTCTCAATTATCATTCAAGAAATTCCGCTCTCTTTCTCTGCCCAGAAAGTTAAAAAACCTTCAGCCTTCTATTTGGTGGATTAATAACGATAGCAATTTTTCTAGGCTAAATTTTAGGGTTGTAGACAACTAAAAGTTAATACATGATTGTAAGAAACCCGGTACAGTCGACTGTCAGAATTGCAAAAGCTAAGAGATTGAGTCTGAAGCGGAAGCGCTTCGATGGGATCTCCTTAAGGCGAGGGAACTGACCTTCAATTGATCGAGATTGAGTCTGATTGTTCGGCGTTAGTTACCAAACTGCAGGGGGGCCAGATTCCAAAATCGGCTCTAGGATCACTTGTGGCTCTTCTTGTTGAGCGTAGTTATGAGTTTAACCTTTGTAGGTGGAAGTTTGTTAGTAGGAAAGCAAATGGTGTTGCTAATTGGCTTAGTAGATGGGCTCCTTTAGATCCGGTTTTCTTTGTCGGTTCTTTTAGTTTTCCTGCTGAACTTTTTGGTGTTCTGGCTTTTGATTTGAAGTAATGAAGTGGTTTGGTTATTTGAAAAAAAAAGGATTGCAAAAGCTCATGTGGAGCGAAAAAGGAAAGTTCACTATGTGGGTGATCGGTTGTGAAAAAGGAAAGCTCATGTGGGAGTCCTATAGAAGTCAAAGCCAACCTCTTTGGCAGCTACAACAAATGCAGCTTCATCAAGAGACTAACCTCATAAAACAATTCACCAGTCTCTTGATTTTTTTTAGGAACTGCTGTATGGCTAATAGCCAAAACCCGAAAAAAACTTCTCTATCACCTCTGAATGAAGCTCATTGACCCGCTTTTTATTTAAGATTCGATCCTCTTTAAAGTTAAACCCCTTCATTTTCCTAGACGAGTAGTCTTCAAATTCACCCCGTGAATCAAAAGAGCTCATGTCTTGATTGATATTCCACCTACTGCTAGCCAAAGCCAATTCCACCTCGGTTACACCTTGTCCATAAGCAATACCAGCAATCGAATACTTACTGGAATTCCATGGAGTTGCAAGTCAACGTACCCGTCTTATCAGACAAAATAGTATCAACTTGACCAAGCTCCTCGTTCAGATTCGATGTATGAGCACGAGCCGGCTTCCTTGATTCATCGCAATACATATTCTTATCTTGGTTTATAAAAACATACTGCAACACCTTCACAATCTCAATCTAGACATACAATGAGATCGGTATCAAGTAGCCATACAACATAAGGCCTGTCAAGAAATGGAAGAAGGCAGCTACGATTGCTCCTTTAGAGATTTTCATTCGGATCCTCACAAGGCCTGTCAACATAAGGCCCGTCCTCATGGCTTGAAAGTAGAAGTAGATCAGCAGGGAAATATTCATTCTTGTGTACCTTGACAACGTCACCAACTCGGATTTTCTTCCATGAAGTCTTGGGAAATTTACATGTGTTCTTGTCATAGGCTTCAACTTTCCGGTTATTTGCTTCTATGTCCTGAATCAGTTAAGTATGCTTGTTGAGTTTAAGGATGGGTATAGCAGCCACGTAAGGAGAGAAAGCGGTGTCATAATGGATGAAAAGAAGAGCAAAGATTTCAAAGATAAAACTGTACCAAACATGTATGTCAAACCATACATTTCTTACAAAGGAATTTGGCTATTCTTTGCAACAGAAAAAGGGTCTCCATCAATTAAATAAGTTCTAAGACATATGCATATGAACCAGATAATTTTGGTGCTATTTATCCTTAAATTATGTAGCCCTCCTCCAACAGGTTATGGACCAACCAAATAAAGCTATACAAACGAGGAAAAAACAACAACTAGCATATCACCTTCTTCATACGTCTCCAATCTTCAACGGCTTCCTTACCCATAGTCAATCCAATAACAAAAATCAATGGAAGAAGAACACTGACAGCGGTATACGGTGCCAATGGAGTAAAAGAGACACAGGCGACAAGGAAATATACACTAGCAACTCGCCTAAATTGCTCGAACAACGACTTGGGTATGAAGGTAGAAGCGGTGTATTTTGTCGTGGACACAATTATTTTTATAATTCAGCTTAATGGCATTTGGATCATCAGGATCATTGCAATGCACTTTCCTTGAATACCCTTTTTTGTCCAATCTGTGAATGATTCTGTTGAGTTACTTGTAATCTTGCTAGAGAAGATCTCAACACTAACAAGTAACAACACACAAATCACAAAGCCTCTATTGCTAATGAGAAGGACAATAGACATTATCTTGTATGTTCTTGCTTAAAACGGCTTGAATAGAACATTGCACTGATAAGTGGAAAGAGAAAAAGAGAACATGTAAATCTCTAACATCACGGGAAGTAGACATGAGTGCGCTTAAAAGCTTAAAAAAAAAAACAGAACAAGCCCTTGCAAACCGATGCTGTATCTCAGATTACAAGACCCACAATATTGACAGACTCAGGCGATTCTCAGGCAACAAGGAATGGTAATATGGTCAGCATAAACTCCTCATAGGCGAAAGTTGCAGACTCGGCGATCCTCAGGCAACAAGGAATGGTAATATAGTCAGCATAAACTCCTCATAGGCGAAAGTTGTTGAGCCAGAGTAATTCGTGTCCTTGGCCTTGAATTTGTCAGTCAGGCCCTTAACTGTCAAACAGCACCTGCAAATGGAACAAATGAAACATATGTTAGATTGATGACTAACAACAACAACAACAACAACAACAACAACAACAACAACATTGACCAGTGCAGCACCCCTTACGGGTTATCTAGGGGGTCAATATAGATTGATGACTAACAAAACAAGATAAATGAGCAGGCAAAAAAACATAAAATGGACATACTCAATGAAATTATCATATTCAATAGCCTTGATCTTCCCCCCAGTTTTATCAAACTTTAGCACCAGCAAGTCCAAGACTGTAGGCGAGACGGCGTATCCTAAGCTCAGGAGTGCCTCCCTCAGCTCTGGAGGGTCTATCTTACCGCTCCTGTCTCTATCATGCCTTTCAAAGATCGACTGTACAAAAAAAGGAAAACAGTTACTCAAAAAATTAGTGAGGGAAGAAATGAATAAGGGTATTTTAGAAAGTTGCTATTTGAAGTTTGTGTGTCGTTACCCTCCAGCTCTGTAGACTATAAAACAGAGATGTGAATTCCTTTGGACCTGTGAATTCAGACAGATAAACCTATTCAATATGATTGATATAAATGCTGAATAGACAAGGAAATTACAAATCTGATTGTGCATGTACTAATGGAAGAAAAAATATAAACCAATGCCCTGATACTACAACCCCATTGCTGAACAAGAACCTTCATCTAGTAAAAGCTAGGTTCACCTTAGCCGAATAAGAAGGGATGAAAATAGTTACTACTTTCTGGGGTTGTTGTACATATCTTGTACAACGGTAGCCAATGTCAATCATGCTATGTACATAAAAGCATTTCTGGGGTCAGTGGCGGAGCCAGGAATGCCCGAAGGGAGGGGCGGACAATCTTGGATCCGTCACCGGTCGTCGTTGGCTCGCTGCCAAGGACGGACCGAAGGGTGGGCTGTGGTATGCTAGCTCCAGCCCGCCCTATAAAACATAAAAAAATAATAAGAATAAGGTTAATAATAAAAAAATAAAAAAAGTAAATTTAGTGCTAAATTAGTTAAATTAAGATAATTTAGCATACCCTAAAGTTAAATCATGCATCCATCCTTACTCGCCGCTCACTGCCCATGGTCGGATTCGTTGGATCTAGACATTACCTAAAATTGTGAATTTATAAATTGAGAATTATCATTTCCTAATATCTGATTTTAATAACCTAAAAAATTAAAGAAATCTTATTTTCTTAACGTTAGGCCCAATTGAAAATTTATTTACATGCCCAAAAATTAGAAAGGCCCAATTTGACTCTTCTTCCCAAAGACGCACAAATTTCTGTGCAGTGCGATGAATTTCAATGACGGCGGCTTCTTCGGTTCTCCAGGCTCCGGCAACACAATAGCCGCCACTCCCTCATTTTTCTCCGCCCCCACATCGATTCTTCTCCGCCCCCAACCTCGCCCTCGCCCCAAGGGAGGTCTTCTTCGAAGGTCTGCTACTCCGGTCGTCACCGGGGGCGGCCGCCCCTGCCCGCAACCCCCTGCCTCCGCCTCTGTCTGGGGTTGTTATCTATAAGCATCAAAATGCAGATAATCCATATATGCGGACTATTACACTTGATATTATCCAGGTTTTCCAATACTCTACTAACCACAAGAAAATCATCAAAATACTTCGTAACAATGTTTCCCACTAGATCAAGATTCAAAACACAAGTATCATTATCAATATAGATAGAGATCTTTTACTTCACAATACTGTTGAATGAATGAAAATGTGTGAAAAACAGACAAGATCCAGTGATATGGAGGAGTAATATTTAAAAATTAACCGCAGAAAGATCTGCCTCAATTAAATCCCTAATTCCGATTCGAAATCCCAATTTCTCAATCACAAGTGAAAACAGGAACAAGAAATACAGAAAAGAAGAGATCAAGAGACGCACCGATCTTTCTTGAATTGGTGTTGGTGAAGAGATACATAAGCAGATGAACAGTCCTGAGGCTGAAGCTCTGATTATAGGAAGAAAGAGCCCTCTGCAACTCCTTATCATCGATCAAGCCGCTTCCGTCATTATCGGCCACCTGGAAGCACGCGATCACGCTAGGGTCAGTCCCCGGCGGGAAAGCCGAGGGCACCAGCGAAGCGAACGGGCTCCCATACGGCGGCGGCGGCCCGCCGTACGGCTGGGCCATATGAGGCGCCGCCCCGTACGGCTGGGCCATGGGAGGCGCCGATCCTCCGTAGTGCGAATGGGAATAGTCGTCCTTCGGAGGCTTATCTGGCTTCCCGTGGGCCGATCCTCCGTAGTAAGACTGGGAGTAGCCGTCCTTGGGTGGCTTATCCGGCTTTTCAGGCGCCGATCCTCCATAGTAGGTCTGGGAGTAGCCGTCCGTTGGTGGCTTATCCGGATTGTGCGGCGCCGACGGTGCTCCGTAAGGCGGTTGCGCCCCGTAGGGAGAATAGGGAGGTCCCGGCTGGTTTGGGGCGCCGTATGGCTGGTTTGGGGCGCCGTACGGCTGGCCCGGCGAGCCACCGTAGCCGTAGCCGGGCTGGTGGTTGTGGGGATAACCTGACATGTTAGAGGATGCGGATCAAGTTGACAGAGAGAGGGGATTTGGATCTGTTATCTTGAGGATGTATATGTATGGAGTCCGATTAGCGCGTTGAGCAAAGAATCAGTCGAAACAAATATAGATAGTATCAAGTTGTCAACTCCACCACCTTCGACCACTTGGCGCGTTGAGGCCAAATTTACCCTATATCAAAACGAAGAAATTGCGTACGCGGCGAGATAACCACCTGCCCACCTGGTGACCAACCAGCTTATTTTTTTGTCATTTTAAACTTTTAGCCTTGTTTATTTGTTACAAAAATATTTGTCATTTTAAACTTTTTGTCATCTATTTTACAATTCTGTCTTTGTATTTATTATTACTTTTAATTGATGAGGGAAGATTTGTTAATAGTAGCATTGTAAAATAAAACAAAATAGAATAATAAATAGGTCATATATGTCAATTTACTACTTTTCTTAATAAGTGAAATGAATAAAAATGACAAATATAAACTCCTAGTTTACATCAAATCTAAACTAAAAAAGCGATTTAAAACGATTTTACATACTTATTTTTCCGGATCTGTAAAGACCTTTAAATCCGAGACATGTTGATCTAGAGAATTTTATATAGATAAGATAAGTATAGTACATATGATAGCTTCAAGGAAAAATCGATCGGAGTGAGACATGTTGATCAAAGTAGAAAACGATGAGGATGAGGAAGATGAATAGAGGAAGTCGAGAGGATAAGAATGGAGTAGACAAGAATATGTGGAGAAAATATAAAGAAGAAAAAGAGTGATTATGGGGTGGAGATCAAAAAAATGAGAGAAATAGATGAAATGTTAAAATACCTATAATGATTTATAGGAGATATTTATTAAGAACCTTCTCCTTTGATTACAAATAAGCTTGGCTTTCTTCTTTTTCATACATCTTGAAAATACAGTCTTCTTCATTTTCTTCGTGTAAGTAAAAAAAATTCTAATAGAAGAAGTATAAAAGAAAGTGTTTGAAAAGTAGAGAGTTTTGTAATATTAATTGTTCTTCTAATAGACAATTTTTCACGTTTGAGATATTCGATCTAAATATTACTAGACTACTATTTGAGTTTTAGTTTACTTGTCTTTGTGAATAAACTTCCTTCAAACCTGTAAACTTGACGAGACAAATGAGATATTTTAATATCCTAGACTACTACTTTGAATACACATTGGTCAATTATATCCTTACGTGTATATGTAAATAGAATTAGGTGAATTAAAGTTCTCACATTTTGATATTGAAATTTCTTTTCTCCAATAAATTATTGTACACATGTTTAACTAAAAAAAGGGGCATTTGTAAATGGCACCCACTCTACACAACACCCAACCTACCCCCTATTACATATAAATAAAAATTTATTACAATTAACAAAACCTCACACTCTCATTTTCACCCTCATCTCTTCCTCCTCTCTCTTACCAAAACCTCATAAAGTGGCGAATCCAAGATCACAATAGGGGGGACAAACTTTCAACAGGCATAATAGTAAGAAAACTGGACAAATTAAATTAGTTTAAACATTAAAATATCATACAATAATACTACTAAAAATAGTTTTACATAAAAAAGAGAGCAAATGTACAAATCAAACTACAACCGACTCTTTGCTACCAATGCTACGAAACAAATAGCATCTACGAGTATCTAAACTTTGAAAACTGATTAAAAATAGGTTCGTTTTCAATAGTTGCAAACCCATCCTTCTCAATAAATACTACCAAACTATCATTGAACCATCCATCTCTCATTTTGTTTCTCAAATCAATCTTCACATATTTCATGCCAGAAAATACCCTCTCAACAGATGATATAACAACAGGTAAGAGTAAAGCTAATTCAACCAAGCAGGTAGTTCAATGGAACAATCTATCTTTTGAAGTTTCCTTCATCTTCTTTGCAAAACTTCCAAAGTCCTCCAAATTTGAGAATCGTTCATCCCTTCTTACATCAATTAAAAATGTTTCAAATTCTTGATGCATAATGAACAATCCGTACTTGAGAAGTCATTTGGATCCAAATGAGCAAGATGAACAAGCTTCCCCACATTAAAATTAGAGAATCCATTCTTTGGATCAAGACATACAAAGCAATTAAGAAAATCTGTACTTGCTTTAGAGAACCGGTGGTTGAACTCTAGTAAAATTGAATCAACAACCTAGTAGCATTTCAACGAGAGATATTAAATAAAAAAATTGAAACATAAATAAAGAAATGTAGAATAAAGATATAACATATTTTATTACTTCATTAAAGATTTCAATCTTGTAATGATGCTCATTGGTGATGGTTATCCCGTCTCTCTTCACACAAACCAACCTTGGAACGATGTCTTGCATATTAATTACGGGAATATCATGAGCTTGACAAAAAGCCTCCACTTCTTGTACTAAACCTAGCCATCCAAAATCTCTATACTTTTGCAGCTCATCCTTGACCACTCTAATTAGATTGATAGCATTTAACATGTTTTGGTCTCTTTCTTGCGAAGCCATAGATAATGCATTTGTCATACCAAGCAAACGCTTCATAAAAACATAGAAAGACAAACTCATAATTTTGCATTTGGCGAAAACACACCTCTGGCTTGGCCACTTGACTCACGTTAGTGCCATCTTCAAACACATTTGCAAGAACTTCTAAAATTGAGGACCACATTTCTTTGAGGCGAACTAAGGTAAGATAATGTGATCCCCATCGAGTATCACCGGGTCTTTTCAAAGAAGTTTCTTGATTTTTTCCCGTACTTGAAGAAAGTTCTCCTTTTTCCAAGCTCCAATGCCTTTCTAGAATGCTTAAACTGTCGAAGATTGTCAACTCTTTTACAAGAAGATCCACACACGTTCACAATTATTCCAAGATAATTGAAAAAGTCACAAACATATTGATTCAACTTGCATACGGAAACAACTATCAATTGGAGTTGATGTGCAAAATAATGCACATACCAAGCATTGGGATTTTCCTTCAAAATAAGTGCCTTCAAGCCATTAAACTCGCCCCTCATATTTGATGCACCATCATACCCCTAACCTCTCAATCTAGATAAAGATAAACCATGTTTAGCAAACAAAGAATCAATGCCTTCCTTCAATGCTGATGTCTCCCTTACATGAACCAAGCCTAAAAAATGCCCCACCACTTGTCCATGTTTATTTACATATCTAATCAGAACCGCCATTTGTTCCTTGAAAAAGAAATCACGAGTAGGGCTGGTCATGGGTCGGGTCATGGGTGGATGGAGCACTTCCACCACCGGACCCACAAAATAAATTTTATCACTCGACCCACCTATCACCCACGAAACCTTTCACCCATATCCGACCCACCGTCACCGCGAGCGGGCGATATCGAATTGGAGCGGGTGAGCGGCGTGAGAGTATTGAGTTGAGGCTGCAGAGTGGCGAATCGAACTGGTGTAGGCGAGTGGCGCTCCTGAGAAACCCCAAACTAAGAAGTGAGAAGGGTGAGGGCCAGAATTAGGTCTGGTCGTCTGGGGCATAGCCGCATATCACATATGAGAATATTTCCATTTGGGTCTATATAGTTTTTTAATATTTTAAAAAACCTCCAAACTTTTTTTAAAAAAGCCCCCAAGTCCCAAACTATTTTTTAGGAAAAAACAAACCTAATTTTAATTTAGGATAAATTTTTACGGGTGGTTGGTGGGTGAAACGGGTGGTGGGTGACGGGTCGGGTGATGGGTTGAGTTAAACGGGTGTAAAACTTCACCCATATCCGACCCGTCACCTGTTACACCCGTCACCCGACCCACCCATCACCCGCTTTTTTACGGTTTTTCACTCGTATAATTGGGTCGGGTGAGGCGGGTGGGTCGGTCACCCGCGGATAATGTCCAGCCCTAATCACGAGACTCATTAACCAAAATGGAAAACAATCTATCACCAAGGCCAACTAATATTGCAAGAGTGGTCTCAACTACACAAGCATGAACCATATCTTTTTGTACTGTTGGAGCTATCATTCGATTATTTTCAAGTGCATTTTTCAAAACAACACTACCAATGTCATGATTTCTCAAGCTATACCATGTTAACAAGTCCAAAAAAATACCTCTATTCAAAGAAGTAGATGACTCATCATGTCCTCTCATAGGCAAACCTAGCATGACATAAAATAAATCGAATGACATCAAAAGTTGTTGTCAAACAAATGCGGTAAGCTTCTTCTCTTCTCAAACTGCTTCCTTTAACAATATAGCTAACACTCTGTTTTTGATTTTTGAAATTCTCAAAATCAATTCTTGCTTTGTTATGTGGACTATTAGTTGAACCAACATGATGTCTAAACTTTTCAGTTGCCTTTCTTCAATTACAAAACCCATTCTTTGTAAATACTTCATCCCCCGGGTTGTAAAGTTTGGACTTCAAAAGAAAACACCAAAAGCAAAAGGCGGAATCATTGTGAACACTATACTCCAACCAAGTAAACTCATCAAACCAATCATCTCTAAAAGCTCTAGTTTTGTCTCTACATTTCTTTCTCGGAAAATCATGTCCTTTAGGTTGGCAAGGGCCTTTGGAAACATTTCTCTCCGATGTATCCGATCTCTAATACTAATATCAAAACTCTCAATAGACTTGCGTAACCCCGGATTAGAAACAATATCAGTCTCAACGATTTCAACTTCATCCATTTCAGCATCATTCAAATTAGCTTCAAATTCAACGTTTGTAACCAAGATATTCTCATTAGAAGCTTGCTGTGGTTGCTCAACACTATGCGAAACTTTTAGCTTTTTTGGAAAATATCTCTCCATTTAAATCAACACACCAACCTATCAATTTCAACAATTAACTCACACCATTACACCAAACAACAATAACAACTCAACAAGTCAAATTAATTAAGTGACTATCATTCTATCAATTTGATATTTTGAACAATGATAATTTATTAATATTCAAGAAATTAAGAAATTGACACTCAACACTCAACACTCAACATTCAACAATAAAAAGTCAATATTTAACAATATTTGAGTCAAAAAAGCCCAATACTTACTAGATAGTTAATTAATTAACAAAAAACTACCTTTAAATCCACCAAAATTGAAAACCCTAAGTAGATGCTCTTGCCTCTTGGCCTCTTGCTCTACTCGAAATTCAAGAATCCTCTTCGCCTTCTTCGAGGAGCATCGAGCGACACCCAGTCTTCGCCGTCGGACTCCGTGGTCGGCTCTGCTCAAGCCTCAAGCGTAGAGGTGAAACTGGGCACTAGTGAAATGTTCAATGAAGGTGTCGATAGTCGGGAGACTCCAAACTCAGTCTCAAAAGTTCTGATTTTTTTGTCTCAACTCTCCAATTGGGGCTTTTCTTTTGTTCAATTTTTTCATTTAAAAAAAAATGGCTTGGAGAATCAGAAATTGGACACATTTAGAAAAACACAGTGTTTCATTTAAGCAGTAGCCATTTCAATTTTTTTAAAAGTAAAATAAAAAATAATTGCCCCCATCATCTTCAACCTAACGTTCTACCCCTTCTTTCTTTTTCAAATCTGTGCCTCCCCCATCTGCAACTCGCCGACGCTTCCACTCTCCAGTTCTCGAGTGCCTCGTGCAGTTGCATGGCCTGTCCCGGTTCCCCTCAGCCCACTGCCCTACCCCTCTCCAGTGCCCCTTGCTCGACGACTACTCTATTACTAGTAAAAAAATTCCGACGAACCGGGGGGGGGGGGGGGACACGTGCCCACCCATGCCCCCTAAATCCGCCACTGATTCCATACAAGATTCAAGGTGTTTGAAGGCTCAAAATCAAGCTTTGAGTATATTAATCTCTACAAAATTCACTCCTACGAGCAATCATGGTAAGTTTCATCTACAAATTCACCCAATTTCAATTTCATTGAACTTTTAGATCTAGATTTTCAAAGAAATTTATGTTTTACTTTAATATTATTCAAAGTAGGCTTTATATTAAGGATTTGAACCAATTTTAAAAGATTAAAATCGATTTATGCAAAGATTTAACGATCGGAGGTAAAAAAGGGTGAAAACGACGGTGGTTGTGGGGGGTTGTTGTGGCCGGGCGCGAGCTTGAAGATGACATGGTTGTGCGGCTGTAACGGCCAAAACAGCCATGGTCATGACCATGGAATGCACACTTGTGGCTGATTGCGTCTCAGCCGTAACGACCATGCCTAGCTGCTAGGTGATTTTGATTATATTCGAGACTGGATACTTTCAATTCATATGTCAGATGTCAAGGTGCTTAGAGACTAGTTTAGAGACTCGCTCTTCTTGTTATTGATGTCGTCAGGAGCGAAGTGAGCTGATAGTGACGCGATTAGGCCCTAGACCTAGATCGATCACGACGAGCCCGAGTCTATCGAGACCTCGGCGTCCTCCTTGGATTCCGACCTAGCTCGTTACTATTATATTTATTATTATATTTCCTATTTTGGCATGTTTATATTTATAGCTAGTTTCTATTTATGTTTCCGTTGATACTATTTTTGTGTGTGTGTCTACTTATGTATTCAGTTTTATTTACGGCTTGCTATAGACAGATTGCCTTTTGTGAATCAAGTTTCTCTTCCTTAAGGCCGAGGTTGGGCCTAGGCGTCAACCTTGGTTCTTGAACCGACCCTTTTCTATCCCTTTTCCAAACGCCCTTGTCTTGGCCTAGGCCACCCGAACTCGATTCGTCGAGTTTTTCCCTCACGAGCCACCCCTTGGTTCACGCTTATCCCGATTACGATTCGTTAGAGAAGATTTGAGGCCCTTCCGAGCCTAGATCGGGCACCCGTGCGATCCACCAGAAAGGCGGAACGCATCAACTGGTATCAAAGCTCAGGCGGTTCAACAAAGGCTTCCTTCTCCAACACCACCATTTCGCACCCGCGTTCATCCGTTGAACCGTAGTAAGTTCGGTGTTCTTATTATAACAAATTGTTCGGTTCGAAAAAAAAAGATTCTTGATCTGTTCGGAAAAAAATTCCACAAGATATTTGCCAATTGGTTCGTGCCTGTATTGTGATATCTCTCTCTAAATAAATCCATTGGTATATTTGTCCAAATCAAATCTTCTACTCCCTAAATATATACCCTTCTATACTCCTCTACGACGTGATTGAGTGATTGAATTTTTAAATTACATTAAGAAAAACTTAAATATTAGTAAAATACTAAAAAATATCTTCTAACCAATTAAAACAAGGGAGTATAAGAGGGTGTATGATTAGGGGGTAGAAAAATCGGACCGTTCTCTCTCTACATGCATATCTCTGAATTGGAGTTGTAGAAGATACGTCTCAATTTTGGTTGTGATCTTGCTTATCGTATTGGCACGATCTTGTTAATTAATTTCGATCTCTTGTACTAATATTTCCTAGTTGTTAGCCGATTATTTTTAATTAAAAAAATAAGAGAGCCAAGTATCTATTCTATTATAAAAGCATACATAATTTTTGGTCGTACCCATCCAATATTATAAAATTTGATCGTGTGGGTGTAATAATCCGTTTTATTTCGGCCGCTTGATTTACTATCGTGCGGCTGTTATTAATTCATTATTTCTCCTCTCTCATATCCTTTTCCAAAAAAAAAATCATGCCCCTTTAAATAAATTTACGGAAATGTCATTTCCATATTCCTTTTCCAAAAAACCCATGCCCCTTTCTATTATAAAAACATACGTAGCTTTTGATCCTACCCATCCAATTTATAAAATTTGATCGTGTGGGTGTAATAATCCATTTTATTTCGGTTGCATGATTTACTATCGTGCGGCTGTTATTAATTCATCATTTCTCCTCTCTCATATCCTTTTCCAAAAAAACCATGCTCCTTTAAATAAATTTATGGATATACCATTTCCATATTCATTTTCCAAAAAATCCATGCCTCTTTAATTTTTTTTATGGAAATGCCATTTCCATATTCCTTTTTCAAAAAACCATGCCCCTTTAAATAAATTTACGTAAATGTCATTTCCATATCTCTACACTTCTTAATGACTGTTAGAATAAAGTATTTGTCTTATAATCGCCGCGCAATGCGCGACCTAATTGCTAGTATTAAAAAAAGAGTGTGAATTCGGCTAGTTAAAAAATAAAAAAAAGAGCTCGGTATATTTTCCGCCTAGGAATTGCTGTTAGTTGGCCGAATTTTATGTACTTTTGTACCTAGAAGTGAAGTCATGAACTGGCCACTATGTTCGGTTCTCCCTTGGGATCTACCGCTGACGCGCATCTGGGATAGCGAGCCTGTTTGGGACCATGAGCCCGTTTGGGATAGCGAGCCCATCTGGGATAGCGAGCCCGTTTAGGATAGTGAGCCCGTCTGGGATGAGCCGAGTTCGCTCTGATACTAGTTGATGCGTTTTGCCTTTCGGGTGGATTGCACGGGTGCTCGATCTAGGATCGGAAGGGCCTCGGATCTTCTCCAACGAATCGTAACCGGGATAAGCCTGAACCACAGGGTGGCTTGTGAGGGGAAAACTCGATGGATCGAGTTCGGGTGGACTAGGCCGAGACAAGGGCGTTTGGAAAAAGGATAGAAAAGGGTCGGTTCAAGAACCGAGGTTGACGCCTAGGCCTTAGGGAAGAGAAACTCGATTCACAAAAAGCAATTTGTCTATAGCAAGGCATAAATAAAACTGAATACATCAAGTCCTTTAAATAAAAAATGCAAAACCTAACTAGGTCTAGCTAATGGGCCTAATCTAACTATTGGGTTAGTCTCTTAAGCATAAGTAGAGACACACCCAAAAATAGTAACAACGGGAACATAAATAGAAACTAGCTATAAATAAAAACATGCCAAAATAGGAAATATAATAATAAATATAATAGTAATGAGTTAGGTCGGAATCCAAGAAGGACGCCAAGGTCTCGGTAGACTCGGGCTCATCGTGATCAATCTAGGTCTAGGACCGGATCATATCAAATAGCAACAATTCCATTGGCCTCAGAGGTTCCAGAGTTTTAGTTGGCCCATGTGGCCCTGATGGCCCCCATTATCAATAAAAATTTGTAGAAATGCGTCAAGAATTGGAATCTACATAGTGCCCATTCGTCATTAAAAAATGGGACATGTCTAGACATGTATTACTAATTAAAATCCACATTTTATTTAATATGTCAGATTCTTGACCCCTCAGATTCCGCTGTAGCGGAGCTTCACTGGGTCAATGATGATGATGATGAAATTCAGATCACAAGGAACAAAATACAGGTTGTTTGGTCATATGAATGTGTTGAAAGTAATATACCTTTTTTACCTATATAAATTCATCCAAATCATCTTATACAAATTCCTAAACAGATTTGATTGGCCCATCGATCTGTGAAAAAGAAATTCTACTTTGCACCACTGATTGGAAACTGATCATGTGGAGATTGAAGGAACCATTCTCATTCAAGCTAATGTTTGCATCTATAAAAATGAATAAGAAATCCTTCACTCACAAGCGATAACCTTTAATATGTCATCAATTGGTTTCTCAAAATCTTCATTTAGCAATCTATAAGCTTCATCCAATACCTGTGCAACATAAAGTAGATTAGTTCAAAACATCGTGGCTCGACAAGAGGAATGCACAGACAATAATCTTCAAATTAGTAATGATAGTGCTGAGAGTGAGAGGGCCACTACTAAGAAAATAAATGCTCCTAAATCTCCAATTGTGTAGCATAGTCCAAGAGGGAAGATAGTGGAGAGAAATAGATAGTGGGATATGTAATCTAGAACAGAGGTATAAAGATTGTATAAATTTGATAGAATACGATGTTATACTTAGACAAACCAAGCAATAAATTGTAACATTACTAAGGCTGAACAAAACCTCACCGCAGAGCATAAGCTCAATTTAGCAAATAACTTATACAATGTAGAGCGGGATATCATACCAAATATTTTAGTGTACGGAGAGAGAATCCCTTTGTGTTTGTGAGGAGTCCCAACCTTAACAGAAGCATACAAAGTAAACAAAGAGACCAAAAAACTAGCATTGCATCTAAAATAAGTTGTTAAAACACATTGCAAGATAAAGCAAAATTTATTGTTATTCCTAAAATATCCCACCTAAGAATATAATAACACATCATCTCGATCAGAAAATATGACACCTTCCTACATGAGATCTTAAACTATATTAATGCATTTGTGTACTTTATTATATAAAAAATAACTCCAGGGAGAGGGAGTTAAAGAGACACCCATCCAACAGAATGATGATTATCTCCCCCTTCTAACACATACCATTTACCAACATGGTTTAACAAGGTATTTAGAAAAAAGGAATTGGGAAATTTCATGCAAAAGGAAATCTCATATATCTCACAACGTACATTATACATACAACAAGCATTTTATTCTACAATTTTTCGCATATGTATTAAGTTATCATGTGAAAAATCACATAATCATAAAATTTTTATTCATTAGCTGAATGTTTGTTTGATTAGCTCAAAATTGGGTTTTATCCTTGTGAATTCTAATGATTAGTTATTCCTCTTATATTGATGACTAGTGATTATTACAGAGTACATGACTTTTACAATTTTTTGGTAGAATCTATAATTTTCGCATTATTATTGATATGATGGAGATCCTAATTTGTGTTCAACATTTTTGTTTTTTTTCTCTAATATCCTTTTGATTTTTTCTCTAATGTCCTTTGCATCTTCTGCTTTGGACTGGTTTTTCCCTCCACGCCGTCAATCGAACCTACTAATTATATCTTTCATTTCCTTCATAACAGTAAGATTTATCAAGAATCCACAAAATTAAAATGATACTTTTGATGCTCTAGTCATACCCCAGCTTTTCCACCTATTTTAAAAAATGTGCTCTCTACTCCTATTACTCATGTATTGTAAGCTTAGCATAGGACTTTGATATTAGACTAAGCCATATTATGCAAACATACTAAGCCATATTATGCAAACATAAAAAGTCTTCCATGCCAAACACTAGAGCTTGCCAGGGTCTCATTTAACAAGATGGTAGAAGATCAAAAGAGAGGTAAGAAGATATGAGAGTATATAAAAGAGCTTTTGTACAAAAAAAATCTTGGAAAAAATCAACATCCTGTTAAAAGAAAAAAAACCATTGTAGAGAGAAATGGAAGTCGTAATAAGAGGCGTTTGATTAGAATTTATGGATGGACGAGATTTAAAGCAAATAGGGAGTAGAATCTTATTATGTACCTGTTTTATGGAAATAATTCCTCATGCATGATTATAGGGATGGAAATATCTTTTTCTCTCAAAATATACGGTTACCAAAAGTAAAAACCCTGATTACAATTATCCCTTTTCACATTTATCGTCTTCCTCTCCACTCTCCTCCTCCATCCTCTCCATGAAAGATCGTCGCCCCTACTTTCGTCTTCGTCTTGATGTTAGGGAGGTCGTCGTCGTCAAGAAAGCCATCAACGTCGTCGTTTGTAATCAAGGGGTTCAATCAAAACTGTCTCCGTCTTCAACGTCGATGCTAGGGAATATAAAATCGATTTACAACAATTGGTAAGTTTCGAAGTCGATTTAGATAATTCGGAACATTTTTTTTTATCATTCTTCTCAAATTTAATTTGTTCAGTTTGCATCCCTTCTAGTTGTTTCTCTTTCACTTTCATGCTTTGAATCATTTTTTCAATGTCCACCGTTTATAGTTTCATGTTCATTGTTTACTACGGGGATAAACACTTTAAACTTTGATAATTCGTTCAATTTTTGTTCGGTGGAGATTTGATCAACCGAAACTTTCTTCCCCCAATAAGATTCGAAATTTCTATCTTTCGTTAATGATGATAAATCCTACAATATAATATAAATATTTATCAAACTAAAATTTAGCCTAAAAATATGTTACGATTTTTTTAGGTGGAGATTTGATAAACACGGTTTACAGTGAGGTTCAAAGTAATTTTTTGGTGGAGATTTGAAATTTCGTTCAATTTTTTCAAGTTGATTTTAGTTGCGTTGTTTATATTTTTATTATTGATCTTTTCGGTTTTTGAACGATTTTTGGAATTTAGGGTTTTGTTTTGCTAATTCAAGTTAGTATTGTTGTGTTATTTCATTTTATGTTTGAAATTAATGTCTTTCAAGAGCAAAGATCAGAGAAAGTGAAATCATGTATGGTGCACATAGAGATAAAAGACCGAAGATAAAATTCAAATATATTATACACATGTTCAAGATTGTGGACTTAATATTCAAATATTTTGTACACATGTTTGAGATTGTGTACTTAATCTTCATATATAATACACACATATTCGAGTTGTTTTATACACATGTCCAAAATTGTTTAGCTTCACATATATTGTATACATGTTCGAGACTTTGTACATAATATTCAGATGTATTATATGCATATTCAAATTGTTTTTTACCCATGTTCAAAAATGTGAAGTTAATATTCAGATATATTGTGTATATGTTCGAGATTTTGGATTTAATATTCATATATATATATATTGTCTAAAGATTCGAGTTCTTTTATACACGTGTTCAAAACTGTGAAGTTAATATTCAGATATATTGTATACATATTCAACATTCTGTACTTAATATTCAGATATATTGTATACATATTCGAGATTTTGTATTTAATATTCGGATATATTATAAAACATGTTCGAGATTGTATACTTAATATTCGATTTCATACTTTGTTTTGTTCAAGATCTACACGCAAATATTCATATATAATTACAATTATACAAATCACTCCTATAATGGCATATTCGAAAATTTGTTATTAATATTCGTTTACACATACTGGTTTTTTCGATATTTAAACTAACATATTCAGATATAAACACATGACGACTACAAAATGGATTATATATTCAAACCATGAGAAATTCGAACAATCTTTGAACAATATTCAGAAAATATTGAAACATATTCAACCAAATACATCATAATTATGCCAACAATAATTATTCAAATTTTGAATTTGAATTTTACGCCAAATAGAAAATAGAAGTTCTGATTATTATTTTAAAAAATCCAACAAATCTCTATAATTTCGCACTTTCCATTTCAACAACTAACTAGCCATATTCAAGTATTTAATCCCCATATTTGTTATTATGCACCATCAATCATGACCATTAATCTTTTCAAATTCAACGACTCTTATTACAACTTCCGTTTCTTCACAATTTCCGTTTCTCTGGAGCCCTCCCCTATATAGGTATATATATATATACATATATATACACTCATCATCCAATTCATACAAACAAGAAGAACACAAACGATAAATACACTCAAAGAAAAAAAACTAAAGTGAAGAAAAGAAGAAATTAAAAGAAAAGAGCGTGTAAAGGGCTACTTAATTAGTACATTACTATTGTTTGGTACCCGTTTGATGATGTTGATGATTTTTTAACCATATCTCCCCAATTTTCAGCTCCTCGTGATAGCTATACTAGTTAATTTGTTGGTTTCTCCATCTTCAAAGATTCAATGCCAAATTCTCATTTTCCCTAATATTTATTTTTATTATTAGTTCAAAAGCAAATTTCCACCTCTTCTACTAATCAATTCTAATCAACAAACCTCATCCACCTTTCTCCCTATCCAAATCACCCTTTCTCTCTCCATTAAATATACTCTCTAATTTCTAGTTCCATCTCTCTACACCTTCAATCATCCATTACTGGCGCTTCAATTCAATCCAACTAAATTGATTATTGAATTCTTCATTGATTTAATTAAGCAACAGTAATGGTGCTTAAGGTAGACAATTTGTCAACGTTGTTACAACTAAGTTAAGAGGATCTTTTATTGCTACTCTCGTTAATACTTATATCTATTCCAGATTTCACAATAACATTCATCTAGTTCTTGTATAAAGTATTCAACTAGAAAATTATTGGATACATTTCTTAAAGCATGAAGTTTAGAATGACTCAATTCTTAACTATAACTTGAAGCAATCAAGATGTGAGTTGTTTTATGAACACGATTCTTTTCCCCTTGAATCTCCGAGCTAACAAAGTCAACACAATTCCAAGAGTCCGCTAGCCTACAACCACAAACTCAAAAGTCTCAAAATTAGTAGGAAAAAAACCTAAATCCAACAAGAAATTAACAAAGTGAAAGGAAGAAAGCATGTACTTACTAGGATTGGACTTGCGATTGTTAATTAATGGATTCCTAACATCATCAATGGGGTAATATTTTGGTGGCTTCTCGGCCGGATTAAAGCAGGTTGGGGAAACGCCGAAAAACCTAATTGATGGCTGATAGGGTGCCTTTAGAGGTGAATAACCCAATCGAGAGACAAGAGGTCAACGAATGCTTCAGAGGTAGGCCCAATCGATGGCTGACTACTAGGTGAAGTATGGTGACAACTAGACCTGTACAAAGTCGGGTTCGGGCCGGATCCGGGCCGGGCTTTGAACAAAAGTTATGCCCATTTGTCCGAGCGGGTTCGGGTCAAGCGGGTGATTCGGGCCGGCAAGGATGTCCAAGCCCGCCCGGACATCCGGACTCGGGTAGCCCGTCGGGACCCGTATATAAATTTATAAATAATTATTTTTCATGTACATTAAAAAACTAGAAAATCCTAGTATTATAATTACACTATCTAACATTACTTAAAATTAAGATCGTATTTATGCTAGCTTTTTAGGTGACAATTCAAGGTGAAGAAACTATAATAATTAACTCTCTTTTGTACTAATTCTACAATCAATGGCCTCAAGATATTTTTCGCAAACATATCTTTATTTATAAATATAAATATTTATTTTAAATATTTAATATATTCGGGTATTCGGGCGGGTTATCCGGGATATTCGGTCAAAAATATTGTCCGTGTCCCGCCCATGAATTCGTGCGGGCCAGACTTATTTACCCTTTCGGCTTAGAATTCTTGTCCAAGTCCGCCCATTTTTCCGGGTGGGCGGTACGGGTTGGGCGGGTTAGTCCGACTTTGTTCAGGTCTAGTGACAACCCACTCGAGAAATCCAAGCGAAGAATGCATTGGGTCAGCGAGCACTACTTCGACGAGACTGAATATTGTATATTTCTATTCTTACAATTTTGACAAATGGCGCCCAAATCCCCGCCCCCTCGAATTGCTAAAAATTATAAAACAGCCATAATAGCTTTTTTATATTAAAGACCGCCACAAAAAGCGCCACCATAGCTTTGATAATCTAAAACCGCCACAAAAACCGTCCAATGTATACCTCATTTTCTTCCTGTAAAATTGTAAATACATTTTGTTAAAATAAGTCGTTACGACAAAAAGTGGATGCGACCATTGCGTGCGTATGATGTTCGCATTTTTAGTATAGTTTTTAGTAGGTTTTCTTAGTTTATTAGGACTAGTTTTGATAAGATTAGGATTAGTTTTATGTGTTTTTGAATAGTTTTGCATATTTTGTAGAAAGTATGGAAGCTACTCCGTTTTGTGTATTTTTGTAGGTTTTAGCAAGGAAAAGGTGCTGTTTGGAGCTGAATTTGGAGCGCTACGATGAAAGATGGAGGATTACAAGATGAGAAGTCGAAGCGTGAGTTTTTGGAGATGAAGTATTGAAGAAAGTCAAACCCAGGCTCGTTAACGAGGCTACGTGATAGAGTATTCGAGAAGCTTGATTCTGTGACTCACCGATCCTGTGCGGGAATTTATTTCCGTTTCGGTAGAGTATCTTTTTATGATTTTAGGGTTATTATATTGTATTTTAGGTCTTGTTATCTTTCTAGATTTTATTTCTATCTTTTTAGGGTTTTATTTCTATCTTTTTAGGAAAGTTTTTATCTTTTAGCCTTTTTGTTTTATAGCCTTATTAGTATAAATAGCCCTCTTATTTAACTTTAGATGAAGGGGAGATTGGTCATTGAAGAGAAGAGGAAGAGCCGAGAGAGGCGAGAGAAGAGTCGGAGTCGAGATTGTGAGCTCGGTGGACGAGAGTTACCAGGGTCGTTGGTCGTGATTTTGGTTCGTTGTTTTGTGTTTTCTCGGGTTTTCTTCTGAATTTCTGTAAGACGATATTTTGTTATTAATTTGAGTAGTGATTTGTTTTCAATGATTTATTTTGTTGATTTTGTTAGTTTCTTAGTTATGAGTAGTGAGTAGTCTTCTTTTCTAGGGTCGGGGTTAAACCCGGCATAGTTATGCATGGTTGATTAGTAAGATTATGTGTTGAAAGCCTTTTTATTTATTCTTGAAATTGTTTGTTGTGCTTAAGCCTGGATGAAAGTCAAGGTGATTTGGGTTTTTTAACTTAATTGCAAGAGAAAGTTATAGACTTGAAGGTTGATATTGTTTGAATACGAAAGTTTCAAGCTTTAGATCCAAAACAAGCAATTGAGTGGATTAGTTTATGAGAGTAGATTAATTTACTTGCTAGTCAATGAAAGTTGATGAATCTATCTATTTAAAAGGCATGATCTTATCTTCTTAATTTACTTGTTGTGGTATCCCTTATCCTAGATCTTTGTTTTTATTTGAATTTTCTCCTAAGTGATATTCGTTATTGAGTTCGTGGACTCGGTACCGAACCTGTTTAGGTCGTTAGTTTGGTAATTTGTTTACGGTGGTTCGTTAACGACCTTGACAACGTCGTTAACGAGGCTGCTTGTTTTTGTTTGATTTTTGTTATTAGGAGTCGATAAACAATCAACCTCGCTTCTCGTGGAACGATCCCGACTCCCCTATACCTAGCGGGGTCTTGATTACAAATTTATTTGTTGTTAAACGACTCTCAACAAATTGGCGCCGTTGTCGGGGAAGCAACGAGTGTGTTTGTTTATCTGTGGGTCTAGGAATAGCCCGACCCCGTTTTTGTTTTTAATTTTTGTTTTCTTTGTCTGTTTTCTCAGTGTATGGTGGTAGGACGTCGAAGGCTCGAATTTGACAATGCTGGTTATTATTCAGAGCATGATCGTTCCCTGCACCGTAGACGCCGAGAGAACCGAGCCATGGCCACACCTGAAGAGATGGATCGTCAGTTGGAAGTCCTCCGAAATCAGATGGAGGCATTAAAAACCGAGAAGGAAGGCGCCGCCGCCGAGGCTGAGCGTCAACGAGCTAACAATGCTCGTCTTCAGGAGGAGCTGAATGCCTATCCGAGGAATGCCAAACAGTATATGCATCCAGAACTGAGGGTGCCAGAGTCCCCAATCGTGCTTCCGGAGATAGAGAAGCCCTTTGAGATTAAGTCTCAATTTATATCCTTAATTAAACGGCTCAGTTTGAAGGGAAACCTACTGAGTGCCCTATGGAGCATATTAGAAATTTTCTTGATTTATGTGACACCATAGCTGCTGAAGGTGTCTCACTTGAATATGTTCTATTAAAAGCTTTCAGGTGGTCTCTTGCTGGAAAGTCCCTGAGCTGGTTGGAGAGCCTACCTCCTAAGTCTATCAGGACTTGGAAGAACTTGTATGATCAATTTCTTACAAAATTCTTCCCGCCTGCCAAGACAACGGAGTTGAGGAAATGCATCACCTCCTATCACCAGCTGCCTAATGAGACTTTTGTTGAAACATGGGAAAGATTTAAAGAGATGCTCAGACAATGTCCCACTCATGGGCAACCATTATATGTTTTGTAAGAAATCTTTTTCCAGGGTATCAACTTTGAGACCAAGAACCGCATCAACACGCACACAACGTGCGGTTTTATAGAGATGGACCCTACAACTGCATGGGAATTGCTGGATAAGCTATCCAATTATGATTTCATGTATGGAACCCAGCAAGCGCCACAGCCCCAGAAACATCTCTACGTGCCTAACCGAGAAGAAGTTGACCCGTATGTTAAAAATCAATTTCTACAAGACGAGGTCAACCGCCTGAAGAAACAGGTATGTTTTCTGAAATCCTCTCAATCCTGTCAAGAGTGTGGTTCTTCCACCATAGTACTTCTGCTTGCACTAACATAGAGCAGGTAAGAGCCGCTGAGACAATAGCTGAGATGAATTACATGAGAGGCCCATACAGGAACCAACCTAGTAATTATGACAGGTCAAACAACTATCAGACGTGGGGCAATCGAAATCCAAATCCAAGCTATGCAACACCTCCACCAGATAGACGACCTGCGCCTTATCGACCTCTAGGCCATCAGGAGCCACCGTCTTGGGTACAAAGGTTACAGGAGAGCATCAATGGAGTCCACAACAAGGTTAACGAAGTTCAAGCTTACCTTGACCACCAGAACAAAAGATGGGGAGAGTTTGATGTATGGAAGAAGAATGTCGATTCCCAACTAGGGAACCTTGCTGCACAGATTCCACGGCCACAAGGGCAACTTTCGGGCCGTCCTGTAGTGAACCCTAAAGGACAAATGACAGCGGTGCACCTTAGGAGCGGGAAGACATTGCCGGAGCGAGTGCAAGCTGAGGACAAGAAGGAAGAGGACACCACGGTTCAACTCGGTAACGAGCCAGTGAGGGCAACTACCGAACCAGCGTACCATGGTGACGAGGCTCCAAGGGTATCTAACGACCCTAATCCAGGTAAGTTTTCTAATCCGAGCCTTCCTCTCAATTCCTGGGTCGGTAACGACCCGCCGAGCATACCTAACGACCCTAGTGTCGACCCGGTAGCATCACCGCTCGAGCCTAACTTGGTTCCGAGAATGGTGAAATCTCTTCCATTCCCCACTAAGAAATCTATGGAATCTACTGAGAGTAAGTTCAAGCATTTCGTAAAGATTCTTCAAGGCATTAATATTTCCATCCCATTCACTGAGGCCCTAAGCGAAATGCCGGCTTACACAAAATTCTTGAAAGATATTCTTAGTAGGAAAAGATATATTACATAGCTGC
Organism: Fallopia convolvulus; assembly: GCA_964016875.1. Taxonomy (NCBI): domain Eukaryota; kingdom Viridiplantae; phylum Streptophyta; class Magnoliopsida; order Caryophyllales; family Polygonaceae; genus Fallopia; species Fallopia convolvulus. The sequence continues at coordinate 22,639,564 of OZ024736.1, forward strand.
AGGATGAAGTCAGATCTATAGCTCTACCAGAAAAGCTGGGAGATCCAGGGAGATTTGCAATAACGATCGGCATAGGCGACCACAAGTTTAAAGCTTTATGCGATCTGGGAGCCAGTTCTAGTTTACTCCCACTCTCGATCTGGTCCAAGGAGAATATGGGACCATTAGAGCCGGTAGATATGAATCTCTACATGGCAGACGGATCATGTGTTAAAGCCACAGGATTCGTGGACGACTATCCTATTCAAGTCGGGAAATTCTTCATACCGAATGATTTCATAGTCCTCGATATGCCTGAAGATCCCCATGTCCCCATAATTCTAGGCCGACCATTTTTGGCAAGAGCAGGTGCACGGGTTGACGTGCGGAAAGGACTTCTTACTTTTGATATTGGAGAGGAACGCGTGGAATTCAGCTTGACCAAAATGCCAACGACCCAACTGCGGTCGCACAAATCGAGTTGACCCAACCAGAACTCGACGCAGCTGATCCTAACGAGCCTCCCTTAGATACCAAAACAGAAGAGAATTTCACACAAGTCATTGCCGAACCTCATAACCCCACCATCGAGTCCCACATGCAAGCGTATAATCCAGCGGAGTCCAAACCACCTTGGTTTTCGGATTTCACTAATCATCATAGAGGAATATCGGGCATATTGGTAGAAGAAAAGGGACCTAATTTAGTGACTCAAGCAAATAAAGGCTACGAAGCTAAGTATGGGGCACCTAAAAACCCCAACATAATTGCAAAAGAGCCACCTTGAGCGAGGGGAGTGCGTCGGGCTAACGACGTTAAAAAAATAGCGCTTACGGGAGGCAACCCGCTTTTAGTATAGATTAGATTTTTCTTTTCTTTTTAGATTCTTTTTCTTAGTTTTAGCTAACAAGATTGCAGGAAAAAGGGGCTCGAAAATCACTCAAGGAGGTTACGGTGCCTCGTTAACGACCCACCCAGGGTCGTTAACGACCCGGTTTGGCGAACCGACTCGGGCAGGTAAGTTTTTCTAACCCTAATCTATCTTTTATCTTCTACCCTATTTCTTACCCCCCCCCCCCCCCAGCCGCCACTACCTACCTCCCCCTCCTATTTCTACCCCTTCTATTTAACCCTTCCAAACTCTCAAAACTCTTACCCACAAATCTCCAACTCCAAATCCCTCAAAACCCCCACCACCGATCGGAATTCTTCACTCCACCGATCGTCGAACACACCGTCGTTACCGAAGCCCTGAAAACCGTTTTTCCTACTGACGAGATCCAAGCTCGTTAGCCACCCAATTTCGATCTCTTGTTCTTCAATTTCTTGATTTTTCGGTATGATTTCTAAACCCTAACTCTCAATTGCATGATTTATGGTTCTTAGGGTAGAAATTTCATGTCTTGGATCTAGTTTATAGAGAGGATCGATTTGCTTGATTGAATTTTGCTCATGGATTTTAATTATGTTAAGTTGTTCTTGACTAGGGAAAAGTTATTCATGCTAGAAACTCCATTGCAATAACTTGATTTAAAAAGCATGAATCTTTATTGTTCTAAGGCGTTAAGTTCAATCTTTGCATGTCAATTTTGGGTAAATTTAGCATGTTCGGGATGGGTATTTGAGCAAGTATGGGGTGCATATACCCAATTGTGTGTCTAGTGAGGGAGTATAGAGGATGCATGCTTAATTCATGGCTTGATTTTAAAGTTGATAAACCTCGGAATTCTGTGAACTGGCTCTCGACAGCTCGTTAACGACCCACCCAGGCTCGTTAACGACCCTGCGAAACATTAATGATCAATAAACCAATCCAGATTCGTAAACGACCCAATTGGATAGTTAACGAATAATTCCGTGTTCTATTTTGAGACCAAATATGGGGTCTTTTGTCTATCTACTTGAGTAGATCTTATCTTGGAAAATAATGATTGTTTTGTAGATCAAATGGCAAGTTCCAACAGACCCACTACCCGAGCTCAGAAGAAGAGAAGGAACCAGAGGTCCCCATCTTCACCACGCATGGATAATGTGATCCTGCGTACCCAGGGGCAAGCGGATCGTTACAATGCCATCCTTATGAAGGACCACAACACTCGGTGGTTTTCAAGAACAAGTGCTAAAGCCATGGGGATTTATACGGATGTCAAGGAGGCATTTGCTGTTCTCGGTGTGCCTCATTTGATGAAGAAGGAGGCTCTACCACATTTTCCGACCCTCACATCCGAGTTCTTGGCCACTCTGGAGACAAACTTTTCGTCGAAGACTTCGGCAGGGCGCATCCGGTTTAGGCTCGGTAATGTGAGCCAAGAGTACACCATGGCGGAGTTCAACGCAATACTGGAGCTCCCAAATCCGTCTAGAGATTATAGTTTGAAAGACTACAAGGTCACAAGGACTTGGAGCTACATCACCGGAGAGGTCGAGTCATCCACGACAACATTATCCGGGGCAAGCATCATCAACCCCATATTTTGGATCATTCTCCGAGTGCTTGCCGCCACATTCTGGCCGAAGAGAGAGCTAAATAGGCCAACAAGGACGGAGGTTGCTTGTCTACGCACTATCCTTTTTGACGAGCCCGGTCCTTTGAATTTGGGGTATGAATGGCTCTACTACATAGAGAAATCAACCAAGTCCAAGGAAGTATGGTGTGGAAACTTGGATAGTCTTTTGGCTACCAACCTAGGAGTCGACCTTACTCGCTACACGCCGGCTCATGCTCAACTCCTCAACAAGAGCTATTGGTATAGCTCTAGTGTTTTCATCCAAGCCGAGGGAGGGTTTAAAGTAAAAGTTCAAAACCGCCTTGGTACGAGGTATGGATGGGTCATGCATTCCCGTTAGAGCCTAAGCCGGAGGATGAGCTATCACTTAGGCCTTGTGAGACAAGGTTTGAGCGAGAAGGTGAAGAGATGGATGAAGACGAAAATGATGATACTGAGGTTGCTAGCAACGACACTGAATAAGCCGACATAGAGGGAGGCACTGAGGAGCTTAACTTTGAGGATGAAGACCTCGACGCTGAAGTTTTGGGCACCAACATCCTCGTTGATGAGCCTACCGGACTCGTTAACGACCATTTCCATCCCTCTAACGAGGCACCCAGCTTCGTTAACGAGGCCCCACACGCAGCTACCGAGGCTCCGCCAGCTCCTACCGACCCTCACTCTTATGGACTCATTCCATACAACCCGGTGTTATATCAAGACCACTTTCAGCCACACTACCCACCACCACCTCAGCCCGAGTACACAAGATCGAGTATGCCACCACCATGGGCCGAGGATCTTTCTGCACAGATGCAACAACTTCACCTCCAACAAGACCACATTCATAGGAGGATGGATAGATGGGAGACTGTCTATTACGCTCGCATGTTGATGGAGGATGAGAGGCATCGTCAGAGAGAAGTGGAAGATGCAGAGTGCTGGAGGACGATGTACGACTTCATGGGGAACTTTGAGCATTACTTTCCTCCACCGAACCGTTGATTCAGCTTGAAGAAGATGTTTTCCTTGCTTTCCACTTTTGAGACTTTGTAAGTTTTATGTTTTATTTTTTCTTATTTTATTTTTATTGTTTTCCTTTCTTTTCTATTTCTTTTCTTCTTCTTATTTTCATTACAGTGGGGAGATTGTAATTTTAAGTATGGGGTGGGAGCAAGTAGAAAAACTTACGTGTTTTGTTGTTCCTTGATAAATTTGAAAATTTGAAAAAAAAATTGAAAAATTTCTAAAAAAAAAAAAAGAGTTTTAGAATTGATAGATATCCCTTTCTTAGGTTCTATGATGGTAGTTGCTAGCATAATCATATAATTCCTTGCAAACATGTCTTTGATAGTATAGCCGGATTCTTATTATAAATTGTTTTTTAGAAGGAATAGCATTTGATGAAATTGAGCACATATAATTTATAGCATAAGTGATGCAATCCAACAAAAAAATAGACCTTGTGAGTTATTTTTGGCCTTATAGGGAGAACATTAAGAATCCCTCTTCCTTTTTGTGTGATTACTCTCTATATGCATATTATCTCTTGGAATTGTGATGCTTATCTATTTCTTGAGACCCGTATAAGATTTATAGTTCATTACTTGTGAGAATCAGATGATAGAGAACTTATTTTATAAGTCCTATTAATCCTTATCCACCTTTACATGATCCTTCTTTTAACATCCAATTTTAGCCTGAAGCCTTTTATTTTTTTAAGCTCCACAAAATTTGTTCCCTAGCCGAGATAAGCTTGACCCTATCCGGGGATTAAGACTTAGTTTGGAGAGGTATATATGTTGAAAAAAAAGGGAGTGAAATATAATGTTTGCTTTGATTGAGGGATTATTGGGAAGGGTAGATTGGAAGTCTCTTGTTTTTAATTGTTATAAAAGAAAGATCTCTTGGTACAAAAGATGCACAAAATAAGGTTGATGGTTGAAAGAAAGTTGTTGAAAGGGAGAAGGAGTACACGATGAAGCTCGTTAACGACCCTGAAGTGGTTCGTTAACGAGGCAGCGAAAAAATAAAGAAAGAGAAGTTTGATAAATATGAAATATGGAGAAAGAAGGAAGGTTGAAGTGCATATGTGTTATATAGAAAATACCATAGATTCTTTTGAGTTATTTTTATGAGACTTTCTAGGATATATGGGGTGAGTGAATGAGTTTGAGCATAAAGAAAGAGAGTGAGTTTGGTATGTTCTTTTATAAGAATTTTTGGTGAGATGTGTGAGTTTTTAGGAGTCTTTGATTCACGGATATTATTAGCACCACATAACCAAAATATTTTCCACGCCTATTTGTCATTACCAAGCCCCATTACAACCCGGACGAATGAAAGCTTCTATGAAGTTTTTTCATTGAGCCCCCTAAGTTCTCTTGATGATTTTTGCTTATTTTGACAAATCTTGGGTGGAGAGTATTGGTGATATAAATTTCAATTTCTATGAGTTTTTGTATATAAGATGAGTTGAGAGATTGAATTTATGAGCCCATACACTTGAGAGTTGAGTGAAACACATTACTATCCCTTGTGAGGTTGGATTGTGTTTTCTTATGACTATTTGGTGCATATATGTGTGATGACGTTAATAATCATTTGTTATTTTTCTTCTATGTGTAGATGTTGCTTTTAGAAGATGGCTATAGTTTGATGAGTTTGTTTGTTTTGGTTTTGTTTATTGTTTAGTGATTGCTTTAGGACAACCAAGTCTAAGTATAGGGTATTTTGATGTTCGCATTTTTAGTATAGTTTTTAGTAGGTTTTCTTAGTTTATTAGGACTAGTTTTGATAAGATTAGGATTAGTTTTATGTGTTTTTGGATAGTTTTGCATATTTTGTAGAAATTATGGAAGCTACTCCGTTTTGTGTATTTTTGTAGGTTTTAGCAAGGAAAAGGTGTTGTTTGGAGTTGAATTTGGAGCGCTACGATGAAAGACGGAGGATTACAAGATGAGAAGTCGAAGTCTGAGTTTTTGGAGATGAAGTATTGAAGAAAGCCAAACCCAGGTTCGTTAACGAGGCTGTAAGGGCTCGTTAACGAGGCTACGTGATAGAGTATTTGAGAAGCTTGATTCTGTGACTCACCGATCCTGTGCGGGAATTTATTTTCGTGTCGGTAGAGTATCTTTTTATGATTTTAGGGTTATTATATTGTAATTTAGGTCTTGTTATCTTTCTAGATTTTATTTCTATCTTTTTAGGCTTTTATTTCTATCTTTTCAGGAAAGTTTTTATCTTTTAGTCTTTTTGTTTTCTAGCCTTATTAGTATAAATAGCCCTCTTATTTAGCTTTATATGAAGGGGGATTGGTCATTGAAGAGAGGAGGAAGAGCCGAGACAGGCGAGAGAAGAGTCGGAGTCGAGATTGTGAGCTCGGTGGACGAGAGTTACCGGGTTCGTTGGTCGTGATTTTGGTTCGTTGTTTTGTGTTTTCTTCTGAATTTCTGTAAGACGATATTTTGTTATTAATTTGAGTAGTGATTTGTTTTCAATGATTTATTTTGTTGATTTTGTTAGTTTCTTAGTTATGAGTAGTGAGTAGTCTTCTTTTCTAGGGTCGGGGTTAAACCCGGCATAGTTATGCATGGTTGATTAGTAAGATTATGTGTTGAAAGCCTTTTTATTTATTCTTGAAATTGTTTGTTGTGCTTAAGCCTGGATGAAAGTCAAGGTGATCTGGGTTTTTTAACTTAATTGCAAGAGAAAGTTATAGACTTGAAGGTTGATATTGTTTGAATACGAAAGTTTCAAGCTTTAGATCCAAAACAAGCAATTGAGTGGATTAGTTTATGAGAGTAGATTAATTTACTTGCTAGTCAATGAAAGTTGATGAATCTATCTATTTAAAAGGCATGATCTTATCTTCTTACGACTCTATATGCATGACTATGTTGTGGTATCCTTTATCCTAGATCTTTGTTTTTATTTGAATTTTCTCCTAAGTGATATTCGTTATTGAGTTCGTGGACTCGGTACCGAACCTGTTTAGGTTGTTAGTTTTGGTAATTTGTTTACGGTGGTTCGTTAACGACCTTGACAACGTCGTTAACGAGGCTACTTGTGAGTGTTTGCTTGTTTTTGTTTGATTTTTGTTATTAGGAGTCGATAAACAAACAACCTTGCTTCTCGTGGAACGATCCTGACTCCCCTATACTCAGCGGGGTCTTGACTACAAATTTATTTGTTGTTAAACGACTCTCAATAGCGTAGCCGTTACAACCAATGTATATTTAGTCGTTACGGCTGAGTACGCCGTGGCCGTAACAACGTATAGTAGCCGTAACGATCGTATCTTTTCCGAAAACTTAAAGGTGAGACTTTGAGTGCTTTCGAACAATTTTCTACAATGAGAGTATTTGATTGCCCGTGAAATTCTAAACCAAAATACTAAAATATAATGAGAGTATTTTAACATTGATAATAAGTAAATACCTCATTATGGTCTATATAGTAAGCGAGTTTTGGCGCGAATGAGAGAAGGAAGAAGAGAAGAAAGAAGATAAGAATGGAGTGTTTCAACCCATTTTCCTTGTAAAAAGAGTTATAAACGTGTGACATTAATATTGTTAGGTAATGTCGTTCTGTATTTAATGCCTTTTTGAAATATATTTTTGCCCCAGCTGTTACGCCCACTGGAATTTTTAATTGTTTTTTAAATACAGTAAAAAAAACTAGGGTTGTTCGGTTACTGGTTAACCCGTGACCCCATCCTTAACTCATGTTATGGGTTACGGGTTTTACGGACCGAATTACAAATCAACTAGTTATAGTTGGGCTTTATACAATTCGTCTTCTTCTCCTCTCCTTCCCGTTTATAAGCTACTCCTCCACTCTCCTCCTACAAAAATTTCAATGTGGGATACAAAAAATAGCAAGCAGGTTCAAAAAACCTCTTCCCACATCGACATTTCATTGGAAGTTGCTCTTCTCCGCTCCTTTATATAACATGCTCTTCTCGTCTCCTACTACAAATTAAGCTTATTACTAATAAGTTTAATTATTAATAAGTTTAATTATTAAACATTAATCTTATTAATAAGTTTAATTTTATAAAAAAATACAAAAAAAATCCTGATTTTGCCATGAATTTTTCTATAGCCAAAATATTTACCTAAAGGAATTTAGACCCCACTTGCACAAATTCCTACCTACGCCACTAGTTACGGCTACGACGCACATGCTCGTAACGGTTGGTGCGTCCGTAACGGATGGGGTGGGGTGCGTACAGAACGGATTGGGTGGGCGGCGCATAGGCTTGCAAGTCTGCAACCCTATACACTAGACTGGACACTAAATAAAATTTTCGAAAAAAGAGAGGACATGATCACATCTTTTCCTTTTATATAATAAATACATGTGCCATATTAAGACCTTTACATTAATATATATATATATATATAAGGAGAGTAAGGTTCAAATGAAGCAACTCCTTATCCTATAAAATAAGGAGCGTTTAGAGCCCTTGGATCAAAGTGATCTAAGGGCTGATATTCTATCCCTTTCAGGGATGTGGTGGCATTTTGGTAATTTCTCAAAAATTACAAAAGTGCATCGCTATCGTGAAAAAGTGCATTGTTAAATACAAAAAGTGCATTAGTAAGCCGAAAAAGTGCAAGAAAAAATGAAGCCAGTAGGACACTCTCCATGTTGAGTTCATTTTAAAAGTGCATCGTTATGGTGGAAAAGTGCATTGCGAAGACCGAAAAGTACATTACTAAAGTCAAAAAAGTGCATCATCATGGGTGTGCAATTGACTCAATTCCGATTAAACTCAATCGCCCAAAATATTTGGGTTTAGTGAAGCACTTTTTGGGTTTAGTACTGCACTTTTTCCCCATAACGATGCACTTTTGAAATTTTCGAGAAATTATGAAAATGTCACCGTGTCCCTAATTTCCAAGAATATCAGTCCTTGGATCAAGGAGATCTAAGGGTCATAAATGCTCCTTATTTTATAGGATAAGGAGTTGTTTTATTTGAACCAAACTCTATATAAGGATATCATATTATCATGCATACAACTTATTCATCTTTGTCAACATAACTAACATATTTATATGCAGACTATTATTAATGTTTGATTACATATATAAATCATGTGTAAATATATTTGTTGATAATAAACTTAATAAATTAATTTAAGAAATTATGGTAATAATTGTTTATTCTTATTTAAATTGTTAATTAATTAATTTATTTATTTTATTTTATGTAGTTGATCAAATGACAAATGTTGCAACGCGAAAATTTGATATTCTCGACTTATCGGGTCACAGATATCTAGAATGGAGAGTTGATGCACTCACTCACCTCTAAGAAAATGGTCTACAAGAGACCATAAAAGAGAATGGAAATTTTTCCCCAAAGGATAAGGTTAAGGCGATTATCTTTTTTCGTCATCATATACATAAAAGCATGAAATTTGGATATCTGTTGGTAGAAAAACTCAAATAATTATAGGAAAGCGTACAACAAAGATATGGGCATCGACAACAAGTTTTGCTCCCTAAAGCAAGTTATGACTAGGCTAATATAAGGTTTCGAGACTTAAATCAGTAAGTGATTACAATTCTGCCTTGTTCCATATAACCTTTCAATAACGTTTATGTGGGCAGAAAATCTTTAACGAGAACATGTGATGAGGTATTTTTCAGTCGTTTTACCTATCAAAGAATCCTAACTTAACCAATCTGAGTAGAATGGTAAGTAAGGGTCGATCCCACAAAGACTCATGTATTTATGTTATTACTTATATGCCAAGTAACCAAAGGGGGGGTTTATGATTGAAATTCTAATCTAATATGCAAAATTGAAAACTATCTAAGAATGCAAATATGATTTGAGTTTAACAAATCTGAGAAAATTATGTTCAACTAGTTAAATCCATCATAGATATGCATATTGATCATTGATTCTTTCGATTCTCAATTCCCTTGAATAATCTACCGTGGATTACTATCCAAAACCTTATATTTAGTTGAAAGAGCTAACAGTCTGAACAACCCTAATCATCTAACAACTAGAACAACGTCTAGATTCAATTAAACGACAACCTTAAGTTCAAAGTATCGATAGAAACAAATACTTAACGCAAATAGCTAATCAAGTTATATGTGGTTGATTCCCTTGTACAACTGAATAACCCAAACAGGTCTAAACAATTATAGTTGCTACTTTATCTAATCAATCCCGAACGGGACTTGATTAGATTAGTTGTAAATTAACCTAGAAATTCTATTAGGTAGCTAATCTAACAAAACCCTAGAATAATTCTGATTCAATTAAGCACAGGGAATAAAACCTATTCAGGTTGTTGAGAATCAATCAAACCTCACAATATTATGCAATCTATGATTTCAATAACTAGTCAATCACAAAGGAATTAGCAATGCATAATTAAATTAAAACAAACTTACAAAGGTTCAAAGGTTCTTCCTTGAGAGAAAACCCTAGCCTCCAAAGTTTGACAAAAGTTTTGAAAATTAAACTAACATAAGGTATATATATGTCCCTAAAAATATCCCTCAAAATATCATAGATTAAGCATACATCTCGGATATAATCTAGCCCAAATAACCCAAATATCAAAGCCCAAAACCAAAACTCGGCCCAAAACCATGTCCACAGAAAATCCCAGATTGCGCGGCATCACCAAATTGCGTGGCCGCGCATCATTGCTTCCCCGCGCAATTGCCCATCAGTTGGGATTGCTCGGCTTAAATGCGCGGCTTGCATCCCGAGCACTTGTCTTGGTTTGGCTTGGGTCTTCTCAAGCTTTAATCTTCATCCTAGCACTCCTAGCATTCCTTAGATCGTCCACCACCGCCATGGTCAATCTATACTTCGCCCCGCTGTTGCTCCTAACCCTAAAAACCTGCAAAACCGAGCAAACCAGCGCATAATACCCGACAACACAAAACCTAAAAACTACATAAAAACCAACCTAAAACTAACTAAAACATATATAAAACATGCATCTAAACTACTCCTATATGCAAGCTATCAAATTCCCCCATGCTTAACCCTTGCTTGTCCTGAAGCAAGACATAAATCCAAATCACACCATAGAAATGCAATCATACATCCATCTCAAGTCAAACAAGCATTTCACATATAATTAAAAACCCAACCAAGACTTCTCAGCATGCATTATGGTAAGTAAAAAGTAAAGACCATTCATTCATTCTAGACCTCACCAAGGAAATTTGTGTTTGCACTCAACTCTCAAGTGTATAAGGGACGTGTTTCACTCAAAATCAACCATGAAAACTAGACTACCATATGCTTGCATCAGAGTTCTAAATCTCCACCGCTAGGGATCAAATACATAACAAAAATCATGAGGTCTTTTTTAAGGCTTGTAATGGATCCAAGGTAAAGAGAAATTTGGAAGGGATAACATTTGGCATGTGGTGCTAAATCCGGGATAAAGAACAAATCCTAAACCCAACTCAACATTCTTTTCTTACTTCTCCCAAACTCTCTTTCTCAACTCCATACATTTACATTCAAATACTTTGCTTCTTTTTTTTTTCTTTCTTTTGCCTCTTTTCAACTCTTTCTTTGCTACTAATGAAGACTACTAACATTTAAGCTCATTTTTTTTTCTTTTTTTGCTTTGCACAAACTTTTCATCTTCATTTTTTTCTTCACTTTGAAACCAAGAGTTTTATTTCCTCTTTTCTCCCACCTTTTCTCCAATTCCCCCATACTTACATCAAACTCACACAAAATACAATCACAACCTAAAGTTCTAAATCCCGGATTATGAGTCAAGCTTATTCGACTATGGATCATTTTGTGGAGCTAATAAAAATAGGCTTAAAGCTCAAAAGATAGGGGTGTCAAGAACATGTTAATAATTTCATTTCTATTCGTTAGTGGTCAACTGGTCATAACAAAAAAAATTAGGATACTTGTATAAATAACAAAACTTTCATATTATGGTAATGGATTAAATTACGCTTTAAATTTTTTAAACCTTTTTAATTTTTTATTTATTTTTCTTGTTTTTTTTTATTTTTCTATTTTTCTGTTTTTTAGTTTTCTTATTTTTATTTATTTTGTATTTTTTAATCCATTCTTTTTCTCATTAAAAAATAATATAAATTATTAAAATTTTAACCTATTTACATTAATAAAATTTATATTATTAAAAAATTATTTATTAATACTACTCTTATAAGTCCTCTACGTTAAAATTTTCGTTTAAAGCTCAAATTGTGACAAAAGTTTGACAAATGAACGTACAAGACTTATCAATATTATTTGACAATTTTTCGAAAATTCTACACGGTAACCCTAAGGTTTGACATTATTTACAAGGTGTACAAATGTTTTACGTAATGTGTGTGGTAACCCTGAGATTAATGCATAATTTATAATATAACCTTTTTATCCTTAAAGTTAGTTTTATAATAAAAGGGAAATCAAAAAATAAAAACAAAAGAAATTTTCAACTTATAAGTTAATTAGGGCTTGGATTAAAAATTTAAGAATTCGTGTATGTGATGGATCTGTTCTTTTACTATCCTACAATTGCTTTACAAATTGATTAAGCTTACGTTGTTAATTTTTACCACAGTGATGGATATAAACTATCAATGGTTTCAATTCATTGATGTATGCTATAATCGGAATTCGGTTGATTAGAACTGTTTTCTTTTTTTTTGATGAACAAACCCTTTCAATTAAGAAATGGAATCAGCATCTAGAACATTACAAAATTCAAACGAAATACTAGAATTTGAAAGAATGTAAACACGAGATTGGAAAAAAAATTGGCAAGCCAATGTGCAGCCTCATTGCCTTCCCTCAGAGTAAACGATCAAGCACATGACTCGAAATCCCAAACCTTAGTTGGAGTGTTGATTGCTCGAATACTGGCTAAGGTTGATTAGAACTGTTAATGACATAGTGCAGGCCTAAGCAATACTGTTAAAAAGAATTATTAGAACACTCGTCAATGGCGTCATATTGGGAGGCCGACTCGACTTCTCTACTGTGGCTATGGCGACATAATTAGTGAATTATCGTATAATCAGAACACTCGTATCTTTTTTTTATTTTGTAAGATTTTTAATTTTTTTAATAGAATTAAAAATTATCAGTAAAAGGTTAGATTTAATTTTTTTGGATATATTGTGAATTTTGTATTAATTTCGGGGTTACCACACGCATTATGTAAAACATTTGTACACCTCATAAATAATGTCAAACCTTAGGGATACCGCGTAGAATTTCCGACAATTTTTTTTAAAACTCAAGGTTATTTTGCGAATTTTATATATAACTCAGGGTTACCGTGTAAATTATACAAAATATTGGTACACCTCATGAATAATGTCATAACTCAGGATTACCGTGTGAAATTTCCGTTAAATTAATTATGCACACAAATAAGGAAATCAATGGAGCATAAGCTATATAAAGCAAGTCACATGGATTGCTTAGCTAAAATCCATTTCTGCAGGGGTGGACGAATCTGATCCAAAAGAGGGTTTTAATTACCAACTTGACCCACAAAATGGGTTATTTATAAAAGTGATCCACTAAAAAATGTTTTCTAAACTAAATGGTGACCAATATAAAATTAGACGATTTAATGCATAAAGCTTAGTCTAAAAATATTTTTGGTCATATTTAAACTTGGGTAAATAAATTAAAGAGTTAATCCAGAACTACGTAAAGACTTGACGCCTATATAAGGCTACGTAGGTAACTCGATATCAAATTTAACATGTATCGAGCTCAGTCGCCAAATTTCAAATTAAATCGTTAAAGCGATCAAGATTACCCAAACGGTCAAGATCAAAGCATAATTAGTTAATTATGCATGACCCATGTTCTCAAAATTAATTTATGACTAATATAAAGTTATGGTCATTTAAAGCACAAAGTTTGATCTAAAAAAATCTCATTAGTCATAATTAATTTGAGTTATAAAATTAAAAGTTCCTTTTTAAGAACTACGTACGATTTGATCCCTTTTAAAAAGGGTACGTAGGAAACTTGATAAAAGGAAAATCAAATGTCCATCGAGTTCAATCACAACTCCAAATCAAACTAAAATTTTCAAATACAAAATCGCACTAATAAATTGTGCACGCCAAATGCGAAGGACTAGATCACCCTTCCTAAAAGGTGGGTTTAGTACCCTTTGCGTCATGCAAATGATAGTTGGAGCGGTCTGGGCAACCTTCCTAGAAGGTGGGTCTATTCTCGTTCCTCTGATGCATGAAAAATATCACACACAAATAAAACAAAAAAAACTCTGAACTACGTAAGGATTGATTCTCTTTAAAGAGATACGTAGGCAACCCGTTAAAAATCGGGTGCAGCCCAAATCCTAAAACAAACCAAATTCTTTGTATTTGTATGACTTTTAATCAAAAGGGTAAAAAGAAAGGGTCGAACTCAAATTCAAAAATCAAATAAAATATGTTTTGCGAATATTTTCATATTTTTGTTCAACAACGGTAACTTACTTGAATCTCTAGCTTCCAGTTTGCCTACATCGTTGGCAATTTGACTGACTTGAGTCTCTAAATTGTGGATGCTAGACTTGGTCTCTTGTTGAAATTGGCTCATTGAGCCTCGCATGGTAGTCACAGTCTGTTCCAGAGTCCGAATCATATCTTCAGTAGACATAGCATTCTGATTGGCCCCCTGAGGACGGGGTTGAAAAGGTGGCTTGTATGGAGCTTGGCCACCCTACTAATTGAACTGTTGATTGTTTGAATTTTCGTACCTCAGATTAGGATGATCCCTCCAACCTGGATTGTAGGTGTTGGAGAAGGGGTCATACCTCGGTCTAGGTGGTCCACAGCCTCCCAATGCATTCACCTCAACATTTGGATCTTGAAGTGTAGGGCAAGAATCAATGGGGTGCATGGTATCACAACATATTTCACAGGATTTTACCTGCTGTCTTCCACCTTGTTGTAACAGCTGCCTCATCATCGTTTTCAGCTCACTGACTTCATCTTGGATTCTTGAATTAGTCACCACAGAATTTGCAGCTTTCGAGCTAGTCTCTTTTCTGAACTGTCTTGTGCCCTCAGACAATTGTGTAAATAGTTCAAACACAATAGCAGGAGTTTTGTTGAGAATGTTACCTTGGCAACCTGCATTAACCATCCTTCTATCATCTTCCAAGAGGCCATTAAATAAGTATAAAATAAGATCTTGATGAGTGTAGCCATGAAAAGGACAGTTGGCTATCAGCCTCTTGAATCTCTCATAGTATGCATACAAGGTCTCATTAGCTTCTTGCTCAATGTTGCTAATCATCTTCTTCAGTTCATTGAGCCTTGTAGCTGGGAAGTACTTCTCTAGAAAAGCTTCCTTCATCTTAGCCCATGTATTAATACTTCTTGGAGCCAAGTAATAAAACCAGTCTTTAGCCTGATCCTTGAGAGAGAAAGGAAAGGCTCTCAGCGCAATCTGGTCGTGAGTCACATCAGCAGGCTTCATGCTTGAGCACACAACATGAAATTCAGAAAGATGTTTGTTGGGATCTTCACCACTAAGCCCATGGAATGAAGGCAAAAGGTGAATCAACCCAGATTTCAACTCGAACTTGACTCCCTCAGCAAGAGCAGGAAATTGCACCGCCAGCGGTTGTTGCTCCAGATTTGGTGCGGTTAACTATCTCAATGTTTGATTAGCCATCTCCTCAGATTCAGCAGTTTCAGATTCAGTCTCTGATTCAGATTCAGATTCAGATTCCTCAAGAAAGAACGGTAGAGCCTGAAAGTGATTCCGGATATCCTTCCTTAGCTTGAAGATTGTCCTGTCAATATCTGGATCAAAAAGCACGGGAGATGAGTTAGTTGCACGAGTATGAACCATATAACATGTTCACACACAAAAATAGCACAAAAGTAAGAACACAAATAGCGACGAGTCCCCGGCAACGGCGCCAAATTTGATGAGGTATTTTTCAGTCGTTTTACCTATCAAGAATCCTAACTTAACCAATCTGAGTACAATGGTAAGTAAAGGTCGAACCCATAGAGACTCGTGTATTTATGTTATTACTTATATGCCAAGTAACCAAAGAGGGGTTTTTATGATTGAAATTCTAATCTAATATGCAAAATTGAAAACAATCCAAGAATGCAAATATGATTGAGTTTAACAAATATGAGAAAATCATGTTCAGCTAGTTAAATCCATCATAGATATGCTTATTGATCATTGATTCTTTCGATTCTCAATTCCCTTGAATAATCTACCGTGGATTACTATCCAAAACTTTATATCTAGTTGAAAGAGCTAATAGTCTGAACAACCCTAATCATCTAACAACCTAGAACAACGTCTAGATTCAATTAAACGACAACCTTAAGTTCAAAGTATCGATAGAAACAAATACGACGCAAACAGCTAATCAAGTTATATGTGGTTTATTCTATTCTACAACTAAATAACCCGAACGGGTCTAAACAATTATAGTTGCTACTTTATCTAATCAATCCCGAACGAGACTTGATTAGATTAGTTGTAAATTAACCTAGAAATTCTATTAGGTAGCTAATCTAACAAAACCCTAGAATAATTCTGATTCAATTAAGCACAGGGAATAAAACCTATTCAGGTTGTTGAGAATCAATCAAACCTCACAATATTATGCAATCTATGATTTCAATAACTAGTCAAACACAAAGGAATTAGCAATGCATAATTAAATTAAAACAAACTTACAAAGGTTCAAAGGTTCTTCCTTGAGAGAAAACCCTAGCCTCCAAAGTTAGACAAAAGTTCTGAAAATTAAACTAACATAAGGTATATATATGTCCCTAAAAATATCCCTCAAAATATCATATCTTAAGCATACATCTCGAATATAATCTAGCCCAAATAACCCAAATATCAAAGCCCAAAACCAAAACTCGGCCCAAAACCATGTTCGCTGAAAATCCCAGATTGCGCGGCATCACCAAATTGCGCGGCCGCGCATCATTGCTTCCCCGCGCAATTGCCCATCAGTTGGGATTACTCGGCTTGAATGCGCGGCTTGCATCCCGAGCACTTGTCTTGGTTTGGCTTGGCTCTTCTCAAGCTTTAATCTTCATCCTAGCACTCTTAGCATTCCTTAGCTCGTGTACCACCGCCATAGTCAATCTATACTTCGCCTCGCTGTTGCTCCTAAGCCTAAAAACCTGCAAAACCGAGCAAACCAACGCATAATACCCGACAACACAAAAACCTAAACTACATAAAAACCAACCTAAAACTAACTAAAACATATATAAAACATGCATCTAAACTATGATGTTCGTGTTTTTAGTATAGTTTTTAGTGGGTTTTCTTTGTTTATTAGGTTTAGTTTTGATAAGTTTAGTATTACTTTTGTGTGTTTTTGGATAGTTTTGCATATTTTTATGGAAAGTATGGAAGGTACTCTATTTTGTGTATTTTGTAGCTTTTAGCAAGGAAAAGTGTTATATGGAATTGAATTTGGAGTGCTACAGTGAAAGACGGAGGAATACAAGATTGAAGAAGTCAGAGTTCAAGTTTTACGAGATGAAGTGTGGAAGAAACCAAGCCCAGGCTCGTTAACCCAATTCACTTAATTGCTTGTTTTGGATCTAAAGCTTGAAACTTTCGTATTCAAACAATATCAACCTTCAAGTTACTAACTTTCACTTTCAATCAAGTTAAAAACTCAAATTACCTCAACTCTCATCTCGGTATAAGCTCAACAAACAATCTCAATAACAGATAGAAGGCATTCAACGTTCAATCTTACTCATCAAACATGCATAACTATGCCGGGCTTAACCCCGATCCTAGAAAAGAAGACTACTCACTAATCATAACTACGAAACAAACAAATTCAATAAAAGAAATCATTGAAAACAAATTACTACTCAAATTAAATAGAAAAATCGTCTTACAGAAATTCAGAAGAAACCAAAAAATACAAAGCACCGAACCAAAATCACGATCAATGAACCCGGTAACTTTCATTCACCGACCTCGATCTCGACTCCGATCCTCTCTCTCCTCTCTCGGCTCTTCCTCCTCTCCAAATCAATCCCTAAAAGTCTCCCCCTTTCTATGCTAGATAGAAGGGTATTAATTTACTTGATAGTCAACGAAAGTTGATGACTCTATCTATTTAAAGGCATGATCTTATCTTCTTACGAGTTTATATGCATCACTATGTTGTGGTGTCCCTAGTCCTAGATTTTTTTTTATTTGAATTATCTTAAGTATATTCGCTGCTGAGTTACTTGGCTCGGTACCGAATTTATTTAGGTCGTTAGATTGAGTCTTTTGTTTACGGTGGTTCGTTAACGACCCTGACAACGTCGTTAATGAGTCTGCTGGTGTGTGTTTTGTTTGTTTTTGTTTGTTCTTTTTAGTAGTTGATAAACGAACAACCTTACTTCCTATGGAACGATCCTGACTCCCCTATACTCAACGGGGTCTTGACTACAAATTTATTTGTTGTTAATGCACCCTTTCAACAAATTGGCACCTTTGCCGGGGAAGCAACGAGTTGGTTTGTTTATCTGTGGGTTCGGGAATAGCCCGACCCTATTTTTGTTTTTAATTTTTGTTTTCTTTGTCTGTTTTCTCATTGTATGCCAGTAGGAAGACGAAGGCTTGAGTTTGACAACGCTGGTTATTACTCAGAACCTGAACGTTCCTTGTAGACGTCTAGAGAACCGAGCCATGGCCACACCAGAAGAGATGGCTCGTCAAATGGAAGACCTCCGAAATCAGATGGAGGCGTTGAAAACTGAGAAGGAAGGCGCTGCTGCCGAGGTTGAGTGTCAACGAGCTGCTAATGCTCGTCTACATGAGGAGCTAAATGCCTATCCGAGGAATGCGAAACAGTACATGCATCCAGAACTGAGGGTGCCCGAGTCTCCAATTGTGCTTCCCGAGATAGAGAAACCCTTTGAGATCAAGTCTCAATTCATATCCTTGATTAAACGGGCTCAGTTTGAAGGGAAACCTACTGAGTGCCCTATGGAGCATATTAGAAACTTTCTTGATTTATGTGACACCATAGCTGCTGAAGGTGTCTCGTTAGAATATGTTCTGTTAAAAGCTTTTAGATGGTCACTCACTGGAAAGGCCCTGAACTGGTTAGAGAGCCTACCTTCTAAGTCTATCAGGACTTGGAAAGCTTTGTACGATCAATTTCTTACAAAGTTCTTCCAACCTGCTAAGACAACGGAGTTGAGGAAACGCATCACCTCCTATCACCAGCTGCTTAATGAAACATTCGTTGAAACATGGGAAAGATTCAAAGAGATGCTTAGACAATGCCCCACTCATGGGCAACCTTTATATGTTCTGCAAGAAATCTTTTTTCGGGGTATCAACGCAGAGACCAAGAATCGTATCAACACGCATACTGCATGCGGTTTTATAGAGATGGACCCGACGGATGCATGGGACTGTTGGATAAGCTGTCCAATTATGATGCCATGTATGGAACCCAACAGACTCCACAGCCCCAGAAACGTCTCTACATACCTAACCGAGACGAAGTTGACCCGGATGTTAAAAATCAATTCCTGCTAGATGAGGTCAACCGTCTGAAGAAGTAGGTATGTTTTCTGAAATCCTCTCAATCATGTCAAGAATGTGGTTCTTCTGCACATAGTACTTCTGCTTGCACTAACATAGAGCAGGTTAGAGCCGCTGAGACAATTGCTGAGATGAATTATATGAGAGGACCATACAGGAACCAGCCTAGCTATCATGATAGGTCAAACAACTACCAGGCATGGGGCAATCAGAATACAAATCAAAACTATGCAGTGCCTCCACCATATAGACGACCTGCACCCTATCGACCTCCAGGCCATCAGGAGCCACCATCATGGGTTCAAGGATTACAGGAAGGCATTAACGGAGTGACCAACAAGGTTAACGAAGTTCAAGCCAACCTGAACCAACAAAATAAAAGATGGGGAGAGTTCGACATATGGAAGAAGAGTGTTGATTCCCAACTAGGGAACCTCGCTGTCCAAATTCTGAGACCACAAGGGCAACTCCCGGGCCGCCCCGAGGAGAACCCTAGGGGACAAATAACAGCGGTGCACCTTAGGAGCGGGAAGACATTGCCGGAGCGAGTCCAAGCTGAGGACAAGGAAGAAGAGGATGTCACCAAACGGCTCGTTAACGAGCCATCGAGGGCAATAACGAGCCTGTATACCAGGGTGACGAGGCTCCGAGGGTTCCTAATGACCCTACCACAGGTAAGCTTTCTAATCCGAGCTTTCCTCTCAACCCTAGAGTAGTTAACGACCCTATCAGGGTCGGTAACGACCCGCCGAGCACACCAAACGACCCCAGTGTCGACCCGGTACTCTCACCTCTCGAGCCTAACTTGGTTCCGAGAATGGTGAAATCTCTTCCATTTCCAACTAAGAAATCTATGGACTCTACTGAGAGTAAGTTCAAGCGTTTCGTAAAGATTCTTCAGGGCATTAATATTTCCATCCCATTCGTTGAGATATTCGTTGAGATATTCTTCAGGGCATTAAGTTCAAGTGAAATGCCGGCTTACACAAAGTTCTTGAAAGATATTCTTAGCAGGAAAAGATCCGTTACAGAGCTGCAGGATGAAGTCAGATCAATAGCTCTACCAGAAAAGCTAGGAGACCCAGGGAGATGTGCAATAACGATCGGCATAGGCAACAACAAATTCAAGGCTTTATGTGATTTGGGGGCCAGCGCTAGTTTAGTTTCTCTCTCATTCTGGTCTAAAGCTAATATGGGACCACTAGAGCCGGTAGATATGAATTTGTACATGGCAGATGGATCATGTGTCAAGGACACAGGAGTCGTAGACGACTATGCTATTCAAGTCGGGAAATTCTTTATACCGAATGATTTCATCGTCCTCGATATGCCTGAAGACCCTCATGTCCCCATAATTCTCGACAGGCCATTTTTAGCCACAGCAGGTGCAAGAGTTGATGTGCGGAAAGGACTCCTCACTTTTGATATTGGAGAGGAACGGGTGGAATTCAATTTGGATCAGAATGCCAACGACCCAATTGCGGCCGCACAAATCGAGTCGACTCAACCAGAACTCGACACAGCCGTCCCTACCAAGCCTCATTGGCCGATCACCGAGTCCCACGTGCAAGAGTACAACCAAAGTAAGTACTCTAACTATGAATCTGCTAAAGATGGTCATGAATGTTCCTTATCTGTTGTTCCTACACCACGCCCTATCATATGCACTATAGAGGAGTCCAAACCACCTTGGCTTTCGGATTTCACTAACCATCATGTAGGAATACCGGGCATATTGATAGAAGAAAAGGGACCTAATTTAGCAACTGAAGCACACAAAGGCTGCAAAGCTAAGTATGGGGTACCTCAAGACCCCAACATAGCTACACAAGAGCCACCTTGAGTCAAAGGAGCACGTCGGGCTAATGACCTTAAAAATAGCGCTTACGGGAAGCAACCCGCTTTTTAGTATAGAATTAGATTTCTCTTTTCTTTTCTTTTTAGATTCTTTTTCTTAGATTTCTTTTGAGTTCTTTTTAGTAGTTTTTAAGATAGAAATTAGGATAAATTTTGAGATAACAAGATGCAGGAGAAGGGATCGAAAATCACTCCAAGAGGCTATGGTGGCTCGTTAACGACCCACCCAGGGTCGTTAACAACCCGGTTCAAACGACCCGATTCGGCAAAACGGGCAGGTAAGTTTTTTTAACCTAGTCTATTTTTTTTACTACCCTAGCCGCCGCCCCCTCTACCCCTTCCTATCCCTACCCTCTCCTATATAACCCTTCTACCCCTCCCAAAAATTCACTCTCAAATTCTCCAAACCCCAAACTTCTCAAAAATTCAACCAAAGATCTTGAAGACTCCCACCACCGATCGGAATCCCCCACCAACCACCGAGCATCCGTCGTTACCGAAGCCCGGAAACTCTTCCTCCCACCGATGAAGATCCAAGCTTTCGTTAACTTGCTTTCACCGAGCTCGTTAATCACCCAATTCCGACCCCTTGTTCTTCAATTTTTCGGTTCTCCGGTATGATTTCTAAACCCTAACTCAAAATTGCATGATTCATGGTTTTTAGGGTAGAAATTTCATGTCTAGAATTGAGTTCATAGAAAGTGTTGATTTGCATGATTGGATTTTGCCCATGAAAGTTTGATTTTGCTTAGTAATTCTGAATCTAGAGAAGGATATTCATGTTAGATGTTTCATTGTGAAAAGTTGATACAAACTTAGCATGTCAAAATTTCGGGAAGATTTAGCATGTTCGGGATGGGTAATCGAGCAAGTATGAGGTGCATATATCCGATTGTGTGACTAGTAAAGGAGTATAGAGGATTGCATGCTTGATTTTGGCTTGATTTTTAAGGTAGATTAAACTCGGAATTCTGCGATTTGGTTCTCGACGGCCCGTTAACGACCCACCCAGGCTCGTTAACGACCCTGCGTAGCTTCAAAGATCAATACCAGTCCAGATTCGTAAACGACCCAATTGGGTAGTTAACGAATAATTCCGAGGTTATTTCGAGACCAAGTATGGGGTCTCTTGCCTATCTATTTTGAGTGGATCTTATCTTGGAAAATTCTTGATTGTTTTGTAGATCTCATGGCAAGTTCAAGCAGACCCGCTACCCGGGCTCAGAAGAAGAGAAGGAACCAGAGGTCCCCATGTCCACCTCGCATGGACAATGTGATTTTGAGTACTCAAGGCCAAGTGCATCGATACCGTGCCATTCTAGAGAAGGACCACAACACTCGTTGGTTCTCGAAGTCTAGTGCTATAAACACGGGGATCTACACGGACGTCAAGGAGGCCTTCGTTATTCTTAGTGTCGCTCATCTCCTAAAGAAGAAGAATTTACCACACTATCCGGCCCTCACATCCGAGTTTTTGGCCACTCTAGAGACTAGTTTCCTGTCAAAGACTTCGGCGGGACGAATCCGGTTTCGGCTCGGTAATGTGAGCCGTGAGTTCACCATGGCAGAGTTCAATGCAATTCTAGAGCTCCCGAATCCGTCTAGAGACTACAGCTTGAAGGACTACAGGGTGACTCGGACTTGGAGCTACATCACTAGGGAGGTCCAATCCTCCACAACGGCATTATCTGGGGCAAGCATCATCAACCCCATCTTCAGAATCATTCTCCGAGTCCTAGCCGCTACGTTTTGGCCGAAGAGAGAGTTGAACAGGCCAACGAGGACGGAAGTTGCTTGTCTCCGCACCATCCTTTTCGAGGAGCCCGGTCCCTTGAATTTGGGGTATGAATGGCTCTACTACATAGAGAAATCAACCAAGTCCAAGGAAGTTTGGTGTGGTAACTTTTTTAATGTTTTGGCTACAAACCTTGGAGTCGACCTTACTCGCTACACACCGCCTCATGCTCAACTCCTCAACTAGAACTATTGGTATAGCTCCAGTGTCTTCATTCAAGCCGAGGGAGGGTTCAAAGTGAAAGTACAAGACCGCATCGTTACACCCACCCTTGACAAATTGGAGCTACTCTACGTACCAAATTGGTACGAGGCGTGGACGGGACATGCTTTCCCGTTGGAACCCAAGCCGGAGGATGATCTATCACTTCGGCCGTGTGAGACGAGATTTGAGCGAGAGGGTGAAGCAATGGATGAAGATGAAGATGACGATGAGGATATCGAGGTAGTCGGCGATGACACTGAAGAAGCCGACATAGAGGGAGGAATTAAGGAGCTTAACTTTGAGGAAGAGAACCTCGACACGGAAGTTTTGGGCACCAACGTCCTCGTTGACGAGCCTACCAGGCTCGTTAACAACCATTTCCAGCCTCCTTCCTACACTTCTAACGAGGCACCCAGCCTCGTTAACGAGGCGCCGAGAGCTCCTGTCGACCCACCGCCAACTCCTATCGACCCTCATTCCTATGGGCTCATGCCATACAACCCGGTGTTGTACCAAGATCATTTCCAGCCTCACTATCCACCACCTCCTCAGCCCGAGTACATAGGATCTAGTATGCCACCACCATGGGCCGAGGATCTTTCTGCACGGATGCAGCAGCTTCACCTTCAGCAGGACCATATTCATAGGAGGATGGATAGAGGGGAATCTGTCTATTCTGCTCGCATGTCGATGGAGGATGAGAGGCATCGTTAGAGAGAGGCGGATGATGCTGAGCGTTGGAGGACAATGTACGACTTCATGCGGAACTTTGAGCACTATTTTCCTCCACCAAACCGTTGATTCAGCCTGAAGATGAAGTTTTTCCTTGTTTTCCACTTTTGAGACCTTGTAAGTTTTTATTTTGTTTTTCTTTTTCTTATTTTTATCTTTGTTTGTTTTCTTTTCTATTTCTTTTCCTTCTTCTTATTTTTCTTACAGTGGGGAACTGTAATTTTAAGTATGGGGTGGGAGAAAATAGAAAACTTGTTGTCTTATGTGTTTATGTGTTTTGAGTAGTTTTTATTCTCTAAAAAAAAATTCGAAAAATTTGAAAAAAATCTAAAAAGAGTTTTAGAATTGATAGATATCCCTTTCTTAGGTTCTATGATAGTAGTTGCTAGCTTAATCATATAATTCCTTGCAAACATGTTTTTAATAGTATAGCCGGATTCTTAACTTGAAATTGTTTTTAGAAGAAGATAGCACTTGATGAAATTGAGCACATATACTTTATAGCATAAGTGATGCAATCCAACAAAATAATTACCTAGTGAGGAATTTTTGGCCTTATAGGGAGAACATCAAAAATCCCTCTTCTTTTCTTGTGTGATTTACTCTCTATATGCATATTATCTCTTGGAATTGTGATGGTTATCTATTTCTTGAGACCCGTATGGAATTTATAGTTCATTACTTGTGAGAATCAGATGATAGAGAACTTATTTTTATAAGCCCTATTATTCCCTATCCACCTTTACATGATCCTTCTTTTGACAGCCAATTCTAGCCTGAAGCCTTTATTTTTAAGCTCCACAAAAATTTCCCTAGCCGAGATAAGCTTGACCCTATCCGGGAATTAGGACTTAGATTGGAGAGGTATGTTTTGTTGAGTATTAAAAAAAGGATTGATATATAATGTTTGCTTTGATTAAGGGATTATTGGGAAGGGTAGATTGGAAGTCTCTTGTTTTACTTGTAATAAGGAAGATCTCTTGATAAGCAAAAGATGCACAAAATAAAGTTATTTGTTGAAGATAAGAAGAAGGAAGTAATGGAAGAATACACGATGAAGCTCGTTAACGACCCTGAAGTGGGCTCGTTAACGAGGCAGAAAAAGAAGTATAAATAATAAAAAGGGGGAAAGAAGTTTGAAGTGCATGTGTGTTTATAGATAATATCAGAGATTCTTTTATTCTTATGAGACTTTTTAGGATAATAATGGGTGAGTAAAGAGAGTGTGCATAATGAGAGAGTGAGTTTGGTATATGTTTTTGTGAAAGTTTTGTTATGTGTGAGTCTTTTTAGAAGTCTTTGATTCCCAGATATTCTTAGCACCACATGACCAAAATATTTTCCACGCCTTTTTGTTTTTACCAAGCTCCATTACAACCCGACTGAATGGAAGCTTCTATGAAGTTTTTTCATTGAGCCCCCTAAGTTGCTCTTGATGATTTTTGCTTGTTTTGACAAATCTTAGGTGGAGAGTATTGGTGATATAAGTTCCAATTTCTATGAGTTTTTGTATATAAGATGAGTTGAGAGATTGAATTTATAAGCCTAAACACTTAAAGAGTTGAGTGAAACACATTATATCCCTTGTGAGGTTGGATTGTATTTTCTTATGTCTATTTGGTGCATATATGTGTGATGATATTAATAATCTTTTGCTATATTTTTCTCATGTGTAGATGTTGCTTTTTAGATGATGGCTATATCTTGATGAGTATGTTTGTTTGGTTTTGGTTAGTGTTTAGTGATTGCTTGAGGACAAGCAAGTCTAAGTATGGGGTATTTTGATGTTCGTGTTTTTAGTATAGTTTTTAGTAGGTTTTCTTTGTTTATTAGGTTTAGTTTTGATAATTTTAGTATTAGTTTTGTGTGTTTTTGGATAGTTTTGCATATTTTTATGGAAAGTAAGGAAGCTACTCTATTTTGTGTATTTTGTAGGTTTTAGCAAGGAAAAGTGTTATATGGAACTAAATTTGGAGCGCTACAGTGAAAGACGGAGGAATACAAGATTGAAGAAGTCAGAGCTCAAGTTTTACGAGATGAAGTGTGGAAGAAACCAAGCCCAGGCTCGTTAACGAGGCCACGTGATAGAATTTTTTCGAGGCTTGACTTCGTGACTCACCGATCCTGTGCGGGAAATTATTTCCGTGTCGGTAGAGTATCTTTTTATGATTTTTTAGGGTTATTATATTATGTATTTTAGGTCTTGTTATCTTCTTAGATTTTATTTCTATCTTTCAGGGTTTTATTTCTATATTTTTAGGAAACTTTATATCTTTTAGCCTTTTTTAGTTTCTAGCTTTTTAGTATAAATACCCTTCTATCTAGCATGGAAAGAGGGGAGACTTTTAGGGATTGATTTGGAGAGGAGGAAGAGCCGAGAGAGGATCAGAGTCGAGATCGAGGTCGGTGAACGAAAGTTACCGGGTTCGTTGATCGTGATTTTGGTTCGGTGCTTTGTATTTTTCGGTTTCTTCTGAATTTCTGTAAGACGATTTTTCTATTTAATTTGAGTAGTAATTTGTTTTAAATGATTTCTTTTATTGAATTTATTTGTTTCGTAGTTATGATTAGTGAGTAGTCTTCTTTTCTAGGATCGGGGTTAAGCCCGACATAGTTATGCATGTTTGATGAGTAAGATTGAGTATTGAATGCCTTCTATCTGTTATTGAGATTGTTTGTTGAGCTTATACCGAGATGAGAGTTGAGGTAATTTGAGTTTTTAACTTGATTGAAAGAGAAAGTTAGTAACTTGAAGGTTGATATTGTTTGAATACGAAAGTTTCAAGCTTTAGATCCAAAACAAGCAATTAAGTGAATTGGGTTACGAAAGTAGGTTAATTTACTTGATAGTCAAAGAAAGTTGATGACTCTATCTATTTAAAGGCATGATCTTATCTTCTTACGAGTTTATATGCATGACTATGTTGTGGTGTCCCTAGTCCTAGATTTTTGTTTTTATTTGAATTATCTTAAGTATATTCGTTGAGTTACTTGGCTCGGTACCGAATTTATTTAGGTCGTTAGATTGAGTCTTTTGTTTACGGTGGTTCGTTAACGACCCTGACAACGTCGTTAACGAGGCTTCTGGTGTGTGTTTTGTTTGATTTTGTTTGTTCTTTTTAGTAGTTGATAAACGAACAACCTTGCTTCCTGTGGAACGATCCTGACTCCCCTATACTCAGCGGGGTCTTGACTACAAATTTATTTGTTGTTAATACACCCTTTCAACAAACTACTCCTATATGCAAGCTATCAACATGCTGGATAAAACTTATTCAACCATGCATGCTACTAATGTGTTATAACAAAAACAATACAAACAGAGGGAGTTTAAGAAGTATTCAGATTTGATACAAGTACTACTTGTTGTCGAGCAGAATAATGAGCTGCTCATGAAAAACCACAACCTAAGGTCAACCGGTACTACACCATACCCTGAGACAAATGCAACATATGCCTCTCAAATAAATGACAGTAGACATTAAGATAACCATGGACACAATGGTAATCATGGTCGTGCAAGGGTTTTGGTGATTATAAGAAGCACAATTCTTTTGAAGCATCCACTTTCAAGGGGAACTAGTTGAATTCTCGTGCCAAGCACGGATTTTAACTAAAATATTTTTCTAAATAAGTAATTTTTAAATTTGCTTAATTAAATTAGTAGTTTAATTTTTAAAAATTAAAATGCCGATATTTTAGGAATTGTAAGAATTTCTTAATTTTAATTATTATAAAAACTTAATGGTTAAAATATAATGGGACCCAAACAATTAATAAAAACGATAATTCAAAAACATCAGAAAATGACACGTAAGCGAATTAAATATTTGGCTGATATGTGGCCAAAAGGCCTCTTCTTTAGTGTATATATATATATGATAACCAACCGGTCCAGAAAGGTCCTACAAGATCCTCTTTAAAGCCCGAATCTACATGTTATAGATGTGGCATGAGAAGTCACTCGGCAAAAGTGTATCACATAACCAAACACTTGGTTGAGTTGTACCAAGCTTCCCAAAAAGATAAGAGGAAGAACGTGGAGACTCATTTTGTTGACGATACTAAACCTACACCAATCCTGGACATCTCTGATTTCATCATAGATGATGAATTTGAGATCAATGAAAATATCAACTAATGAAAACTAAAATATCTATCCATGTAATATTATATTGCGATATGTTTTTCTTTTATCAACATCCTTGTAAAATACTCTATGTATCATAAATAAATCTGTTATTTATGTTTTTAGTTCTGATTCTTCTCTATTTTGAAGATATGGAAACGATTAAAGATATATCAAGTAGCAAGAATCAATGTCTAGTTGACAATGCTACTACGCACACCATCTTGAGAAATAAAGAATACTTTAGTTATTAAATTTGTTTGAAACAAATGTTAAAACAATCTTTGGTGTGACAAAATTGATCATAAATGACACATTATATTCAAGTAAGTCTCAAAAGAATTTACTATAACACCCCGACTTTCGCTAGGGCACCACTCAGTGGTAGACCTCTTCCGGGGACTACTCGGGTTGGTTTGACAATAAATTCACTAGGATCTTGCAACTCGGGCACGACGAGAAACGAATAAACATCCAACTTTTTATTTTATAAAGAGGATGGAAAACATGATAGCATTCTCGAATTCATATACAGAAGATCATAGTCATATCATTTTGTAAATCCAAACTATCCTAAACCAGTTCTATCCAACTAGTAACAAAACAATTCAACAACAACTTTTAATACATAATTAACCAAATCCCCACAACCCGAACTTAATGACACGTTGCCCACATCAGCTTCACCCCTTTGTAGAAAATCCATCACGATTTTTGAGAAGTACCTGAAATTGTAAAAATATTCCCCAAAGGGTCAGCTACAATTCTAATTCAAGCTAGAAAGCGTGAGATGCATATAGAACATTTGAAAAACCACACAGAACCCTAGCAATCAAGATTCACACATAAATCAATAATTCTCGATTCATATCAATTCAACACTTCACGTAAAATAATCACGCAAACACAAACACGCAAGCACACACACAGAGACACACAAACACACACACACACACATACAGACAACATCACAACTATAATCACATATGAAAAGCCACAGTAACACAGTAGTATAATTAATAAGGATCACCTCAATAATAATAACGAATAGAATAATAATAACTTTCACCAAGATACTACCAACATATTCAGCCACAAAGAACATTTTGTCAAACCAAACCTCATAATGCAGGACCATTCAAACAAAATCCATCAAATAGCATAGCAACCAAACATCCTCTTCAAATACATATGGAACCCTCCGGCCTCTCATCTATTGCACACGGTCAGGGCGCGTACCTATACGCGTGCACATTTCCCCCATTCACCCTTCTTTCCCCGGCTAAACCTCTACTAGAGCGTTTGCCAAAACATTTTATTTTATTTTTAGAAGGGGGTCCCTTCCAACCGCATGACCATACCCGGGGGCCACTTCATCTCCAACTTATCCCGTGACCCATGAACATACCGGGGGAACCCAGTGCACGCGTAACGAAAAATGTTTAAAAACGATTTTTTCATAGTTTCAAATACATATACAAGCAGGTAATTTAGGATCATTCCAAAATGAGGCTTATACAATCAATTCACTCAGTTAACACATAACGGTCGTAAGCAAAGCAAGTCGACAAGCCATTAACCTCGAGAGACGTAAACAACCACGCAGCAAAAGAAAATAGGCTCGAACAATTCACATTAACAATAACAAGCACAACCACAACTTCAATTCAAGCACAAATACAATTGTAGACACAATCGTAGTTATAATTACGATCACAAGCACACTCATAGTCACAGTCAGATTCAGAATCTCAATCAAACTCACAACCACAAACAGAATCACAATCACAATCGCAAATACAATCACAATTACAACTATTCTCACAATTACAATTGCAATACAATTACAAGCACAACCACAATCACATTTACATTTACAAAGACGATTATAGTTACAGTTCCAAATCACACAATTACAATCGCAAATACAATACAGTCATAAACACAATTTACAATTTTGAGTGCCAACACAATTACAACTACAATTACAATGTTCACAAGCATAGAGAGAGAATTTTATTTTAAAAAGTAGTATGCAAGGGGACTAGTTCCCAAAACCAATTCCACATACATGGCACTCAATCTAACAAGAATTGAATTAAGCCGAGCAAGTCGCAGAACGACTTACCTGGGAGACGGATTCTCGCAAAAGCAGACTACTTAAGCAAACCGAGCAATGTGAACTCCTAACAAAGGTAATACAACAAGCTACTATCAAAATATAGTTCACACTCGAACTAAGTTCGTATTTCGAAAAAGACTCCTCTTTAACCAAAATTTTACTTTCCTTACAGTGGCAACCGAAATCCCGACCTCCTCAAGCAACCCAAATAAAGAACACCCACATAAAAACACACATTGCTTAGTTAACTATTACCACTCAACTTGAAATCATCAAAGCGTGTCCTAAAGCTTGACTAACATCCGCTAATTAATATCTACTAATCAACCATCCTAACTAAAATAGGAAACATACCAACACATCTAATTATTTATATCCTACCTATAAGCCACATGAACAAAATCACCACATGATTACTCATTAATTAATAATCTTGTCCAACAAAGCATACATTTAATTACCAACTTCAATGATGGCCTACAAAAACGATCATGATCTGCTACAATTATGATCCGATAAAGTCATGCATGAAATTTGACTAGCTTACAAACCCATCCTCCCTAATTTACACGCATGAAATTTCATCACCTTGAATCTACTAACACATTTACATGCCAAGAATCCAAATCAGAAAACTCTCATATCAAGCAAGAATTGGCCGAATAATTACATGTCGAGTGATTAACCATCTCATATTACATAGTTATGTAATCATAGCTCCAACATTAATGAAGACACCCAAAACATCAATTTACAAGAACCAAAAGAATCGAATTTGAACTTAAAAACGGTAAACCAATTCAGGACCCCTAATTAGACCAATCAGCCAAACAATCCAACGATTACAATAACCTCTCAATTTCAAAAGCCATACTCGGATTTCCAAAAGTATGTCACTACTACGAACAGAATTTGAACTGGAATTCAACACAACAACAACTTAGAATCAACACACAGAACCGCACCTTTTAGTCTCCAAACCGAATCTCGAGCATTGGGATCTTGACCTAGGGTGCCGGCCCCAAGGTGGGTGCTTCGACTCTATCAAAGGAAACGAGTCGCCGATGACAAGGCCCCTATTGGCGTCGACAAACGCAGACGAACGAACGATGGGATATGGTAGCAAGAGATCTGTCGTGAGTTCGAACTAGGTTGGGCGTCGTGCGAAGAAGGATCCCGATCCAAGCTTGGCAACGTGCGAAGGAGAAACGGAATTCCGCTAGAATGAGGGGGTTGTGGCTATCTCCTCGGCGCGGAGAATCGACGGTGGCGACTTAAGTCAGACCGACGCGAGGACGACCGGTGGAACCGGCGACCGAGATCTTGGCGATGGACTCGGCACGAACTCGAGATTCTACCTACTCGTTGTTCGCTCTCCCTCTCTCTCACCCTGAGGTTCTCGTGTTGCGCAAACAGAAAACTAGCGTAGCAGTGTGCTAGCTAGCTAGGTTGGATTAAGAGGAAAGGGAAGAAAAGGGGAGGGGTTTTGGGCCGACTGATGGGATGCTCGGCCCAAAAGTTTAAAGTGCCCAAAAGCTCAATGAATATAAGGCCCGGATATGAAAATGAGGTAACAAAAGTCAGAACGGAAATTAGTTATTGGTTTTCCGTAAGACCGGGTATTACATTTACCGAGCTTTAAAGATGTGCATCAGAATTGTTTTCATGTAAAAACCAGAAATGAAAGTAATAAGAATATTTGTGCATCACAATATAAATATGTGGCAAGAAGCAGATTTTAGAAAAACTAATACCCCATTCTACTGGACTTTATTACACATATATAAGTCTAATAGAAACAAATGTAACATCTTATGAGAAATTAAATGATAAAAGGATGTTTACATTATGACATGACCGATTGGGCCATCCAAGTAATAAAATGACGTATAGAATCGTTGAAAGTTCAATTGGGCATTCACTAAAGAAAGTAAATGTCCTTAAATCAAGTGATTTTAAATATAGTGGTTGTTCACATGGTAAACTAATTACAAAACCTTCCAAGAATAAAGTTGGGATTGAAAATCCAATGTTTTTAGAATGAATTAAAGGTGATATTTGTGGATCGATAGGCCCACCATGTGAACCATTTCGATGCTTTATGGTATTAACTGATGCACCGACAATATGATCACTATTTTGGACAAAAAATAGCTTACTATCTTTACGCCCTAAATTAGGGTTACAATCGAACAATTAAGGAAGTAAACAAAGTTTTGCTTGAATCAAAAGAAGGATGAACAAATGTCTATTTCATAACATCGGACAAGAGATGGAACAATAATGAATTGACACAAATACTCCCACTTGAGCACGTGGATACCATACGTGCAATCTCAATCCCGGATAATAACATTCAAGATCGACTATATTGGGCACCGAGCAAGAATGGATGTTAACGATAAATCTAATCACACAAACAACAAACCAAGACCAAGCATAATAAATTGGATATGAAAATTGGATATACTACCAAAAGTCAAAAAATTTCTATGAAAGATGAGTATGAATGGTCTGCTCACGAAAGCAAAGCTAAGAGAAAAGCATATTCCTACACCCGGAGGTTGTATTATGTGTAATTACACGAATGAAGACATCATACATTTATTCACGCAATGCCCACACACACTAAACATAAATAAGAAATCAACACAAACATCGAGCAATCACTACGAAACTATAATACACATAACAAGGCACCAAAAAATGTACTAAGTGATCTCTTCCATCAGTTAGGGGGAAAAATAGTCAATTATATTGACAATTTCTTAGTGGAGCATTTGACACTAACTAAATAAATTGGTTTTCTAACAAACACCGAATGACGTTATTCAAGATCTACCTCAATATATTAGGACATAACTGGAACAATGGGAGATAGCAAAAAATGGAATAAAGATGACGATGATTTTGCTACAAAATATGAAAGAACGTAAAAGAAGAAAGATAAATCTAGAATCTGGAAAAAACACAACCAAGTGTAATAAAATGATCTTGATGAGTCAAGATTAGAGCATGAACAAGCATCTGGAGGAACAATTTTAAGAGATCATAATGGTAAGGTAGTGGAAGTAATGACACAAAAATATGGGCGAATATCAGCACTCAAGGTCGAAGCTCTTGCTCTAAGAGACGATATTAGACTAGTAAGAGAAGGGCAACATAGATGTATAGAAATTGAAGGGGGGCAACCTACAAGTCATCAAAGTAGCCCAAGGTGAAAAAAACTGTCCATGCAAAATTGAAATTATTATGTCTGACATAAGGGATGGTCATGGGTCGGATTATGGGTGGGTAGAGTACTTCCACCACCCGACCCGCGAATAAAAATGGCTTACTCGAACCACTCGTCATCCGTAAAGCCTTTCACCGTATCCGTCCCATCCGTCACCCGTAAATTATTAAATTACAAAAATAATTTGTAAAATTCTAAAGTTAAGAAAAGAAGCATTGACTTATGATGATGTTGAAAAGGGGCGGTGACCGGAGTGAAGAAGACTAGTAGTAAAGCAACAAAGGAGAGTTATTAACGACAATGTTGAGAAAACAACAATAGAGATACAAAGGATATGATAAAAAGAGTAGAAGTGGCAACACCTGTAGCGGAAGCCGAAGGTTGCAAACCAGAACAAGAAAAATAACTAGATGGGTAGTAGAATTTGGATGTGACAATGTTAGGTTGGTAGGTTTGTTGGAGGTATTAGAATATAGTGTATATATATATATATTAGGTAAAAATATGCATGTGGTAAACGGGTGAGTCGGGTGATGGGTGGTGGGTCAGTTATGGTTTGGGTGAATTAGGTGTAAAATCTCACCCATATCCGACCCGTCACTCGGCCCACCCATTACCCGCTTTTGTTCGGTTTTCACCCGTATAATTGGATCAAATGAAGCGGGTGGGTCGGTCACCCACAGATAAAGTCCAGTACTACTTGACATCTTGGTTTCCCTCATTGGGTTCAGTCGGTCTGGATTTCACATGTGCCTAGGGGTTCCAATATTGTGGCTGATAAAATTGCTAGATTGAGCCATAATCTTTCTTCTTGCGCTATTAGAAATCATTCAGAACTTGATATTCTCATTTGTAAAATGCGATAAGACGCCCCCTCTTTGAGGAAAAGGCCTCTTAATTCTTACCGAATCAAAAAAATTGCAAGCTATGTGAGATTATTTTTTTATTTCTAAAAATTTTCGGAATTTAATTTTTAAAATTTTCCGTACTTGCGAACTATTTTTTGTGGTGTTGCATAACGTGGCCCATAGTTTATTAACCATCTAGTTGAATTCCCGTGATACTCACGGGATGATTTTACTATTAATTATATAATAATTTGATATTTATATAAATTTTAAAATACATGTATATAATATCACAATAAAATTATGTAATTTGTAAAAAAAACTTTAAGATCGTGCCATATATTTTAATTGAATATATTTGATACTTATTATCATTATCTGTTGAGATCTTGTCCAATATTTAGATTAAAACTTTTAAAATGCTAATTTCAGTTGAATAGAATACTTTAAATATTTTTTATTTTTTGTTAAGATATTAATATTCATAAAATAATTATTTTTTATAAAATATTTATTAAGGCTATGTATTTGAGTTCTTATATTTTGGTTTGTAATGAATATAATGATATTTTTAAATATGGAGAACATTAATATAAAGATTTGTATACAAGATAACATAGAGAAAAAAATAAAAATAATATAATGCTATAACTTAAAGATAATTACAATAGGATATCTAGCAGGATAATATAACTTATTAAATTAATATTAATTTATTAACATTTAGGTAGATATATCAATATATGCTCAAATATATCATATATTCTATAAGTAATTTATTATATTGTAAAATATCAACATGTAGATAAACAAATTATATATTTGGAGCGCAAGATTTGTTAAAAGATAAAAGTTTATTATGTATAAAATTAATATAAAAAATATTAACATATAGATCAAATTTTGTTAAAAGATATGCATAAAATTAATATAGAAAGTATCAAGATAAAGATAGATCAAGTTATTATAATATTAAAAATTAGAAATATAGAAAAAATAATACAAGTTATTATTAAAAAGCTGAACATTATTATATTCAAGCAATGTCACGTAGCACAATTTTTTCAACAGATAGAGTTTTTGCTTTATAATGTATTAAAATGTATGAGTTGGTTCAAATGAAACAAACTCTTATCCTTAAAAATGAAAAGTGCACTACTAACTAGGAAAACTGCATTACTAACTAGTAAAAGTGCAATCCGAAAAGTGTACTACAAAAAATACGAAAAGTGCACTACAAAGTACGAAAAGTGCAAATGCGAAAAAGTGAATTCCGAAATAGAAAAAGTGCACTACGAACTAGGAAAAGTGCAATCGTTTCATTTTTCAAGATAAGAGTTTGTTTTATTTGAACCAAACTCTATAACATATTAGGTATATTTACCATAAACAAAAGTGATACTAGTTATACCCGTCGTGTCTTGCACGACTACATGAATTTAATACTTAATTTATTTAATGAATATGATTTTAATTTAATATAAAAAAACTTATTTATTAGTAATAAATAAATAAAATTTTACAATTAATGTCATGTGAAACGGGACCAAAATTATTAAGTTGAGCCCACTATAACTTTGATGGCTTAATGATAATTTATTTATGGATAAATATAAATAAAAATTATTTGAATTAGAATCATTTAATTTTAAAAATCTTTTACAAAAAATATAAAAAAGGTAAAAATACTATAAATTCTTTTAATTTTTTTTATCAAATTCAATTCCTTAAAAAAATTTGAATAAAAATTAAAAGTATACTTAATAAGAAACAATGAAAAAATATAAATAAAGAATGAATTTTCTAATGATAAGAAAATCATTTATATTTACATAAATAATTCAAAAAGAAAATTAAGGAAAAGATAACGTAATTTTTTTTTATCAAAAGTCAAATTAGGCAAGTAATTATCTAGATTGAAAGTTTTATTTTTTATCAAATTTTTTTTTAGATAAATCTTTTACATAAATAGATTAAAAATAAAGATAATTTTTTTTTTTAATTTTAAATAAAATTCGAATTTAATTTTTTCATATAAATAGATAGAAATTTAATTGGAAAAACTAAATTAATATATCTATCTTAATATACAATATCTAATGTTCTATAATTTATTTTAATTTCAAATAAAAATCTTTTCGATCTATGCTAATTCCTAATATATAATAGATAACATCTTTATTTTAGATAGAATCTTTTCTAGATTAATTTATTCTTTTTTTTGTATTATCCTAAAATAATATCAACATATATGAATTTCCAAAATAAAAAAATCCTATGTGGAGAAATCCTAGGTGGCTTAACATGGGAACGACATGGAGGAAAATCCTAGGTGGCGCAACGTGGTGGCCTTATTCCTTACGTCTTTTATATATACACATAGATTATCAGTAGAGGTGTGCAATTCCGTAAATGCCCTTTTCCCTTTCAGCTTCTCCTTCCCAAAAAAAAGCTTGTGCTGTCGCGGTGGCGCGCAAAGCGCCAGAGCGGCGGCACAGAAAGCCTCTCCTCTCAAGCCTGTAAGAAAAGATCTTAACATAAAAAAAATAAAAAATAAAATAAAATTAGAAATTTAGCGTAGGTTAAGGGAGCTCGCTTACCGGCGCATCATAGTAGATGGAGTTCCACTCCAGGTCGTCTTCGTCTACGATTCCTCGCCTTCTCTCCTCTCCAGGGCTCCCCTCCTTATCCTGCGCACTCCCAATAGCCCCACTTCTCGCCATACTCTTTCTCTTTCTCCCTCTTCCTCTTTCCCTTTGAATTCTAGGGTTAGGGTTCCTAATTCGTGTTATCGCTCTCTCGTCTCTCGGAGTTCGGTTGCTTCCCACTTCCATGCTCACATAGTTCCAGCTCCCAGCGCTCCCCTCTTAGTGTCCTGTCACCGACGCCCATGGACTCCAGGGGGCAGTTCTCCTTCGCCAATCTGTTCAATCTAGAGGTTTGTGTTTCCAGGGTTTTATTTGTTTTTTTTTCCGCAATTGGGTATCTTTATCTGCTGTTAAATTTTACGTTGCTTCTTTTTTATTCAACTATTGCTATCTGTTTCCAGTAGCGGAATTGGGATATTCATTCGCATTAGGTTTATTTCTTATGATTATAGGCTGATAATCTAAAATTGTGAGTTGTTACTAGTGGTAAATTCCTGTCACATTGTTATGGACATAATTTCTGACGGTTTAGTGGTAATGCTATTGGTTTCTTGATTCCTTATGGTGCAGTCTTTGATGAATTTTAAGATACCACATCACGATGACGATTCTGATCAAGACAGGAATAGCAGTCAGGATGAGAGTAGAGGCAGCCAAGGTGGAAGCTCTGACTCCTATTTTTCTCTATTCAACTAATTTAACTGCTCAAAATTAGAGTCCCTATATAATCCAACTGCACATTTAGGGCGTTTGGCATCTTTGGATATTCTAGTATTTATTTTTCTACTTATATACATGCTGCATTGGGTTGGAGAGAAAGTTTTCTTTCAATTGTTCTATTATCTAGTAAAGAGTGATACTCAACCGTACCATCTGTTTGTTTAAGCACTGGAAATAGATATTATTGGTTTATGCTTGATTCTTCATGTGCTATTAGTTTCTTTCTATCTCATCATCTTCTTCTTTTTTTTAATTGCCAATAGGTGGAGGAATCACCTTGCATAGTAATGGAGTTATGCCTGTGAGAGGTTCAGCTTTGACAAAGAAAAAGAAGAGGCATTGGATAGAGCCTGAGCCTGAGTTGAATTCCTCTTTGAAGAGGGCCAAACACAGCGAAGATGATCTTGACAGTGGCTACTATAGAACCCATTTGACTGAAGAACCTTACCAATATATGTTAAATGAGCCTCTCCAAAGGTACAAGAGGAGGTTTAAAGATCCATCTGTCTCTTCAACATCTGCTAAGACACCACCAATGCAAGCTTTAAAAACTAAAACAGGATCAGGCCCCAAGATTAGAAAGTTGGGAAATAATCCCAAAGGGTTGCATGAAATAGAGAGAACACCTGAGTTCAATGTTCATCGGAGTCCACAGAAATTCAGTAATCTCTTAAATGGTGATTATGCGCTAAAATATGGTTTGGACAGGTTTGCTACTTTTACCTATAGCATATAGAATTAAAGATGATCCAATTTTGATTTTCTATTAGCTGTCATGTATAGCTCATCTAATCCTTGAAATCTTCTTACTATAAGAAATCTGTTTTACAGAACTATGGAGGAACCTGTATATTTGGATATTGGGGAGGGCATTACCTATCAGATTCCACCATCGTATGATAAGTTAGCAGCATCTATTAACCTGCCAAGTTTTTCTGATGTTCGAATTGAGGAGTTTTATCTGAAGGGAACCCTAGATTTGGGGTCATTGGTTGCAATGATGGATTCTGATAGAAGATTTGGACCCAAAATTCGTGCTGCAATGGCTGAGTCTCAACCTCAATATGAATCACTTCAGAAAAAATTGAAGTCCATGTCTATGGATAAGCAAGCCCAGAAGTTCAATCTGAGAGTGACCGAGTCTGGGTTAAATACTATTCCTGAAGGTGCAGCTGGAAAGATAAAAAGGTCTATTTTGACCGAGGGTGGTCAATTGCAGGTGTACTATGTGAAAGTTCTGGAAAAAGGAGACACATATGAGGTAAGCATATCTGTGCTCAGTAATTTCTGACCTTATTCCTTCCTCAGGTTTTTTGGTAGCAGAGCATAATCTGTTAGAAATTGTCCTAGGCTAATATTTATATCTTTTACGTTTTCTCGAGCTTACAGATTATTGAAAGGAGCTTGCCAAAAAATACAAAGTTAAAGAAAGACCCTTCTGCTGTTGAGAGAGAGGAGAAAGAGAAGATTGGGAAATTTTGGACAAGCATTGCCAGGAAAGATATTCCAAAGCATCATAGAGTTTTCACAACCAACCACAGAAGGCAAGTTATGGATGCAAAACGGGTTGCAGAAATATGTCAAAAAGAAGTAAGTTTTTCTGGATTGATCCATAGCAATAGCTATTTATTGCCTTATAACTTTATCATTTTTTTTCTATTGTCTCTTTGACATGGTGTTACTTCTATAGGTAAAAATGAAAGTAAGTAGATCGCTAAAATTGATGAGGGGTGCTCCAATTCGCACAAGGAAGCTAGCCAGAGACATGCTGGTTTATTGGAAGAAGGCAGAAAAGGAGATGGTAATTTACTTCTCTCTCTCTCTCTCTCTCTCTCTCTCTCAAGCATTCACATTGCTTCTGATTGATTTTTCTTCTACTTTTATCTGTTGATGAGAATTACAATTTCTTATTTAACTAGAACATTGTTACATTATTTAACTAGAACCATGTTACATGAACTGACTTTTCTTAGGCAATGCTATCCATGCCCTTAATTGATTTCTCATAACCTAGGTTTTTGAAGGAACTATATTTTTGTCTCTGTTTTTTTTTTTTTTTTTCAATGGAACATAAGATCACTTATAATGGAAATAAAAGTGGCAGTGACCACAGCTTTCCCTGACACATATTTCTGTTTTTCAGATTTTTCACAAGATAAAATTTCATGCTGACATGATTTTAATCTGACAAATCTGCATTTATTCTATTTTTATTATATGCATTGGTTGCTTTTTGTGGTTATCATATGTATTTGGTATGATGTAACAAATGCAGGCTGAGATAAGGAAAAGAAAGGAAAGGGAGGATGCTGAAGCTAGGAAGCGTAAACAGGAGCTTGATGAAGCTAAAAGACAACAGAAAAGGCTTGATTTTCTTTTGTCACAAACAGAACTTTTTAGCCATTTTATGCAGAACAAGTCAAGTGCTCAACCCTCTGAGCCTGGGGTCAGTGAAATAGAAAATGAACAAGAAATGGTAGTTGATGAAGCAGTAGAGGAAGAAGATCCTGAGGATGCTGAACTGAAAAGAGAGGCTTTGCGAGCTGCCCAAGATGCAGTTTCTAAGCAGAAAAAGCTAACCAGTGCATTTGATAACGAATGTTCACTATTGCGTGAATCTACTGAGAAAGAGGATTTAGAACAAGATGCCTCTATTGCTGGCACAAGTAATATTGATCTAGTGCACCCGTGAGTTTCTTTTGCTTCATCCTACAATTATGATATATTGATTTATGTAGAATTATGTATACTGATTACTCACATCCTTAAAAAATGTTAATCAGATCAACAATGCCTGTGACATCAACAGTCCAAACACCTGAGCTGTTCAAAGGTTTACTCAAAGAATATCAGCTAAAGGGCCTCCAGTGGCTGGTTAACTGCTATGAGCAGGTATTTAAGTCACTTTGCTGAATCTCATGTTTCGTTTTGTACCCATCTGGGGATGGTGGTCTCTCAATTATAATATTCTTTGTCTTCTCTTTTACTGAAGTTGAAGTTTCCTCTGTTTTTTTGTTGATCAGGGCCTTAATGGTATCCTTGCTGATGAGATGGGTTTGGGAAAGACTATACAGGCAATGGCATTTTTGGCTCATTTAGCTGAGGTAAAGACAAGTTGATCAATATCAGTTTGATTTGCAGAGGAATTATAGATAGCTGATGGTTCTTTGTGCAGGATAAAAATATATGGGGTCCTTTTCTCGTTGTCGCTCCAGCTTCAGTCTTGAATAACTGGGCTGATGAGATCAGTAGATTTTGCCCTGATTTGAAAACACTTCCTTACTGGGGTGGTCTTCAAGAGCGACAGATACTCAGGAAAAACATCAACCCAAAGCGTCTTTATCATAGGTAATGATTACTGCACTCTGGTATCACTCTGATCATGTCTTAGGATAAAACAAAATAGCCACTTTCTTGCTTGTCCACTTACCAAATTGATCTTGAATTATAGTGTTATTTGGCATCTTTTAAATTGTAAAGAAAAATCAGGGATGGGGTTGTAAGACCCATAGTATTGTTGAATTTTGCTCATAGCCCTCCATCTAAGCATAGTATCTATGCTGTTAGTCGTTCATACAGTGTATGAAATAGTATAGAGATCAATGATGGTGGCTGCTCATCAGAGTTTCAGAATGTGTAGCAGTGAATATTGCCTGGATTTACTTATTCTTAAAACATTTATGCAGAACTGATGTTTGCTAAGTGGACTGCCATATATTACCACTGAGATTGGGCTTAGTATATATGTGTGTGTATATATATATATAGATTTATATATTTAGCCCATTATTACCTTTTATTGCTTGTAAATGTTTGTGGCCCACTGGCACCTTACATAGACTTGTTTGAGCAGTGTCTATGTACTTAAATCCTCGTATATGTCTTCCTGTGAGGTTTTAACTTTTAAGTAGCTTTCTTTTCTTCTTTTTTGATGTTATAGGGATTCCGGATTTCATATACTTATCACCAGCTACCAACTTCTTGTCACTGACGAGAAGTATTTAAAGCGTGTGAAATGGCAATACATGGTTTTGGACGAGGCACAAGCAATTAAGAGTGCCACCAGGTTATTTGTTTTCTTTTCACTTAGCTGTGTAGTCCTATATGTGCGTTTGAAAATAGAAATAATATTTGCCTGAGCACCTTTAGTTAAATAAATAATGTCTATGTGAGTAATAATACCTAAGCCGATGTTATACTGGCTTGCAGTATAAGATGGAAGACACTGCTCAGTTTCAATTGTCGAAACCGCTTGCTTTTGACTGGGACTCCTGTCCAGAACAACATGGCAGAACTGTGGGCTCTTCTACATTTTATCATGCCCACTCTTTTTGATAGTCACGAGCAATTTAATGAGTGGTTTTCCAAAGGGTAACTACTTCTCTTGATAAATAATGGACATGGTGACTTATATGCTTATATGCGTCCGTTTACTAATAATAGATGTCTGTGACCAGGATAGAGAGCCATGCAGAACATGGAGGCACGTTAAATGAACACCAACTCAATAGATTGGTGAGCATTCTTCTTTCAGATACATACAAATGGATATGATGTAAATTTGAATGTTGGTGTATGCATGACATATTATCATGTATTCTGAATTTATAGTTTGTCCAAGACCACGTTTTGTTTTGTACGTATATACACCTTTTCAACCACTTAACACGTGTATAATAAAACAGCATGCAGTTCTGAAACCTTTTATGTTGCGACGAGTAAAGAAGGATGTGGTTACTGAGTTGACTGGGAAGACTGAGATAACAGTGCACTGCAAGTTGAGCTCTCGACAACAAGCATTCTATCAAGCTATAAAGAACAAGATATCTCTTGCTGAGCTGTTTGATAACAGTCGTGGGCTAAATGAAAAGAAAATTCTTAATTTGATGAATATTGTTATCCAGCTACGTAAGGTATATGTTATCTTATAATTGGTTCTTGGTCTTGGTAATGATTTTCCAGCTCATTTTACATGTTTGGGATTGAGTCAGCTCCTTATCCTCAAGTAAGTAATGCTTAAGATTAATCCATTTTCATGCGATTACAGGTCT
The DNA here is from genome assembly GCA_964016875.1 of Fallopia convolvulus. Classification (NCBI taxonomy): domain Eukaryota; kingdom Viridiplantae; phylum Streptophyta; class Magnoliopsida; order Caryophyllales; family Polygonaceae; genus Fallopia; species Fallopia convolvulus. Next base: position 22,681,936 of record OZ024736.1, read on the forward strand.
GTAATCATCCAGAGTTGTTTGAAAGAAATGAGGGTAGCACATACTTCTATTTCGCAGAGATTCCGAATTCTCTTCTTCCACCTGCCTTTGGTGAACCGGAAGATATACCCTTCTCTGGTGGTCATAATCCTATTGCCTACAAGGTGCTCGAGGAAACCTCTATTCTAAATTTTTTTTGCTGGAAAATATATGAGTTACCTAGGGCCTGTTTCTTTCTAATCTCTTGTTTAATATCGTTATGTTTGCTTTCTGGGTATATGTTATACTGATGCCTAGCCGTTGTCTTCATTCCTACTTTGTTGCTTACTTTTGAGGAGGTCAAAAGATGGGTAGGTATGAAAATAAGGATGTTAATGAAATCGGAAGAATGGATGGGGAAAGGATGCTGAGCTACAAGAAGTTTCCTTTTCCTTCCCTTCTTTTCTAGTCTGAAGTGTTTAAAGTAGGACCTTGAGTTTCTTCTGTCCTTTTTCCCTTTCCATGACTAGTGGATGAAATTAGTTTTAACTTTTAACATGGTTATGAAACAATGAAGAAAATTCGCAAACATTGCAAATTTTAAACATATATGTATGCAGCTAAACAATTTGAACACATGGAGTTTTTTCTTAAACTTGAGTATGCTTGACAGCTTTCTCTCCATCAAATATTGTCTCTGTTGCAAATTCTATATTTGTTGAAATGAATGGTGTCTTTTCTACCAGATGCCAAAGCTAGTCTATCGAGATGTTGTTCGATCTGCTGGGTTAATTTGTTCTGATTCTGGACGAGGTCTCCAGAGAGAATCTTTTGAGAAATACTTCAATATATTTACGCCTGGAAGTGTACATCAGTCTGCTTTACTTCATGAAGATACAGTGTCTGGGTCGCCACTCAGAAGTGGAGCATTTGGTTTTACTCGTTTGATGGACATATCACCTGCTGAGGTTAGATTTCTGGCAAATGGTTCCTTCATGGAGCGGCTCATGTTTTCATTAATGAAGCAGGACCAGGATTCTTTAGAAACGATTGTTGACTTGCTAGTTGATTCTGGAGATGATCTTCAAATAGAAAAGGGAAAGGTCAGAGCTGTGACTAAGATGCTTCTTATGCCATCAAAAACAGATACTAGATTATTAAGTAGGAAAGTTGCCACGGGTCCTAGCGATGCTCCTTATGAAGCTCTGGTTGTTTCTCATGAAGATAGGTTTTCATCGAACATTGGTGTTCTTCATTCGGCACATACATTTATCCCCAGAACTAGAGCTCCACCGGTAATCCTTGCACAAATTCAACTTGTCCATCACTTGTGATTAAGCACAGTGGTTTTATGGTTTTCTAAAAATTGTTTTTTTTTGACAGATTGATGCACACTGTTCAGATAGAAGCTTTTCTTACCAGATGCTTGAAGAACTACATCATCCATGGTTTAAAAGACTTTTTGTTGGATTTGCTCGCACATCTGATTCTAATGGACCACAAAAACCTTGCGGTCCCCCTCATTTGATCCAAGAAATAGATTCTGAACTTCCAGTTTCACGTCCTGCTCTTGGTCTAACGTACAGTATATTTGGTTCATGTCCACCCATGCGGAGCTTTGACCCAGCAAAATTGCTCACAGTATGATTATTTTTCTGCCTTTCTCTTATCTCTAATCATCTTTTTCTTTTTGTTTCTTATCCTTGGCGATTAATGATCATACTAAACACTTTCTTGAAATTCTAGGACTCTGGGAAGCTTCAGACTTTGGATATATTGTTGAAGCGTTTGCGGGCAGAGAACCACCGTGTTCTTTTGTTTGCACAAATGACAAAAATGCTCAATATTCTTGAGGTATGTCTAGCTTCAATATTGAGGCTGTACAGTGTATGGATATCCGGGAACTAATCATATAAAATGAATTTTCAAGAATATAAACTATTTTTGTGGTGCATAAAATGAGTCAGCTGTCACATTTTATGGCCTTTTATTTTAACTCTAACTAAAGCTCTTAGCCTCTTACTGCTCCATTGAAATGCTTGATCTCTCCCCTTTATCTTGCATCTTAGTTTCTGATTCCTAGGTGACAAGTCCATCCTTCTGGAACCCTGTAATGTTGAAGTTAGATTCTATATATTCTTGATCAACTAACTAAATCTCAGAAACTCACTTTAAGTCATCTTCCAATAAAGCATATACCCTGGTTTTGTGTGTGCATGATATGCTCAACTTACGATTTCTTAGAATGAAACATCTTATCTGTTATCTTGGGAAAATAACAATGAAATCTTCCTGCTTAATTACTGATCTAAAGTTTTTTTGGGTTTCCCTGATCATCTGTCTATTGCAGGACTACATGAATTATAGAAAATATAGGTACCTTAGACTTGATGGATCATCAACAATCATGGACCGACGTGATATGGTCAATGACTTCCAGCTGCGGTAGTGACTAATGTATAATGTTTCATATATTCGAGTTGTGCTCTGCATTGCTTTTTAGTTCTTTACATTAACAAAGTAAAACATGTGATTTTTGTGATCTGCAGGAGTGATATTTTTGTTTTCCTGCTTAGTACAAGAGCAGGAGGGCTTGGTATCAACTTAACAGCTGCTGATACAGTCATATTTTATGAAAGCGATTGGAATCCAACTTTAGATTTGCAGGCTATGGATAGAGCTCACCGTCTTGGGCAGACAAAAGATGTTAGTATCTTTCTATCCTTTGAGCTGTTTTCTTTTTTACATTAGCTTGATCTTATGCATGTCTTTCTGTAGTATACGAACAATATTTATTTGAGATACTTGTAATGGTTTTGTTTAGGTTACAGTTTACCGTCTCATTTGTAAAGAAACAGTTGAAGAGAAGATTCTACAGAGAGCGAGTCAGAAAAACACTGTTCAGCAGCTTGTGATGACAGGGGGCCATGTCCAGGGTGATTTATTGGCTCCAGAAGATGTTGTTTCTTTACTCCTTGATGATGCCCAGCTGGAGCAGAAGTTGAGGGAAGTTCCGCTGCAACAGGTCAATGTCAAAATCAGTTTCAAGGGCCGTTCCATGTACTCTCTGAAACAATAATTCCCTTCTCTGTTCGCTCACAATTATAATGTAATGTTTTCAGGTCAAGGATCGGCAAAAGAAGAAACAGGGACCAAAAGCCATTAGGATAGATGCAGAAGGTGATGCAACTTTGGAAGATCTGGATAGTATTAAAGCTGTGGAACCTGTACCCCCTCCAGATCCAGAAAAGGCAAAATCTAGCTCTAAGAAGGTTTATGTTCTTTTAATTTTAAATCTTCAGCTTTTAGCACACAAATATGCAATAATGCTCTTTTTAATGGGGGCACCTGATATTTGTCAAAGCACCTCAGTAACATATCATCTGAGTTTGAACTAATTACGTATAAAAGCAATAACAACTTATCAACAGCCTTAGTTGACAGTCCTACTAGTACAACAATGACATATCGCTTTGATATTGTGCAGAGAGTCAACAACGATAAACAAAACCAATCAAAGGGGAAGACATCGGAGACAGCTATAAAAGGCACAGATTACAACACGGGAATGAGTGATCATGGTTCATTCCCACAGGATGACGAGTTCAATGACCAGGAGCCTAAACCGCAGAAACCCAAGAGATCAAAGCGACAGACAAAGAGTATCAATGAGGCCATGGAACCAGCAACCAGTATCATGCAGTTGCAAAATCCACCATCCAACGGTGTATGAGCTCTGAAGATTTTTATCAGGAGTTTTATCCCCTGTCGGAAGAGCGAAGCAGCTCCAGACCCAGTTTTTCCTTTTTTCTTCGAAATGAAGATTAGCTGCTCATCTTTTCAAGTGATGTACAGATCCATTCATTCAGATGTACTGGTGCTGGAACATTGCTGGGGTTAGATGTGGGTGTATAGTGGGTACATGGAGTAGAAGAATTTACCCAATTATTGTACAGATGAATATTGTTATAAAGCAATCTTAATTTAGATCAACTGGATAGTAGTTTCCGTACTAGTTTTCATTGTAGGGTTGTATTCATAATTAGCAAGCATTTCAATGAACACAACACTCGAATGTATGTTTAATAGTGTTATGAACACCATGATTATAAAATTCAAGTTATCCAAAACACTCGCATAGAAAATATGGTATTGAATCATATGAGAATAGAGTTTATCCAAAAAATTGGAAATAATTCTCATCTATTAGATCATCAAGTATAACATGGAGGGTAAAATGCATTCTAGGTCCCCAACCTTTTAAGCACATCCCTTAATAGTCCTCAACCTTTTATTTTGATTAATGAAGTCCTCAACCTATTGAAATTATACACCATTGGTCCTTTTTGTCTATAATGTGTCTAATTTGAAAAAATATGTATTTTCTTACAAAATATGAAATTTAAAGAATTCTTTTTATAATTGAAAGAATTTGCCTAAAAAATACAGAGAGGTTTTGGGTGCTATGAGCAGCGTTGGGTGCTATGAGCAGCTCGCTGGTAGCTAAATTCGAAAAAGAGGACGACGATTCACGACTATATAGAATATGGAAGGCCTTTTCTTGCTATGACGGGTGCCGTTATTGATGTTAAAAAGCAAATCTCTCCTTGAATGTTGGGGAGGAAAGAGTTGAATTTAGTTTGCCCAATGCTATTAAACATTCCTCTTTTGAGCATTCCTTGTGTAGAGTCGACCTTGTTGACAATCTAGTGAAGAAGGATTTATGAAGCATTGCTTGGGAGATCCGCTTGAAAGATGCTTGATGAGCTCTAGAGGGACTTGATGATGAAGACATGAAAATAGCTTCTTGTGCTCAATTTCTTGAAGCAAACCCAGAACTCCCACCTGGGTCGATCAAGGTGGAAAAGCTTGGAACGGACTCAAAGGTGTTCCACAAGTGCTCATAAAGGTTTGAATGTAGCCTCACGTACTCTATTCGCGAAAACTTGAAGACTTCACCTCAATTTTCCAAAGTTGAGAAGCTTGAGTAAGGAGCAAAAATATCTATACTTGAAGAGAAGGATGCACCCAAGATGAAAATAAAACACCTTCCATCCATCCTAAAAGGTGGGTGCCAATTTGTTTTGGTCAAAAATCTGTGGAAGGTTGATTCTTGACTCTCGCTGTCGGAGGTAGGGCTTAACTAACCGATAGATAGAATTCAATCAAAGCAGTGCAAAAGAACAGGGCGAATTATGATCTCAATGTATTGATTTTTCGTGTTTTGATTACAACCAAAGCTACTCAGATTACAACATACCCGTCTATCTGTCCTAGGTTATCGGTCAAATCGGGTCAGGTCATTGCAGGTTTTCTGGCGGGTCGGGTCGTCCCAACAAGTCAAGAAAATCGATTTTTTTTATAATTATTAAAATATTATTTTATTTAAAATTGATATTTAATAATAATCTACTATTTATATATATTTTTTAATAATAAAATATATTATATTTTTCAAAATATATTATTTATATTCTAAAACTAAAAAAAAACCGGGTCAACCCAACGGGTTTCTGACGTGATGTTTTCCCACACACTCGCAAGAATACGAGATCTATTGTAGTAGTAGATCAAGATCGAATCACGGGGATTATTTCTGTTTTAGTAAATTCTAGAAACCAATTCCTAAGCCAAATATAATGATTATGGAGTAATTCTAACTAAAAAAAGCAATTAAAACAAGTAAATAGTGATGCAAAGATATATGAGAATACAAAGTTCTAAGGCAAGGAATCTCCACAACTTTGATCCACGGAGTTTAATCTCACTTTTACCTAAACAGTTGGATATTTGTTATGAAGGTTATTATCTAATGTCATAAATTAACTTTTCTCAAAGTTTACTTAATGTACTTCTATCAAATTAAGAGCCCACTCTCGTGACGAAACAAAACCGACAGAAACCCTTTAAGTACTTAGAAATCTAGATGGTAAACCAAACTTGCCCCACTCTCGCAATGCATCAAACTTGACTTAAAGATCTAGAAGTTCTATGAGAATTAACCACATGAGAAACTAATTCTCAAGTTCAATTCTAGTTTTTCCAAATAGATAGAACCACCTCGCGATGTGTCCTCTCTATTTTGTTTACTTACTTAGACTATCACCTCTCGATGCGCAACCTAAATGTTGAGAGGGTTTCTCGGCCAACAAATAAATTTGTAAGTCAAGACCCCGCTGAGTACAGTGGAGTTAGGATCGTTCCACAGGAAGCAAGGTTGTTTGTCTATCAATCTAACAAAAATCAAACAAAATCGAACAAAACACTCACGAGATGCCTCGTTAACGATGTTGTCAGGATCGTTACCGAGCCACCGAACACAAAAATATTAACTAACGACCTAATAAAATTCTAATTAAAATTCGGTACCGAGGCAAGTACTCAGCAACGAAGATTCACCAGAAATAATTCAAATAAAGCAAAAATCTAGGACAAGGGACACCACAACATAGCTAAGCATAAGAATTCCGTAAGAAGATAAGATCATGCCTTTAAACAGATAGAGTTATCAACTTTCGTTGAATTAACAAGTAAATTAATCTACTTTCATAAACTCACTCACTCAACTGCTTGTTTTGGATCTAAAGCTTGAAACTTTCGTTTTCAAACAATATCAACTTTCAAGTTACTAACTTTCTCTTTCAATCAAGTTAAAAACCTAAATTACCTCAACTTTCGTCTTGGTTTTAAGCACAACAAACAATCTCAATAAAAGATAAAAGGCATTCACACACAATCTTACTCATACAACATGCTCAACTATGCCGGGCTTAACCCCAACCCTAGAAAAGTAAACTACTCACTAATCATGACTAAAAAAATAAAAACTTCAATAAAAAGAAAAATTGAAACAAATCTCCTCTAAATAACTTCTCCAAAATCTTCTCCAAAATCCATCCCCCTTTTCTATGCTAGATAGAAGGGTATTTATACTAAGAAAAACTAAAAACTAAAAAGGCTAAAAGATATAAACTTTCCTAAAAAGATAGAAACAATCTCTAAAAGATAGAAATAAAATCTAAAAAGATATTAAACCCTAAAATACATATTCTAACAACCCCAAAAGATTCTAAAAAGATACTCAACCGACACGGAAATAAATTCCCGCTCAGGATCGGTTAATAATAAAAATAATACTCGAAATCTTTCTTTTCGTGGCCTCGTTAACGACTCTTCACAGCCTCGTTCACGAGCCTGGGGTTTGTTTTTCTTCGACACTTCTTCTTGTACTCTCAATCTTCGACTTCTTCAATCTTGCACTCCTCCGTCCTTCGCTGCAATGCTCCAAATTTAGCTCCATTTAGCTCCTTTCCTCGCTAAAACCTGCAAAATTCACAAAATAGCGTAGATTCCACTCTTTTCACAGAATTATGCAAAACTAACTAAAAATACTCAAAACTAAACCTAAACTAAACAAAACTAAACCTAATAAGCAAAGAAAACCTATCAAAAACTATACTAAAATACGAACATCAAAATACCCCATACTTAGACTTGCTTGTCCTCAAGCAATAAACAAGACTCTAACCAAAACCAAAACAAATCATGCTCATCAAGACATATCCATCTTCTAATAAAAAACAACATCTACACATAAGAAAATTATAGCAAAAGACTATTAACATCCTCACACATATATGTACTTAAATAGACATAAAATAATACAATCCAACCTCTCAAGGGATATAATGTGTCTCACTCAACTCTCAAGTGTTTGGGCTTAATAAATTCAATCTCTCAATTCATCTTATATACAAAATCTCATAGAAATTGGAACTTATATCACCAATACTCTCCACCCAAGATTTGTCAAAACAAGCAAAAATCATCAAGAGAACTTAGGCTCAATGAAAAACTTCAAAGAAGTTTCCATTCGGCCGGGTTGTAATGGGGCTTGGTAATAACAATAAGGAGTGGAAATATTTTGGCTATGTGGTGCTAATAATATCCGGGAATCAAAGACTCCTAAAAACTCACACATCCAAAAAGTTCATAAAACAACATACCAAACTCACTCTTCTTTATGCACACTCATTTTCACTCACCCTTTATCATCCTAGAAAGTCTCATAACCAAAATAAAAGAATCTCTTGATATTACCTATAAACACAAATGCACTTTAACTCTTCACCTCTTTTTGATTTCCTTCTTCTTCTTTTTTTTCTTTTTTTCATTCGCTGCCTCGTTAACGAACCCACATTAGGGTCGTTAATGATCCACCGTATATATCCTTCTCTTCCTTTTAACTACACTACATCCATCAAAACTTTATTGTGTGCATCTTTTTTTCTATCAAGAGACCTTTCTTACATGTAATAACAAGAGACTTCCAATCTACCTTTCCCAAATACCCTTCTATTCAAGCAAATATAAACTCTTTTCTTTTTAACAAAGCACAAAACTTTACCTCTCCAATCTAAGTCCTAATTCCCGGATAGGGTCAAGCTTATCTCGGCTAGGGAATAATTTTTGTGGAGCTAAAAATAAAAGGTTTCAGGCCAGAATTGGTTATCAAAAGAAGGAATAATGTAAAGGTAGATAGGGAATAATAGGGCTTATAAAAATAAGTTCTCTATCATATGATCTTCACAAGTAATGAACTATAATCTTATAAGATTCACCAGAAATAATTCAAATAAAGCAAAAATCTAGGACAAGGGACACCACAACATAGCTAAGCATAAGAATTCCGTAAGAAGATAAGATCATGCCTTTAAATAGATAGAGTTATCAACTTTCGTTGAATTAACAAGTAAATTAATCTACTTTCATAAACTAACTCACTCAACTGCTTGTTTTGGATCTAAAGCTTGAAACTTTCGTTTTCAAACAATATCAATCTTCAAGTTACTAACTTTCTCTTTCAATCAAGTTAAAAACCTAAATTACCTCAACTTTCGTCTTGGTTTTAAGCACAACAAACAATCTCAATAAAAGATAAAAGGCATTCACACACAATCTTACTCATCCAACATGCTCAACTATGCCGGGCTTAACCCCGACCCTAGAAAAGTAAACTACTCACTAATCATGCCTAAAAAAATAAAAACTTCAATAAAAAGAAACATTGAAACAAAACTCAAACTCAAATTAATAAGAAAAATATCGTCTTACAGAGATTTAGAAGAAACCGAAAAAAAACATAAAACACCGAACCACAATCACGATCAACGAACACCCGACAACCGTCGTCTACCGAACCTCGTTACCTTCTTCCGATCCGATCTCTCTCTCCTTCGGCCTTCACAAATCTCCTCTAAATAACTTCTCCAAAATCTTCTCCAAAATCCAGCCCCCTTTTCTATGCTAGATAGAAGGGTATTTATACTAAGAAAAACTAAAAACTAAAAAGGCTAAAAGATATAAACTTTCCTAAAAAGATAGAAACAATCTCTAAAAGATAGAAATAAAATCCAAAAAGATATTAAACCCTAAAATACATATTCTAACAACCCCAAAAGATTCTAAAAAGATACTCAACCGACACGGAAATAAATTCCCGCTCAGGATCAGTTAATAATAAAAATAATATTCGAAATCTTTCTTTTCGTGGCCTCGTTAACGACTCTTCACAGCCTCGTTAACGAGCCTGGGGTTTGTTTTTCTTCGACACTTCTTCTTGTACTCTCGAGCTTCGACTTCTTCAATCTTGCACTCCTCCGTCCTTCGCTGCAATGCTCCAAATTTAGCTCCATTTAGCTCCTTTCCTCGCTAAAACCTGCAAAATTCACAAAATAGCGTAGATTCCACTCTTTTCACAGAATTATGCAAAACTAACTAAAAATACTCAAAACTAAACCTAAACTAAACAAAACTAAACCTAATAAGCAAAGAAAACCTATCAAAAACTATACTAAAAATGAGAACATCACTAAACAAGACTCTAACAAGTTTAAACCTATTAGATTAAGCTTCTATAATCAAATCATATTAGTTTCCAACTCAATTCAAGCAAAAGGTATTGAATCTAATCCGCTTCACATTGTTGGGTTCAACCAAACCCTAGAACTATAGAGTTTAGCCTAGCATAATTAAATTCATGATCAAAGTAATAAATTCAAACATGGAATAGAAAAAAAAAACAATAATTGAAAGAAAAACTTAGTAGAGATTCAATTGAAAGAAAACAAAGTAGATCCAAGAGTGCCAATTCTCCAAATTGAAAGAGCGTAGAACTAAAAACCCTAGAATTCTCTATTCTATCTACTTGAAATTAGAAATAATAATAATGCATAAAAAAATCCCCCTAAAAGAGTTTTTTATAGAGAATTTATATTAAAGGCTAAAAATATCCAAAAATACAACATAAAAGGTGACCCCTCGCGCAAGAAAACAAGTGACTCGCGGCTGCCTGCCCGCCTTCTCGACCGAGACGAGCACCGTCTCGACCGAGACGAGCACCGTCTCGACCGAGACCGTGACTTAGTCAATTTTCACCTCTTTTTCTCGTCTCTACCTTCATCGTTGGCATGTTGGCTCGTCTCTAGCACCTCTTTAACCTCATAATCTTGTCCTGTAAGCATCCTCAAAGGCTTGTTTCACCACTCTTTGACTCCTCAAATATCATTAAGCTCCCTAACCATCCTTAAGACCTGAAAACACTTCCAAAAACCTGAAAATGCAAACAAAGCTTGTGTAGACACCCATACTACGAATAATGCTAAAAACCAACCCAAAATGCAAAACCTAAGCTAGAAAAGGATGAAATCTAATCCTAAATGCTTATGAAAAACCATGCAAAAAGAGATGACATCAGTTTCGGGTTTGAACCCAATGGATTTCGGGTTCGGTTTATTTTGGGTTTCGGGTTTAAATTTTCGAGTCTTAACCCTAAAATTTTCGGGCGATTCGGGTCAATTTTTCGGGTCGGGGCAGCTTTTGACAGCTCCATGTGCTTATGCTTGTTAAGTCACCCAAAAACTAGTTAGAGTTGTAAAACTAGTTATAAAATAGTCTGAGTTTAAAAAAAATTAAATATTGTTTGATAATATTCAACTAATTTATTGTAATATATGATCACTTTAAATTTTACTTTATAATAGAGTTATTCTTATTTAGAAAATAATTATTTTTTTAATATAAGAAAACTACTCAAAACTCCTCTAAAAGTTTTAACATCTAAGGCCATCAGTATCGGCAGTTTTAGCGCCGACTTCACCCCAATTCACTGAATTTTAATTAAAAGAAAAAAGAAAAAATACGTGAAACTGCAACATGGGTTTTGAGTTACGAAATCCAATCCATGGGTTTCATGGTCAGTGGAATGAAACGGGTGGCTAATTGGAGTGTGCCAAGTGGCACTCCCTTTTGGCTAATTCAACATATGTTGGTACTAGTTTTACCCGCCGTGCCATGCACGGTTACATGAATTTAATACTTAACTTATTTAATGAATATGATTTTGATTTAATATAAAAAATTATTTATTAGAAAAAAAATTATATAATTGGTCTCATGTGAAATGAGGCCAAAATTATTAAGGTGGGCCCACTATAATTTTGATGTCTTAATGATAATTTATTTATGAAAAAATATAAATATAAATTATATTAATTAGAATCATTTAATTTTAAAATCTCTTAAAAAATATAAATAATCTAAATTCTTGTAATTTTTTATCAAATTCAAGAAAAATTAAAAAATATACTTAATAAGAAACGATAAAAAAAATTTATTTTTTTAATGATAAGAAAATACTTTATATTTACATAAATAATTCAAAATTTAAATTAAGGAAAGGATAACATAATTTTTTTTCATCAAAAGTCAATTTAGGCAAGTAATTATATAGAATGAAAGTTCTATTTTTATCAAAATTTTATTTAAGATAAATCTTTTGCATAAATAGATAAAAAAAATAAAGATAAAATAAGTTTCTTTAATTTAAATAAAATTCTAATTTATTTTTTTCATATAAATGGATAGAAATTTAATTGAAAAAAATAAATTAATATATATATATATATATCTTAATATATAATATCTAATGTTCTATAATTTATTTTAACTTTAGATAAAATCTTTTAGATATATCCTAATTCCTAATATATAATAGATAACATCTTTATTTTAGATAAAATCTTTCTAAGATTAATTTATCCTATTTCTATATTATCCTAAAACTATACCAACATAAATGAATTTCCAAAATAAAAAATCCTATGTGGCGAAATCCTTAGTGGTTAACGTGAGAACGACACGTAGGAAAATCCTATGTGGCGCAATTTATTTTAACTTTAGATAAAATCTTTTAGATATATCCTAATTCCTAATATATAATATATAACATCTTTATTTTAGATAGAATCTTTCTAAGATTAATTTATACTATTTCTATATTATCCTAAAACAATACCAACATAAATAAATTTCCAAAATAAAAAATCCTATGTGACGAAATCCTAGGTGGCTTAACGTGGGAACAACACGTAGGAAATCCTAGGTGGCGCAACGTGGTGGCCTTATCCGTTGCGTCTTTTATATATATATATATAGATAGATAGATAGATTTGATTATTTTAGCCAAATTTAAATTAATAATAATAAAAGTAAATTATACTATGATTAATAGAATTTTTTTATCTATCCATAGATACCAATTTTGTATATATTTGATTCACTTTAAAATTAAATTAGTTTTTTGGGTTGTTATGGGTAAACAAACACATATTAATCACTTTTTAAAATAACTCATGATTTTAGCTTATAAAAATTATATTAGATTCATGAAATTAACCAAATTGTAAGTTGTTTAATTAGCTAAAGAAATATTTAAAATTAATAAATGAAGGGTATAGTTGTAATTGTGTATAGATAAATAAATGGTTGTTGGGAAATGAGAAAAGAGAAAAATGTGTTTCATTGGTTTCATGAGTTTCATTGATATTTAAGTGGATTTTATGAAATGGAATTGAGGAGTTTGGTTCAAATGAAACAAACTCTTATCCTAAAACGAATGCACTTTTTGTAGTTAGTAGTGCACTTTTCATACTTCGGAGTGCACTTTTTCGCATTTGTACTTTTCGTACTTTTTAGTGCACTTTTAAAAAAAAATTAGTGCACTTTTTCGTAATGCACTTTTTGTATTTTTCAATGCACTTTTATATGAAAAGTGCATTACTAACTATGAAAAGTGCATTCGTTTTAGGATAAGAGTTCGTTTTAGGATAAGAGTTTGTTTCATTTGAACCAAACTCTGGAATTGAGAGAGTATAAAGTGATGTGGAAGAGAGAGAAATGAAAAAGTGTGTATTTTTTTGGGTTTCATCAGGTTCACCAATACACATGGTCTAAGTTTCTCAAAATACTAGTTTTTGTGTCGGGCAAACAATATTTATACAAGTTTGCACTAGTTGAAAAACTCCAACTACTTTTTAACACCCAACAAAAAGCCTTGGTCTGTTCTACATTCCGTTTTGCAAAATTTTCATTCAATATATATTTTGGATCAATTTGATAGAGGCAAGCCTTTTCCTGTTTGTTAAAAAAAAAAAGAACTATAGGGCTATAATAACCTCTTCCTTGTACACTTGACAAATGCAAAACTTTTATTTTGGTCCTAGCCACGAGAACTTCATGTCATTCATTGTGTTAAAATTTGAGATTGCCATGTGCGCCTGAAAAAGACACTATTATAGAAGAATGATGATTTAACTACAAGAAAGCTTGATTTATATACGTCGTCAAGTATCAAGACCAAAACAGAACACAGAAGAGGACGGTGCTTTACCTCCAGTTTTGCTCCATAAGGATCTCATTCCTATTTAACATTGTATATTTATATACGAACCTCTAACAAAATGGATGTCCACAAAACTTAGCTAAGCTTATCCAGAATCTTGTCCACAATCAAGCTCTTTTTGATCTTATGACATCCTTTTAACCCATGACTTTTTGCCACAGCCATCAATTCTGCCCGATTCAGCTTTGTCAAATTGTCTCTCGAACACTCTGATACTGCTGTTTCTTGTGTGTGTTTCACACCTCCCTGCAAATCTCTAGCATGGGAACTCATGGAGGAAGAAGAGGCGGGTCCTGAATTTCTATCTGAATTTTTGTTTCTTCTACTGTCTTCTGAAGTTGGTGAAGGTTTGGAGCCGGAAGTAGCAGCAGCACTCTTGCCATTCATGCACAGCTTCTGATTCCTCTCTTCTACAACTTCAGTTTCAGATCTTGCTGAATTTGGCTCTAATTTCTTTCTTTTTGGCCCTTGTGAACTAAGCAACATTGCAATGGGTTCATTTTCATCAAATTCTACTTTTACACCCATTGGCACTAGTGCAGGTGGTGCCCTTAAAGGAGGTTCAATTTCGCCTTTTCCTTCACGATTTTGCTGATGAAATAGATTGGCCTCTGATCCTTTTACTGCTTTTGCTCCTTGTAAAGCAAATGATTCACCTTTGATGTCATCATCCAAAACCTTCTGAGAAAAAAATGAAGTTCAATTTCTCAACCAACTATGCAAATTGTTTTCATAACATCATGTATAGCACAATGCAAAGATACTAAACAATTCAAATCAACAGGCAGAGATTATCAATAAGGAATATATTACTCCAATGTCAAATCTTATACACTGAGCTGAACTGCTGGAGAGTGACTTTCCCAGAATAGGGATGGCTCAGAAAAGGGAAATATTGGTATTCTGCAGAGTATTTCATTTAAGAAATCTCATTTAGGCGCTAGGACTCCTAGGAGATTTGACGCAATCTCGGTTAAGTGAGATCTGGGAAATTCATTCACAGCATGGGGTTGATGTTTGGATTATATAACTCACAACATGAGTTTTGATACTCACTGGAGTCTTACAGTGTACGTAAATTTGGCACTTGACATGTTATCAGTTATCACAATAAGAATACTTAAAAGTGTTGAATGTACTTTTTAGGGTGTAAGCCTTCAGGTGATCTTTATTAGAAAAAATTAATGCAGGAGCTAGACGCATATGTGAGTATTACCTTAGCATGTTTCAAAAGAGTTTTTACCTTGTGACAGTCTGGCTTTGATGTTGAGGGTCTTTCTGTTCTTTCAGATGCAAGTCCACACGCTTCCGTCACTTTCACATCAGGAATGTCCAAACCTTTTGCCGTATTGATGCTGGCAGTCATTGGCTGTTTGCCACAAAGGAATTTACAATTGCACAAAATTCCCACTGAGTAATTGGACAAGATTTGATGGAGCATAGAATATCATGCTACCTGGTTCTCTGTTCCAATAATTTGCTTGTTATCCGGCTTCCTAGATAAATCCAAGCTTGCAGACACAGTAGTCTTTTCCGGTACCTCTAAATCAGCATTTAAGATCATACATCCCTGCAAACTACTTTAATAAACAAATCTTCCTAAGAAATCTTTGCCTAGATATGTGTTGGAGAATGGACACGAGTTGATGTTTTGACTAGATACATGCATGATAACTACCTGATTTTTTTTTTATCATCAAATAGTTTCTATGTGCATTATGATGATTGTTTTATAATAAGAACATGCTAAAGTATGTTGTTAGATGATTATTTACAATGAGAATCTACAGTTATGCAATTAAATCGATCTTGAAGAAAGCTCTTAGAATACGGACTCAACATGTGAAATTCATTACATTATAGTGCTTCAGTAAATTATAAATGGTTAAGCTATCATGTGAGCACTTGTGAAAAAATTACTTTTTCAAGATTTTCATAGGGTTTTTGGTAGTTTTTTAGCATTAGAAAGTATTTATACAAATTATTAAATTGTAATGTTAACCACTTCCCAGATTTAATCCTCTTCCACATCAAAAATATCCAACTTAAACTACTTTACAATTCCAAACAATGTTTATGGTTTTTTGTTTCAACTGCAATTACTTTTTCAACTAGTTTTTATGTATTTTAAAAACCAAAAAAACACACCCTTAGTGGAAGAAAAAGGCATCAAAACTGTTGATGTAAAAATTTATCAGCAAGTGTTACACATCTCCCCTTCACTGCTGATACGGTATAGTGCCAACCCAGATGACTTATCAAATCTGGGGTGCTTCGACAAATATCAGGTGCCCCATTAAAATAGCATTTTACCTATTGCATGTAAATTAACATAACATACCTTCTTAGAGGTAGAATTTTCCTTTTCCAGATCTAGAGGGGGTACATGTTCCACAGCTTTAATATTATCCGGATCTTCCAAAGTCGCATCACCTTCTTCAACAACCGTAGCAACTTTTTGTACCTGGTTCTTCTTTTGCATATCCTTGACCTGGAAAAGGAAACAGAAAAATTCTATCCCTGAGAAACATGCAACCACAAGAGCAAAAAATATGTTCTTTTGGTTCCACACCCGTACTTAGTAGATCAGAAATGATCAATGCATTCTCCCAATCAGATAAACACCCCACCTGCAATTAAGACTTTCACCTAATTTTTGTAAATTGTAGCCCACAAAAGAGAAGCATAGATCATAACAACAGGAAAAGAGGTTTGCTCACTATGCTCCACTTCTCTACATACAAAAACTGAGCAACAGCAATGCAGAAATAATGTAACAGCAAAGGCCGATTTACATGCTATACATTGTTAGATATCCATAAGAAGTCATTTTCATGATTCACCTCAGATTTAGATATCAAGAAAAACAATTGATGTGCATAATAGTATAAATGATAGAGACACCTTGATCACTAGGTGTGTCACATTTCTTGTATATAAAATATTACAGAAGTATGATTATGAATGAATTTACAGCAACTCAAGTGTGCAATAAATAAAACCTAAGAGATCACAATAGCCAACTCACTATAACTTTCAAGCCTATCAAATAAGTGCTATGTCAACAGGTAAATAACAGAGATACTATAGCTCCCTATCATTTGTTGCAACAAAAGGAAAAAATATATACGGAGTATATTAAAAAAAACAAGTACATGATGGAATTTTTAGCTAGTAGAGATTATCACACCACAGGATTCAAACCTTTTTACTCTCTGATGGAGAGTTCTGCTCAAGTAGAACACGAATAATGTCATGTATCCTCTCTACAGATTCATGATGTGTTTTGGAGTCTGCATTCAGTGCATGGTTGTTGGGTGCATGTCCCTTCCTCAAAGTTTGAAGTGATCTACTGAGGGATGTGATCTTCTCCCTGAAAGTAGCACACCACACTTCATATAACTTTTCATGCTCAGCATGTTCAGCCCAAGTGAGCTGGCTTTGCCGGATTGCTAAATCATCTTCAAGATCAAAAATTTCTTCATCTGCTTTTGCAATCAAACGATTCAGCACTTCAACACAACATTTTTCATTAATAGCATTTTCCTCTATTGTATCTGCAAAACAAAATGTGCTAACCCAAATAAGTAATTGGAAAAGCCTAACTACTGAATAAAGAGGCCATACTTTTCATGAAACTAAAAATAAGTTAAAAAATGAATATACAGTAAGTGACTATTTCAGAAGGCTGCAATGTCCTCACCAATAGAATGATACACAAAATGATAGCAATTTAAAGACATGATAAAGACGAAATATAATAAGATGGTGACCTATAGAACCTGATAAATGCCACAAGTCTAAATCCATGACTCCAGTAGTTATAGCATCATTCCCCTGAGAGGTTAAGAGAATATATAAAAATGGAAGATAGATTACCAAATCTAAATTTCTGCATGTCGATAAGCATTGGATATTTGAAAGAGTTCCATGAATTTAATCAGCGAGTAATAATAATGTAAGGAACCATCCACATTTTATTTGCTGAAGATCTCTAAGGTGAAGAAATGACAAAGACAATAAATTGAAGAAACATTGTTTTAATTTTAAGAAAATTAAGAAAAGACATGGAAGAAACCAAGGAGGCAAGTGCAGAGAAGAATCACTGAAAAACATAAGCTCACAATCCCTTGTAAAAAACAAAAACCAATGCGACCAGAAGGCGGTTCTTGACATCAGAAACACCAATCAGGGGGTTTTGCTGCAGTGAGTCAGTGACACATCATTACGACCAAAACAGAGGCATATCCCTCAGACAAATTACCCCGTTTCCTCTTAACATCCATTATCAAGACACAAGACAGCTCTTGGAAAAACACAAAGAAAGTGACTATAATCCAGGCAGTGCAAATCATTAAAAAAATGAAAGAAAAGAAGTTTCTAAGCGCCCATACAAGATCTGAAACGCCGATCAAAAGATTTTCAAAGGTTTCACTACAATAAGCAGCATCTTAACAATAATTCACGATCAAAACTGATTATCACGAGGGACAGCTAGACAATCAAGATAACGGAAAGTACATGCAGTGATCGTCGACCTCTATAAGAGTTTGTATTAAGAGAACTCGATTATTTTGACTCCAGCAAACAAATCGACAGCCAAAGCACAAGGTTTAACAAAAAGAACAACGAAACAGGGAGAAATTTTTACCTAGAAATCAAGACGAAAGAGAGCAGAAAACCTAGAAATGAGCAATGTGGGAGAATCGCGATCGCGACAGAGGACGATCATTCAGTTAAACTCCACAATGAGAGGAAATTAAGCGCCTAGGGTTTACAAAATGCGGAGGAGAGTAAAAGAGAAGTCGGTGTTGTAGAGTGCTCATAAGAATGAACAGCTGCAGGAGAGATAGCGAGTGAAGGCGACTGGCAGAATGGGGTCCGGAGTATGGTTGCAGATCGAAGAATATATTGATTGCAGAGTGTGGCCCAGCTGTTTAGCTTCCCTTAGCTGCCACGTGGAGTATGTACTTACAAAATCGATTTACAACTTTATACTCTGCCCAAACTTAATATTCTCTCCGTTTTAAAATAGTTGTTCTTAAAATTATTTTTTTTGTTTTAAAATAGATGTTCATGTAACTTTTTTTTCATTTATACTCTTATATACTCCATTATACACATATTCTAAAATTTTCATTGATAATTGAAAAAAAATAAAGAGTACTTATAGGGTGTGTGAAGTTTTGTCTAAGATCAACTATTTTAAAACGGAGGGAGTATTTCTTTTATAATTCTTTTTAATACTCAAATACATGTTCAAAATAAATTGTGGTCCAAATACCACTTGTCACTATATCAATGCAATGTCTAAAATAAATCTAGGTTATCAACATGTCCATTTTTCATTTGGTCATCACTCTCTTTCCTCATTTTTTTTTTAATTATCTCTCTCTTTGATGCTCAAAATTTTGGACAACCATTGAGAGCACTCTTATATTTACCTGGGGTATATTTTTTAAGTTGAGCCTACGAGGTACTCTTTATGCGAAAGCCAGATTCATGTAAGGGTAAAAATGAAATTACAAAAGAACATCAAAATTTACAAAGGGGCGAGAGCTAGCGCGCAAGTAGGACTTGTGCGTGTCCTTTATTCGCACGCAAGCTCGTTACGTGGCCTTTTAGGTTAAAATCATGTTTCCACAAGAGGACCAAGCATGTTGGCATTGATTGCCATTTCGTGCATAAACAAGTTCAAAGAAAATTTCTTCAAACCGCTTATATTTCATCACACTTGCAGATTGCAGATGTGATGACTAAGGTGTTAGGTCAAGCGCAACATGAATTCCTCTCTTCCAAGTTGGGCCTTCGATTGGGTCCAACATGAGGGGGGGGAGATATTGAAGTATATCATATGGTTAAAAAGTTCATTGAGCCATCATCAACTCCGAGCGAAAACACAAAAGGCGTGGGATTAGGTGTTGGTCAAAGTGAATTTTATTAGCTAGCTAGTGAACCCGGTTAGATTTTATGTTAGTTTGAACCGGTTCAGTGCAATTGGTATAAATAAAATTCTTCTTGTAAATCTAGCTTCTTTGAGAGCTATAGATACTCATGAGGAGTGTGTAATATCCCCGTTTTGATAGTCTATCAATTCGGTGTTTCAATTGAAGTTTGTGTGTCCAATTGCTATTGTCGTGGCTAGAAGCTAGAGCATTCATCAGCTGGATGTGAACAATGCATTCCTGCATGGTTTCTTGGATGCGGAGATTTATATGCATTTGCCCGAAGGGTATGAGAAAGGCACCTCTGGGCAAGTATGCAAGTTGTAGAGGTCTATGTATGGCTTGATACAAGCCTCTCGATAGTGAAATATGGAGCTGTTGGCGTACAAAATCTCGCCTTCAATTCGTCTTTAATACACCAATTAAGAACTCCTCCTCTTCTGCTCCGTCTTCAATCTCTTGACCTAGAAAACCTGCAAAACAATGGTCACAGGGGGCGGGGACCCCCTAATCCATCTCCGATGCCTAAGTCAGAAGAGCAATTGTCGTTTGAGCGTCGAGGTACAACAAGAGAGCGGTGAAACCCTAAACAGTCGACCTAAGCGAATATTAGCCTGCCTAGGATTTCTGAATATGCTGATCAGGCCCGGCCCAAGGGCAGGGGCAACCTGGGCGTAGGCCTAGGGCCCAACCTTTAGAGGGGCCCAATCAAAATTTTAATGAAGGTACATAACATATAAAAATGTAGTTAGATAAATAAAACCCAAGTAAATAGAATTTAGAAAATGAAGCCCAAGTGCCCAAATCGGAAAAAAATGAGGCCCAAACAATCAGCAAACACCCTACACTCTTAATTTAAGAAATTTAAAATCTAAAAATTTGAGAAAAGTATGGGCCCCTCTATTATTTTAAGCTATAAATTTATCACATCTGATGATGAATGCCTAGTTCATTCTACATGTTCATTCCAATAAACCTAGCCAATTCATTTTTAAACAGTCCAAATTCGGATTTTTTTTCAAATTTCCTTAATTATTGTTTTAAAATATTATACATATTGAATTTGGAATTATAGTAAATGTCAACAAATTGGGATTTCATCATTAAGCTTTGTGTGGGAATATAGGTGAAATTTAAGTTGGGAATATGCTAGAAATTTGGGGGAAAAAATTGCGGGTGTTTTGTTATTGTTTTTTATATTTATAGTTTTGGTGTAATATATATCCAATTTTGTATTGTTCGGAAACAAATCGTCCATTTTTACATATGTTATACATTTTTTTTGAATATGTTAAGCAAGTATTTTTTTCAAAAACATAAATAACAAGTTAATATATGTGTCTTATTATTTATAATAATTTTTTTTATATAAGGGCCTTTATTTCTTTTTCGCCCAGGGGCCTTCGATTGGTAAGGACCGACCCTGATGCTGATATGCACATGTGTCTCTCCCTACACGCCTGGGGCGTGTATTTATAATGGAAGAGGGAGAGAAGGGGGGCCGAAAATTATATCTATCAGGCCGAAAATATTATCCTCCTAGGACTGGCCAACTGCCTTAAAGCCCAAGTCAGGAATATTCCACCCTTTCTCCAACTTTAATTCTATCTTTAATAAAAGATAGAATCTTCCATTAAGTTGCATAACTGCCATATAATTTTATATGGAAAATAACGAAAATAACTGCGCAGTAATTTTAATAAATACCTTTATAGCGAAAATAACTATGGTAATTATGTTTGTTTTACCCGCTCACAAATGCCTCACCTACACCGCCCTTACACGACTCACCGTGTTAGGCGACGTAGGGTACAAAGGATTTCTAATCGAAGTGGCCATACAGAATGGTCGATTGGACCCTAGCGCTTTCGTATATTCGTATATTTGTATATTCGTACATCCATGAGCGATTATCATGGGGCGAGTGCTATCTGTTCGAGTCGTATCTTCTGCCGAGGTTTAAGATGGAATCTCTAGAACGAACAAAATCAGACCGGGGAGAATAGAACGTTTATGTTGAAAAAAGTGCTTGGCCAAGCCTTCTAATTTTAAGAAAACAAAAAGAAAATATATAAAGTCGTTCATCCTAGCGATCCCAGCCTAAGCTCAACATCCACGCAAGAAGCGACTACTGGCAAACCGATGCTCACAGTTTACGAGCCGCGGCCGCTGTCGACTTATTTCGCGGTAGTCTTCGACGATCTAGCGTCTACGGTTTTCCTTTTTAAGGGAAAACCTCTTCAAACGAGCGAGATTTACAAGTCCGGGGGACATCTCCCCCGTCGAGACTATTCTCACTCACACGCTCTTCGTCCCTGTGCTGTAGTCACTTAATATTATCCCTTACAACTCGGACCGAATTACGCCATATGCGTGTGTTTTTCCATGACCTTTTGACGTATAGGCCTCCACGCATTACGCTACGGCCGCCCGTTGGTAGGATGCGTTTCGTGTAGTGACAATGTTCCGATAATCCTCGGTGTACATCTCATGTAGGCGTTTATCGATCTTGTTTCAATTGTAGGCTCAACCCTGCTTGGGGGTATGCTTCTCAAGTCTGGCCCGGAAAAAGAACGATAATTTAGTGTCTTCTCCGGCGATTGCCAAAACCTATGAGCCCTTAAGAGAACTTCTCGTGCCCCGGTGATATCCCGTTTCCTCGACACGCATCGAGGTCTTTAAGTGATTCTTGCACGGGTGGCTAACGTTGCCAATGCTTCAACGGACTTGTTTTTGATCGCTTGATCATTGTCCAATCTTGAATAACTCGGACTCTTCTATCATATTCGACCATCGTTGATCGAATTTTCGGTTTTACAATGCCCCAACATTTATTTTTGAATCCTTGATTCAAACACGCGTCGTACGATTTCAAGGATTGATCTTCAATTTGAAGTTCTTCGAGGGCGAACTGTGGTCACCGTTTTAGGGACCCGCGGGCGCGGTGCTCGTGAAACGAGACAACGAACACTTTTGGAGGCTGGTCGCGACCGCGGCCACTGGGCGCCGCGATCACGGAATACCTGACCGCGATCGCGGCCTCGCTGGCCGCGTTTGTGGTCTTCGTCGTTCGCAAGGTTCCGCTATTGCGGTAATTTTCCCTCGTACTTGGCTTGTATACTTCTTGGATCTTTTCATCAACATTTTACCGGCTCGGGATCACGACGGTTATCGGCGAATTCGATAACACTAACGAGCCGTCGATTGGTCCATTCGATCGCCGATTCATCGATGAAGCGCTTTTCTTGGATGTTTACAAAGAACGCTTTCGGTTTTAGCGACGCGCATCGCTGATTGATTTCATCAAACCGTGTAGCACTATGACCATCGATTCCATCGCTTGATCCGAACCTAAATGGCTTGCATGAAGAGCAACCAAGCTTTGAGGGTGAGGTCGGGTCACGGAATTGATCATCTTTGAGCAAGTTGTCTTGCTTGGGAGCGAATATCAGAGTTTAGCTTGATCACCCTGCGAGTCTTGATTCCTTTCCGAGCGAAGATCGGATTTTGCCCCCAGTGCTTTTAGGGTTTTTGGGTTTCGAAAAAAACCACACGGTGATTGCTATCGCATGGGCCGCGGTCGCGGAGGAACGGACCACGATTGCGCTAGAATTCGTTGGCGGTTTAGGGCTTACAAGTTCGTCGTTTCTTTGGGGCTAAGAAAGTTTGTTTCTTGGTTGGTAGAAATCGATTCCATCCTCACGATTGCATGGATTGATCGCTTTTGACATCTTCTTGAGAACTTCTCTTGTGGCTTGACTTGGAACCCATTGATTGGTTGATCTTTGAAAGCGAGAACAAGTTGTTGGATTCGCTCTATTAGGATTGGTAAAGTCCGCTCAAACTCTCCAAATCTCTTGATTTATCTTCAACTCTTATTTCTACGATTAAGGCTTCTGATTGCTAGACATGATCGTTTGTCTTGCTTTTACGATCGACTTTTACGCTTTAAGAGGATGTTCAGCCTATGGCAAGTAAGATCTAATTCGATTCCAAGCAAATTGTATGGGTCCCATGCGGAGAGGTCACGATTACCCCGCAATACGTTTATGATTGTTGCAAGCTTTTCAGGTTTGCCCCAACGAAAGAAGAACTTCTTCTTGGTTCGCCTTATTCTTCATTTATGGTGGTTGTAGAGGCCTTATTGCCCCCGTTCGGAGCGAATAACAAGGTGATGCGATTGTCATCTCCAACGGGTTTGGACCCGGCATGACTAGATTGGCCTTGCGATGGTTAACCAAATCAGGGTTTGGCTCGCGAATAGAGAGAATGCTCCGAAATACGCAGCCCGCGGTCGCGGTTTCTGAACCGCGGGCGCAACTTGACTGGCCGCGATTGCGATCTCTTGTATCGACCCGCCTTGCTCTTGAACCATTTGATTATTCTTGTTTTGGGCAACACGCATTGCCGTTTCCCAAGCTTGATCAATTTCAATTGATTCAGGCCTTGAAATGCCACGACTGACGATTCCATCGCTCGATTCGAGCCCCGAACGGTCTATGCAATGAACAACCGTATCATCGAGGGGGGCCGGGTCACGGTTCAAGTCGTCTACGGGCACAAAGGTCTCACCTTGCGCGATTCGCCAAGGTCTCACCTTGCGCGATCGATTTTCGAAAATCTCGGGTTCGATCGCCAATCCACGATCGCGGTTCACTATGTCGCGGTCGCGGTTCTTTCCGTTGGGCGTACCTTGCGCGATTCGCTTTGCAACAGTGCCCTAAGGTTTCCAAAAAACGACTTCTTAATCTTCAGAGATCGATTCCAACACCACAATTGCGTAGATCGAGTACTCTTTTCCCAATATCGCTTTTCACTGCTTTGATTGTGGCTGGGCGTTGGTTCACAATCAAGTTTTCAACTTTGGGCTTCCGGGCACGCACACGGAGCCTAATCCGTTAATTGGTAGTTGACTATCAACCTTTGGTAGGATTGAATTCGACAAGGATCCGACAAGGTTGCCCCCTGCCCCCAGTGTCGTCAATTTCGCAGCACGCACTGCGATCGACACTGGTCGTGGTGATCCGATCATGCTTTTACTTAGGGTTCAAACAAATCCCAAAGCGGATCTCTTTTTGTTAATTTTTGGGACGCCCTTAGGCTAGAAAAATCCAAAAAACACGAATTTCCGGAGTCACCTATTTCCGGAGGGGCACTCCGGTCGAAAATCCGGAGTGGGCGCATTTCCGGAGGCGCATTCCGGTAAACCGCGGTCGCGGCCCCATAAGTCCGCGATCGCGGTTCTGTGGTCGCGGTTCGTCCGCTGAGGTGTCGCGATTGCCCTAGGCTTCGAAAAAACGATTCTTTTTCTTTTAGGAACGATTACTCATGGATTTAATCCTCGTTCCCACAGACGGTGCCAATTGTTGGTGTACAAAATCTCGTCTTCAATTCATCTTTAATACACCAATTAAGAACTCCTCCTCTTCCGCTCTGTCTTCAATCTCTTGACTTAGAAAACCTGCAAAACAATGGACATAGGGGGCGAGGACCCTCTAATCCACCTCCGATGCCTAAGTCAGAAGAGCAATTGTCGTATGAGCGTCGAGGTACAACAAGAGAGCGGTGAAACCCTAAACAGTCGAGCTAAGCAAATATTAGCCTGCCTAGGATTTCTGCATATGCTGATATGCACATGTGTCTCTCCCTACACGCTTGGGGCGTGTATTTATAATGGAAGAGGGAGAGAAGGGGGGCCGGAAATTATATCTATCAGGCCGAAAATATTATCCTCCTAGGGCTGGCCAACTGCCTTAAAGCCCAAGTCAGGAATATTCCACCTTTTATCCAACTTTAATTATATCTTTAATAAAAGACAGAATCTTTCATTAAGTTGCATAACCTTCATATAATTTTATATGGAAAATAACGAAAATAATTGCGCAGTAATTTTAATAAATACCTTTTTAGCGAAAATAACTATGGTAATTATGTTTGTTTTACCCGCTCACAGGAGCTAACACAATTTCCGATTTAGTTGGGTTATGAACTGTCCAAACATGATTATTCTTTGTTTGTTCGAGCAAAGAATTTCCTTTACAACTTTGTTGGTGTACGTGAATGATGTTCTATTGACTAGAACAAACATGGGTGAGATACAGAGAATTAAAGAAGCCTTGGATTCTAAATTTACCATTTATAGGCTTAGTGAGGTATTTCCTTGGAATGGAGTTGTACAGAGATGATTCAGGGGTTTTTCCTTAGCCAGAGAAAGTATATTAAAGATATACTGACAACCACCCACATGACCACGTGCAAACCAACTAAGTTTCCTCTCTCACAAGACTTAAGTTGAGAATAGATTAAGGCAAATAACTGGAGGATCCAAAGTCATACAGTCGGTTGCTTGAGAAATTGCTTTATTTGGATGTTACTAGACTAGACATCTCTTACTTAATGTAATATCTTAGTTAGTTTGTTTCAAATCTCGGGGTGCCACACATGCAGGCATTGCAGCATTTGCTCACATATATGACTAGAACACATTATCAGTGACGGACCCAGGGGTGGGCTTGTGGGGGCGGCCGCCCCCTTCCGTAATATATTAATAGTAGTGTGTTAGCAATACATAAAGATTAACTAGTTCAAGCGGTGACGTAGCCCCCCTGGATTTTGCAAGCAGCCCCGAGTTCGATTCCGTGTGGCAGCGCATTTCTTCCCTTTTCATATAAAGTACCTCTAATCAAAGGGCCCTACATTTCAATTTTTGTACGATTGGTTGAATAATTTTGTTTTCTTATTATTTTTCTACTTTTTTATGTGTTCTGCAATCTACATTCATACAACTTTTGTTTGAAGTAGCATTCTTAATTTCTTAATTTAAGAGATACCCTTTTAAATAAAAAATTAAAAGAATAAATATTAGTAGGAAAAAAGACATTAATAATCCATTTATATTTTTTGTTGATTACTATATATTATATATCGATTAAGTGTAGAATGAAATAAAATAATAAAATACTAAATATTAGTAGGAAATATTTGTCATTTATAAATTAATAATACATTAATATCTATCTTCATAAATATTATATAAAAATAAAACTTATAACATCATTAGAAACACCACAATTAAGTGTAAAGTTTGAAAGTTAACATAATTTTTTTAAAATTGTGATTTTATTTCTAAATAATTTTTATATACTTATATAGTTTTAAATAATTGGAATGATCATATATTGTTTTCTAGGCGAGTCAAGAATTTTCTCTCGTTTTCCCCTCGCTCTCCCTTTCACGAAATCCTGGGTCCGCCACTGCACATTATATAAGATTGTTTATCCAGTACAAACAAGCTTGAAGGTGGTTGGTTTTTTTGAGGAGCCTGCCTGACTACTAGGAGGTCCCTTACAAGGTATTGTGTTTACATTGGCCATGCTTTGATAGGGTGGAAACCGAAGAAGAAAAAGGTGGTATCAAGATCATCTGCATAAGCTGAGTATAGAAGCATGTCAAATGACTGCAACAGAGCTGATGTGGACCAGTTATGTCTTAAGTGGTTGTGGTTTGCATATACCCATGGAGTTGCCAACTACTTTGTTTTGTGATAATCTGGTAACTCAATAGATTGCGGCTAATCCATGTTTCCATGAGAGGACCAAGCATGTTGACATTGATTTTCATTTCGTGCGTGAACAGGTTCAAAACAAATTTCTTCAAACCACTCATATTTCATCATACATGCAAATTGCAGATGTAATAACTAAGAATTTAGGTCAAGCGCAACATAAATTCCTCTCTTTTAAAATGGGCCTTCGATTGGCTCCAACTTGAGGCTGGAATATTAAAGTATATCATATGGTTAATAAGTTCATTGAGCCATCATCAAGTTGAAGCCAAAACACAAAAGACGTGGGATAAGGTTTTGGTCAAAGTGAATTTTATTAGCTAGCTAGGTTGTTAGTTTGAACCGGTTTAATATAGTTGGTATAAATAAAATTCTTCTTGTTAACCTAGCTTTTTTGAAAGCTTCAGGTACTCGTGAGAGTGTGTAATCTCCCCTTTTGATATTCTATTAATTTGGTGTTTCAATTGAAGTTCGTTTGTGTGTCCAATTGCTAGATTCTATAGTAATTTGACCAAGAAGGTCAAAGTACTTAATTCAAGAATGTGGATCCGAATGGGAGTTTCTACACCCACTTGTTCAAGAACGTGGACTAAATTAAGATTAAAGTTCCATTTCGAAGATTCTATCTTTATTCGTAAATAGAATTCATGCTTGTCTAAACTTGAAGGAATAGGAGTAAATGTTACGAGTCGAGCCCCTATTTTCGTGGATCCAAATTATATTCTGCAATTATTCTCTCCGTCCGAAGGTAGAGAGAAAGAAAAAAAAGAAGAGAAAATCAGAAAAATCCCTCCACTTCTACTCACTGTTGATACCTTCACTCCCCAAATAAATTCCACAAACTCCGCTATATTGGAGAACAAGGGCCACAAGATCATGTCATAGAGTTACAGAAGAGAGCCCCAAATCTGAGTATAAAATCCAAAAGGGAAATCTCATCTGCCCCTTTCCTGATTTTTCCGCCATTGGAGCTCCAGCGAGAGCTTCCTTTTATTCTCAATAATCCAACTCCCCAAATAAAACAAAAAAAAAAAAGGAAAAAAAAAACCACCTTCAATCAAATCCAGGGAGGATGACACAAAAGAAGGAAGCCATTTTCATAGCATCTCTGATAATCCTGTGGTACTCATCCAACATTGGCGTTCTCCTCCTCAACAAGCTCCTGCTCTCCAACTATGGATTCGGGTTCCCGATCTTCCTCACAATGTGCCACATGTCAGCTTGCGGTGTCCTCAGCTACATCTCCATCGCCGTTCTCAAGATCGTGCCTCTCCAGAGGATTAAATCCAGATCACAATTTCTCAAAATCGCAACCCTAAGCCTTGTTTTTTGTGGGTCGGTTGTCGGTGGGAATATCTCGCTGAGGTATCTTCCGGTGTCGTTCAATCAGGCTGTGGGCGCTACGACGCCCTTTTTCACCGCCCTCTTTGCTTACCTCATGACATTCAAGAGGGAGGTTTGGGTTACTTACGCTTGCCTTGTGCCTGTTGTTGGTGGAGTTGTCATTGCTAGTGGGGTATGTGTTCAACTCCTTCTTTTTCTTATGGTAGATCTGAGTTTGATATATCCATCTTGTCAATTTTATTTGAATTTTGTAGTTTATGCTCAAGCCTCTGGTTTCTTGCAGAAGCAAATTCAGATCTGTGCACTGTGCATAGATAGATTTGTCAAAATATGTAGTTGCTGACTGAGATCATGGAATAGCATTGATCTACAAAATTTCATATTTTTCTCCCCCTCTGTCACTTTATCTGTGTAAGATCATGCTATATTGAGGGTCTATTTCAATTGTGGAAAATGCCTAGTGCTCCCACAGCAGAATTTGACAGAGAAGCTGGAATTTTTGATTATGGTATTTGATGATAGTGTCTAATTTTATTACAGAGAACCATATAGTTTTATGGTCATCCTGATTTCAGCTATGCAGGAGTTGTCCTTGTTAGATTTTGCAGAGTGCTAAATGACAGTAGAAAGGATGCTTAATTCAGATAAATAATTGATTAACTGAATTCTGAGAAAGATTACTTATCTCCTTCTAATCTTTGCTGAATATATGGTGGTATTATATATTAATTTGAGAAAAAGTCCTACCTGTCCCAATCTGTTCTATTTCTTTTGGTGAAGTGATATCATGTTCAGGTTAAAGTTAAAAAGTTTTTGCATATTTATGGAATTTGGTAGGGGGAGCCAAGTTTTCACTTGTATGGATTCATCATGTGTATTAGTGCAACGGCTGCCAGAGCTTTCAAATCTGTTCTCCAGGGGATCTTGCTCTCTTCAGAAGGGTAAGTCTCTTTTGGTACCAATTCAATAAAGAAAGCATGTAACATAGCGCGTTTGAGCAAGACAAAACAACAATGAAAGTATCCACGGATATGGAAATAGCAGTTTCACGTTTAAGTTTTCCCTAAAAGAAGGAAATGAAAAGATCAAGATGAAATAAAATTTTCTTGCACTGAACCCATGTTCTATGCAACTAATTTCAGAGAGAAGTTGAACTCGATGAACTTGCTGCTGTATATGGCGCCAATTGCAGTTATTGCTTTACTCCCTGCTGTATTTGTCATGGAGCCACACGTGCTGGAAACTTTTGTCACACTCGGCATTCAGCATAAGTTCATGTGGCTACTTTTACTGGTCAATTCCGTAATGGCTTATTCAGCCAACCTGACCAACTTCTTAGTAACGAAGCACACAAGTGCGCTTACCCTCCAGGTTCGATCCCTCTCACTCACTCTTAACCAAAAATCTGCTTTAGCAAATTCGTGTCTCTTAAGAATTGTATTTGTAAAATCACCAGGTGCTGGGCAATGCAAAGGGCGCTGTTGCAGTTGTCATATCCATTCTTTTGTTCAGGAATCCCGTCACTGTTGTTGGCATTGGTGGGTATACCATTACTGTCCTTGGGGTGGCTGCCTATGGCGAAACAAAGCGGAGATGCAAGTAAAGATGGTAGTAGATCATTTTTTTTTGTCTTGACTAATGTCTGTGCTTTTGGAAGAGGCTATTGTTTGGGATGTGTCACGATGTAGAGTTAGCAGAGGGTTAAGGATAGACATAACGATAGAAGGGTGTAGGACTTGGGAGGAGCCTATTTAATTAAGCCTGATTTGTGACATTCCCTTTTCCCCTTTGCAGGGTGTATTGTCATTGAAAGAACTTTTAGGGATGAGTGTGTTTGAATAAGTAGTCTTGTTGTGGGCAAAAACTTTGCGGTTTTTTTCTCATACAAGCAGGTTCTTCCATCTCTAGGTGGCTTAAGAGATCTTGAATGATGATGGTTGGAGCTTAACCTCAATCTATTCAAGTTCTAAACCACTCACTCTTAACTCGTTTTGGTAGTTTCACGGCGGTTGGCATTAATCTCTGTTAAGCTTGTAGAAATAAGCAAACCAAGAAATTATGGTTTATGTCAAAACATGGATATATATAACAATTAACAAGATTGCAATCAAGTAATCTTGAAAGTGAGGATGCATTGATGTCTGAGAACAGTATCTTGTATACTAATTTATAGCTTGGAATAAACATCCGTTGAGGTGCTCCAACTGCTCGTCTTTCCAACAGCCCTATCAATCTCTCTAGCAAACCTTTCCATGGCAAGCATGGGCAGGCAAATCAGAAGGAAGATGCCACTCTCACCCACGCCATTCGTCCCTTTGATGAAGAATCCAATGGGGCCTGACACAGGTCCGACCATGGCGGATGCGGGCCCACTGTACAGCGGCTTTCCCCACCCGAAGTCAATGTCTTGGTGTCCGGCCTTCATGTTGTCGGAGACCACCCAACTCCCAGGCACCGTGAGAAGGGGTCGCCCTCGGGTCACCATGAGATCAGTCACCGACCGCACGTACTCCTCCGTCACCTCTGCTTTGGCTTTCTTTATCAGCTCTACCGCGTAGTCTAGGCCGTTTCCTGAGAGCTCCCCTGCTGTGGAGACCGCTGCCGGGTATACGAAGACGTTGCCGTAGTAGCCAGGGGGGAGCGGTGGGTTGAACTTTGACCGTGCATTGACTAAGCATAGATACCGTACCTATTTGAAACGTCCCTTGTTAATAAAATAAAAAATATAAATATATAAACGGGGGTACCATGATATTCAAAGCTTGGTTTGGCGGTTAAGATCTTTACCATATTTACTAGAATTGGGTAGTAATCAGTTCTCATGCCTAGTGTATGTTCTCCGATCCTAATTCTAAAAAAAAAAGCTAAAAATTGGAAACCTAACGGTCAATCGAAGTATACCTCTTCAGAGGGGTTGAACCCAAGAGCAATTGTACGAGATCGCCAGAGAAACGCGGACAGTAACTCGAAGGCAGTGCAACTCTTGAGGTGCGGATGCAGGAGTTGTTGCCGGAGTGAGGAGAGCTCGGCAGGCCCAAAGAAGAAAGAGCGCTCGATTACCACGTCGCCGTCGTGGTGAAGGGGGAAGACGGGGCCCTCCACCTGATCGTACTCGCGGTGCGTGCACGTCACGCGCGGTGGGTCCCGCGAGAGTAGGAGTTCACGGCTCCAAACGGGCACCACGGACGGCCGGGACGCACCGCGTGCCAGTTCGGCAAGGGCGTTCAAGAACTGGACAATCCCTGTCGCATCCGCCATGGTGTGGTTCAACCGTATCGCCAATACGAATCCTCCACATCTCAGCCGTGTTACCTGCATTTACCGTCACAACGTGGTCCCTTATTATTTTATGCTCTTGGGAATTTTGTACAGAGAATATTTATTTATCAAAAATTAAAAACAATATGTACCTGGACGAGGAGCAAAGGGCAGTGCAGGATACCGGAGGAGCCAGGCACATCATACAACAACGGATCCTTAGGGAAAGGCGAGCGAAGAAACCCGCCTTTCCCACCCAAACTCATTATATCCTCCAATCCGACGCCGGCCTCCGCCTCCACGAACAACACCCCCTCACCCGTGCAATCCACCAGCAGCTTCCCGGCGGGCCCCTCCCTGAGCCGGCCCGCGAACGGGTAGTAATACACCAGCGCCTCAGCTAACGCCTCCCTTATCACCCCCGCCGGGTCCCGCTCCTTGTTCGGACCTTGTCCTCTGGGATAAAATAGCATCACGGGGACCTGGAAGCGGATGCTCTGTTGGTCGTCGATGTCGGAGAGGGGCTTCAGCTCCCGAGGCGTCGGCTTTGCGGGCCCCACAAGCTCCGGCTCACGCCGTGTCACGTTCATCAGCAAAGGAGTACTGGACCTCCGCATATTGATCGATATATGGAGCTAATTTATTGGTATTAGTAAGAGCAGCTAGCTGTGATGAGTTCATCTGCGCGCGATTGCTGATTTATATAGTATGTACACGCAGTGGCGTAGCCAAGAATTATGGGCAGTGGGGGCTAAATTCCTTCGGCTAATTTCTGTGGTTGTATAAAAATTCCTCGCGAAGCCAGGAAAATTATTTTTTTGTATTTTTTAAAAAATATTAAAAAAAATTGTATTTTTCTATATAAAAAATCATTTTAAAATATTATATGTACATACAAAAAATTAATCTGCTTTTTTCTGACCAAATAAGCTAGTTTTGAAAAAAAAAACTCATTTTTTACTATATTTTTTAAAAAAAAAAAATTTTTTTTTGAAAATTCCAGTGGGACTGTAGCCCCGCTGAACATCATGTAGATCCACCCCTGTGTACACGGTACGAATGATGGAAACCATTGGGTGGCTGGCCACCTTTCAGAGTTTTAGTTAATTTTCATATATTGCCCTCCTTCAACAGTTTTTATGTTGATGACAAAATTCGTATTCACACTTTTCGGTATACCATTTTTGTTGAAATTCATTTAACATTACATAAACCAAATCCATAGCACTTTAATTATAATAAATGACATTGATTTATGACATCGATTTTGACATCTTGTACTACAGTGGTATATTGTTCGATCAGTTTGAGACCAGGGTAAAACATAAAATTCAAAACATTACATGATGACAATATCAAATGAAAAAGGGTATTAATGTGAGAACTACCTGGATCTCGGTCGGTCAACGTCAATCCGTCCATAAAAAAATTAACATTTTTGAATATTTTTAAAACGTTTGTTTTTCATATGTAGAATTGAATGCTATAATCAAGCTAGTATGAACATGAAACCAAATAATATGAACTTTATAATACTAATTACACTACTACATAAATTACCAATTACCTCGTAGCATTTAACCCGGACTTATATCGTACGAGTTATATTGTTTCAAATCACAAGAGTTTCATATCAAATACACCGGTTATTAACGCCCGATGTATTTGAACCGTAGTCCAATGATATATACCGGATGCTTAAGGATCCGAGGTAATTATGACACACAAATACCGCAGGATTATGCAGTCCGATGTATTAGATATTAATGGCAAGCAAATACACCGGGAGTGTATGGTCCGGTGTATTTGGACCACACAATTATTTCGAGAATAGTAGGTATCGTTTTCTTAACCTAAAACCCAAATTTCTTAATTGGTGTTAATTCGAATGTGATCTAGCATTGCAATCAATTACTTCGATAATTGAACTTCCTTACAATTCAATTCATTCAACAATTCTCAGTACAATAAAAAACTTTTACTCAATAAAGTTTTCTTCCGTAGTTTTTTTATTATAAAATCATGAAAGTTATTTTAAGGGACACTCCTTTAATTAAATGGAGGGAAAAAACAATGTCACTAAGGTTTGAAATACAAATAAATAAGCAGTCTTAAGATGAGCCTAGAACCAGCAAGATTCATTAATTTTAAGGAAATAGTCAATGTTCTAAAAACGTTAGGCGGGAGGTTAGACGGTGGGCTGGAGCCTAGCGACTACTAGTGTTAACTTGTGAAAACTTATACACGAACTCCATAATATTGAAGATGAACCACTAAAATATGAATATTACAATACGTATTATGATCGTATGTGCATTATTTGGACATATAATAAACTACATATCTAGTGGACGTCGACATATTGACCCGATTTGTTATATTTTTAAAATATATATAATATATTTGGAAAATTATAATATATTTTCACTAGTACAATAGAGGCCCTCTTTCACCACGGTTTTTTTTACATCGGACCGCGTACTTAATTCCGCGTTGTACAAAGCCACGGTCCAAAAATCGGACCGCAACTTATTATTAAATTTATTATTAAAATATACTGTATGAAAATAATAGATTACTATTAAATATTATTTTTACATAAAAGAATATTTTAATAATTGTAAAACATTTGATTTTCTTGACCTGTTAGGTCGACCCGACCAGCCCGAAAACCTGCAACAACCGAACCCGATTTGATCCAGGACCTGATATGACCTGAACCCGACTCAATTCGAACCCGAAATGATCAGACACGAACCCGACCTGACCGATCCGTTTGACAGGTCTAGTGCTCAGTGTAAATAGAACCCCCAACTAATATATTTTCACAAAGAAATTTCATACTTCAATCATTTTCGATTTTCAAAAAAAAAAATGAAACACAAAAAAAAAATTAGAAGATTTCATTTCAATGGGAGAGGAAATCGTTCAACATGTTCTTTAAAATGTATGTGTTTTTTTTGGACCTTAATTTATTATTTTAATATTGTCTTTCTATTTTTTGGTTGAATGTCGTTTTCTTTTCTTCTAGATTATCAATGATCTTATCGATGCAAAACTATCTAAAAATATAAGTGATGGTTGTGCTCTTATTTTTTGACGGTGCTACAAGTGAAACCAACTTTTTAAACACAATTGTGTTATTGTGGTAATTGGGTGTGCTTTTCATTCAAGGTTTCGCCTTTAGTATCAAGTTATACTTTTTTTAAACAAGGGACCCACCTTTGGTGGTAAACCCCGGGTCCGTGAATTAACCGGCAAACTCCGAGTCAAGTTATAGCTAATGTTTCTACCAAAAAATAGTTATCACTTGCTAATGTTATTTGCTTCATATTCTCTTATTTGTTTCATCTAATATGTGGTGTTACATAAAACATTTTCATTTAAAATTAGAAGGATTGAACAAGGCCTTTTGGTTTGAAATAATAATAAATATTTAAGGGTTATTTCATAGCATGTATTATTTTTTATGTTGGTATAAGAAATTTGCAATACTTGACAGGTATTATAGACAAGACTCAAGAGGTTTGACAATTGTGGAGAATTTAATTATCGAACAATTATATCTTAAAAAAAAACTTTGACTCTTATATAAGAATATTATTCTGAGAGATATTGAAAATAGTTAGCGTGGCTCAAAATAACCCAACAAAAACAAGGTACATGTATAACATTGTTGGTCCCCAATGCCATTATTAAAAATCACACATACATGTATCTACATGCAAATCCTTTATTTAATTATCAATTATATGAAATAATCTAAAAAATCGCATAAAAAACGTATAAATAAATATAAAATATGGGAAGTAAAAACTTGAAACGAATGAAATAAATTCTTATCCTAAAACGAACTCTTATCTTGAAACGAATGTATTTTTTCTAGTTTGTAGTGCACTTTTTCTAGTTCGTAGTGCACTTTTTATACTTTGCAGTTCACTTTTCGTTTTTTTATAGTGCACTTTTTCGGATTGCACTTTTTGTATTTTTCAATGCACTTTTATACGAAAAGTGCACTACGAACTAAGAAAAGTGCATTCGTTTTACGTTTTATAATAAGAGTTTGTTTTATTTGAACCAAACTCTATAAATCATATAAATACTAGTTTTAAAAATAATAAAATCCGAAAAGGTTGTATAAATCATTTTCTTTAAACGTAACTCCATATTTTTTATTATTATTACGCTTGCAAGTTTATTAAAGTGAACCCAAGTATAATTTTTTTTAAACAACAAAAAAACTTCTGAGAAATAAAAATATGTTATTATATGATAAAAAGTTGTATCAAATTTTAAATGATTTTTGCCCGTGTATAGCAGGAGCTTCAAATTTTAGTAAAACAATATAATGAAAGCTAATTAGAGTTCACGAAATTAATTTCAATAATTTATCGTTTTGTAGATTTTTTTTTGGAAAGGTAGTTTTATGGAATTGGATATATATTCATAGTGTTCAATTTGGGTAAGAAAGAATGCTCAGGTGAAAAATGCCAAAAAACATTAGTCATTAAATGCAAAAAAATTAAAATAGAAATATCGGTATATAAATTTTTGATGAATTATTCGCGTATTTTTCGAAAAAATAGAATACACTGAAAGCGTGCACGATGTGTGAAAATTGGATTTTTCTGTGCATCAAAACTGGTTATAAGTGAATAAAAAAGGTCAAATGTGTATAAAAAGGGCATTTTAGATGTGTTTGTGCATAAGAATTAGTCATACGTGCATCAAACTACTCGTCTTATGTGCATTAAAACGGGCCAAGTGTGCATCAAAATAACTAAAAAGTCCATCTTCTTTATGTCTACATTAAACTGTTTGAATTTTCGTCAAAATTGGTAGATTGTGCAACAAAACTGACATATTAGATATGTGTGTGTATCAAAACCACTCACTTGTACATCAAAATACCATGAAAAAAGTGTTTTTCTATGTATGTGCAAAAAAGTGCATTTTATTTTGCATGTGCATTTAAACTGACGATATGTATATCAAGCGCAAGCTAACTACTGTATTAATTTACATAATTAAAGGTTAAAAAATAAAAATAAAACTCAAAATCAATGCACAATGTGTAGACCTGTCAATCGGGTCGGGTCGGGCGGGTTCGGGTTCAGTCATTTCGGGTTCGGGTTAAATCGGGTTCGGTTTCGTTATGGGTCACGGGTCAATCGGGTCGGGTTATAGCGGGTTTTCGGTCAGGTAGGGTTGACCAACGAGTCTAAAATATTCTCTTTTTTATGATTTTTAAAATCAAATTTTAATTAAATAATAATATTTAATTAAAATATATTATTTTTATTTATTTTAATAATAAAATATATTATTATTTTCAAAATAAATTTTAAAAATTCTATAACGGTCAACCCAACAGGTTTCGGGTTTTATCGGGTTCGGTTGATTTCGGGTTTCGGGTTCAAATTTTCGGGTCTTAACCCTAAAATTATCGGGCGGTTCAGGTCTGGTTGGCGGTTCGGTCAGCTTTTGACAGCTCTAACAATGTGCATCAAAATATTTTTTTGGATGCATAATCAAAGTGAAACCAATGCACATGATGCGCACATCCCTTAGAAACGATTTTTTTTTCCGAAAAATACATGAATGATTTGGGAAAAATACGCATGTATCGTTTTTATCCCTCCATAATAAAAATTTAAACAAACAAAATTTATTCTTATTTACATCATAACAATCATTCTCACCAGATCCTTCTCCATATGAATTATATTATTATGACTAATCTATGGTATTACAAAATTGACGATTACTTTTATGAGTTTGGTTCAAATGAAACAAACTTTTATCCTAAAACGTGAAACGAATGCACTTTTTCTAATTAGTAGTGTACTTTTCATATAAAAGTGCATGAAAAATACAAAAAGTGCACTACGAAAAAGTACACTACAAAAAGTATGAAAAATGCACTAAAAAGTACGAAAAGTGCAAATGCGAAAAAGTGTACTCCGAAGTAGGAAAAGTGCACCTCTAACTACAAAAAGTGCATTTGTTTCAGGATAAGAGTTTGTTTCATTTGAACGAAACTCTTACTTTTATTAGTTAGAATAAATTTTTGATTATTTTGTTGATTTATGAAAAACTTTTTAAATCTAATTTGCAAAAGATTAATCTGCAGGAGTACCTTTAAAAAAAAGAAGCTATATGAGTAGATTTAAGGACTATAGCATTCGGATTGGTCCTCCACACACTATTTATATGATCTTTCCGGATTGGTCCTCCACACACTATGTACACGATCTTTCCTTATGAGTTATGACCATGCATACTGGATTAAATTGAGCAATTTGCACAAAAGGCCAAGATGTAGTGCCTTATTGGCCGTTAGATTGAGAAATTGGATATATTTGCGGCACAGTAAAATTGCATGTTATGACAAATGAGTGTTATTAGGCTTTTGATGATATTCGTAGAGCTTGATAACACTCATGTCACTGAGGTTCTTTGATAACACATATCACGATAAATGAGTGTCGTTAAGGCATTTTGATGACACCAGTGATGACAAGCAATGTCATCAAGGTCCGTCAAAGTCCTTTGATGACACTCATGATGATAAACGAGTGTCATCATAACCCTTTGATAACTCTTGTAGTGTCATTGAAGCCCTTTGGTGGCATCCGTAGTGTCATCAAAACCCTTTGATAAAACTCGTAATGACAAACGAGCGTCATCAAGAACCTTTAATGATACATGTGACGACAAATGTGTGTTATCAAGGCCCTTTGATAACACCCATGATGAAAAACGCATTTGATGACACTCGAGATGACAAGCGTCATGACTCTCGTGATTTCAAACACCTTTGATAATACTCAACATGACAAACACCTTTGATGACACTCGTGATGACAAACACATTTGATGACTCTCGTGATGACAAATGAGTGTCATCAAAACTTTTTGATGACACCTGTAATAACAAACGAGTGTCATCTAAGGGCCTTGATGACATTCGTGAGGAAAAACAAGTGTCCTCAAGACCCTTTGATGAAACTTGTGATGACAAACGTGTGTCATCAAGGTCCTTTAATGACACGCGTGCTAAGAAATGAGTGCCATCAAGGCCTTTGATGATAATTGAGAGACGTCATCAAAATGCCATCCAGTGTATCAAATGTCATCTAGTGTCATCAGATGTCATTGGTTATCATCAACAACCAAATTAATTTAATTAACAGAGTCAACTCATGAAAGAGGAGACGGAGAAGAAAAAGGTAGTTAGTATTAACATGCTATATGAAAAATAAAATTATTTTTTATTACAAACATATAATTGGGTATTTAGGAAAATTATTTTTGATTACAAACATATAATTGGGTATTTATTTTTCCTAAATAATTAAATGACTTGATAAAATCTATCAATGTATTTTTTGTGGTATACTCCATATTATTTTTAATTTTTTGCTATTCATGTTTTTAAATAGTACTTCTTTTGATCCTAAAAAATGGCGTTTTTTTGGTCTTGTCTTTGGCTCGCCCGGTTTGATCGGTCGGACACCGCTCTACATATGGACCGGATACTTCGTGACCCCATTTTGAGAGAGACCCTCTCAATATCAGTTTATTTAGGACGGATGAAGTATGTCTTAATCAAGTTCCCGAAAAATAAAACCTTAATTCATCACGTTATCGAGAAATTGACCCGTATGGACTTGCTCTATCATTCATTAAATATGGCCGGCGGTGGTCCTCCCCAGTCCATATTTCTGTTTAATACGGAGTAGTATATTATTATGTTCATTCTTAATTAATTAAGACTTATGTGTTTAGTTGGAAAGGAGTAGAAATTAAATAACACATCCAAGAATTTTTTGCACCGAGTAAATCCGACCATGTCTCATGGAAACCGAAGTTCAGTTAGGTTTTAATGATAAAAAAATTTAATGTGACGGTTCTCACACAATCACAAGAATACAAAATTTATTATAGTATTAAATTTATTATAGTATTAATTTTAGGGACCAATTTTTAAGTTAAAAAGTAATTATGGTGTGATTCTAACTAAATGTAAGCAATAAAATCAAGTAAAATAATAAATAAGAATATTTAATTATGGTGTGATTCTAACTCTTGTAATTCATGCCAATGAAAAATGAAAGACAGGTGCCATGTGGTTGCCATCAAATAAGACAAGCTTTTTTTAGTCTCTAAACCTTACATGGTTAAATGTATTTTACTCACTCTCAATGTGTTCAGGGTAATTATTAACTCTCAAATTTTAACTTTGAAAATAATTTCATAAGCTTACAACAGATTCTTAAATCTCCACCACTTGATACCATATACATGACACAAATCAAGTGGACTTTTATTACTCCCTCTGTTTCACAATTTAGGAGTTTTTAAAACTTTGCACATATATTAAGACAAACTTAAAGTGGATTTGATAAGATTTTATTTTTTTATGTACAAAATTAATATGAGATTAAATCATATAATATCACACAATGGGTGATATTTTTTAGTATTTATAAGTACTGATGAGGTTTTTTTCAGTGGTCCTTATACCTATCAAAGAATCCTTAACTTTACCAAACTCAGTAGAGCGGTAAGTAAGGGTCGAACCCACATAGACTCGTGTAAATGTGTTATTGCTTAAGTGCCAAGTAACTAATATGGGGGGTTTGTAATTGTGAATTCTAACCTACTATGCAAGAATAAAACTAACTATGAATGCAATATGATTGAGTTTAACAAATATGAGAAAAGTGTGTTCAACTAATTAGATCTATCATGATATTGCTTTATTGATCATCGATTCTCTTGATTCTCTCCTCACCTGAATAATCTATTGTGGATAATGATCCTACTAAGGACTAAAACCCAAACTTCAGATTTAGTTGATAGACCAACCAGTTCTAACAACCCTAATTATCTAATAACCTAGAAGACCTTCTAGATTCAATTAAATAACACCTTGACGATTCAAGTTATCAATAGAAACAAGCACCTAGAGCAACCAGACATCTAAGTGACTTGTGAATTTATTCCCTACTTTAATCAACTTGTCCAACCGGTACTAAATTAATTAAAGTCTACTCTTGATCGAATTAACTCCAACCGGTAATTAATCAGATTCAGTTTTAACTAGAAATTCAATTAGGTGATTAATCTAACTAAAACCCTAGTTTAGATTCAATTAAACACAGGGAATAATTTCTACTCAAGTTCGTTGAGAATCAATTAAATCTCACAATCATACACAAATCATGACTTCAATAATTAGTCAAACACAAGAGAAATTAGCAATGCATAATTGAAATTACAATCAAACTTACAAGAGGTTCAAAGATTGCTCCTTTGAGAAAACTCTCTCCAAAGAAACCTAGCCTCCAAAGTTGATCAAAAGTTCCCTCAAAATAAACTAACATAAAGTATTTATATGTCTCTAAAAATTGTGACACCCCTATACCCTATGACGTATGCTTAGTAATAACTTATTTCTTATATAAACAAGTAATTCACATATAGCAACTATCCATGAAAGCACAAAGCAGAAAGCAACAACCATAAAGGGTTGCACACACACACATATGTAGTTACTTCTTATGCTAAAACATCTATTACTCTAACTTCTATTACAATCCATATGTCTAAGATGCAAAATGAGGAGGAGAAGGTTTCATTGAGCTTCAGCCGGCCGACCTGTATGAATGTGAACTCTAAAAGAGACACACTTCAGAAAGAACTAGCTGAACCTGAAAAATTGTTTTGCGATTTACATGAGTCGCATACTCAGTGAATATAAACCATCATCAATTATTTCACACAGAGGCAAACATTTAGTCCATATACATATACATACATATCATATATATGTCATATCTGAATTTAATTACTATACGAATCCAAATGCTGATGTTTCCGATTCTTTATTCTGTGAACTGTTCAAGATTGAATCTGCCCCGGGTTTCCATTACCAACTCTTTTCCATTATCAACTTCTCCTTTCTTTTTTTTTTTCCATTACCGCCATTACCAACTTTTAGGCATCTTAGGCCTCATTTGCTCAATTACCATCTCTTAGGCATCTCAGGCCTCATGTATGACCCGTAGGTCTCTTTTGTATACAAATTCAGGGCAAGACAGTTACAGATCCTTTTAATCTCATGCAATATGCTATGCAATCAAGTGCATCCTGTAACCATATATCATATGCCATCTGTTAACATTCTTTCTGTGCAAACAACTCTGGAAATTTCAGAGCTATCACATCTATCCATATAATCCATATAACACATATATCCATATAGCTCATATAGCATATATATCAATATACCTCATATAACACATATAACACATATATCATATATTCATATTTCACATATAGCACATAAGGTTGAATCTCCGGTCTATACTCACCTGTTTAAAGCAGATACTATATTTCTCCCCCTTGACTCTGACCACAGTCTATTACTTGGTCTCCTATATGTAACCCAATGCAAATTAGGCTATTTACTGTTATAAACTCTAACCCCAAATGCAATGAAATGCCAGAATGCATTATAACTTCTTGCATATATATCCAAATCCTTTAAAACTTGACAATAATAAACTATATTTATAGAAGAACATTTTTCTAGTTCAAGCCTTTCTGAAAAACTTGATCAAAGGTCTCCCTAATATCATTACAAAGAGAAACCCTAAAATCACTCTGAAATCTTTTACCAAATATAAATCCGATATCGAAAACACCCTCTGAGAACTATAAACCGACAGATTTTCAAATCAAAAGCAACTGTAGATCTAGATCTGGAAAAATTAGGAAAATCTAGATAAACCAATAACTAATTAAAAACTTAGCAAATCACGCTTGTACTTCAGAATTAAAACCCGATAAAAGAAATCTTGTACCAGATCCAACAACAAAAATTAAAACCAACAAAAATCAACAAACTTTAACCTTTCCTTCTCTCCTCTCTCTCTTTTAAATGTCTACGTAGATTATGCTTAGGAAGAATGCTAAACATTCACACACACACATATATATATATATATATATATATATATATATATATATATATATATATATATAAGCCAAGGTCGGCTTAATTTTTTGGAAAAATTCCGCTTTTCACCTCAAATCTCTTTTACTACAAACTTTACCCTGAAATAATTAATAATTAATTTTTTCTT
The DNA here is from genome assembly GCA_964016875.1 of Fallopia convolvulus. NCBI lineage: Eukaryota > Viridiplantae > Streptophyta > Magnoliopsida > Caryophyllales > Polygonaceae > Fallopia > Fallopia convolvulus. The sequence goes on from OZ024736.1 coordinate 22,724,902, forward strand.
AAATTTTTTTTAAAATATAATAAACTTAATTAATATTACTTTTAAAAATTCACTATATATCATCCCAATATGCTATGCATATGCTCTTAATCTTATATGAATGCAGAATGACGTATGCACTTTGGTCGGGGATGTTACAAAAATAACCCTCATAAGATATAATAAACCATACAACTCGGAAATCATAAGCCCATAAATCCAAATGTCAAAGCCCAACATCAAGACTCGGCCCAAATCCAACGTCCGTGAAAAAGCCCAGATTGCGCGGCTTGGCTCGGTATTGCGTGACCGCGCAATGTCTTCCCCGCGCAATTGGCTCTCAGATGGGATTGCGCGGGCTGCTACGCGGCTTTGATCCCGCGCCCTTGGTTCTTGTCTTGGCTCTTCTCCTAGCACATCCTAGCTTCCTTAGCCTCGTCCATCTCGTCCATCACCACCATGATCCATCTGTACTCGCCCCGCTGTTGCTCTTGAACCTAAGAACCTGTAAAACCGAGCAAGCCAGCGCATAATACCCGACAACACAAAAACCTAAAAACTACCTAAAAACTAACCAAAACCTAACCAAAACATATATAAAACATGCATCTAAACTACTCCTATATGCGAGCTATCAAGTACATTGAAACTAGAAATACATTAATTAAATGTTATTTTTGGCAAGTTTTAGTATAAATTAATTAAAAAGAGACTTACGTTGTGAAACAAAATTTTAAGCTAAAAAGGACCTATATAGCGAAACGAAGGTAGTAGGTTATAATGGGACCAAGGTAAGAGAAAAGGGAGGATTTTTTTAAAAGGTAATGATAATAACCATCTCTGTTTTAGAGTAGGACACATTAGTACATTTCTTTTATCTTATCTTTTTCTTGTTTGGGAGATGAAACTCTTTTAAGTGGGTACTAATGTAATAATTCCAGATTTTTAAAGGATTAAATAAATACTTTTAAAGTTTAAAATAATTTTTGGTTAAAATAAAAAGTTGGGAAATTTTCTTGGCCAAATAATTAAAGTAATAATATTTATTCTCATAAGCTAATAATATTAAAAAAAACCCAGGTTAAGATTGTATCATGTTGGATCTCACCCAAAATGTCTTTACTTGTATCTTGACATTTAAAATAAGAATAAAAATAATCCTAAAAGAATAAGAAATAGTTTCTAAATATTTGATATGCATTCATGTTTTAAAAATGGATATTTACTTAAGAAAAGAGATAAAGTAATATCCAATAAAATTATTTTAAAAATATATAAAATTTATTTTTGGAGATAAATGAACATGATTTCAAAATAAATATTTTATTATTTCAAAATGGGTATTATATATAAAATATATTCTTGGGAGAAATTTTCATAAGATATGAAGTATTAGGAGTGTTTTTAATCCTAACTAATAATGATAGGACAAATGAAATAGTTTTTGAAAATTCAAAAAAGAAACACACTAGGGATATATTTTTCACTTTTCTAAAATATTGTGGTCATTTCTATAATTTCTCTTAAGTTGATCTCTTTCTTCCCAAGGCACTAAGCCGTACTATCCATACATGAAGAGATTTGATTTTCGGACCAAATAGCCGCGATTGTGGCAATTCCACAAAGGAAAGTGAAGATTTATAATCCTTGCACATCAAGGATTTCAAATTATATAAATAAGACCCTTTCCATCCTAATTTGACACCCAATTCGAGCTCCTAATCTCCCATACACCATTGTTGTCCTCCAAACACTAACTCGAGAAATTCTCCACAACCACTCATTCAATCCTAAAATTAAGTCTAGATATATAACCATGACGAAAACCCATCAAAAATACCTTATGATCCTCTCAAACGGTTGCCAAAACACCAAGAAAATTTCCAACAAAGTGGACGACTCTGCCTAGTGAAACCAAGAACGACGTCGATTGTAAATTGTCAATTTCTTCCTCATCCGACAACTTTTTTTCGACGCTATCATTTCCATTGTCTTCATCTCGTCCTCACGGTTCCAACGCCACCGATTCCAAAAAAATACTTTTCCAAATTATCCCTTACCGAGCTGCCAAAGCCTCGATCTATGCTAACCAAAACAAAGGAAGATAGCCTCAAGTTGTTGACGATATCTTTCTCGTCTGTACATATTTTTCGATGCCGTCAAGCGGTCTTATCCATTGGCTTGGGAATACCTACAGATCTTCTGGGTTTTCCTTTCCAGATATAAAGAGGTTGGATTGCTTAAAGAATAAGCATCTTAATTGAAACAAGCACTAGAGTGCTTCTAGGAATTGAGTAAGAAAATGACTAACCATTCTATACTTTCAGAATAGAGTCATTTTGGATGAATTCTTTTAAGATACATATTAATTAAATTCTCGAGATGGAATCAATATTTGAAAAAAACGAGAGCCCTGCCTTGGAAGGAGAATTTCGATTTTGAACTTCTAATGAAGTTACTATTGGAACAAGCAATGGTTATATCACAAGATAAGGTAACCATCTTTATGATATTGTATCCGAACATATTTACAATCGAGAAGTAGTTCAAGCGTCCTTCTATATTATACGTTTTTATTCTTATAAGAAAGTAATTTTTCGTAAACAAGGTTGAATCCGAAGAACTAAGTGGTTTCATTTCACCAATGTGATCAGTATCGAGGAAACTACCTCCTACATAATCCTTTAATATATGCCTTCACAAGAACAAGACTTGAAATTCTACCTCAACCATGTGATCAAGATGGGAGATAGAAATTCATCCTTATTCGCCATTGTGAACCATGTACTTAAAATGTTTAGTTCATTAAACTTATGATATTAACTGCCATAGTTCTACAATGCAAGACGATTGATTTTTTTTCTTGCAGTGGTAAGAGTAATACGCATATGAAAAGATGGAATGACTTCCATAATCTATTAATAAAAACTTTAGCGATTGAAATAGTGCTTTCGTAAAGAAAGTACCAACGAAAGTCTTCAAGGTGGCTATGATAGCATAGTAGAATTCAAAGTATATCACCTTTCGAAAGAAGATTACTGATAATAATATTGGAATTATTCAACTATGCTTCGATTCTAATTGAGGTTGAAATTCTAATGACAACCCTACAATTAAGGTTACAAGAACCCTTGTTTGGACATATTTAGATTACATAGAGAAGGATAAGCAATATATTCGCTCATTGTGTCTATCACTGAAATTCTCCATGGCTTGATGGTTGGACTTATCCATTCATGAAGGCGGTAAATTTTCGGGCTTCGGGGGAGACTTCAAACCTGCATATTGTAATAATTGGTTTGAATTTCGTGGCCTTCTTCTCGGCACACTTAGTCATTTAACCTTTAGGGTATAAGAGATCATTAAGTCTCTCATCTCTCATAGAATAAGAGAGGGATGATTCATCATATTGGTCTTAAACTTTTTCCAGCTCAACAAGAGATGTTTTGCTTGATTATAATTTGCTTTCCATTTTTTAACTCCTCTCCGAGTTGTAGAGCGACAATATGCACCCTCTTTGCTTCAGCGCAATTAATACTTTTCAAATATTTCCACGTAGGAGAACTATTAGTGGTTGGGCTTGACTTTCCAGTTCCTCCATAGTCATTAATGTCTTTAGTATCCGTGTAAAGTTAGACACATTTACTTGAGGTAAAATATGACGTCATTTGCAATTCTATTTGCAACTTGGTCAGTTCCAATTGTGCTTGCTTCTTTCGGTGGAACAAAATAGATTGCTTCATGCATCATCTACACTGTTAGATTTATCAACGCTTCTTTTGTCACATCATCAAACAGTATCGACGTACTAGGGTCCATCACATGACGATTTCCTTGCTCTTTCTTTGGAAATTTTTGAACCATCATCGTGCTCGAACTTGAATACTATTTAGGGGGATTCTATTTTTTGTTCCTTGCGGTTTGTCCAGTTGAAATAAAAATTGACAAATTGTTCTCAAACAATCGTCATTCATTCATGGGTAGAGATGAAATTTGGATTATTGAAGCAAAAGTTAATGCTTTATTGAAATACATTCAAAAGGTTGGTTCCATAACATACGCACATTTAAGGAAGGAAAGACGGTTATAGTATGGTGCAACGAACTAGGCAACCCAATAATGGAATCAACGGTTGAAAATAAAAAAATCGAATATGGCCGAGGTAAGTACTTCAAGTGCGACGCATCGGGGTACATGTCCACAAATTGTCTTAATAATGAAGCAATCTTATAGCAGGTTAGGCCTACTAGGGCGACGTAGAGAAATTAGAATCCATGTCCAAAAATCTTGGTTCTAACAACTTCTTTTCTAACTTCATTTATCATCGTGTCGACTTATCAAAATGGTGGCAAAGAAAGGTTCATGATGTGGCTTTCACATTCACGATAGCCTTATTATGGTTGGTTTATTCAGTTGGCAAACAACAAACATCATGCCAAGATTCCATATGTTGACCGAGCAAGTCACTCCTAATTGTAGGTGTTTTAGATTAATATATTCGTCATTGGTCAGAATTCCCGAGCACTCCTTTACTGCTAGACCATTGTTTGTCCCTCACATACCTCTCGATAATCTGTATTGAGATCGGACCAAGTGGGGACAACTTCGATCCTTGGTTGACTTAGCCTTCCTCGATGTCCTCTTTGGAAATTTCTATCTTCCCGTGAGTCACTGACTCAGTAAGTTTGGCTCAATGGAAACATAAGAATTACCTTTAGCTAGCATGACTTCTTCAAATTCCAATATAATGAGCATGAACTTATTTTCCGTTACAACAATTTTCTGTAAATGGCTAGTGACAGACATTTATATAAAATATCCGTAATTCTTTATTTGAAGGAGGAGATAGTTGAAGGAAGTTTTGAAATTTGAACACAAATTTTTTATTTTAAACACATTTATATTCTTAAATAATTATGACGATTTTAGAGTATCTATTTAAAGCTCATTTTATAAATGACTTTAAATTAAAAGATTAACTTTTGAAGTGGAAAATTTTCTTTCATATATGATATAAAATACTTCGAAATCTCGGAAGGAGATTTTAAATATTTTTAATTATACAACTTCTATCTCGGGTTTCGGGGAGATAAATTATTTTTGAAGATTTTTTTTTTTGAAGTAGATCTAGTAGAACTTGAAACTTAGGAAAAGAATTCTAACTTATTCATTTTTCCTAAAAGATTTTTGTCTTAAAGTTCTTAGCAAAAACATCTAACCATGAACTTTCTTTTAAAGAATTATTATTTAAGTTATGAAAGAGAGAAAATTTCTAAGAAACGTTTTCGGTTTGAGAATAAAAACTTTCGGTTTTGAAAACAAAACCTCGCTCTGATACCATAATTGTACCATCCCTATTTTGCAACGATGTGTATTACCGCCAATGACCTCAGATTTTACCGTCCAAAGTCACCCAAGGCTTTAAATAATTTAATGAGATATATTAAGGAGAAATGACTAAAAGCGGAATTTTATTCATTGATAAGAACATTTGTTCATTACATGTGTAGTTGTTTTACAAATGATGTAGCAGCGGAAAATAAATCCCATATTAAAGGGTTGAAAAGACGTATTGAAAGTACAAATATATTTTCCCAAGACAACTAATATGATGATGATTTGCTTGGCTTAAAATGGAAGAGCTGGTGCACTATCTTCTGAATGCTTTGCTCTTTGAATATTCCTTCTTTCCTTCAACGTTGTCTTGCCTTGACCTTTTATCCTTGCATAACTCTTCTCAAATATTCTAGCCTTTCTCTTCAAACTTCGGTGGGAACCTCCTAGAGTCTGGCATTTATCGCGAAGGGCGAGAAATACCAGGCAAAATGTGGAAATAGCAGAATTAGTCTAAGGAGACTAATCAAGTGAGAATGGAAATTTTCAAGGGTAGTTTGGTAATTTATTATTTCATCGAGGAGATAAATAGAAGAGATGTACTTGAAAGTTATAAACTTTATGTGGAGCTTTAAGGACGGAGATTAGTCGATCTTGAAAGAGATAACTTGGATTCGAACGCGAAGGAAACTACGAGATTGTAGTTCCGCTTAGAGTACAATTAATGTTGGGAACGTTTTAATTACACAACAAGTTTTAGAAAGCCTCTCGCACCCTTTTTCGGACCTCAAAAAATCTCATCATATACGGTGCTCCAGATCGAAGAGGTGGCCCGAAGGCACTTAAGTACCAAACCCACCTTGACAAGATCGAATAAGCATTATATTTGAAAGACGATCGTCAAAGAACCGAGAGCCGTGTCGGTCTTCCAAGTTGTACTAGTCAAGTCCGATTTAATTTCTTTTAATGTGCACTAGCACTTATCTTTATTATGTGTCAAAACGTTTCGTATTACATGAACTTTAGGAGTCTAGGGCTGTGAAAGGGCCCTTTATGTCATCTAGTTTTGCATGGTTTTGCATTAGCATTTAGGATTAGATTTCGTCATTTTCTAGCTTAGGTTTTGCATGTTGTATTGATTTCTAGCATTATTCATAGTATGGATGTCTACACAAGCTTTGTTTGCATTTTCAGGTTTTTGGAGGTATTTTTGGCTCTTAAAGATGGCTAAGAAGCTTAATGATATTAGAGAAGTCAAAGAGAGGTGAATCAAGCCTTTGAGGATGCTTACAGGACAAGAATATGAGGTTAAAGAGGTGCTAGAGACGAGCCAACAAGCCAGAGAAGAGGGTCGAGACCAAAAAAGAGGAGAAATTTGGCTAAGTCATGGTTTCGGTCAAGACCATTTGCCGTCTCGGTCAAGACGGTGGTTCGAGAGCTCATCTCGATCAAGATGAGGCTCGTGTTGGTCGAGACGGTGGGCAGCCAGCCGTGAGATCTTGATTTCTTGCGCATGGGGCCATCTTTTATGTTGTATTTTTGGATATTTTTAGCCTTTAATATAAATAGTCTTTAGAAAACTCTTTTAGGGGGACTTTTATGCATTATTATTATTTCTAATTTCAAGTAGATAGAAGAGAGAATTTCTAGGGTTTTTAGTTCTACCTTTTTCGCTTTGAAGTTTTGCTTTGCACTTTGGATTTAATAGTTCTTTCAATTGAATTTCTAGTAAGTTTCTCTTTCAATATTATTTTTATTTTTTCTTCCATGTTTGATTTAATTGTTTTGATCATGAATTTAATTATTCTAGGCTAAACTCTATAGTTCTAGGGTTTGGTTGATCCCAACGATGTGAAGCGGATTAGATTCAATACCTTTTGCTTGAATTGAGTTGGAAAACTAGTATGATTTGATTATAGGGGTTTAATCTAATAGGTTTAAACTTGTTAGTGTCTTGTTTAGGTTGCGCATCGAGAGGTAGTAGTCTAAGTAAGTAAACAAAATAGAGAGAACAAATCGATATGTGGTTCTATCTATTTGGAAAAACTAGAATTGAACTTGAGAATTAGTTTCTCATGTGGTTAATTGTCATAGAACTTCTAGGTGTTTGAGTCAAGTTTGATGCATCACGAGAGTGGGGTAAGTTTGGTTTACCATTTAGATTTCTATGTTCTTAATGAGTTTCTATCGGTTTTGTTTTGTCACGAGAGTGGGTTCTTAATTTGATAGAAGTATATTAAGTTAAACTTTGAGAAAAGTTAATTTATGACATTAGACAATAATCTTCATAACAAAATATCCAACTCAGTTTAGGTAGAAGTGAGATTCGAACTCTGTGGATCAAAGTTGTGGGAATTCCTTACCTTGGAACTTTGCTTTATCATATACTTTTTATTCTCATAATTTACTTGTTTTACTTTCTTTCATAGTTAGAATTACTTCATAAGCATTTATTTGGCTTAGGAATTGGTTTCTAGAATTTACTAAAACTGAAATAATCCCCGTGATTCGATCATGATCTAATACTACGATAGATCTCGTATTCTTGCGAGTGTGTGGGAAACCATCACACCAGCCCTGTCCACCCATATTATTTACGATTTTTATGGGTGTGGAGGCTATGAAGGAGCCGAGTCCATTTAAAGGAACGGAGTTCTGTGCATACATCCCTCGAACGAATAGGAGTGGACAAGGATCATGATCCTTTAGTCATGGGAAAAGAGGGCATGTTGCCATACCACTCGACATGTTATATAGAGGTGTTCGGGCCGAGCCCGCACCCCTTATTATATTATTAAATCCATAAAGAATCACTAAAAGAGACTTTAAACGAACAAAGGCCACACAAACAAGCCTAGTAAATAATTCTACGAGTAATAATAATTGTAATAACCAATGGCGGTTTTAGGGAGGGCAGGGGTGGGCAACTGCCCCCCCTCCCACTGTGATCTATCATTTATTCATTAAATCGGCTGTTTACTTATTGGGCATTTTTTATTGGAAAGGGGCCTAAAATTATTCAACATAATATTGATATAAATTAGAGGGTAATTTGGTGAAAAAGTCAAATTTTATATAAGAAGTCTATATAATTTTACATTTAAGGTAATCTAAATTATTTAATTTTTCTATAAATGTTTTAACAAAATAGGAGCTAAATGGCTGAGTGAAAATTTAGTGATATTTAATATTTATAAGCGAAAAGTGTTTGTAACTACTGTAAATGAAACTATTTTTAAATTGTTTTCAAATTTTAAATACTCGTAAATGTCAATTATCACGAAATAGAGGGTCAAATGTAGTTTAATTTCTAATATCAAACTATCTGTAGTCTTATTTGTATATTATTTAATTTTTTAGCACATATACTATTTAATTTGATAGTTTAACTAGTTCGATTTATTTAAAAAAAATAGCATTATGCTTGTTCAAAGTCCGCCCCTCATCCAATCGATCCTGGATCCGCCACTGGTAATAACGATAATAACGGGGTCGTTATTTGTAGCAATCGATATCCTAGATTCGTTATTTCAGCAAACAAATTGTTCCTAACATTGAGAAATTTCACGAAAACGAATTAGCAAAGGGCTTCTAGGAGAATATCCACTTGCCTTGAATCGTGTTCATACTTTTCACGAGGTGCGAAAGATTAGACAGACCTAGTGAACTCGAAAGCTTGGACCTAGCATTTTGAGAAGATAACGAGCGAATTTTATATTAATTTTTTATCTCATTTATTAAACAAACCTTTTCTCTTATTTTTCCTTTCACTAAGAGAAAGTATTATATTCTAAATTATTTTATTTAATAATTTAGGTAGGAGTTTTAAACAATAATTATCCTTGATTATTATTTCCAATAAGATGTTTTAAAATAACTTTTATTTAAAAAATACTATACTCATTTAAAGGGCCTTGCAACGGTGAAAGAAATCCAATAAGTTCTTTTTTAAAACCCACTAGCAATATTTGTTTAATTTGATTAAGTAAGGCCATCTCCAACAGCTCCCCCAAACTGTTGAAAATTGTGCATTTGAAGAATTTTACCCATTTTTTTGTCCAAACACCTTCCCTATCTAATTCTCTATAATGGAGAATTCCTCAAAAGATTGAAGTGTTTTCCCTATATTTAGAGAATTCTCTTTATTTGGAGAATGCATTAATTAAAACTTTATACATGGAATCTTGTGATTGGCCATATGGAATTTTATAATTTTTTTTTATATAAATAGAACTAATAAATGTAAGGTTCTCTAAAATGAAAAAGCTATTGGAGTTATAGTAAATTTTGTTTGGAGAATATGACTTTTGACTCTTCATTTTAGAGAAAATTATAGAGAAATTGTTTGAGATGGCTAAAGTATTATTTTAATTATCCTTATTAAGTCTAAGGTTATTTATAATATTTTTCTAAAATTATTCTAAATTTTAAGTTGACATGCAAAAATGATTTAAATTATAAAAATCCCTTTTAAAAGTTTCATGAAATATTATCCTTTTTATTTAAATAAACATTAATCTCATGGGTGATAATATTCTTATACTTTAAACAATTGTTATTTCAAAAAAACCTAATAAGCTAAATTAACATGCAACACTAAATTAAATTGTATAAAGTCCTTTTGACCACATGCAATTATTTATTTAAGTTATTTAAGTACATTATTGTTTTTATTAATATACTTTACTCACAAGTTCATATATAAATTATTCCAAGGCTTTTTACAATATTAAAAGAAATACAAGATTATTTTCTATTAACAAAGTCTTGTTTTATTTAATTTCCTTATTTTAAGCTATTAATCTTAAAATAAAAGAAGAAGATGCCTCAGTCAATATTATTTTTAAAAATTAGATTAACCATGCTCAAAATCACTTTTATGTTTTCTAAAAATTATTAGGATCTATTTTATAGTTTCCTATGAATGCATGTTTATTTCTAGTAAAAATTATGAACAAGCAATTAAATCTTAAATTAATGATTTAATTAGAGATTTGGGCCCAAAAATTAATAGCCCAAGTTTAATTAAAATTACCCAAAATTAATTAGGCGCAACTTCTTCTTCTATCTCCTTCCTCCTCCTTTGTACGTAGAAACCAAAGAGAGACACCAGGAGGAACGGCGCACCAGCAGGACAATAGTGGCAGCAATGACGCCCCCTGGCGGAGCTCCGGCTGCCGGCAGATGGAATTCAGGCGGCGGCCGACGACGTGGTGGTGTTCCGGTGGCAGTGTTTGGGGAATTTTGTGAAAAAAATTTCAGCAATTAAAATAAAAATTTTGGGACTAAAAATCTTTGAATGAGATTGAAATTAGAAGAATAGGACGAAGCAATTGATGTGTCTTTCACTTAGAAGTTGCCCTTATTTATAGTGGTGGGAGAAAAACCACAAGCCACACGTCCATGGTTTTGACCACTCATGGAGGATTAGATTTATGGTGATTCGGAAAATTTGTGTTTCTTGAATCCAATGTGGAGAATGATTATTGGTGAGGAGGAGAGGTGAGAAGGTTGATTTCTACAAGTCATGAATGAAGGTGGAAAACATTCATAGCTCAGGCGTCAAATCAGTCAGCCAATTGATTTGATCAATTTGAGGGAGAAGAAGAAATAAGAGGATAAATAGATTAAATTCCTTATTGGGTAGATAAGTTACTATAGCTTAGCAGAAATGAGTGTGTGTTAGTTTGTGAAAAATGTAAGAGGTCGCGGGTTTGAGTCCCACCTTTCGTATTAATTTATTGGTCTTTTCCCTTGCATTTTTATTTGTATTATAAACTATTATGCAATAAAATCCGAAATTCTATTTAATTCTATTTTATTAAATTTTATTTGCCATTATGATATGCTTGTATAATTTTTGATAATCTACTAAGAACATTATAATAATATTTAAACTCTCTATTTTAGAGAAAAACTTAATTAAATTAATAAAATATCCGTTTCTTTTATATAGAAATAGCGGTTATAACACTCATGGGATGTTCCACTGTAAAAGTGGATAGTAATTTCAATGTGAGGGCCGGGTAAGAATCCATGAGAGGGAGGTTTAGAAGGCCTAATGCCTTGTGCTCCAATTTCAGTGAAGAGACGAACGATGTCATTATCTAATCCAAGATTATCATATCCTCCTCATGGTAATACCTCGTTCCCAAATGCTCCTTGCCATATGATTATCAAACAACAATTTCTGCTCTTAATTCAAACGAACATCATCCATAGTAGAACTTGAGAAGCTCTTTCTTTTCATAGATTTTTTTTTGACATTGCGCCTAGAGAAACGTTCAACAAAAACCACCATAAAAGAGTACTACCCACAAATAATAACACACAATCAAGCATAGATAGTAGTTATTAGTTTCAAGTAGCTGTCAAAATCGATCCAATCTATGCAAGTATCAACTATCAAACTTAGGCAAAACACAAGCTTTAGACAACCCAAACTAGAATTGTACGTTGCATGGACACTTAATCAATTTCAATCAATATAAATTTCAAGCAACAAATTCAATTTTAAGCACAACCAAACAAGTCACAAAATCATCCTCCAAAGTACCCTATACTTAGAATTTTGCAAGAGAATTCAAATTAAGCCACCGATCACAGCTCTACCAAGAAATTCATGTACAAAACTCATCAATAATTCCCTAAACTTAGTTAATTTCAAGCAAAGTTAGGTTAAAAAAATGAAACCCCTAAACAATTTCGTCCTGCACAATACCTAGATCTAGCAATCCTATTTTTTTCGAGCATTCTAACTCAAGGTTTTAATTGCATAGATTCAAGGAAGGGTTAGGCCCCAAACATTGAAATTCGAGGGTGGTGGGCTGCACAAGGGGGTGTGGGGGAGGAAGCACGATAGGCCCCAAAAGTAAATTTCACAAGAGCTATGGCAAAAGACTTTATTTGAGCTTTCATCTCAGTTGTTTTCTATGAGGAATGAATTCAGCCATATAAGCTTCATAGAGCTCTCATCCCACGCACGTGGTGATAGAAGTCACTAGAATAGATTAGTACCACGTCTTCGCCTTGCCCGTTAGAGAGAAATGAAAAGGAAGTAGGCGGGTAGCTTCTTTGGGTACATTATGAATATGCATTGTGTGCATTAGCTCTAGAAAAGTCTCAATGTGTTGTAGGGATTTTCAAAAGCCAGACCCCCAAATTAATTTGCTTGAGTCATGTTGATCATGCCAAATTTTAACTCAAAGTGATGAGCAACCTATGAAAACATGATCCTAGAGATTGGCCCCCTATTGACAAGTATCATGTACTCGCTACGAGTGGTGGGATGTGGTGGAAGTTGTGCCCTTGCAACTTTAACTTGCCGCCTACTTCTATTCGCTCAGCCTTAGCTAAGTAAGGCCTTGCAAGCGACAATTATTTTAATAATCGTTTGTTGTGGATCTTCCATATCTTTATCATGGTCCGCCATCTCGTGTCTTTAGGATTCTCGACCTTCCCTTAATATAACATAAGCCAACATTACATGCATTAAACCTCATACATTAATGAGGAGCATGCGTGGAAATTATAGTGTTTTATATTATATGTTAGTTTTAATTATTTAGTTATGTATTATATTTTGTGTATTTGTCTTGCATTTCATGTAATTTGTTGGTTTGAATTTATTTTTCAATCATGTTTTACTAATGAAAAACTAATCCTAAATTATGTTGTTAATACTTTATTTTTTTTAATTATAGGAACTAATATTGTTGAATATTTAAAGATAAGTACACTATTTTTATTATAATTAATATGAGTTTGGTTCAAATAAAACAACTCCTTATCCTATAAAAAAGGAGTGATTAGAACCCTTGGATCACCTTGATCCAAGGGTTGATATTCTCGGAAATTAAGGACACGGTGGCATTTCTTAATTTATTTGAAATGATAAAAGTGCATCGTTATGGTGAAAAAGTGCATTACTATATACCAAAAAGTGCAACATTAATAAATCCAAATATTTTGGGTGATTGCGTTCAATCAGAATCGAGTGAATTGGACGCCCAGGATGATGCACTTTTTTGGTTTAGTAATGCACTTTTCGATTTTCGCAATGCACTTTTCCACCATAACGATGTATTTTTACAGTGAACCAAACATGTATTGAATTTTGTAAAATTTGGACAAACATTTTGGGACAAAAAACGTCCTTTTGGACAAAATGAATGGGACAGAGGGAGTATAATTTTGAATAAAATTATTTTATTACATTAATTTTATTACATAAATTCTTCTAACAATTACACTAATTACTATACAAAAATTAATGTAATAAAATACACGAATTAGTTTACACAAAATTAACCTAAATAAATTTGTTTAACGAAATTAATGTAACATAACTAACATATACATGAATTACTTTACACAAATTCTACGTACTAGAATTTATGCAACAAAATACACGATTTAGTTTAAACAAAATTAACCTAAATAAATTTGTGTAACAAAATTAATCTACATGAATTAGTTTATACAAAATCATATGAAACAAATTAATTAACCTACAAAGTTAATGTAACAAAATTAACATGAATTAGTTTACACAAAATTATACTATTTAAAATTAACCTACATGAATTATTTTACACAAATTTAACCCTTATAACAAAATTTATGCAACAAAATTTGTTTACACAAAATTATACGAACAAAATTAGCCTATATGAATTAATGTAACAAAATTAACGTAACAAAGTTAACATGAATTAGTTTACACAAATTTAACCTACATGAATTAGTTTACGCAAATTTAACCTGTGTAACACAATTTATGTAACAAATTTGTTTACACAAAATTATACGAACAAAATTAACCTATATAAACTAATATAACAAAATTTATGTAACAAAATTAGCATGAATTGGGCTCCAAAAAAGTTAACATGAATTAATTAGTTTACACAAAATTATATTACACAAAATTAACCTACATGAATTAATGTAACAAAATTAACATGAATTAGTTTACACAAAATCTACCAACATGAATTAATGTAACAAAATTAACATAAATTAATTTCTACAAAATTAACCTACACCATTTTATGTGACAAAATTAATGTAGAAAAATTTGTTTACAAAAAATTATATGAATAGAATTAACCTACAAAAATTTATGCAATATAATATATAAATTAATTTACACAAAATTATCCAACGTAACAAAATTAATGTAACAAATTAACATACATAAATTAGGTTACACAAAACTAATCTACATAAAATCACAATAAAATTAGTTTACTAAAATCCTAATCTATTTTATGTAACAAGGGAAAAATACGTTGATACTGTTTGCACGCAACTTTTTTACTAGTTGCACCACACAATTTGTTTGTGTGGACTCACACAAACAGTTTGAGTGGAGTCCACACAAACAGTTTGAGTGGAGAAATACCCATTCTACCGTTCTTTTTATAGGGTTTAATCGACCTACTTTTCGATTTTTTAAAATTTTTATTTATGTCATCTACCTTAATATATTATAAAGCAGAACCCAAGTATGTTATAAAATTTGCGCCACGTGGCATTTTTGAATAAAATAATGTGAAATTATATTTTAATAGATTTTGTAACAACTTATAGTATTCTTGCTATATATACTAAATAGATGACATGTTTATATAATTTTTATGTATATAATTTTCTATCTATGGATTATGTATTAGTTTAGTACAACAGATAACATATTTATGTAATTTTTATATACATAAATTTCTATGAGATGATATTTTCCATATTAATTTAATATTTTTATCTCTTAAAAAGGTTTAGGGTCTTAATATATTTTTTATCTTTTAATAAGGCTTGAGCTCAAAGTATAAAATTTATATCTATATAATGTTATAATTTTAAATAATAAATTTTGTTATGTTGATATATTTTTATTTTGAGAAAAAGATACAATTTTATGTTGATGACTAAGATTATTTGTAGATGTTGAAAAAAATTCGAATTTTAATTTAAATTAATAAAATTAGATTTTCTTTATCTTTTTATGCATTTATACTAATGATTTTTTCTTAACTCAAAGTTTGATAAAAAAAAATTACAAATCTTGATGAATGCTTGTTTAAATTGATGAATACTTGTTTAAATTGAATTTTGATAAAAAAAATTACAATTTTATCTTGATGAATACTTGGTATTAGGGTTAATTATTAGGATTTTATGGTTAGGGTATAGAATTTAGGGTTAAGGTTTAAGATTAAGGTTATAGAGTAAATGTTAAGGTTATGGCTTAGGATTTAATGTTCGGGTTAGGATTTAATTAAGGTTAGAGTTATGATTTAGGGTTATTAGTTAGGATTAATGTTAGGGTTAGAGTTTAAGGTTAGGATTAGGGTTTATTATTAGGGTTGATGTTTAAAATTTAGAATTAGGATCTTGGATTTGAGGTTTAGGTTTATAGTTAGGGTTAAGGCCAGGTAGAGTATAGGGTAAGTATTAGGATTTATGATTAGGGTTTATGGTTTAGAATTTAGGGTTATGGTTTAAGGGGTTTATAGTTAGGGTTAAGGCCAGGTAGAGTATAGGGAAAGTATTAGGGTTTATGAGTTAGGTTTATGGTTTAGAAATTAGGGTTATGGTTTAAGGGTTAGATTAAGGGAGTAAAATTTAAGGGTAGGATTTAGGATTATGGGTTAGGGTTTAATGTTTAGGGTTAGAGTTATGATTTAGGGTTATGGGCTAAGGTTAGAGTACGATTAAGGTTAGGATCAGGGTATTATTAGGGTTAGGGTTTAAAATTTAGGATTTAAGATTAGGATTTGAGGCTTAGGTTTATGGTTAGGGAAAGTATAGATTTTAGGGTAAGTATTAGGGTTTAGGGTTAGTATTTAAGGTTAGGATAAGTGTTTAGGTTTCAATTGGTATTATGTAGTCGGACAGTTAATTTGATATTTATAATTAATAGATAAGGGCTAGATACCATATTGTATGTGTAGATTGTTTCATATAATATCACATATTAAAAAATAAAAAATAATTAATATACACTTATCTTAAAAGTTTTAATTAAATAATTAACATTACTAAACGAAAATAGATTTATAAAGATTGAAGGGTTTTTAGGGTATGATTTTAGATGTTATTAAAATAAATAATGTGTATAGATATATAACCGAAAAGGCGATCGGCAAAATACTAAAAGAAGGGACGCGAGAAGGGGCATCTCTCTACTCAAACTATATGAGTGGACTCCACTCAAACTGTTTGTGTGGAGACTCCACTCAAACAGATTGTGTGGTGCAATCAGCCAAAATACGGTGTGCAAACAGCATCAGCCGAAAAATAACTAATGAATGGTGATTGGTGAACTAGGGTTTTTGTGAGAATTCTAGCAGTGGTGGCCGGATCGGTGGTGGCCGGTGCAAGGAGGTCCGATTGGTGGTTGCCGGCAGCAATAGGGTAGTGAAAGAGACCAAATCGTTGGTGGCCGGTGCAAGGAAGTCCGATTGGTGGTTGCCGCAGGCAATAGGGTGGTGCAAGAGACCAAATCGGTGGTGGACGGCGAAAGGGCTGTACAAGGAGGCCTGTTCGGTGGTGGCTGCAGGCGCCATGAGGTCCAATTGTTGGTTGCCGGCGGCAATAGGGTGGTGCAAGAGACTAGATTGGTGGTGGCCGGCGCAAAGGCTGTACATGGAGGCCCGTTCGGTGGTGGTAACAGGAGGCCGTGCAAGGAGGCTCCTTCGGTGGTGGTCAACGCTTGGTGATTCTAATTAATGTAACAACATGTGATTAGTGTAATATGGGAATTAGCGTAAATTAGTGTAAATCTAATTTATAGGGATAGGGGTATTATGGTCCTATTATTTACAAGGGATTACTATTGGAATAAAAAATGATGATGGGGTATATTTATGGAATATAAGTTTGAAATTAGGTTAGTGGTATCTTTTTCTCAAAAATTAAATGTAGAAAAATAAATGAGTGTTTACAAGTACCCATAGAGTTGTTCTATTGGAATAGAAAAAATAAATGGATGCTTGTGTAGTATTAAACAGAGAGAAAATATTATAATAATGATTAAGTACCCTTAAATACCTCAAATAAGAAATACCCATTGCATATGGTCTTACATCGTCTCACATAAAATGACAAAATTTCAAAAATTAATTAAAAAAAATTTATATAGAATCTTCTCAAATTATTACCTACATAAAATTCCAAAGTAGCACACATGGGTACATTTAATCTGGTGTCATCCACAGATCCACTAATTTGTTTAATCTAATATCCATAATTTATTATGCTACCAATAAGCATATGGAGAGTAGTGGGAAGGGCTACGTTTTCCTTCGTTCAGGTCGAGTGTTCGACTCTCAGTGGAGGAGAAATAAACTTGTTGGAAGAGCAGATTCCACCCAAAAGAATAAAAAAGGTCTCTCGCGAGACTAGAACTACAGACGTACGCGTTTAATGGAGCAAAACTTCTCCTCTGAACTGGAGTGACAATGACGAAAAAAAATATTTTATTATGCTATATATTACACAATAACAAAGTATTTGACACACACATATATAAATTAATATATAACGAGATTGCAATCTACTATTCATTTTGCTAGAAAAGCAACAAGTCAAGCTAGACTAAATCTTGAAAGCGAGGCTCCAGCTCCATTGATGTCTGAGAAAAATGTCTTGTACCTCCGTTAAGCAACAAGTCATAGCTTGGCATGAACCTCCGTTAAGCCCCAACTTCCCACCTTTCCAACAGCCTTATCAATCACCCTAGCAAACCTTTCCATTGCAAGCATGGGCAAGCAAATCAGAAGGAAGACGCCACTCTCACCCACACCATTTGTCCCCTTGACGAAGAATCCGATGGGCCCCGACACGGGTCCGACCAGGGCGGATGTGGGCCCACCATAAACCGGCCTTCCCCACCCGAAGTCAATGTCTAGGTATCTGACCTTGGTGTTGTCAGAGACCAGCCAACTCCCTAGCACCGTGAGAAGGGGTCGCCCTTGGGTCGCCATGAGGTCGGTCACCGACCGCACGTACTCTTCCGTCACCTTCGCTTTGGCTTCCTTGATCAGCTCTACCGTGTAGCTTAGGCCGTTCCCTGAGAGCTCCCCTGCCGTGGAGACCGCGGCTGGGTATACGAAGACATTGCCATAGTAGCTAGTGGGGAGCGATGGGTTGATCATTGGCCGTGCATTAGTTAAGCAGAGATACCTTACCTATTGAAAAAGTCCCACGCCATTAAATAAAAATTATTAAACTATAAACAAGGGTAAGAGTTGCACATCTTAACCTTTGTTGTCGAAGATAATCAAATCTCAAATTTAAGGTATACTAGGCTCAATTTTGTGTTTTTATATAAGAAGTTAAAGAATGTCACGAGGGTAATTAACTAGTTATAGCTGTTACTACTTCTTAGCTCAAAAAAGTCACGAGGCTAACCAAGATGACTAGCACAATATTTATTTGAAGTATCAACATAATCTAAACCGGGATATTAAAAGCTAGAAATTGGAAAGCCAAGTGATGAATCAAATAAACCCCGACAAATTTTACCTCTTTGCAAGGGTCGAACCTTAGAGCAACTGTACGACAACGCCATAGAAACGCGGACAACAAATCGAAGGTGCTGCAATTCCTGAGGTGCGGTGGCAGGCTCCGCCGAAGGGAGGAGAGCATGGTAGGGCCAAAGAAGAAGGAGCGCTCGATTACTATGTCGCCTTCATGATGAAGGGGGAAGACGTGCCCCTCCACATGATCGTACTCGCGGTGCGTGCACGTCACGCGCGGTGGGTCCCGCGAGAGCAGGAGTTCGCGGCTCCAAACGGACTCCACGGAAGGCCGGGAAGCACCGCGTACGAGCTCTGCGAGGGTGTTAAAAAATTGGATAAAACCTGCCGCGTCTGTCATGGCGTGGTTCACGCGGAATATTGAGTATAAGGGTAGTTTTGTATATCTTGTAAACTTAGGGGTCTTTATGTGACAAGTTATATTGTATAAATAGTCCTTAAGTGCGTAGCTTACAAGCTAAGCTGTTGTAACATAATTCCTTCTATGCTTTCTGTGAGCTTGAAGATGATTTCAATGGAGATGATAATTGAGTGTTTGTGATCCTTATTCTGTGTAGTTTTATCATCAAATTACACATTTTATATGGTATCAGAGCTGAGGAACTCAATTGTCTCCATTTTTTTGTTCCAATTGTGAAATTCTTCTCATTCTCGTTCTTCGTAAAATGTCGATTTCGTCGGCGCGTACGTTTGATCCTGAATCACCTCGTCGAGGTGATGATTATGAAGAAGACCGAAGGTTTGATGATAGAAGAGGACGTCGTGATGACCGAAGAGTTGATGAGCGAAGAGGTCGTGAACGCGATAGAGATCTAGGTCACGCATCAAGCGATCCTTTGGCGTTGTCCAATTCAGATCAGCCAGGTGCTCAATTCGTTCCACAACGGTTTGACGACACAAATTTCCTAAGCTGGAGTCGTAACGTGAAGCTTGCTCTTGGTGCTAAGAATAAAACTGGTTTTATTGATGGCACATGTCGAAGACCACCATTGGGGATGAATGAATGTGCAAGGTGGGTTCGTGTTGATCACATGGTCAAATGCTGGTTGCTTAACTCTATGGATGTTAAATTTTCTGAAACTCTTCTCTTTGTTGAATTTGCAAAACAACTCTGGGATGAATTGATTGAACGCTTTGGACAAGCTAATGGTCCAATGCTCTATCACCTTAAGCGAACCTTAGCTAATTTTTAGCAAGGATCCATGATTGTTAGTGATTACTACAGTAAGTTGAAGCAATTGTGGGATGAATTGAAGGCTGTTCGTGCTGTAATAGATTGTGATTGTGGTATTTGGACACACTGTGGATGTGATTATCGAGGTCGAAAGGAAGAACAAGAAGATCATGATAGAATGGTTGAGTTCTTGATGGGGTTGAACGATGAATTTGATGGTGTTCGAGGACATATTCTTGCACTTGATCCTTTACCAAATGTTAACAAGGCTTATGGTCTTGTTATGCGTGCAGAAAAGCAAAAGTCAGTTACCAATTCTTTTAGTAGCAAGAACGAGGGGATAGATTTTTCTGTCAACAGTATGTCTGGACGTTGTCAACAACAGTATGGAAAATATTTTCTTAGCAAAGAAGAGACGACAAACAGAGGATTACTATCCAAAGAAAGGGATACCTTTGATTATAAAGACAATTCTAGGAGAGGAAAAGATAATAGATATGAGAGAAGGTGTGAGCATTGTAATGTTAAAGGACATTCTAAGGAGCGATGCTACAAGATCATTGGTTATCCTGACAACTGGAAATTTTTTGACAAAGGGGCAAATGGTAAATTTGGAGATAGGCGTGCTAATGCTGCAGAAACTGAGTTTGACACACCTTTTGAAGATTCTGAGGATGGTGGAGATGTTGTTTTTGATCCAAAGATGGTGGCTACACTGTATCAAGAGATGTCACGAAGGACTAAAGGTAAGAATAGTAGTTCAGGATTAGGGAAGTCTACTGGTTCTCTTGCTAATACAGTTCACAAAAATTCTGGTGCATCTTCTTCAGGGTCAGGATCTCACAGGTTTTCAGGTATGATTTTTGATGATTCAACTTTGATTCTGGTGTTGCTTCTAGTACAGTTCTTGTTGCTTCTGTATGCTCAGATACTGATTTCTGGATAGTGGATACCGGGGCTACTGATCATATGGTATTTGATTCTAAAAGGTTGATTAATAAACAGAGGTTGCCTAAATCAGTGAGAGTTGGATTGCCTGATGGTAGTGTTAAAATTGTTGATTATACTGGTTCTGTTCTGATAAATGACAAGTTGCAACTTGATCATGTTCTGCTTATAGAAGGATTCAAGCATAATTTGCTTTCTGTGACAAAGTTGTTAGATGATACTGGTTTGATTGGGAAGATAGAGTCTAACATGATATGCTTTCAGGACCCTACCACTGATGAAGTTTTAGTTCAAGGACAAAGAGTTGGTGGTCTTTTCCTATTGGAGGCAACAAAAGCTGTAGCAGAAGGATCAGGTTTTCAAGTTCACAGTGGTGATGATTCAAATTTTGTTGAAGTAAATAAGGCTTGTAAGCCAGATGCTAGTCTTTTTCACAATCTCCTAGGTCATTGATCTCATAGCAAGATGAAACACATGCCTTTTTTGTTTCCTACTTCAGTTGCTCAATTTTTCTGTCAAAGTTGTATCTTGGCAAAACAATGTAAACTCCCTTTCTATAAAAGTGAGTTTTTAGCTGCTCATCCTTTTGATTTGGTTCATTTGGATATTTGGGGTCCATATCATGTTCCAACTACTGCAGGGGCTCAATATTTTCTTACCATATTGGATGATAATACTCGATATACTTGGATTTATTTGTTCAAGTCCAAGACACAAGTGAAAGATATCATTTTCTCCTTCTTGGCATATGTGGAGAATCATTTCAGTACAAAGGTTAAGACTCTTAGGAGTGATAATGGGGCTGAATTTATTCAGAAAAGTTGTCAAGATCATTTTGCTCACAAAGGTATCATTCATCAAAGAAGTGTGCCAGGGAATCCGCAACAAAATGGTCGAGTTGAAAGGAAGCATAGACATATCATAGAAACTGCTAGAGCCATGAGAATCCATTCTGGTTTACCTAAGAAGTTTTGGGGTGAATGTGTCATGGTGGCAGTTCATGTAGTCAATTTGCTTCCTAGCTTAGTATTGCAATGTAAAATTCCTTTTGAGCAATTGTTTCACAAGTCCCCTGATTATAGTCATTTGAAGGTCCTTGGTTGTTTATGTTTTGGACGACCTAGTACTCATTCCAAAGACAAATTTCAAGCCAAGACTCGTCGGTTTGTGTTTATGGGATATCCATATGGTACGAAAGGTTACAAACTTTTTGATATAGAACAACAATATTTTT
This sequence comes from Fallopia convolvulus, assembly GCA_964016875.1. Classification (NCBI taxonomy): domain Eukaryota; kingdom Viridiplantae; phylum Streptophyta; class Magnoliopsida; order Caryophyllales; family Polygonaceae; genus Fallopia; species Fallopia convolvulus. Next base: position 22,747,115 of record OZ024736.1, read on the forward strand.
TTGTTACTCGGGATGTGACATTTCAGGAGGATATCTTTCCCTATAGAGGTTCTTCTCTTCAAATGCCAACACCTGTTGCTTCTAAAGTTACTTTGCCCTTAGTCAATCATGCTTATGATGAAGATTTCTTTCAACATATTGAATCTGTGCCTGCTGCATCTGATAAAAACTATGATTCCAATTCTGTTGTTCCTCATTTTGATGCTCAACCTGTTGCACCTTCTCATTCTGGTGGTTCTACTGGGCAATCTCCTGTTGTTCAATCTCTTGTTGTTGAGCCTGTTGTTTTGAGGATGTCTGATCGACCAACACAGACTCCAATAAAATTACAGGATTATGTCTGTTCATTCTAGGTAACTCAGCTGTTTGACTTGACTGAATTTTCTGGTGATTTTATTGCTTCTTTTTGCAATATGTGTTATGTTCCTGAGCCATCATCATATACTCAAGCAAAAGGCCATGCCTGTTAGGAGGAAGCTATGGCTAAGGAACTTGAAGCTTTAGAATGCAACCAGACTTGGGAATTAACTACATTACCACTTGGCAAAGTTGCTATTGGTTCAAAATGGGTGTTTAAGACAAAATTTAAACCTGATGGGACAGTTGAGAGGTATAAAGCCCGACTTGTGGCAAAGGGTTATAATCAAGTGAAAGACGAAGATTATAAGTTCACATTTTCCCCTGTTGCAAAGTTGACTTCTGTTAGATTGTTGATAGCATTAGCTACTGTTCAACACTGGGATATTCATCAACTTGATATCAACAATGCTTTTCTTCATGGATACTTGGATGAAGAGGTTTACATGACTCCTCCACCAGGGTATTCTAAGGCAAAGAAAGGACAGGTTTGTCATCTCAAACGATCTCTTTATGGTTTAAAACAAGCTTCTAGACAATGGAATTTGGAACTTACCAAATTTTTGCTCAAAATGGGATATCACCAATCTCTTCATGATTACTCAGTCTTTTTTAAGCATACAGACTCTAAGATTTCCATTGCATTGGTATATGTTGATGATCTTTTGTTATCTGGGGATGATTATGCTACTATTGAGCACACCAAGCGTGGTTTGGATGCTGCTTTCACTATTAAAGATTTAGGAATGATCAGATTTTTTCTTGGCATTGAAGTAGCAAGGTCTGCTAAAGGGACTCTTATTAATCAATGCAAATATATGCTTGATATCATCAAAGATGCAGGGCTGTTGGATGCTAAAGAAGTTGTTTTTCCTCTTCCAAGAGGTCTTGGTTTGTCTATTGATGAAGGGCCTCTTCTTGAAGACCCTGAAATTTATAGGAGACTGGTGGGTCGTCTTCTTTACCTGAATATTACTCGTCATGATTTGACATATTCTGTTCAACATTTGAGTCAATTTGTTAGTTGTCCTCGTGCACCACATTTGCAAGCTGCTTTACATGTGGTGAGATATTTGAAGCATACATTGAATTGGGGTCTGTTCTACTCAGCTGAATCAAATTTAAATGTTTCTAGTTATAGTGATGCAGACTGGGCTGCTTGCAAGTTCACAGCTCGATCACTCAGTGGTTATTGTGTTTTTCTTGGACAAAATTAAATCTATTGGAAGACTAAAAAGCAGAAAATAGTTTCAAAGTCCTCAGCTGAATCTGAATACAGGAGCATGTCATCTACGACAAGTGAAGTGGTCTGGGTACATGGCCTGCTCCAGGATTTCTCTGTTTCTGTTTCCCTTCCTATTACTTTGTTTTGTGATAGCAAAGCTGCACAACATATTGCTTCCAACCCCGTGTTTCATGAGCGTACGAAGCACATCAATATTGATTGTCACTATGTTCGGGAGCGAATTTCTGAAGGTTTTTTACAAACTTCTTATGTGCGTTCTCAATCTCAACTTGCTGATATTTTCACTAAGCCTTTGGGGGAAGATCAGCATAAATTATTAGCCTTCAAGTTGGGATTGGTTGATGATCCCCCAATTCCAACTTGAGAGGGTGATATTGAGTATAAGGGTAGTTTTGTATATCTTGTAAACTTTAGGGGTCTTTATGTGACAAGTTATATTGTATAAATAGCCCTTAAGTGCGTAGCTTACAAGCTAAGCTGTTGTAACAGAATTCCTTATATGCTCTATGTGAGCTTGAAGATGATTTCAATGGAGATGATAATTGAGTGTTTGTGATCCTTATTTTGTGTAGTTTTATCATCAAATTACACATTTTATACGGAGCGCCAATACCAATCCTCCACATGTCTGCCTTTTTACCTGATATTAACCGCATAATCTATTCAATCAACTTTCTTTGGCAGTTTTGTACGTTCCAAACAAAATAAAATGGATTTCCACCAAAAAAAACAAAGAAAATAAAATGAATTTGTACTTTCAGATTTAGTTTTATAAAATTGAGATTGAAGCAATATACTATATTATTTTAGGAAGTAGAGAATATTTATTCAGAAAAAAAAAGCCGTACGTACCTGGATAAGGAGCAAGGGGCAGTTCAGGATACCGGAGGAGCCAGTGACATCAAACTACAACTCCTTGGGGAAAGGCGAGCGAAGAAACCCGCCGTCCCCACCCAAACGTATATCCTCCAACCCGGCGTCTGCCTCCCCCTCCACAAACAACACCCCCTCACCGTTGCAATCCACCGTCAACTTCCCGACGGGCCCCTCCTTGAGTCAGCCCGCGAATGGGTAGTAGTACACCAGCTCCTCAGCCAACGCCGCCTTTATCAGCCCTGCCGGTTCCCGCTTCTTCGGACCTTGTCCTCTGGGATAGAATAGCATGATGGGAACATGGAAGCTGTTGATTCACTCACACCAGTCTAGAGCACTCAGGAGAAAAGAAGGGAAATAAAGAGAACCTCTCAGAATAATAGAATTTCATTACATTGCAAAAAAACGTCTTACAAGGCCAGTCAAGATGACTATTTATAGTAGTCAACATTTTACATAAAAGCCAAGGCTAATACGCTAGACATTACACTTTATCACTCCCCCTCAAGTTAGGAGTATGAAACAGATTAACTACTCCTAACTTGCTCAAGATCTTATAATACTGATCAAGAGTTACAATCTTTGTGAACACTTCAGCAGGTTGCTCCTTTGTGTGGATGTAGCCTAGCACAACCTCTTTGTTCAACACTTTATCTCTCACCAAGTGACAATCCCCTTCAATGTGTTTTGTTCTATCATGAAACACAGGGTTTTTAGCAATATAAATTGCAGACTTGTTATCACAGTACAATTCCACTGGTTTTATCTTTACTCTTAAGTCAGCTAACAACCTTACTAGCCATGTTATTTCACAGCATACCATGGCCATTGCTCTGTATTCTGATTCTGCTGAAGATATAGCCACATAAGACTGTTTCTTGGTTCTCCATGAGATTAATGAATCTCCCAATTTTATACAGAAACCTGTTAGAGATCTTCTTGTCATCGGACAGCTTGGCCAATCAGCATCACAGTAAGCTGTGAGTTTCAACTCAGATTTGCTTGATAAGAACAGACCTTGTCCTGGAGCATTTTTCACATATCTCAGAACATGTTTAGCAGCCCTCCAATGTTCATCATTTGGATCATGCATAAACTGACTAAGCACTTGCACAACATAGCATATATCAGGTTTGGAAATGGTGAGATAAATCAGTTTGCCCACCATTCTCCTATAAGCATGTGGATTTACAATGTCTTTGGTTCCTTCTAAGGACAACTTTATCCTAGGATCCAAAGGAGTTGCAACTGGTTTACAATCTGTCATCCCAGCATCTTCTAGCAACTCTAAAGCATACTTCCTCTGATTTAAATGTATTCCTTCTTGCCTTCTTTCCACTTCTATCCCAAGAAAGAATCTCAGATTTCCCAAATCTTTCATTTGGAAATGTTTGTTCAAATGCTCTTTTAATACTTCTATTTCTCCTTGGTTATTCCCAGCAATGATCATGTCATCTACATACACAAGAAGTGCTGTAAAAGACTGATCTGTTTGCTTAGTAAAGAGGGAATAATCGGATTTGCTTTGGTTGAATCCAGCTGTCTGAACCACTTGAGAAAATTTGGCAAACCATTGTCTTGGTGCCTGCTTCAAACCATACAAAGATTTTCTCAATTTACACACCATATTGTTCTTCCCACTTGAACTACTTAGTTTGCTCTCTTTAAAATTCTCCCCTTGAGTGCAAACTCCATGTTCTTTTAACAAGGCAAAAGCTGGTGGTAATTCCATATAAACCTCTTCCTCGAGGTCACCATGTAGAAAAGCATTTGTAACATCAAGTTGATGAATATGCCAGTTTTTAATAGCAACCACAAATAATAACGTCCTCACAGAAATCATCTTTGCCACGGGTGCAAAAGTCTCACTATAATCAATACCTTCTACTTGTGAGAACCCTTGAGCAACCAATCTAGCCTTATATCTATCCAAACTGCCATCTGATTTATACTTCAGTTTGAAAAGCCACTTGCAAGTCACCACTGATTGATCAGAAGGTCTAGACACAAACTCCCAGGTATTGTTCCTTTCAAGAGCTTGCAATTCAACAACCATAGCTTCAAACCACTTAGGATGTACTAAAGCCTCATCAACAGTCTTAGGCTTAGATACAATGGTGGCATTGTTTATAAAGGACAGGTATGAAGGGGAACAGTTTGAATATGTCATGAAAGAAGATAAAGGGTATGGAGAAGACTTACAAGAAGATGATGATGCAGAGGTAGTTGCTGTGGAGGTTGCACACACATAGTTTCTTCCTATTTACACTATGTGTAGAAACATAGCAGAGGCAACCAAAGACCTTTAATTTTGTATAATCAGGTTTTTCATGAAACAGGACTTCATAAGGAGTTTTATGGGATAGCAAAGGTGTAGGTAGCCTATTTATGAGACATGTTGCAGTCAAGACACAGTCTCCCCAAAATCTAATAGGCAAAGAAGCATGAAATCGGAGAGCTCTTGCAGTTTCAAGAATGTATCTGTGCTTTCTCTCAACCCTCCCATTTTGTTGAGGTGTGGCAGTACAAGAACTCTCATGGATAATACCTTTGGATAATAGGTAAGAAGAGAGATCAGAATTAAAAAATTCTGTCCCTTGGTCAGATCTAAGAACCTTAACCTTGGTTTCAAACTGATTTTCTACCCTTGCAATAAAGTCCTTTAAGACAGAAGTGGTTTCAGATTTGTGCTTTAACTGAATGGCCCACACACTCCTGCTCTTATCATCCACTATAGTGAGGAAGAATTTATGACCATTATAGGTAGGGGTTTCATATGGTCCCCATAAATCACAATGTAATAGCTCAAATATAGTAGAAGCATTAGAAGAACTAGAGTTAAAAGAATCTCTAGTTTGTTTTGCAAGAGGACACACAGAGCAAGTAAAATCTGACACTTTATTTATATCAGAATTTATAGTAGAGACATGTAAAAGTTTGTCTTTAGGAGCATGACCTGCTCTTAAGTGCCATAGCACATTCAAGTCAGATTTACACTTGTTTGAAGGGAAAAACATAGGTAGAGTAGGAATTGGACCACAGAAAATGTCTTGAGAATGTTGAGATAGAATAGTGTTTATGTTGGCCTCAGGAACGAGATAATACAACCCTCCAAGCTCTTTACCAACTGCCATCAACCTCTTCTTTGCATGGTCCTGAATAAGACATAAGGCTTTAGTAAAGTATATATGACAATCAACAGTTTTAACCAGTTTACTTAGAGAAATGAGGTTAAATCTGAATTTTGGAACATAAAGAACTTGATCAAGAGTCAAAGTATTTGAGAGAGTTATGGAGCCGATATGAGTTATCATACTCGTACTTCCATCAGGTAAGTGTATAGATGTAGGCTTTGAAACAGGAACAGATTTGTCAAAGAATTTCAAATCACAAGTTAAGTGATCTGTAGCTCCACTATCCAAGATCCATAGTGAAGAGCAATTAGAAGCATTACCACAGAAAAGCATACCTGCCAGATTTGACTAATGAGTTTTTCCTTTATGATGCTCTAAGAAGCTCATAAAGTTACTCATCATTTTCAAGCTATCATCAGACAGATTCTGAAACTGTTTGAATTGATCAGTAGAATTATTGTTCTGACTTGCATTTGCTCTGTAAGTGTTGTAGTTCTCTTTTCCTTTTTGCCTACTATCATTAGCATTTCCTTTCTCAGATCCTGACTTCACTTGAGGCTTGTACTTACTCTTGGAATGCCAACTAGGATATCCAATGTAACACCCCGACTTCCGTCGAGGCGCTACTGGGGAATAGACCTTACCAGGTACTATTATTTAGGTTGACAACTACACTGTAGGACCTTACAACTCGGGCACGACGAGAAAACATAATAAAACATCCAACCTTTATTTAGTAAAACTTAGAAAAACGTATCATGCATGAATCCCCGAAAATTATAAATAATCAAATACGTCACAACGCATACTGACTGAACTACTCGAACAAAGTTATAATAAACAAAACACAATACCAACTCCGTCTAACAAATATCAAAATCAACATCCTAACTATTATAAATAACTAATAAAAACCGATCCCACTATGACACGCGCTCTTTACCGCTCCGGCCCGCCATCTTGCCTCGGTTTCTGCACGGTTCCCTGATTCATACCTGGAACTGAAAAATGTTCCCCGAAGGGTCAGTGTCTAATCTACCAAGCTAGAAAGAATATGGAAACTGTAGAACGTTTTGAAATCAGTTATCTAAAGTCAGCATACAAATCCACAATCGCAATCATAACTCTAGAGGCCAATACCTAAATTAGTTATATCAGTCACACAAGTCACATACGCATTCACAATCACAATCACAATCACACAGCAATGCAATTCTTCCTTTGTCCACGATCCGACTTCCAAGGCGCTCATCACCGCGCCGAGTGCAGAGGCAGGCCCTCCCACTCCACTTCCCAATCTCCCTTCTAACTCCGGGCTAAGCCTCCACTGGAGCGCTTGCCAAAAACACACAGATAATAATTTTCGTTTTGAAGGGGTACGATTTTCCCAGTCACACGGGTCAAAGTAGCCAACTCTTCCTCAACACCAGCTACAATGGGCCGTGTCGGAAACGGTACCAACACAGAGAAAACGTTCCAAAATATTTTCCGAGAAGTCACATTTAAAATCATTAACGCACACAACACACAAGAAGTTCAAAACAATTTAAAAGGTATTCGGGACTAGTTCCCAAAACCCGTCCTACAATATCGATACGCAGTCTAACAAGGGAGAAAAGAACCGAGCAAGTCGAAAAACGACTTACCTCCAAGAGGAATTCCTGACTGATATGTAGATCCAGAACCCGACCAAACAAATTACCTAAACGTTGTAAAAATTGATTTTTAATATCATAAAATTCCTATTATATATCAAGAGAGTATATGCTCGAGACCTAAACTCCCAAACCCGAATCTCAACCCTCACTCGAGTCTTAGCCAATTCACCCCCATCCTAATCTCCATCCCATACATACATTACTTCAACCTATGTAACCCACACTCGAACCCCAATCTATACATACCTCTAACTAGATCAAACAGACATCAATGACAAATTTATGAACCAAAACGTTTAACAATGGAAACGGAAATTTTCAGAATCTATATGTCAACTTTAACAATATCAAAACCCGACTAAATCCGATCCAAAAATTACGAAAATTTTCAAGAACACCCGTTATCCATTTATAAAACATCATAAATTAGAATCACTAAAAAATCATATGTTATAAAAAAAAGTTATGTTTACAATACTAAGCATATGTTTAACAAAGACATAAGACTGACATAGTTTCGGTTTACCTCCTAAACAGATATGCTACAATTCATGAAAATTTATGAAATTTTATAGACAAAAACTAGACTTGCGAACGGTTCCAAAGATATAGAAAACATATAATTTGGAATTATATAGGATTTTTGACGATTTTCTAAGAACACATTAGGATCCTGAAAAACAGAAAACTTGCTGAACTTGTAGGAATTACCATGACCTTCATAGGAATCAAAATTCCGCCAAATTTTAATACATACTAGGTTTACTGGTTAAAAACACCTATGAATTATTTCAGAATTTATTCACATAAAAAAGACACCCAAATCCATTTCTTTCCACAATTTGAAACTAGGCTACCCATAACAACACTAATCAATTAAACCTAAACCAAACCCCTACTAGTACTAATTATAACCATCCATCCGAACTTTTAAGACACTCGTACTAACATAACTACACTTTACACTCTATTCCCTAACAAACACTATAAAAAAAACGATTTGTAGCTACTTGAACGTACATGCCATTCCCGAAACTACAAGGAGCCACGTCGGCCGCAACAACCGACGTCGAAGCTTCGACTTCGACGTCTAACAAAATCAGCCATCCTACCACTGTCGCGCTACCCCAAACCAGCCCCGCTCACCCTCGATCGAGACCCGACGCCGCGAGCCGCCCGAAACAAAACAAAGAACGGAAGGAAACTTACCGGGGATTGGTTGGCTATACATGAAAGGGCGTTGCTACCGGTGGTGATCAGAAGGTTGGTGGTTAACGACGGCCGGAGAGAGCCTACGAGAAGCTGAACTGGTGTTTTTGTAGTGGGTTAAGGGGGCGCTTTTATTGGCTTGGAGAAAATTAAACGGATGGCTTGTGAACTCAGTAGGACATGAATATAGGTTAGTTCGGTTAAAAAGATAGAGGATTTGGCTTAAGGATAGAAAAATCATTACGTTAGATATAATTAAAATTAAGATAAGATTCATTATATATAGTTAGGATAAGCTATGTGATAGGATCGTTTAAAAGAATTAAAGATATAATTTATTGTTAACATGATATGTTTCGATTGCATTTGAACACGGAATTGGTCCGAGGATATATATAAGATCACTCCCTTGGCTAGAAAAATACATATGAAAATATATACTTTGTGACTTGTAAAACCAGATTAGTAAATCGGGTTATTAAATCATTTTTAAGACCGGATTAATAAATCGGATTACTTATGGGTCAAGAAAACTCGATTTCTTGTAGACCAAGAAACTCGTTTTTCAGACCTAGAAGGAAAAACGGAACTCGAATATTACATACTACCCCCCTTCGAATATTACATCCAATGACTTCCCAGCATTTGTCAGTTGGATGAGTGCCTTTACAGTGATCGCACTCTTTCTTCTTGTCATAGCTTCGATCATTACTTCTCTCATTCCCTTTCCTGGACATGAGAGTTGTAGACTCAGTTTTGATCTCAACATTAGTGAGTTTCTTGCTCAGCTCATCCTGCAGTAATAGAGAGTGTGCTGTACTGGCAGAAGGCAACAGTGATGACAATAAGAATTGTCTTCTAGCAGCTAAAAAATCATCACTCAATCCCATGAGGAATTTCATCAGCTTGTCTTCATTCTCCAAAGCATCAAATTTTTCATTCAAGTTACATTCACACTTTCCACAACTACATCTCACAGGTGTAGTTAAACCAGATAATTGTTGCCAAAGTCCTTTCAACTTTGTAAAATACTCCGTTACAGATGTCTGACCTTGTTGACATTCCTGAATCTCCTTCTTGATCTGGAATAACAAAGGTCCATTTCTCTGACCATAAGATTCATGGAGATCCTCCCACATTTGCTTTGCCGTATCAAATTCATCAAGCGTAGCATAGATCTCCTTATATACAGTGATTAAAATCCAAGAGCACACAATATCATTGCATCGATTCCACAAAGGTGAATTTTCAGCAATTTCAATAATCGTTCCCTCGACAAAACCTAGTTTGTTCTTAACAGATAAGGCCTTCAACATAGCCTTTCTCCATCTCCTATAATTCTCACCAGTAAGTTGAATAGTACTATAGTAGTGAGAACCATACCGGAGTTGTCTGAGGGATGGATGAACAAAGGATTTTGCAAATCCAAGGAAGTGATGAGATCTCTCCTCCTGTCAGCTAATCTCTTTTCTGGTGTCGTCATTTGCTCAGATTTGACCTAATTAGGCTTCAATTACAACTCTCCGTGCGTGGATGATGAAGATAAACCCTAGATCTTGTATGGAGCTTTGAAGCACCACAGATTTGCCAGAACCAATCGAACAGTAACGTCAGAGAAACAAAACCGGAAAAGAGAACACGATTAGTGAGAGAAAGAGAAAGAAGAAACTGAAAGAGAGATCGTGAGCAATCATTTATGCTCTGATACCATGTTGATTCACTCACACCACTCTAGAACACTCAGCAGAAAAGAAGGGAAAGAAAGAGAACCTCTCAGAATAACATAATTTCATTACATTGCAAAAAAACGTCTTACAAGGCAAATCAATATGACCATTTATAGTAGTCAGCATTTTACATAAAAGTCAAGGCTAATACGCTAGACATTATACTTTATCAGAAGCGGAGGCTCTGTTGGTCGTGGATATCGGAGAGGGGCTTCAGCTCCCGAGGCGTCGGCTTTGCGGGCCCCACCAGCTCCGGCTTACACCATGTCACGTTCAAGAGCAAAGGAGTGGACCTTGGCATATTTCTCAATATTAATTAGAGCGCGCGTACAATTTATGTAAATGCCAAGGAAGAATTGTGGCTAGGATGAGTTCATCAGCGCGATATTGCTGATTTATATAACATGGACCTCGTACGAATTGAATGATGGGGCCGACCATCTTTTAGAGTTGTAGTTTTCTACGTTGTGAATTCTCTCCACATGGGGAAATTCCAAATTGTTTTTTACGTTCGGTTATTAATTATTTATAAGCCTTAAAATTAAGCTATTAAGTAGAAGTACGTAGTACTAAGACAATTTTTGTAACATTAAAACCCCATTAAGAGAGAAAAGGCAAGAATGTATATCAAGAAAAGAGAAAAGAGTGCTAGAAGATTGTCGTAGATTTTGGCACTTCAGATTTGATTTTATCTGATAGACAACTAATGTTTTGGGCAGGATAATCGCACTAACGCGTTACCTGCTATACTCTGGGAATTCCTAACCAAAGAATAAGCGTAGCGCGTTATGAATCAATGACAAGATATAAAGTCAAATGAAAAGCAGAAATGACAAAAGTAGGTCAATTATAAGGCGTGTATTATGATCGCAACTTGAGATGAATCTCCTCAAATACAAACGAATACTTGAACAAAAGTAGAACAAATGAGCAAAGATGAGTTTAAGCTTATGGTTTTTCTCTCGAGTGCTTGTATTGCTCCCCTCTCATCTCCTCTTCAAGTTTGCTTTATAGTGCCTTCCCTCTGTTGACCGTTGAAAGGGATGTTCTCCATATCCCGGGGATTTCGCCTCCGTTATGAATGAGGTAGCCGTTGAGGTCAGTAAATACCGAATCTGAGATCCTCACTATATGTGGACTAGCTCTTCGGCCTTCTCCTATAACCGTCACTATGAACTAGGCATCTTGGGCCTTCGACATTCTTTTTGGGCTTAGATTTGGGAGGACCCAACAATACCCCCATCAAAAACCCGGGAAAAATTCCCTCCATCGCTTTTCTAGGGTTTTTGATTTTGAGCTCCTTGGAAGTTGTAGCGAGTAAAGACGTGTCCCATCAACCTGTATTTATAGCGGTTATGATGACACCCTAGACTTCAATCGTTCTTCTGGGTGTTCAAGTACGCTTCCCTCTACTCTGCTTCTTCATCTTCAATCTTCGCCCTTTCCTTCACTATGACCACTTCTAGTTCCTCTTCTCTTTACTGCCTTAAAGCCACCATTCCCCCTTTCGTAACCTCTTCTGGTTTTCTCACCCCTTACCATCGGAGAGACAGTACTTCCGAGGACCCCCACATCTTTTCCTTTTTCGCGGGGTTCCCTTCGCATGCAGAGGTGTTTCTTCCTCCCCCTGGTATCCATGCAGATTTTTGCGCTGATGATTGGGTGTGCTTGTACGAATATCTGTTGGGACGTTGTTGGGACCTCTGGTTCTAAACAACAGATCAACGTAGTCATTCTCCGAGTTTTGATAATGACAAACACCATAAGGAACTAATGTGGTTTGTTCAAGTATTTCTAAGGAACGCAGATACAACCATGAACTCCCATGAATGACCAAAAGCCACAGAAGCTCACAATGCAGAGTTTCCATAAAGGGAACTCTGAAGAGGAAAGTTCCCATGAAATGGGAACTCCCAGAATTGATCAAGAGAACACAAGCCTACAACGATGAAGAGTTTCCATCAAGGGAACTCTGAACAAGACAGTTCCCATGACATGGGAACTCACATGTGAAGACAACGACCGTTCAGCGCATATCGCGGGATTCTGTCTTGAACAGCCCAAAGGAACAGTCTGAGGATCAGACTGTCACGCATGATCCAACGGTCCGATTGATCCAAGAAGTTGACCTAGTTCAAACCAAAGTCACATGTGATGAAAGTACAACTTGGGCATCAAGCAAAGGGCATTTTGGACACAAACGAAAGATGTGACTGCCCAAGCCCACCTGGACTATAAAGCCAAATGAATAGTACTCGGATTGAGTACTTCTCCCAGAACTCACAAACACCCACACCAGAGAAAAGAAAGAAAAGGAAGAGAAGTCCCCACCGGCGAGTGTGTGATCTCAACGACGGTGAAGCCGAAGTTCCCAGAGACAAGGGAATTGAGAAGTCGGTGTAAGGTTTGAGTTATTTGTATTTTGCTGTTGTGAGCTTAGGAACTCAGTTGAGAAGATTTACTAGTGTTGCTAGAGTTAGGAAGAACTCGTAGGAACAGAGAAGTGTGAATCCAGCTGTTGTAACTAAGGAACAAAGCAATCAATATAAGTAAGTCATTCAAAATCCTCCAAGCGGAGGTAGAGGTTTACCCATACAACTAGTTGGTTGTAGTGGGGTTCCTCTATAAAGGAACTGTGTTCTTTACTGTCTTTAATACTTGCGAACTGTTTATTTCCGCTGCCTTGGTAACAGCTTAATTGCCAGTTCCCAAGCTCTTTGCTAACGGTTTACGATCCAACAATTGGTATCAGAGCGGGTTTGCTCTAGATTTGTGTTAGCATCACAGGTATCAGATGGCTCAGGAACTTACTCAGGTGGGGAACAACACTAGTAAGCCGCCAAGGCTTATTACAAGAAGATTTGAAAGCTGGCAACGCGACATGAAAGATTGGATGCGTGGCCAAGACTACCAAGCCTGGTGTGTTATCGAGAGAGGCAACTTCGAAATCGATCAGCTATAGTCAACGACCTCTCAAAGTGGGGACCCAACGAATACAAGTGTATGGAGGCAAACTACAAAGCCAAACAGTACCTGAAGAGGTCCATGTGCGTATAAAACTGTGACAGGGCAGCAAATCTTGACACAGCCAAGGAGATGTGGGAAGCCATCCAACAAATGCACGTTGGGAACTCAGAGCTCCGAGAAGATCTTCAGATGAATGCAAAAAGGGAGTTCTACAACTTCCAAATGGAGATGGGAGAGTCTGTCGATAGCTACCAATCCCGATTTGAAGGACTTTGCACCAAAATGGAAGGCTTGGGGATCACCAAAGAAGAAATCACCCATAAGATGAAGGTCCAACAGCTCTTCAACGGATTGACTGGAGAATGGGCAAACGAGAGAACAATGTTCAAGGAAAATCTGGAAAATAGAACACTCATGCTCCATCAAGTGTTTGGAAAGCTAGTGGGACACGAGAAGAGAAAGATCGATGATAAGGAACAGACTCGAGCTCATCGAGGGATCGCACTCAAGATCGAGAAGATGCTCAAATCAACTTAAGAACAACACGAAGACTCCGAAGAAGAAGATGATGAGGAGCTAGTTCTCGTAACAAAGGCTCTTCGGAACTTCTACAAAGGGAAGCTCCAGAGGAACAGTGGGAACTGGGGAAAAGGGTAGAGTTCCCAAAGAAAACCCGCAGAGAAGGACCTCTCGGATGTCACATGTTACAAGTGCAACAAGAAAGGACACTTTGCCAAGGAATGCCCACAGGGAACTGAAGGCCGGAAGCAAGGGAAAAAGGCCTACATCGCCACCTGGAGCGATGATGAAGACGAAGATCCTGAGTCATGGGCACTCCCAGACATGTGTGGAATGGCAATAGGAGAAATCACTGGGGAACAACCCAGTGAGGTGGCAGTGAGAGGGAACAATGCATGGTTCATAGACAGTGGATGCTCGAACCATATGACTGGAAACAAAGATATCCTCATCTCACTCCACACTCATGTCGAAGGAGGCCACATCTCATTTGGCAATAAAAACAAGGGAGAAGTAATTGGAAAGGGAGAAGTGTTGCTAAATAGATCAATCAAAGTCAGCAATATAAATCTGGTGAAAGATCTGGGATACAATCTTCTAAGTGTTGCCCAGATGTGTGATCAAGGGAACAACGTTGTCACCTTCGACTCAGAAGAATGCCTAGTCATCAACAAAAGGACCAACAAAGTGATTCTAAGAGGAAGAAGGCACATCAATGTGTATGTAATAGATACAGAATTTGAACCACCAATGAAGCTGTGTCTTGCGAGTTCCCACGATGATACGGAACTCTGGCATCGAAGACTGGGACATGCAGGTGTCAATCAAATCCTGAAGCTCTATCTACAGGATCTGGTAATTGGTCTTCCCCGAATCAATCTCGAAGGAGTCCAAATATGTGAAGCATGCGTTCGAGGTAAACAGACCAGGACCTCCTTCAAACCCAAAAAGGTGGTGAGTACAACCAGGCCTTTGGAACTAATTCACATGGATCTTTGTGGTCCCATGCGAACAACCATCTATGGTGGAAAAAGGTACATGTACGTCTTAATTGATGATTTTTCTAGATTCAACTGGGTTATTTTCTTGAAGGCAAATCACAAGATTTTGAAGAGTTCGAGCCTTTCGTCAAAAGAACAGAAGTAAGCATGGGGCTAAAGCTGAAAGCCATCAGATCTGACCATGGAACTGAGTTTCAAAACTCAGAGTTCCTTAATTTTTGTGACAAACATGGGATCTCTCACAACTTTTCAGCCCCTCGCACTCCTCAGCAAAACGGAGTAGTCGAAAGAAAGAATAGGACCTTGGAGGACATGGCCAGAACCATGATGATTGAAAGTAGAGTTCCTGAGTATTTCTGGGCTGAAGCCATCGCCACAACTACATACGTCTTGAACCAAGCCATGACAAGGCCTTTGATCAAGAAGACATCCTACGAGCTCATCAAGGGGAGAAAACCAAACATCTCCCATCTAAGGACCTTCAGATGCACATACTTTGTCCACAACAATGGCAAAGACAACCTTGGAAAATTCGACCCTAGAAGCGACGAAGGGGTCTTCCTGGGATACTCATCACAAAGCAAGGCTTACAGGGTCTATAATAAGAGGACCAAGAAGATAGAAGAAAGCATTCATGTCGTCTTCAATGAGAAATCTGTAAAGATGGGAACAGAGACCCAAGGGAAGGGAACTCTGTTCAAACTGGTCAGACAAGAAGACGATGATGATGACGATGATGAGCCAAGGAAGAGGGATGAAGACAATCCAAGTGCAAGTAACATCCTACAACCAGGGAACAACGACGGAGATCCAACCCTCACTGATCAAATCTCGCTCGAGGTTCCCTCCTCAGAAGAACTCGAAGACACCTTTAACTCTCTTGTTCCCCAAGACAATACCCTGCTAGAATCAAGTGTTCAGGGGGAACAAAGAGGGAACTTGCCAGGAATTTCTGAAGAAACACCCAATTAAGAAGCTGAAGATGAGTGTTCCCATGACAAAGAAGCATCTACTGAAGATGACACAAGTGCAAGGGAACCCACTCATACAAGAAACTTTCAACAAAGGAAGGACCACCCCATTGAGAACATCATCTCTCCTTATGATAAAGGTGTACAAACTCGTTCCTCTCTCAATAATTTTTGTGCTTTTAACGCGTTTGTTTCAATGGTGGAACCCAAAAATCTCAAAGAAGCTTTGAAGGACCCAGATTGGATCCAAGCAATGCAAGAGGAGCTTCACCAATTCGAGAGGAACAAAGTTTGGAAGCTAGTTCCTAGGCCCAAGAACAAGAACATCATACGAACTCGATGGGTCTTTAGGAACAAGCTCGATGATACTGGGGCTGTAGCAAGGAACAAGGCTAGGCTAGTGGCACAAGGCTACATGCAAGAGGAAGGAATCGACTACGATGAGACCTTCGCACCGGTTGCCAGGATCGAGGCTATCAAACTCCTAATTGCCTATGCTGCTCACAAGGGATTCAAGCTTTATCAAATGGATGTGAAAACAGCCTTCCTCAATGGACATCTCAAGGAAGAAGTATATGTGGCCCAACCCCCAGGATTCGAAGATGAGAAGCTACCCAACCATGTCTACTTCCTGGAGAGGGCACTCTACGAACTCAAACAAGCTCCACGAGCTTGGTACGACAGGTTTGCTCAATTCCTCTTGTCCCATGGATACCTTCGAGGTTCCATAGACAAGACTTTGTTTTTAAAGAAAGAGTCTAAAGACATCTTGATTGTGCAAGTATATGTTGATGACATTGTTTTTGGAGCAACTAACGAAACTCTTGTAGAGAAATTTAAGGACCTCATGAGCAGTGAGTTTGAGATGAGTCTCATTGGGGAACTCACGTTCTTCTTGGGACTTCAAATATCCCAAACCAAGGAGGGAACAAAGATTCATCAACAGAAATACATCAAGGAAATGCTCGTGAAGTATGGGATGGAACACTCCAAGCCCATCGACACCCCCATCTCTCCAAATTCAAGGCTCAATGCGGATGAAACAGGTATAAGTGTGGACCAAAGGAACTATCGAGGTATGATTGGGTCCCTTCTTTACTTAACAGCTAGTAGACCTGATATCATGTTCTCCGTATGTCTTTGTGCTCGTTTTCAAGCTAACCCTATTGAATCACACCTGAAAGAGGTGAAGAGGATTTTCAGGTATCTCAAAGGGAACGATAACTTGTGCCTCTGGTATCCAAGGAACAGTTCCCTTGAGCTCATTGCATACACAAATGCAGATTTTGCAGGGCACCTGGTTGATAGAAAGAGCACATCAGGCATGGCCCAGTTCCTAGGGTCATGCTTAGTTTCGTGGGGATCTAAAAAGCAAAACTCAGTGGCACTCTCCACAACTGAAGCAGAATATGTGGCTGCCACATCGTGCTGTTCCCAAGTTCTATGGCTTAAGTCACAACTCCAAGATTACGGTATGTCTTTTGGCCCAGTTCCTATACTCTGTGATAATACTAGCGCCGTAAACATTTCCAAAAATCCTGTGCATCATTCTAGGACTAAGCATATAGATATAAGGCATCACTTTCTACGTGACAATGTTGAAAGTGGGAACATCTCGATGGAACACTGTATAACTGAAGAGCAAATTGCGGACATTCTCACCAAAACTTTAGACAGACGTCCCTACCAGCGTTTTCGAATGCTTCTAGGGATGATAACTCTAAACTAAACAAGTCCTTGTTTGTCTCTCTCTCAATGCCTGACTAGTTTATCTAAGATTGCATGATAGGGAACTTGGACTTATTGCTTTCACTATGCCATGATTACTAGTCTAAAGATAAATGTGTACAAGGGAACTTTATTTCTTTCGGCCATACATGATCAACCAGAGTTCCCTTTATCCCTCTTTACAAGCCACTATGATGGTTGATCATATAACCCACCCTAAGCTAGGGACCAGACAAACGCTTCTCATGAGCCAAAATATTTCCTTTATCGAGTCGTAAATTGTCTGGTTCCCTCTGAGTTCCCTAGCCCCACAAAAGGATGAGTGTGAAGTTCCCTTAACCACTTCACTCTCCCTGACCTTGATAAGATCATGGGAACTGATACATACTAGCAAGGGAACGCTGCCTCATCTACGAAGAAGAACCATCACTTGGGAAGCGGACTTTTGTGTTAGAAGCTCTGAAGCGTTAAGGGCCAAGCATTCAAATTTTGAAAAGGACTTCCCTAGAGATCGTGACGCGTGTCCATAGGCGTGCTATGGAAGTTGAAACGATGCCCCACGGTCATTGGGCAATGATTATCGAGGTTTTTTCCACTTCCCTTTCTACCCTTCACCTCATCTCTCCTTAAAACCCTCATTTGCCATTTTTGGGCTCTTATTCCATCTTCCATCTCTGTCATTCCTCTTCTCCACATCCCTTTCACTCTCTTTTTCGAGAAACCTCCAAACTCTTCTCTTCCCAAAACCCTTACAAAAATGGCCCCTCAACACACCTTCGCCCAGATCAAAGAGTGCGTGCTTGCCAATCCCCGAATCCTCTTCATCTCTCAACTAAAAGAGATTGAGCAAGAGCAAGACCCCGTCATGAAAGACGTCCTAATCCAAGGGCTCTACAACCAAGTAAGCCCTTTCTTGCCCCCTCCTCCTCCGACCGACGACATTGTGGCCTGGACTTCTTCCGCCACCTCTTCTGAATCCCTTCCTCCTCCCTCATCCACCAACACCTCCTCCGGAATTGTCATTGTTGACAGTTTCGGAGATGCTCGTCCCTCCATTAATGAGAAACCCAGAAAATCCAAACACCACCATTCATCCAAACGACGCTACTCCTCCAAAGACCCCTCAAAACCCGAAAAATCGAAACATTCCAAAGATTCCTCCAAATCCAAAAAACGCAAACATTCTGAGGTCTCTGAATTTTTGAAGCCCAGAAAGAAATCCTTCTTCACCATTGACGATTACTTGAACTGCTCCAAGGACAGTTCCTGTGTCGCCAAACCCCCTTTCGTCTTCCACTCTGACTGTGGGACCTCTCAATCCCAGAGCCAACTCCCCTCTTCTTCACTCCCTCTTCTCATAACTGAGGGACCTCCCAAACCTCCTCCATCAAAACAAAAGACTACTCCACCACTTCCCTCTATTCCCGCATCAAAGGGAACTCCACCATCATCACTTCCCTCCGTTCCCACAACAACGACAACTCCAACTCCACCTCCACCTCACAAAACTCCTTCCCCTCCTTCCTCACCAAAACACACATCCACCTCTCCCATTCCTACCTCGGGGATCTCTACTCCCCAGGTTACCAAAACCATTCCTCCTCCCCCTTCTACCCAACTCTCTACCCCCCTTTCTTCTTCTCTTCCTTCTTCCACCACATCACCCACCACCACAAAACTCTCCTCTCCCTCACCATCCAAAAGTGTCGTCGCCCTTACCTCGGACGACGATGACCTCCCTCTCTCCGTGGTCATCGGAAAAATGACCCAGGACCGCCCTCCCCTCATCATGGGAACTGTCGAGGAGGATGCCCAGCTCAAGGCCATAGAAGAAGAGCTCAACAGGGACCCCTCCGAACACACAAATGACCGAGGGACCAAGTCCCCAGAGAAAGTGGCCCCTGAAGAGCCCACGGAGAACAGGGACCCCGCACCAGATGGTGGTGCTGGGGCAACTACAAGTCATCCCCAGGATGACGTGGAGGGCTCAGGCTCGAGCTCCTCCGAGGAAGCAGGAACCTCCAATGATGAGGTTGAAGAAGAAGAAGAGGCTCCAGCTGCTAAGGAGCGAGCACGGATCCCAACACCTAGACACCAAATGGTGGTGTCCACGAGTTCCCAACAGCCGAGGGATCACGTGCTAATGATTGAAGCGGCTGCACCCCCTCAGCAGAAAGGACCTCGAACGGTCTCTAGGGGGAACACATCCAAGAGCACTACAAAGAAGGGGAAGGGGACCTCTTCCACAAAGCACCCTGTGGACGAACGCCGGAAGCTCCTTCCTCCACTCATCATCTCTGAAGACGTGCTAAACGACAACGACTTAGGGGAACTGTGGGACCTGATCAAGGCCTAGGGCTGGGAGAACCTCTGCAAGGAAACTGTGAGCGTAGATCCCTCACAAGTGCGTCAATTTTACAACAACTTCAGCATCTCCAATGACTGCACTCAGGGAACTCTCTCCCACGAAGGCGACGAGTTCATATTTACTACGTCCATAATCCGCCTTCAGCTCTAGGTCCCAGTTCAAGGGCTCAACGAGCTGCCCAACAAGCTCTGGGGCGACTTCAATAGCGCTGAAGTGTACAACACCATCTTTGAGGGTCGGGTTCCCTCCAAAGTTCCCTTGACGCACCATCTGTCCTTGGTCGCCAAGCTCGCTCACGAATTCATCATAAATATGGTGATCCCGCGCCAAGAGAAGCGTCTGGTCGTCAATATCCCTGATGCCATCATCCTCTATCACTTCCTCCTCAAGAAT
The DNA here is from genome assembly GCA_964016875.1 of Fallopia convolvulus. NCBI lineage: Eukaryota > Viridiplantae > Streptophyta > Magnoliopsida > Caryophyllales > Polygonaceae > Fallopia > Fallopia convolvulus. The sequence goes on from OZ024736.1 coordinate 22,767,266, forward strand.
CCCATCAACCTTCCCAGAATCATCCTTGGGCATATGGAGAAGTGCATGGCTTCCAAGTCCCATTCCCTTCCTTACTCTGGGCTGATCAAGAAGCTTCTACAAAAAGAGGGTCTCTACGACAACTCTAAGGAAGAAATAGTGCTTGGCAGGGAACTAGACATTTCAATTGTCCAGAAGATGAGGCACTCAAAGCCTGTAGAGGAAGCGACTCAACTGGATTCTGGTGAACAAGAGGGGAACTCTCAAGTGTTGCTACGTATTGCCAACACCCTCGACCAAATTGCCAGGGACCAAGCAGTGTTGGCCAGAGGACAGGAAAAGCTTACACAAGTCCTGACGCGCCTCTGTGATGCCCTGTTCCCTGAAGCCCCATGATCTCTCCTTTCTTTTTCCCTTAATCCAAAAATGACCACAAAATTGTACTTGAGTTCCCATTGTAAATATTTTCTTAAGTAATGCATTGGTCTTTAATTTGATTGCGTGTTCCCTTCTTCCCTATTATTGCTTTGCTTGTTTTCGATGATGTCAAAAGGGGGAAAGACAAAAAAATGCGAGATGAGTTAAGAGTTTAAGTTATCACAGAACACGCATAAGCTAAGGGGGAACAACTGCATAAAAAGCTAAGTAAGAACTAAGTGTCTCACCAGAAGTGGCTCCCTAAATCTAATTGTTTCACTAGAAGTGACTTCCCAAGATCTTACTTAGGAACTCATCAGCATATCATTCATTGAAATACTTGCATATTTTGTGATGGGTTTGTCATCATCAAAAATGGGGAAATTGTTAGGCCGTTGTTGGGACCTCTGGTTCTAAACAACGGATCAACGTAGTCATTCTCCGAGTTTTGATAATGACAAACACCATAAGGAACTAATGTGGTTTGTTCAAGTATTTCTAAGGAACGCAGGTACAGCCATGAACTCCCATGAATGACCAAAAGCCATAGAAGCTCACAATGCAGAGTTTCCATAAAGGGAACTCTGAAGAGGAAAGTTCCCATGAAATGGGAACTCCCAAAAATGATCAAGAGAACACAAGCCTACAACGATGAAGAGTTTCCATCAAGGGAACTCTGAACAAGACAGTTCCCATGACATGGGAACTCACATGTGAAGACAACGACCGTTCAGCGCAGATCGCAGGATTCTGTCTTGGACAACCCAAAGGAACAGTCTGAGGATTAGACTGTCACGCTTGATCCAACGGTCCGATTGATCCAAGAAGTTGACCTAGTTCAAACCAAAGTCACATGTGATGAAAGTACAACTTGGGCATCAAGCAAAGGGCATTTTGGACACAAACGAAAGATGCGACTGCCCAAGCTCACCTGGACTATAAAGCCAAATGAATAGTACTCGGTTTGAGTACTTCTCCCAGAACTCACAAACACCCACACCAGAGAAAAGAAAGAAAAGGAAGAGAAGTCCCCGCCGACGAGTGTGTGATCTCAACGACGGTGAAGCCGAAGTTCCCAGAGACAAGGGAACTGAGAAGTGAGTGTAAGGTTTGAGTTATTTGTATTTTGCTGTTGTGAGCTTAGGAACTCAGTTGAAAGGATTTACTAGTGTTGCTAGAGTTAGGAAGAACTCGTAGGAACAGAGAAGTGTGAATCCAGCTGTTGTAACTAAGGAACAAAGCAATCAATATAAGTAAGTCATTCAAAATCCTCCAAGCGGAGGTAGAGGTTTACCCATACAACTAGTTGGTTGTAGTGGGGTTCCTCTATAAAGGAATTGTGTTCTTTACTGTATTTAATACTTGCGAACTGTTTATTTCCGCTGCCTTGGGAACAACTTAATTGTCAGTTCCCAAGCTCTTTGCTAACGGTTTACGATCCAACAATATCCCTTTCGCATCGGCCACCGTTTTCTGTTTTCTCCTCTGGTTGCCGATTTTTTGTCCACCCTCAAGGTTTCTCCGGGGCAATTACTTCCCCAAGTTTGGAGACTTCTGCTTTCCGTTGATCAGTTGCGTTCTTCTCAAGGGCTTCCCTTCAAAGCTGCCGACTTTTTCCTGAATTACCGTTTGTCTAAAGGTGGCCCTGGTTGCTTAACCTTGAAAACTTTCACCAATAAATCCGACTTAGTTTTCAATATATCGAAATTCGATCGGGGTTGGGATGACAAGTTCTTTTTTATGAAATTATCCTCCCTGAGATCCGATACTTCTTTCTTGAAAAGCCATTGGTGTTCAACAGGTAGTGTTTCTACCTCCTACTTGTTGATCCCCTATTTGAATCTAACCTCTGGCTGCTTGTTGGTTGTTGTTACTTTTGTGCAAAAAATCTCGTTACTCCTACACCTCGTAAGGTGTCATCTCAAGTCATTTCTCACATCGAGGCTCTTCCGTTGGAGGATAGATTGTACCCTGAATTAGTGAAAACGTGCTTGGCTGAACCCGAAGATACCGAGATGTCGAGTAAGTTCCTTTCTTCATGCTCCTCCCTATTTTTACAATTTTATCTTCTATTGATTTTATCACCTCGCCTTGCTAGGCTCCAGAACCACCAGATCTACTACTGCGCTATCAACTTTGGAAAGGCTCGAGGCTAGGAAGAAGAGGAAAGCGGACACAGCCTCTACTGCGGACACATCTTTGATGGTGTCCATGCCTCCCAAAGTGGTAGGCGATTCCTCTAAGGCCTCCTTATCGAAGAAAAGTGCTTCTTCTCGTGTGACGGACCTTCCTGACACCATGATGTCCCTGGATATGGACGCTGAGAAGTGCCTGAAATCTTTGATGCCTCTCCAAGTGGACTGCCTTCATGGTTCAAGCCATAGATCTTCTTTTCCTGAATTTGTCGGTGAAATACTGGCAACCCAGTGGCAGGTATTTAACAGATCTCTTTACTCTTATTGCTATTTAATTGGGTGTCTACTTAACCCCTATTTGTTGCCTAGGGCCTTCAACTCACTTTTGCGGCTTACGACACTTTCAAAGATTACTCTGAGCAACTGGCTCAGAGTAAGATCAACACACAACTTGAGAAGGATAGGTCTACCATCTTGGGACAAGAGAAGAAAACTTTGGAGAAAAAGATCATTGATCTGCAAAATGCCCTCGAGAGAGCTCTGGAGGACTCTAAGGTGTGGGAGGATAAGTTCAAGGACGCATCGAGGAAGAGCGCCACCCTTGCTCAAGAAGTTGAGGACACGGCTGACTACTGGTCGCTCAGAGCTCGTGTTGAAACGATTGAGGAATTTGCAGCTGGAAAACACTCTTCCTGGGATGCTACGAAAGAGAGGGAGCAATTTGAGAACTTGTTCCCTGAAGAAGCCAACGCGTCCAAGAAGTCTTCTCTTATTGATAATATTTCTCAAGTTGCTCAAGAAGTTGGCCAGGTCGAGATGGATAACCAGAAGTCGTCCAAAAATGCAGATAAAAAATGACTCCTTTCCATTTTTTCTATTTCTCGAACTTTCATCCTACCCCCAGTGTGTTGGGGTTTTTTAAGAACTTTATATTTCGTTTGGCCGCTTGTATTAAGGCCAAGATGTGGACAGCTTTGCACCCCGTATTGGTTTCTGGAGTTATATATATTTTGATAATGTTCCAGTAATTACTATGGCCTTGGATTTGCGTTTTGTCTTTTTTGTAGGTAAAGCAGGTTCAAATGCTGGAGAAGGAAGATCAACCTGTTCGCGACAGACTTTCTCGTTTGGGAAAATGCGTAGATTAGTAGTAGACTTTTCGTTGTACAACGCTTCTTATGTAAGATGCAAAGGGAGAGAGAGAATAATATACTTTGTCTGAATGTAGATATTTGTAATAAACTTGTGAAACATGTTACAATTCTTTGGTGAAAATTCCGCTTGCTCATGTTATATGTTCTCGTCTCTTGCATCTTTTTGACTAGTCGTTGTGTGCACATTGTTGCCTGATCATAAGGCGAGGGCCTATGTTTTGGCCTGTAACGTCACAAGGCGTCCCTTGTTAGTTTTTCAAAACCGTTGTACTTGTGTATGTACGAAGATGTAATGATATAATGTAAAAGGAGAAAATTTATGAAAATTACCTTACTAGAACTCGTGTGTTTCAAAAGTGATACAACTTCAAGTTCATCGCATTCCAGCTTCTGGGGACCGTCTTCCCCTCTTGTGACATCAATTTGTAAGCTCCTTGTCCTACGATCTCCGTGATCTGATATGGTCCTTCCCAGTTTGCTCCCAACTTGCCAGCATTCAATTCTTGCGTATTTTGAAAGACTCTTCTTAATACCCAATCTCCCACTTGGAACACCTTGGCATTAACGCGTTTGTTGTAACTCCGAGCTACCCCTTGTCTATATGCCTCCATCCGAATTGAAGCCTCATCTCGCAACTCGTCTACAATATCCAAATGGTGTAACATGTTGGATAGGTTTGATTCTTCGGTAGTGAGTCCATATCGAACTGTAGGAAAAGTTACTTCTACTGGTAGTACGGCTTCACATCCATAAACTAGAGAAAAAGGTGTGTGGCCCGCAGCCGTCTTAGGGGTTGTTCGATCTAACCATAGGATAAAGGGTAACTCATCTGCCCATTTCCCCTTTGCTTCTTTGAGCCGCTTTTTCAAGTTGTTGATGATCACTTTGTTTCTTGCTTCTGCTTGCCCATTAGCTTGAGGGTAATGAGGCGTTGACATCACTAATTGAATGTTGTATTGCTGGCAGAATGATCTCGTCTTGTCGCTAATAATCTGGGACCCGTTATCACACACTATAGGTGACGGTATTCCGAATCTGCTCAAGATGTTTTCCTTATGAAGGAGATGACTTGGGTGTCTTTAACTTCTTTGAAGGCTTCAGCTTCAATCCATTTGGAGAAGTAGTCAGTCTTTGATAAGATGTAGACGCGTTGCCCCGAAGCTGGAGGAAGTTTTCCCACAATGTCCATTCCCCATTTCATGAATGGCCAAGGAGAAGTTATAGGATGCAACAACTCCGAAGGTTGATGTGGTATGGGTCCATGACGCTGGCATGCGTCACATTTACGAGCAAACTCCACTGCGTCTTTGTTCATGGCAGGCCAATAGTAACTCATCCTGCTTGCCTTCGTCGCCAAGTTGCGACCCCCTGTATGGTTTCCGCATTCGCCATCGTGTATGTCTTGTAACACCTTCTGTACCTCCCCTTCCTTTACGCACCGGGCATGTATTCTTGACGACATCCACTTAAACAAGATGTTATTCTTAACAGTGAAAGTGGAGGCTTTTACCTTAAGTCGTTGAGCTTACTCCTTGTCTTTTGGCAAAACTCCATCTCGTAACCACTTCAGATAAGGGGTTACCCATGACTTGTCTTCATCAGGTCCTCGAATCTCCAACATGTGTGCCTCTTTGGTTATAGATGGTGCATCCAGGTATACGAAAGGTATTTTGTCGTACTCCCTTGGGTTGATTGCGGATCCGAGGTTGGCTAAAGCGTCCTCTTGTGTGTTGGCATCTCGAGGCACCTGGCAGCTTATCTCAAAATGTATGAAGTACTTTACGATCTCTTGGACCTTTTCCAAGTATGCCTTCATCTTTGAATCCCTGGCAACATACGAGTTTGTGACTTGATTTACAATAAGTAACGAGTCACATATTACCTCGATTTCCTGTACATTCAGATCCTTAGCAACAAGTAACCCTGCAATAAGCGCCTCGTACTCTGCTTCATTGTTAGTAGCCTTGAATGTACATCGAACAGCTTGGTCTATCCTATCCCCCTGTGGTGACTTCAGGACTACCCCCAATCCTACACCAATCTGGTTCGACGCCCCGTCTATATGCATCACCCATTTGCCATTCGTTGTCACGTGCAGTACATCCTGGTCTTCATGTTCTGAAGTGGTAGGAGTGAAGTCGACCACAAAATCCGCCAATGCTTGAGGCTTCATTGCTGTTCTAGGCTCGTACGTTATGTCGTAGCCAATTAAGTGGATCAACCATCTTGTTAGCCGACCTGACAATTCTGGCTTTGACATAATACTTTTCATTGGGTAATTAGTTTTCACAATGATAGAATAACTTTCAAAATAAGGACGTAACTTTATTGAAGCCATTACCAAAGATAATACTAATTTCTCCATGGGGGAATACCTGGTTTTCGCATCGAGCAAAGTTTTACTTACATAGTAGATGGGCAACTGGTCTCCATTCTCTTCTCGGATCAAGAGTGCACTTATTTCTACTTCTGTCACGACCAAGTACACATATAAGTTTTCGCCTGACTTGGGTTTGGATAATACCTGCGGATTAGACAAATAGTTCTTCAACTCCCCAAAGGCTTTCTCATGTGCTTCTGTCCACTCGAACGACTTGTTTTTCTTCAGAATGTCGTAGAACAATTTGTTTATGTCTGAAGATCTTGATATGAACCGGTTTAATGCAGCTACCCGTCCTGTTAACCTCTGGACATCCTTGACGCATTTTGGTGGCTGCAATTCCATTATGGCTTTGACTTGTTCTGGACTCGCCTCGATTCCCCTTTGCGTCACTATGTATCCGAGGAATTTCCCTGATGTTACTCCAAAGGAGCACTTGGTTGGGTTCAACTTCATCTTGTAACTCCGCGGGATCTCGAACGCGTCTTTCAGGTGATTAATGTGGTCCTCCGCCTTTAATGATTTGACCAACATGTCGTTTATGTATACCTCCATCGTATCCCTCAGTTTTTCCTGAAACATCTTATTAACCAATCTCTGATAAGTAGCACCTGCGTTTTGTAACCCAAAAGGCATAACTTTGTAACAATATGTTCCTTGATTGGTTACGAAAGCAGTTTTTTCCTAATCGTCAGGGTGCATCATTATTTGATGATATCCGCTAAATGCATCCATGAAAGTCATGAGTTCATGCTCTGCTGTTGCGTCCACCATTGCGTCTACATGAGGCAAGGAGAACGAATCTTTGGGGCATGCTTTGTTTAAATCAAAAAAATCTACGCAAACGCACCATTTACCGTTTTTCTTTTTAACAACAACCACATTCGCAAGCCAATTAGGATATTTTACTTCCCTAATTTTTCCAGATTCAAGTAATGATTTTACCTCATCGTTAATTACCTGGTTTTGTTCGGGAGCGAACTTACGCCTTTTCTGTTTCACTGGAGGCCCCTTTTTATTGACGTTTAGGGCGTGGGTGATTATGTCGGGATCAATACCTACCATATCCTCGTTTGACCAGGCGAAACAATCACTGTAGGGCCGTAGAAACTCCACTATTTGCCCACGTAAAGTCGGTTCCAGATCTGCTCCTATTTTGATTTTCTTAGATGGCTCTAAGGGATCAAGAGCCACTTCTTCGAGTTCGGGCATCATCGGCTTCACATAGTAAGTGGTTGCTCTACAGTTCTTTAATTGCTAATCCGATGCCTTCTTCCTTGCTCCAAGTTGTTGGTTTTTGGAAGTCGTTGCTTTCATTGTTATGGAATAACATTCCCTTGCCAGTTTCTGTTCCCCTTTAATCTCTTGAATTCCCCATGGTGTCGGGAACTTCACGCATTGATGATAGGTTGAGGGGATAGCCCTCATCCCGTGTATCCATGGCCTGCCCAAAATGATATTAAAAGGTGAAGGGCAATCAAGCACTTGGAATTTTACCTGGTAGTTTTCTCCTCCTGCAACGGTGGGTAACGATATCTCTCCGAGCGTGTTACGTGATTCTCCACTGAAGCCCACCAAAGTCGTCGATTTTTTGACGATATCGTCCATCCCGAAACCTAAGCTGTATAAGGCGTCCAACATGAGTAAATTAGTGGAGCTTCCATTATCAACTAAAATTCTTTTGACAAGGAAATTAGCTATTGTTAAAGAGATTATTAAGCAATCATGGTGAACTTCCTCTTTTTCGACATCGTCGAAGGTTATTGGCATCATGGAAAGACTTGCCCGGGATGGAGCTTTCAGGCACTCTCTTTTAGTATCCCTTGCGATCCTTTTGGCTGCAGAGTAGGTTATACCACAAATTTCCGACCCCCTGTGATGACATTGATTACTCCGGTGTGCTTCAGTAGGGGTGGTGGACTGGCTCTTTCTTTGTTGCGCTCCAACTGCTCTTTTGCTTTCTCAGATATCAATTCTCTAAGATGCCCCCTTCGTAACAACTCGCTCACTTCCTTTCGTAAAGCGATACACTCGTCAGTCCGGTGCCCATGATCGAAGTGGAAATCACACCATCTAGATTTGTCTTTCTGATGTGCTGACATGTTACTCTTTCGAGGCCATTTAATAGTATCCCCCATGGTGTTGAGGGTTTGGACCACTTCGGTTGCATCCACGCGGAAGTTGTAGTGGGAGAGTTTCGGAGGCAGCCTAGGATTCTCATATCTGTCACGTTGTCTATACATCGTTGTATTAATGGTAGTCTTAGCATGAGGTGCAGTTGGGTACGGAACGCATCTTGTGTCTCGTCTTCCCTGTCTCCGATCGGGTCGATGAGGGCTTATTTCTTTCTCGGTGAAGAAGTCATCTTCCTCTAATCGGACATGGGCTAGAGCTTTTACCTGTACTTCATCAAAGTTCGAGCAAGGATATTTAGTTAGTTCACGATATAATTCAGGATTACATATTGATATACCCCTTCGGAATGCCTCCACAGCCGTAGAGGCATCACATCCTTCAATGGTCACCAGTTCTTCATTGTAACGGTTGAGGAAAGCTTTTAGAGATTATCCTGGTTTTTGGACCAAGCGGTATAAATCACTTGATCGTTTTTTGGCATGTCGACTGCTGGCGAACCTAATCCTAAATTTGTCAATCAACTCGGCAAAAGATGAGATACTTCCAAGAGGTAAGTGTGAGTACCAATTGAGAGCTGGTCCGGACAACGTGTTCCCGAACCAGCGACACATGACAATTTCCTTGATATCAAAGGGGACTGTACTAATATTCATAGCCTGCTTGAATGCGGCTTTGTGTTGATCGGGATTTGTTACCCCTTCGTACTTAGGTACGTCGGGGACATGATATTTCCGGGAGATATCTATCCTCGCGATAGCGGGCACGAAGGGGGAATCGGTGTAATCGTCTCTCCTTTCCATCGCTATCGGTTGAGGTGCTCCTGGGACCTGAGTGATTTTTGTCCTCCAGGGCTCGAAGACGTTCCCGTAATTGGGAAACCTCAGTATCTTCCCGTATTGCCCTTAAGGAATTACCATTTACTTGATACCCGGTTACTGGCCTGACGACATCGGGTGTCACGAGACTTGGATCGTCCATGTCTAATCGCCTGGCGACTCCTTCCACCACATCGGTTCCTCGGGGACGAGTTGGAGCTGATTGTACCTGTGATCGAAGCAAATTGCGTTCATTAGTTAGAGTTTCAATTTGTTTCTCATATACCTCGGTGAATTTGGCGTTGGCCTCCTTCTGGCTTTCCAGGTCTTTCCGGAGAGCAATCATTGTTGATCGGAGTTCCATGATGACGTCAACATCGCCCCGTCCAGTTCCCCGTTGCTCGGAAGTGCCAGAATTGCCATTTGTGTCCCCAGAACCTTGCTCGACTCTATCCACATTCCCTGTTCCATCTACATTCCCAATTCCGTTCACGTTTCCAGCATCTTGATTCTTTGTTTCCTCATTTACTTCGTGATTGTCGAGATCTCCTACGTGGTTGTAGGTAGTTTGGATTCCTTCCATGTGACGGATCTTGCGGTTGTTTTAGCGTGACTTCTTTTTTGGATAGGGCCCCACGGTGGGTGGCAATTGTTTTGGGCAGGATAATCGCACTAACGCGTTACCTGCTATAATGTGGGAATTCCTAACCAAAGAATAAGCGTAACGCGTTATAAATCAATGACAAGATATAAAGTCAAATAAAAAACAGAAATGACAAAAGTAGGTCAATTATAAGGCGTGTATTATGATCTGAACTTGAGATGAATCTCCTCAAATACAAACGAATACTTGAACAAAAGTAGAACAAATGAGCAAAGATGAGTTTAAGCTTATGGTTTTTCTCTCGAGTGCTTGTATCGGTCCCCTCTTATCTCCTCTTCAGCTTTGCTTTATAGTGCCTTCCCTCTGTGTACCGTTGAAAGGGATGTTCTCCATATCCCGAGGATTTTGCCTCCGTTATGAATGAGGTAGCCGTTGAGGTCAGTAAATACCGAATCCGAGATCCTCGCTATATGTGGACTAGCTCTTCGGCCTTCTCCTATAATCGTCACTCTGAACTAGGCATCTTGGGCCTTCGACGTTCTTTTTGGGCTTAGATTTGAGAGGGCCCAACAACTAACAACCTCCAATTAAGATGAAATGGGGAGAATGCGGGAGGATTTGAAGACAGGAGGTTCTTCGGGCTCAAAGCATTAAAGAATCGGGCTAGAAGAGGAATCAGAGTCACTCATGGTAACAAGACGAAAGATCAAAGAAGTAGAAAAGGTGAAAAGGGTAAAAGATGTACCTAATGAAAGAAGATTCAGGGTTAATTGGGAACTCAAGTGATTTCCAAACCGTCATAAATTGAGTCCACTGATGGGACGACTATACACGTGGCTATTTCCAAGACCGAATTCAAAACCTAGTTATGGTTGGGCCATCTGAAACTGGGCTCTAGTTGAGATCAAAAGCCTATATCTAGTCTACCCATCATTCAGATCACATGACTTAAACTGAAAAACGAGGAAGCCGGAAGAGGAAGTTGAGCCAAAATGAATGTAAAGGCGAAATCCTCGGAGGCGGATGTAACGGCTCAACGGCTCGCCATGATGGGTTATATAAGAAGGAAATCGAAGATGACGAAGGGACATGAACTCTACTGCATTCCTCCTCTAATCTTCACTCTCAATTTTCCCTCACCATCATATTCTCATATTTAATATATTACCGGTTGTTATTTCGTATTTGAGTATTACAACTTTGGCATTGGTGTTAATTTAGGATTCATATCTCGACTCTTGCATTTACAGTATAATTTTCTTATCAATCTAATCATTCTTCCAATTTCAATTCACTATAACCAAATTATTCTAATGTGTTTCGTCTTTAATCTGATGTGTGACTAAGGATCTCACATTTTAGAGAATAACATGTTCATGTGTTAAATTCGCCGAAAATACAAAGCATTTTTTTTATTGAAAACGCTTGTTTTCTTTTTCTCTGGATTGATTGAGAATTTTGTGAACTTTTACTTCGGTCATCCTGATCTTCAACTTCTAAACCCGATTCTTCTATAGAGGAAACATAGTAGATAATTTCTTCTAGTTTTGATCAAGAGATTTTTTCATTTGGTAATTTCTTTGCATTAATCTCTATTTAAACTAGCTTGTAGAATTGTGCAAGCCTAAAGGTTAGGGTTCGTGTAAATCAAGATTGCAGCCAATTAATTTATTTTCTATAGAAAAGCAACAATTGTGACTATACTATGAATATTGGAAGTGAGACTCCAACAACACTATTGCTTGGTTCCTAGCGTTTTGATGGAACGAATATTATATAACAAGTTTGCAATCTACTAATTATTGATTTATTGCTAGAGAAGCAGCAAGTAAAATTAGACTAAATCTTGAAAGTGAGCGCTCCATTGATGTTTTTTTTGTTAAAGGAGAGGCCGGCACTCTTCATTCTTTTAAGGAGGAATTTTATTCTCCATTGATGTTTGAGAACAATGTCTTGTATACTTCATTCAAAGCTTGGAATAAACCTCAGTAAAGCTCCAACTACTCGACTTTCCAACACCCTTATCAATCTCTCTAGCAAACCTTTCCATGGCAAGAACGGGTAGGCAAATCAGAGTCAAGACGCCACTCTCTCCTACGCCATTCGTCCCCTTGACAAATAATCCGATGGGGCCTAACACGGGTCCGATTTCGGCGGTTGAGGGCCCACTATACACCGGCTTTCCCCACCCTAAATCAATGTCTAGGTATCTGAACTTGGTGTTGTCGGTGACCATCCAACTCCCTGGAATCGTGAGAAGGGGTCGCCCTCGGGTCCCCATGAGGTCGGTCACCGACCGCACGTACTCTTCCGTCACCCCCGCTTTGGCTTCCTTTATCAGCTCTACCGCATAGTCTAGCCTGTTCCTTAAGAGCTCCCCTGCGGTGGAGACCGCTGCCGGGTATACGAAGACGTTGCCGTAGTAGCCAGAGGGGAGCGGCGAATTGAGCTTTGACCGTGCACTTACTACGCAGAGATAGCGTACCTGTTGGAAAAGTCCCGCGTTATAAAATGAAAAATATTAATATATAGACAAGGGTAAATCTCCTACACATACTTTTAACATTTGGTTTAGACGACAAATCTCAAGCTAAGATATATATATAGGACACCCCTTACTATAAGGATTAAGTTCAAGTAAAAGCACTCTTATTGTGAGACCGTGCATCTAGTTTATATTCATGATTATAAATTGTATATGCCTGATTTTCTAGGACTGTATTCATGTTTTTGAGTTACATGTTCATTCTTTTGAGTTACTTGATCACTTTTATCAATATGCAACTTAAAAATATGTTTATGTAACTCGACATGCACGATAAAGAGATGGAATATTAAGAAAGCTTAAAAAATACAATATTATAAAAATATGAATATACGACTTATAAAAATGAATACAGTTTAATAGGTAAGGAATGAATATGCAACTAAAAAATATGAATACAATAATACAATACAACGAATATGCAACTCAAAGTCATGAATATAAACTAGACGCACAGTCTTACTCTAAAAATGATTTTACATGAACTTACATCTTACTATAAGAATATATAAAGTCTTATAGTGTGAATACCTCTTCATGAGGGTTGAACCCAAGAGCAATTGTACGGCAACGCCATAGAAAAGCGGACAACAACTCGAAGGTGCTGAAATTCTTGAGGTGCGGTGGGAGGCTCCGTCGAAGGGAAGAGAGCAAGGTAGGACCAAAGAAGAAGGAGCGCTCGATTACAGGATCGCCTTCGTGGTGAACAGGGAAGACAGGGCCTTCGACCTGATCGTACTCGCGGTGCGTGCACGTCACACGCGGTGGGCTCCGCGAGAGTAGGAGGTCGCGGCTTCAAACGGGCACCACAGATGGCTGGGACACACCGCGTGCGAGCTCTGCGAGGGCATTCAAGAATTGCATAAAACCTGCCCCGTCCGCCATTGTGTGGTTCCAGCGTAAGGCCAATACAAATCCTCCACATGTCAGCCGTGTCACCTGGCATTTTCGGGGATATATATGTACAATTTACTGTCACAATTTGAAGGTGAGGTAAATAAAGCAATAAAAATTCAACCGAAAAAAAAAATAAAGCAATAAAAAAAAAACAGTACAAATTTTAATTTGTATTCGTTTGTATGCTTAAGTAGTCTTCATATTTAATTTGGACACTACTTTTATTGAAAAAAACTAGTTGAAAATGATACATGCAGATGAGTTTTACTTATTTATTTCAATTCGTGACCAAATTTATAAGCCAGTTTTAACGAACTGTGCAAATATATATAAACCCACGGAAACCAAACCCATCGAACAGACTTTAATACCATGATAAATTCCGATAAGTCAGTATATGATCATGCATGTTAAATTTCAGTGGGCTAATATATAACGTGGTTAACATGTCAATCTGTGCACATAAGAATGTTACAGGCGTAGCATATAAGCGTATGAGTTCTATCATAAAACCAATCGACAATAAGAGGAGTAACCCAAGTGCTTATATGAGCAAAGGGCAGTGCAAAAGTACCTGAATGAGGAGCAAAGGGCAGTGCAGGGTACCGGATGAGCCAGGCACATCATATAAGAACTCCTTAGGGAAAGGAGAGTGAAGAAACCCGCCTTCCCCACCCAAACGTATATCCTCCAACCCGACGCCAGCCTTCGCCTCCACGAACAAAACCCCCTCACCCGTGCAATCCACCACCAGCTTCCCGGCTGGCCCCTCCCGGAGCCGGCCCGCGAATGGGTAGTAGTACACCAGCGCCTCAGCCAATGCCGCCTTTATCACCCCCACCGGGTCCCGCTTGTTCCGACGTTGTCCTCTGGGATAAAATAGCATCACGGGGACATGGAAGCGGAGGGTCTGTTGGTCGTCGATGTCGGAGAGGGGCTTCAGCTCCCGAGGCGTCGGCTTTGCGGGCCCCACAAGCTCTGGCTCACGCCGTGTCACGTTCATGAGCAAAGGAGTAGACCTCGGCATATTGATCGATGGAGTTTATCTCTTAGTATTAATAAGAGCTGCTGTGATTAGTTCATCTGCGCGCCATTGCTGATTTATATAGCATATATGTACATCGTACGAATGATGGAGACAATTGGGTGGCTGGCCACCTTTCAGAGTTGTAATTAGTTAATTTTCATATATTGCCCTCATTGAACAGTTTTTATGTGGATGATAAAATTCGTATTTTCACTTTTCAGTATATCGTTTTTGTTGAAATTCATTTTAGATTACCTAAATCAAAGCCATATCACTTCGATTTTAATAAATGATATCGATCTTGACATCTTGTGCACGTGTTGGGCCCTCCTAAATCTCAGTCCAGAAGGAACGACGAAGGCCCAACCTACTGAACCCAAAGCAATTCCGGTTGAGTGAGAGTCAATCCGCACCTAGCGAAGATCTCAGAGTCAACACTTATTCGCTTCAACGGCTACCACATTATACTGGCGGCGAGATCTCCGGGATATGGTGAACGCTCCTTCCAACGGTCCACAAGAGAGAAGCACTATAAGATGAGGCTGAAGCAAAGTGGGAGAGGGATCTGGACAAGCATTCGAGAGAAAACTAAAAAGCCGAAAGTAACTCTTGTTCATTTTTATTCTACTTTCGTTCAAGTATCCAGTTGTGTCAAAAGGGATTCATCCTCAACTCTGATCATAATATACACTATAACAATTCATTTGTTATTGTCTTTTCTATTCTTTGATTGATTTTACATTTTGTCTCTGGTTTATAACGCGTTACACCTGACCTTTGGCTAGGAATCTCCATATTAAAGCAGGTAACATGTTAGAGCGATTATCCTGCCAAAACAATTGGCGCCCACCGTGGGGCCTAGCCAAAAAAGAAGTCACGCTAAAACAACCGCAAGATCCATCACATGGAGGGAATCCAAACTACCTACAGCCACGTAGGGGATCTCGACAATCACGAAGTGAATGAGGAGACGAATAATCAAGGCACTGGAAACGTGGACGGTACAGGCAACGTGGACGGAACTGGGAACATGGATGGAGCTGAGCTAGGTTCTGGGGACACCAATGACAATCCTGGT
This sequence comes from Fallopia convolvulus, assembly GCA_964016875.1. NCBI lineage: Eukaryota > Viridiplantae > Streptophyta > Magnoliopsida > Caryophyllales > Polygonaceae > Fallopia > Fallopia convolvulus. The sequence continues at coordinate 22,782,433 of OZ024736.1, forward strand.
ACTTCTAAGCAACGACAAGTTGGAGGAGGCGATGCTGACGTCATCAGGGAACTCCGATCAACAATGATTGCTCTCCGGAAAGACCTGGAAAGCCAGAAAGAGGCTAATGCCAAATTCATCGAGGTATATGAAAAAGAAATTGAAACTCTTACTAATGAACGCAATTTGCTTCGATCACAGGTACAATCAGCTCTAGGAACCGATGTGGTGGAAGGAGTCGCCAAGCCATTAGACATGGACGATCCAAGTCTCGTGACACCCGATGTCGTCATGCCAATAACCGGGTATCAGGTAAATGATAATTCCTTAAGGGCAATACGGGAAGATACTGAGGTTTCCCAATTACGGGAACGTCTTCAAGCCTTGGAGGACCGAATCACTCAGGTCCCAGGAGCACCTCAACCGATAGCGATGGAAAGGAGAGACGATTATACCGACTCCCCCTTCGTTCCCGCCATCGCGAGGTTGGATATCTCCCGGAAGTATCATGTCCCCGATGTACCTAAGTACAAAGGGGTAACAGAACCCGATCAACACATAGCCGCATTCAAACAGGCTATGAATATTAGTACAGTCCCTTTTGATAGGAAGGAGATTGTTATGTGTCGCTGGTTCGGGAACACGTTGTTCGGACCAGCTCTCAATTGGCACTTGCACTTACCTCTTGGAAGTATCTCATCTTTTGCTGAGTTGATTGACAGGTTCAGGATTACGTTCGCAAGCAGTCGACATGCCAAAAAACGATCAAGCGATTTATACCGCTTGGTCCAAAACCCGGGAGAATCTTTGAAAACATTCCTCAACCGTTACAATGAAGAACTGGTGACTATTGAAGGATATGATGCCGCTACGACTGTGGAGGCATTCCGAAGGGGTATATCAATATGTAATCCCGAGTTATATCATGAACTAACTAAATATCCTTGCTCGAACTTTGACGAAGTACAGGTAAAAGCTTTAGACCATGTTCGGTTAGAGGAAGACGACCTCTTCATCGAAAAAGCAGACGAGACACAAGATAAGTCCCGTATCCAACTGCACGCCATTGTAAGACTACCGTTAATACAACGATGTTTAGACAAGGTGACAGATATGAAAATCCTAGGCTGCATCCGAAACTTTCTCATTACAACTTCCGCGTGGATGCAACCGAAGTGGTCCGAACCCTCAACACTATGGGGGATACTGTGAAATGGCCCCGAAAGAGTAACATGCTAGCGCACCAGAAAGACAAGTCTAGATGGTGTGATTTCCACTTCGATCATGGGCACCGGACCAACGAGTGTATCGCTTTACGAAAGGAAGTGAGCGAGTTGTTACGAAGGGGGCATCTTAGAGAATTTATATCAGAGAAAGCAAAGGAGCAGTTAGAACGCAACAAAGAAAGAGCCAGTCCTCCCCCCCACCAATGCACACTGGAGTAATCAATGTCATTACAAGGGGGTCGGAAAGTTGTGGTATAACCTATTCTGCAGCCAAAAGGATTGCAAGGGATACTAGAAGAGAGTGCCCAAAAGCCCCATCACGAGCAAATATTGCCATGATGCCAATCACCTTCGACGATGTCGAGGAAGAGGAAGTTCACCACGATTGCTTAATAATTTCTTTAACAATAGCTAATTTCATTGTCAAAAGAATTTTAGTTGATAATGGAAGCTCTACTAATTTACTCATGTTGGACGCCTTATACAGTTTAGGTTTCGGGATGGACGATATCGTCAAAAAATCGATGACTTTGGTGGGCTTCAGTGGAGAATCACGCAACACGCTCGGAGAGATATCATTACCCACCGTTGCAGGAGGAGTTAATTACCAAGTAAAATTCCAAGTGCTTGATTGCCCTTCACCTTTTAATGTCATTTTGGACAGGCCATGGATACACGGGATGAGGGATATCCCCTCTACCTATCATCAATGCGTGAAGTTCCGGACACCATGGGGAATTCAGAAGATTAAAGGAGAACAGAAACTGACGAGGGAATGTTATTCCATAACCATGAAAGCAACGACTTCCAAAAACCTACAGCTTGGAGCAGGGAAGAAGGCATCAGATTAGCAATTAAAGGACTGTAGAACGACCACTTACTATGTGAAGCCGGAGATGCACGAGCTCGAAGAAGTGGCTCTCGATCCCTTAGAGCCATCTAAGAAAATCAAAATAGGAGCAGATCTGGAACCGACTTTACGTGAGCAAATAGTGGAATTTCTACAGTCCTGCAGTGATTGTTTCACCTGGTCAAACGAGGATATGGTAGGCATTGATCCTGATGTGATCACCCACGCCATAAACGTCAACAAAAAGGTGCCACCAGTGAAACAAAAAAGGCGTAAGTTCCCTCCCGAACGAAATTAGGTAATCAACGATGAGGTAAAATCCTTACTTGAGTTTGGAAAGATTAGAGAAGTAAAATATTCTGATTGGCTTGCGAATGTGGTTGTCGTTAAACAGAAAAATGGTAAATGGCGCGTTTGCGTAGATTTTACCGATTTGAACAAAGCATGCCCCAAAGATTCGTTCCCCTTGCCTCATATAGACGCAATGGTGGACGCAACAGTAGGGCATGAACTCTTAACTTTCATGGATGCATTTAGCAGATATCATCAAATAATGATGCACCCTGACGATCAGGAAAAATCTGCATTCGTAACCAATCAAGGAACTTATTGTTACAAAGTTATGCCTTTTGGATTGCAAAAACGCAGGTGCTACTTATCAGAGATTGGCTAATAAGATGATTCAGGAAAAACTTGGGGATACGATGGAGGTGTACATAGACGACATGTTGGTCAAATCACTGAAGGCAGAAGACCATATTAGTCACCTGAAAGACGCATTCGAGATCCTGCGGAGTTACAAGATGAAGTTGAACCCAACCAAGTGCTCTTTTCGAGTGACATCAGGGAAATTCCTCGGATACATAGTGACGCAAAGGGGAATCGAGGCGCGTCCAGAACAAGTCAGGGCCATAATGGAGTTGCAATCACCAAAGTGCATCAAGGATGTCCAGAGGTTAACAGGACGAGTAGCTGCATTAAACCGGTTCATATCAAGATCTTCAGACAGAAACAAATTGTTTTACGACACGCTGAAGAAAAACAAGTCGTTCGAGTGGATAGAAGCACATGAAAAAGCCTTTGGGGAGTTGAAGAATTATTTGTCTAATCCACAGGTGTTTTCCAAACCTAAGCCAGGCGAGAACTTGTATGTGTATTTGGCCGCGACAGAAGTAGCAGTAAGTGTAGTCTTGATCCGAGAAGAGAATGGAGACCAGTTGCCCATCTATTATGTAAGTAGAACTTTGCTTGATGCGGAAACCATGTATTTCCCCATGGAAAAATTAATATTGTCTTTGGTAATGGTTTCCATAAAGTTACGTCCTTATTTTGAAAGTCATTCTATCATCGTAAGAACTAATTACCCAATGAAAAGTATGATGTCAAAGCTAGAATTGTCAGGTCGATTAATAAGATGATTGATCAACTTAAATGGTTACGACATAACGTACGAGCCTCGGGCAGCCATGAAGTCTCAAGCATTAGCAGATTTTGTGGTTGATTTCACTCCTACCACTTCAGAGGATGAAGACCAGGGTGTGCTGCACGTGACAGGGAATGACAAATGGTTGATGCATACAGACGGGGCCTGAACCAGATTGGTGTAGGATTGGAGGTAGTCCTGAAGTCACCACATGAGGATAGGATAGCCCAAGCTGTTCGATGTACATTCGAGGCTACTAACAACGAAGTAGAGTACGAGGCGCTTATTGCAGGGTTACTTGTTGCTAAGGATCTGAATGTGTAGGAAATCGAGGTAATCTGTGACACGTTATTTATTGTAAATCAAGTTACGAACTCGTATGTTTCCGGGGATTCAAAGATGAAGGCGTATTTGGAAAAGGTCCAAGAGATCGTAAAGCACTTCAAACATTTCGAGATAAGGCAAGTTCCCCGAGATACCAACACACAAGCGGACGCCTTAGCGAACCTCGGATCCGCAATCGACCCAAGGGAGTACGATAAAATACCTTTCGTATATCTTGATGCACCATATATAACCAAAGAGGCAGAAATGTTGGAGGTTCGTGGGCCTGATGAAGACAAGTCATGGGTAACCCCTTATCTGAAGTGGTTACGAGATGGAGTTTTGCCAGAAGGCAAGGAAGAAGCTCTACAACTTAAGGTAAAAGCTTCCACTTTCACTGTTAAAGATAACATCTTGTTTAAGTCGATGTCGTCAGGAATACACGCACAGTGCGTAAAGGAAGAGGAGGTACAGAAGGTGTTATAAGACATACACGATGGAGAATGCGGAAATCACACAGGATGTCGCAACATGGCGAAGAAGGCAAGCCGGATGGGTTGTTATTGGCCTACCATGAACAAAGACGCAGTGGAATTTGCTCGCAAATGTGACGCGTGCCAGCGTCATGGACCCATTCCGCATCAACCCTCAGAGCTATTACATCCTATAACTTCCCCTTGGCCATTCATGAAATGGGGAATGGACATCGTGGGAAAGCTTCCTCCAACTTCAGGACAACGCGTTTACATCCTAGCAATGACTGACTACTTCTCCAAATGGATTGAAGCCGAAGCCTTCAAGGAAGTCAAGGACACCCATGTCATTTCTTTCATAAGGAGAAATGTCCAGAGTAGATTCGAAATACCATCCACCATAGTCTGCGACAACGGGTTCCTATTCATCAGTGACAAGACAAGGTCATTTTGCCAGCAATACAACATTCAGTTAGTAATGTCGACACCACGCTACCCTCAAGCTAATGGTCAAGCAGAAGCGAGTAACAAAGTAATCATCAACAACTTGAAGAAGCGACTCAAAGAAGCAAAGGGGAAATGGGCATATGAGTTACCCCTTATTCTATGGTCAGATCGAACGACCCCTAAACCTGCCACTGGCCATACACCTTTCTCTTTAGTTTATGGATGTGAAGACGTGTTACCAGTAGAAGTGACCTTGCCCACAGTTCGATATGGACTCACTACCGAAGAATTAAACCGATCTAACTTGTTACATCATTTGGATACTGTAGACGAGTTACGAGATGAGGCATCGGTTCGGATGGCGTCATATAGACAGGGGGTAGCTCGAAGTTACAACAAACGCGTTAACGCCAAAGTATTCCAAGTGGGAGACTGGGTATTGAGAAAAGTTTTTCAAAATACACAAGAATTGAATGCTTGCAAATTGGGAGCAAACTGGGAAGGACCATATCAGATCACGAAGATCATAGGACAAGGAGCCTACGAGTTAATATCACAAGAGGGAAAGACGGTCACCAAAAGCTGGAATGCGATGAACTTGAAGCTGTATCACTTTTGAAACACACGAGTTTTAATAAGGTAACTTTCATAAATTTTTTCCTTTTACATTATATCATTACACCTTCGTACATACACAAGAACGAACAGTTTCAAAAAAAAAAAACTAACAAGGGACGCCTTGTGACGTTACAGGCCAAAACATGGGCCCTCACCTTACGATCAGGCAACGCTGTGCACTCAATGACTAGTCAAAAAGATGCAAGAGACGAGAACCTGTAACATGAGCAAGTGGAGTTTTTCACCAAAGAATTGTAACACGTTTCACGAGTTTCTTACAAATATCCACATTCAGACAAGTACATTACTCTTTCTCTCCCTTCGCATATTACATAAGAAGCACTGTACAACGAAAAGTTTACTACAGATATACACATTTTTTCAAATAAGAAAGTTTGTCATAAATGTGTTGATCTTCGTTCCTCCGCGGCAAACCTGTTTCACCTGCAAAAAAGACAACAAAAGATCCAAAACCATGGCAAAATAATAGAAGCATTAAGCAAACATAAACCCCCGAAAACTAAAATTTGTCCACACTAAGATCCTAAAGCAAGCGGCCACACCAAACAAAGAGTTTAAAACCCCGACACACTAGGGGTAGGAAATTGTTCAGAATTTAACACGTACGAAAGAGCAAGAAAAAATCATTCTCTAGACTGGTTTTCCATTTGCACTTGAGCAACCTCCTTGGCAACGGAAGCAATGTCATCAATAACTAAAGACTTCTTAGCTGCGATCACTTCGTCAAAAAACAAGCTCTCGAACATTTCTCTTTCTTTTACTGCGTCCCACGAAGTGTGCCTCCCTGTTGCGAATTTTTCCATCATTTCTACTCGAGCTCGGCAGGACCAATAATCCGCAGTGTCTTCGATTTATTTAGCCAAAGCAGCTTCTTTGCCGGAAGAGGCTACGAGCTTCTTCTCCCATTCCTTGGACTCCTTTGAAACCCTCTCAAGGTTATCCATCAGGTCACGGACTTTCTTCTCCAAAGCAGCCTTCTCATGCCCTAAGATAGTGCTCCTATCCTTTTCAAGTTGAAGGCTGATTTTGCTTTGAGCCAATTGATCAAGCAGATCCTTAAAAGCCTCAAAGGTAGAAAGAGAAAGTTGCAAGCCGTGCGTAGGAGAGTAGAGAATCATGTAAAGAGTAGAACATGGAGTAAAAGTAGCTGGAAAAAATATACCTGCCATTGTGCCGCAAGAATTTCACCGAAGAATTCCGAGAAAGAAGGTTGGTTCTCCTTGCCACGAGAACAACCCACGTGAAGAGGCGCCAGGGAGCTCAGACACTTTTTAGCAGCCATGTCTAAGGACATCATCGTCCTTGGGAGATCGGAAAGGGTCGAACCAGTTTTTTTCTTAGGAGAGGAAATCCAAGCCTCGGAAGATTTCTTGGGGTCAGAGACCATTAACGTGGTATCCGCAGTTGAAGTTGATTCAGCCTTCCTTTTCATCCGAGCTTCAATTCGCTCCATGGTAGTCAACGCGGTAGTGGAACGGGTGGTCCTGGAACCTGTTAGCAAAGAGACAAAGAGGTCACAAAAAATAATAATAACAACGCAAGAGCAAAGGGAAAGGCGTAACGTACTTGACATTTCGGTATCCTCCGAGTCGGCAAAACACGCCTGCACCAGTTTAGGGTAGGATCTCTCTTCCAACGGGATAGCTTCGATGTGAGATATCACTTGCTCAGATACTGAGCGTGGTTGAGGGGAAGATAGATTCTCTACATGCAGCATTGAAGTGATCAACAATTATAAAAAAATCAAACGAGGTGGGAGAGAAAGAAGGAATCACTACCTGTTGGTCTCCATCGAGTTTTTAAGAAAGTTGTGTCAATCCCCAGGGAAGAAAGCTTTACGAAGAAAAATCTATCAGCCCAACCCCGATCGGACTTGGAAATATTGAAGATTAGGTCAGATTGATCTTGGAAGGTTTTTAAGGTCAGTCGACCTGGGCCACCCTTGGAGAGGCGATAATTATGGAAAAAGTCGACAACTTTAAAAGGGAGACCATGTGAGGAGCACAACAGATCAACTGATAGTAATAACCTCCAAACCTGTGGGAGTATTTGACCAGGGGAAACGTTGAGGGTAGAAAAGAAGTTGACAACTAGTGAGGAGAAGGGAAAGCGATGTCTGATGCGAAAAGGGTACTCGTATAGGCAAACCCAGTCATCGATGTAAAAATCAGCCCAAATTCCAAGAGGAGGAAGAAAGATTTCCGCAGAAGAAGGAAACCCCATGGAAAACACGAAGGCATGAGGATCTTCTGAAATACTACTTCTACGATAGATGGGAGTGAGAATTTTGGATGAAGTCAGTGAAGGAAGTACATGTGGGTCAAGACAGCGCGACAGAGGGGAAGAACCAGAAGTTGCCATAGTTTGGGAAAGAAGAGAAGTCGAAGACGAAGAAGCAAGAGTAGGGGGAAACGTACTTGGATACCGAGAAGCACAATTGAAGCCTTAGGAGTCATCATAACCGCTATAAATAAGGGGTTGATTAGACGTGACAAAACCCGCTACAACTTCCAAGACATGAAATCGAAAACCCTAGAAAAGTGGTGGCGGGAGTTTTCCCGAGTTTTCGATGGGGGTATTGTTGGGCCCTCCTAAATCTCAGCCTAGAAGGAACGACGAAGGCCCAACCCACTGAACCCAAAGCAATTCTGGTTGAGTGAGAGTCAATCCGCACCTAGCGAAGATCTCAAAGTCAACATTTATTCGCTTCAACGACTACCACATTGATACTGGCGGCGAGGTCTCCGGGATATGGTGAACGCTCCTTCCAACGGTCCACAAGAGAGAAGCACTATAAGATGAGGCTGAAGCAAAGTTGGAGAGGGATCTGGACAAGCATTCGAGAGAAAACTAAAAAGCCGAAACTAACTCTTGTTCATTTTTATTCTACTTTCGTTCAAGTATCCATTTGTGTCAAAAGGGATTCATCCTCAACTCCGATCATAATATACACGATAACAATTCATTTGTTATTGTCTTTTCTGTTCTTTGATTGATTTTACATTTTGTCTCTGGTTTATAACGCGTTACACCTGACCTTTGGCTAGGAATCTCCATATTAAAGCAGGTAACGTGTTAGAACGATTATCCTGCCAAAACAACACGTGTTTTGTTCTTCAGTTTATAAAAGATATGTATTCAGTTGATCTTGTTAGACTCAAATATATAAATATCAAACGTCTTGATGAAAAACTTAAAAAATATTAATATTTTTGGAAATAAAATTAACTTTATACCCCATGTCTCATCTAATCATAATCATTCATTCCCCTAATATATATATCCTCAATTTTCACCCTCAGAAGCATATCAACTTGAACTACCGTCACATAAAATATTGAAGAAGCAAGGCATCAAATAAAATTTGACACATATTATATGTGTTTTCCTTCCGAGGTCCAAATTGCATTTATATATTTCCCATGATATGTTTCTTTCTATACTATTATTTTTGTTAATTAGGTGAAAATTATTATTAAGTTGATGGTTAAAAAAGTCAAATAGGTTTGGCGTTGCTCAAGGGTGGTGTGCATGAGTGGGAGTGCGTCACGGTGAGGCATTTCCGGTGGGACCTTTGGTGGCCGCGTGAGAAGCAAGAGGGAGTTGAATTGTTGAAGAAGAGAGCATACATGGTTTTGTTGGTCCATTGTTGTCTTCTTCGATGAACCACCTTGAGTGAGTGTTGCCAACCTCATCGGATGTCACCAACACTGTGTTGGTGACATATCGAGTCAGGTTGAAATCACCACTTCTCCACTAGAGGGTGGAGGTTGCGTGAGGGTTTGTGGAGGTCTAGTGAATTGAGTGTCCAAAAATTAGTTTACGTGTTCTTAGTTCTCTTGTTGTTCTTGAAGCTGTTTCTTTGGTGTACTTGAACCCATGGACAAATTTAAGTTAAAGAGGCACACTGATGTTCGCATTTTTAGTATAGTTTTTAGGAGGTTTTCTTTGCTTATTAGGTTTAGTTTTGTTAAGTTTAGGATTAGTTTTGAGTATTTTTAGGTAGTTTTGCATATTTCTATGAAAAGAGTGGAAGCTACGCTATTTTGTGTATTGTGTAGGTTTTAGCAAGGAAAGGAGCTATATGGAGCTGAATTTAGAGCATTACAATGAAAGACGGAAGAGTACAAGATTGAAGAAGTCAGAGCTAAAGATTACGAGAAGAAGTGTGGAAGAAAACAAAAGCCCAGGCTCGTTAACGAGGCTGTGAGGGCTCGTTAACGAGGCCACGAAGGAGAAGATTTGAAGTATTTATTTTATAATTCACCGATCTTGAGCGGGAATTTATTTCGGTGTCGGTTGAGTATCTTTTTAGAATCTTTTGGGGATATTAAAATATGTATTTTAGGTCCTAATATCTTTTTAGATTTTATTTCTATCTTTTAGGGTTTGTTTCTATCTTTTTAGGAAAGTTTATATCTTTTAGCCTTTTTTAGTTTTTAGCTTTTTAGTATAAATATCCTTCTATCTAGCATAGAAAGGAGGAGGTTTTTAGAAGGGTAGTTTTAGGAGAGATTTTCGAAGGGCCGAGAGAGGAGAAGTCGGATCGGAGTCGGATCGAGGAGGCTCGGTAGACGACAGTCACCGGGATCGTTAGTTGTGATTTTGATTCGGTATTTTGATGTTTTCGGTTTCTTCTGAATCTCTGTAAGACTATATTTTCTTATTAATTTGAGTTTTGTTTTGTTGTCAATGTTTCCTTTGATTGAGATTTTTAGTTTCTTAGTTATGATTAGTGAGTAGTTTCTTTTTCTAGGATTGGGGTTAAGCCTGACATAGTTGAGCATGTTTGATGAGTAAGATTGTGTGTTGATTGCCTTTTATCTTTTATTGAGATTGTTTGTTGTGCTTATACCAAGACGAAAGTTGAGGTAATTTAGGTTTTTAACTTGATTGAAAGAGAAAGTTAGTAACTTGAAGGTTGATATTGTTTGAATACGAAAGTTTCAAGCATTAGATCTAAAACAAGCAATTAAGTGAATTAGGACGCGAAAGTTTGTTAATTTACTTGTTAAGTCAACGAAAGTTGATGACTCTATCTGTTTAAAGGCATGATCTTATCTTCTTACGAGTTTTTATGCTTGGCTATGTTGTCGTGTCCCTAAATCCTAGATCTTTGTTTTATTTGAATTATTTCCAAGTGAATTTTCGTTGCTGAGTACTTGCCTCGGTACCAAATTTAATTTGATTTTAATTAGGTCGTTATTTGAAGTGTTTTGTGTTCGGTGGTTCGTTAACGACCCTGACAACGTCGTTAACGAGGCTGCTTGTGAGTTTTTTTTTTTTGCTTTTTAGTAGATTGATAAACGAACAACCTTGCTTCCTGTGGAACGATCCTGACCTCCCTATACTCAGCGGGGTCTTGATTATAAATTTATTTGTTGTCAAGAAACCCTCGTTCAACAAATTGGCGCCGTTGCCGGGGAAGCAACGAGTTTGTTAGTTTATCTTAGGGTTCGGGAATAGCCCGACCCCGTTTTTGTTTTTATTTTTTGTTTTCTTTGTCTGTTTTCTCAGTGTATGCCGGTAGGACGACGAAGGCTTCAGTTTGATAACACAGGTTATTACTCAGAACCGGAACGTTCCCTGCATCGTCGACTCCGAGAAAACCGAGCCATGGCCACAACAGAAGAGATGGCTCAAGAGTTAGAGATCCTCCGGACCTAGATGGAGGCATTGAAAGCCGAGAAGGACGGCGCAGACGCCGAAGCTGAGCGTCAACGAGCTGACAAGGCTCGAATACAAGAAGAGCTAGATGCCTATCCAAGGAATGCCAAACAATACATGCATCCGGAACTGAGGGTGCCTAAATCTCCTATTGTGCTTCCAGCGATAGAGAAACCTTTTGAGATCAAGTCTCAATTTATATCTTTAATCAAACGGGCTCAGTTTGAAGGGAAACCTGCTGAGTGCCCTATGGAGCATATTAGAAACTTTCTTGATTTATGTGACACCATAGCTGCTGAAGGTGTCTCAGTAGAATATGTTCTGTTAAAAGCTTTTAGATGGTCTCTTACTGGAAAGGCCCTGAACTGGTTGGAGAGCCTACCTTCTAAGTCTATCAGGACTTGGAAAGATTTGTATGATCAATTTCTTACAAAAATTTTCCCTCCTGATAAGACAATGGAGTTGAGGAAACGCATCACCTCCTATCACCAGTTGCCTAATGAAACATTCGTTGAAACATGGGAAAGATTCAAAGAGATGCTTAGACAATGCCATACTCATGGGCAACCTTTATATGTTTTGCAAGAAATCTTTTTCCAAGGTATCAATGCAGAGACCAAGAACCGCATCAACACGCATACTGCGTGCGGTTTTATACAGATGAACCCGACAGAGGCGTGGGAACTATTGGATAAGCTGGCAAATTACGATGCTATGTACGGAACCCAGCAAACTCCACAAACTCAAAAACGTTTGTACATACCTAACCGAGAAGAAGTTGACCCAAATGTTAAAAATCAATTCTTACAAGATGAGGTCAACCGTCTGAGCAAACAGGTAAGTTTTCTGAAATCCTCTCAATCATGTCAAGAATGTGGTTCTTCTGCACATAGTACTTCTGCTTGCACTAACATTGAGCCAGTTAGAGCCGTTGAGACAATAGCTGAGATGAACTATATGAGAGGACCATACAGGAACCGGCCTACTTATAATGACAGGTCGAACAACTATCAACCATGGGGCAATCAGAATACAAGCTATACAGCGCCCCCACTAGATAGACGACCTGCACCATATCGACCTCCAGGCCATCAGGAGAAGCCATCATGGGTTCAAGAAATAAAGGAAAGCATTAACGGAGTGAACAACAAAGTTGATGATGTTCAAGCCAAACTGAACCGACAAGATAAAAGATGGGGAGAGTTCAATGTTTGGAAGAGGAGTGTTGATTCCCAACTAGGGGACTTAGCTGCACGGATTCCTAGACCACAAGGACAACTCCCAGGCCACCCCGAGGAGAACCCTAGAGGCCAAATAGCAGCAGTGCACCTCAGAAGTGGGAAGACATTACCGGAGAGAGTTTAAGCTGAAGAGAAGGAGGAACAAGACCTCGCAAAACGGCTCGTTAACGAGCCAGCGAGAGCACATACCGAGCCTACAAACCAGAATGACAAGACTTTAAGGGTTCCTGACGACCCTACCACAGGTAAGTCCTCTAAACCGAGCCTCCCTCTCAATCCCAGGGTAGTTAACGACCCCACCAGGGTTGGTAACGACCCGCCGAGGACATCAATCGACCCAAGTGTCGACCCGGTACTCTCACCTCTCGAGCCTAACTTGGTTCCGAGAATGGTGAAATCTCTTCCATTTCCAACTAAGAAATCTATGGACTCTACTGAGAGTAAGTTCAAGCGTTTCGTGAAGATTCTTCAGGGCATTAATATTTCCATCCCATTCGTTGAGGCCCTAAGAGAAATGCCGGCTTACACAAAGTTTTTGAAAGATATTTTTAGCAGGAAAAGATCCATCACAGAGCTGCATGATGAAGTCAGATCAATAGCTCTACCAGAAAAGCTAGGAGATCCAGGAAGGTTTGCAATCACAATCGGCATAGGCAACCACAAGTTCAAGGCTTTATGCGATCTAGGTGCCAGTGCTAGTCTCGTTCCGCTCTCAATCTGGTCTAAAGCCAATATGGGACCACTAGAGCCCATCAACATGCGGCTTTATATGGCAGACGGATCTTGCATCAAACCAACAGGGTTGATAGAACATTTCCCAGTTCAAGTAGGCAATTTCTTTGTTCCTAACGACTTCATCGTTATGACAATGCCAGAAGATCCGGTGGTGCCTATTATTTTGGGAAGACCATTCCTCGCCACAGCAGGAGCTATAATCGATGTTAGGAGAGGACTCTTCCTGTCATCATTAATGCTGGATTAAAAGATGAAGAAGTAGAAAAACTCCTAAGTGTGCTTAAGATGCATAGAAAAGCCATAGGCTACTCCCTAGATGATATAACTGGCATATCCCCTTCTCTTTGCATGCATAGGATTTACATGGAGGACAATCATAAACCCACCATAGAGCATCAACGTAGATTAAATCCTAACATGAAAGATGTAGTTAAAAAGGAAATTATTAAACTACTTGATGCAGGGATCATATTTCCTATTTCAGACAGCCAATGGGTGAGTCCGGTCCATGTAGTCCCTAAGAAAGGGGGGATGACTGTGATAGAAAATGAAAAGGGAGAGCTTATTCCGACTAGAACCACCACTAGTTGGAGGATATGCATTGATTATAGGAAGCTCAATAGCACTACTAGAAAAGATCATTTTCCGCTTCCTTTCATAGATCAAGTTTTAGAACGCTTAGCCCAGCATGATTACTTCTGTTATTTAGATGGCTATAGCGGCTTTTGGCAGATTCCCATTCATCCTGATGACCAAGAGAAAACAACCTTTACATGTCCCTATGGAACCTTTGCTTATAAAAGAATGCCATTTGGGCTTTGCAATGCCCCCGCTACTTTTCAAAGATGTATGATGGCTATTTTTTCTGATATGATAGAGGATATTGTAGAGGTTTTTATGGATAACGTTTCTGTGTATGGTTCTTCATTTGATTCTTGTCTTGCAAACCTTGCACGAGTGCTTAAACGATGTGAAGAAACCAATCTTGTACTGAATTGGGAAAAATGTCACTTTATGGTTCAAGAGGGGATAGTACTAGGACACCTTGTCTCTAAAAGAGGGATAGAAGTAGATAAAGCGAAAATTGAGCTTATTGAAAAATTACCTCCTCCCTCTTCTGTAAGAGACATTAGGAGATTTTTAGGGCATGCTGGCTTTTACAGGCGATTTATTCAAGATTTTTCTAAGATAGCTAAACCCTTGACTAACCTACTAATGAAAGATGTAGTGTTTGAGTTGGCTCCAGAATGTCTGGAAGATTTTACAGGTTAAGAGATGCCCTCGTGTCCGCCCCCATCATGCAATCCCCATATTGGACATTACCCTTTGAGATTATGTGCGATGCCAAGTACTATGCAGTTGGCGCAGTCTTAGGGCAACAGAAGGACAAAAAACTCCACGCCATCTATTACGCCAGTAAGACGCTGGATGAGGCGCAGATTAAGTATACCACAACGGAGAAGGAATTCCTTGCTGTGGTATTTGCCTTTGAAAAATTCCGGTCCTACCTTGTTGGATCCAAAGTGATTGTTTATACTGACCATGAAGCTGTTAGATACTTAATGGCTAAAAAAGATGCCAAACCTAGATTGCTTCGTTGGATGCTCTTACTGCAGGAATTTGACCATGAAATAAGAGACAAAAAGGGAGCAGAAAATCTAGTGGCGGATCACTTGTCCAGGTTTCCAGTAGAGCATATCACCGAGTCTAACAATGAGGTGCCGATAAATGATTCCAGACCCGACGAACACCTCCTGCTGAACGAGGTCGAACTCCACAAGACCCTCGTCACCGACCCCATCAGGGTCGTTAACGAGGTGCCGAGGCTAGAAGCCAAAAATAACGAGTGAAAATTTTCAGATTGGGTCGGCATACCAGTCAATCAGGTCGTTACTGAGCCACGGGAGGTCAGTACCGAGGTCAAAATAATAATTCCTAGCTCGTTAACGACCTATCCAGGTAAGATTTTTGAAACTGAGCCTTCTCGAATCAATTTTACTCCTTCTTCCATTTCTTCTTCGTCAATATCAATCCATGCTATTAGAGGGTCAAAAGCCCCTTGGTTTGCGGATTTTGCTAACTATGTTGTAGGAGGCATAATTCCAGAGGGCCTTACCCCACAAAAGAAGAAGAAATTTCTCCATGATGTGAAACAATACTATTGGGATGACCCCTACTTGTTTAAACAAGGGAGCGATCACCTCTTTAGGCGTTGTGTTCCAGAAGAGGAGATTGAAAATGTGATCCGTCAATGTCACACACTTCCAACTAGAGGCCATGCAAAAGGATTCAAGACTACTGCGAAGATTCTTCAAAGTTTTCTCTATTGGCCAACCATGCTCAAAGATGTACAAGCTTATGTGAACGCATGTGATGGATGTCAATGCTCAGGCAACATAACTTGGAGACACGAAAATCCACTAACTGGGATATTAGAAGTGGAGCTATTTGATGTATGGGGCATTGACTTCATGGGACCGTTTCCCGCCTCAAGACCCTACAAGTACATCCTAGTTGCGGTCGATTATGTCTCTAAGTGGGTGGAAGTTGTTGCTACAAGGACTAATGACGCCAAGACTGTGGCTAAATTCATCAAAACCAATATTTTCCCCAGGTTCGGCGTTCCAAGAGTCCTTATCAGTGATGGTGGTTCCCATTTCATTGAGCGGAGTTTTGAAGCACTGTTAGCTAAGTATGGGGTATCTCATCGGATGGCAACACCCTATCATCCCCAAACGATAGGCCAGGTTGAAGTTTCAAACAGGCAAATAAAGAGCATATTGGAGAAGACAGTTTCCCATTCTAGAAAGAATTGGTCCTCCAAATTGGATGACGCTCTGTGGGCATATAGGACAGCATACAATACGCCTCTCCGCACCACCCCCTATAATCTAGTGTATGGCAAGGCATGTCATTTACCGGTCGAGATGGAGCATAAGGCATTATGGGCTCTCAAGGAGCTTAACATGAACTGCGACGCGGTAGGAGCAAAACGATTCATGGACTTGCAAGCATTAGAAGAATTGAGATTGAAGGCGTACGAAAATGATGAAATCTACAAGGAGCGCATCAAAAGGTGGCATGATCGAAAGTTAGTGCCCAAAACTTACCACGTCGGCGATAAGGTACTTCTCTTCAATTCTAGACTCTGATTATTCCCAGGAAAGCTCAGGACACGATGGAGTGGGCCATTTGTGGTTCACCACATTTATCCTCACGGAGCAATAGAGTTGACCGATAACCGAGGCGTAATCTTCAAAGTTAATGGACACCGACTGAAGAAATTCCATGAGCAAACTAACCCGGACGAAGAGATAAGAGTCACCATGGCTCTCACACCATGAGACTAGCAAGGGAGTTCATCGGGCTAACGACGTTAAAAATAGCGCTTACGGGAGGCAACCTGCTTTTAGAATAGGTTTAGTTTTTCTTTTATTCTCTTTTTCTTTTTAGATTATTTCTTAGTTTTCTTTTGTTTTTCTTTTTAGTTTTAGTTAGGATAGAAATTAGAATTTTTTGAGCTAATAAGATTTCAGGAGAAGGGATCGAAAAATCACTCCAAGAAGGCTACGATGGCTCGTTAACGACCCACCCAGGGTCGTTAACGACCCGGTTCGTGGGTCGTTAACGACCCGGTTCGAAGACCCAACTCCTCAAGAAACGGGGCAGGTAAGAATTTTAATCTAATCTATCCTATCTTTTACCCTAGCCGCCGCCCACTTTACCCCTTCCCCTCTTATAAAAACCCCTTTTACCCCCTTCCACAAATCTACCACTACCCTCCCAAACTCAAGAAGCTCTAAATCCCTCTCCCTTCTCTCCCACCGGTTCGGAATCCCCCACTCCACCGACCACCAAGAGGCCGTCGTTGCCGGAGCCCGGAAACCGATCACCGACGAGACACAAGCTCGTTAACCACCCCGATTCCGACCCTTGTTCTTCAATTTCCCAATTCTCCGGTATGATTTCTAAACCCTTGCTCGAAATTGCATGATTGATTGTCTTTAGGGTCAAAATGTAGTAACTTGAATCGTGTTCTTAGAAAGGTCGATTTGCATGCTTGGTTTTTGTTCATAAAAATTCTTGATTGTGCTTAGTTGTTCATGTTTTAGGAAAGATTATTCATGTTAGATTATCTATTGCAACACTCTAGTTAGGAAAGCATGAATTTTTCTTGTTCTAAATCTTGAAGTTCGAACTTTGCATGTCAAAAGTTTGGGTGATTTTAGCATGTTCGGGATGGGTAATCGAGCAAGTATGGGGTGCTTATACCCGTTTTTGGGATTGGTGGAAAAATATATAAGATTGCATGCTTGATTTGTGCTTTAAATTAAGGTAGATTAAATTCGGAAATTCTGGTTTTCGTTCTCGGCGGCTCGTTAACGACCCACCCAGGCTCGTTAACGACCCTGCAATTCTTCATAGATCAATCCGAATCCAGAATCGTAAACAACCCAATTGGGTAGTTAACGAATAACTCCGAGGTTAATTCTAGACCAAGTATGGGGTCTCTTACCTATCTATTTTTGAGTGGATCTTATCTTGGAAAAGTCTTGATTATTTTGTAGGATCCATGGCAAGTTCAAGCAGACCCGCTACCCGAGCTCAGAAGAAGAGGAGGAACCATAGGTCCCCATCTCCACCTCGAGTGGATGATGTGATTTTGAGCACTCAAAGGCAAGTACGGCGTTACCGTGATTTTCTGGAGAAGGACCACTACACCCGATGGTTCTCAAAGTCCAGCGCTGTCAACACGGGGATCTACACAGATGTCAAGGACGCTTTCATCATCCTTGGAGCCACCCATCTTTTGAAGCAAGAGAGTTTGCACACTATCCGGCCCTCACATCCGAGTTCTTGGCCACCTTGGAGACCAACTTCTCGTCGAAGACCTCGGCGGGACAGATCCGGTTTCGGCTCGGTAACGAGGACCGTGAGTTCACAATGGCGGAGTTCAACGCAATCTTAGAGCTCCCAAACCCATCGAGAGATTATAGCTTGAAGGACTACCGAGTGACCCGCACTTGGAGCTACATCACCGGGGAGGTTCAATCCTCCACCGCGGCGTTATCCGGGGCAACCATCATCAACCCCATCTTCAGGATTATTCTTAGAGTCCTCGCCGCGACGTTTTGGCCGAAGAGAGAGTTGAACCGGCCCACAAGGACGGAGGTTGCTTGCTTCCGCACCATCCTTTTTGAGGAGCCCGACCCTTTGAATTTGGGGTACGAATGGCTCTACTACATCGGAAAATCTACCAAGTCCAAGGAGGTATGGTGTGGCAATTTGGTTAGCCTCTTGGCTAAGAATCTTGGAGTCGATCTCACCCGCTACACACCGGCTCACGCCCAACTCCTCAACAAAAACTATTGGTATAGCTCCGGTGTCTTCATTCAAGCCGAGGGAGGATTCAAGGTGAAGGTTCAAGATCGTATCGTTATACCCACCCTCGACAAGTTCGAGCTTCTCTACGTACCGAATTGGTACGACGCGTGGACAGGACATGCCTACCCCTTGGAACCTAAACCGGAGGACGAGCTTTCGCTTAGGCCATGTGAATCCCGGTTTGAGCGAGAATCCATGGATGAGGATGAAGATGAAGATGATGAAGAGGACACCGAGGTAGTAGGCAACGGCACTGAAGAAGCTGACACCGAGGGCGGCACTGAGGAGCTCAATTTCGAAGAAGAAGACATCGACACAGAGGTCTTAGGGAGCAATATCTTCGTTGACGAGCCCACCAAGCTCGTTAACGACCATTTTCAGCCCCATTACAACACTGTTAACGAGGCACCCAGCTTCGTTAACGAGGTGCCGAGAGCTCCTGTCGACCCACCACCAGCGCCTGTCGACCCTCATGCTTATGGACTCATGCATTACAACCCGGTGATGTATCAAGACCACTTCCAGCCTCACTACCCACCACCCCTCAGCCCGAGTACACAAGATCTAGTATACCACCACCATGGGCCGAGTATCATTCTGCATGGATGCATCAGCTCCACCTCTAGAAGGATCACACTCATAGGAGGATGGATAGATGGGAAACTGTCTATTCAGCTCGCATGTCGATGGAGAATCAGAGGCAGCGTCAGAGAGAGGCGGAGGATGCTGAGCGTTGGAGGACGATGTACGACTTCATGGGGAACTTCGAGCACTACTTTCCTCCACCAAACCGTTGATTCAGCTTGAAGATGAAGTTTTTCCTTGTTTCCACTTTTACAACTTTGTAAGTTTTTTTTTATGTCTTTCTTTTTCTTTTTTCTTTTTTTTGATTTCTTTTCTATTTCTTTTCCTTCTTCTTATTTTTCTTACAGTGGGGACACTGTAATTTTAAGTATGGGGTGGGAGAAAGTAGAAAACTTATGTCCTAGGTGTTTATGTGTTTTCTATTACTTTATATCGAAAAAAATTGAAAAAAAAATTGAAAATTTTTGAAAAATTTAAAAAAGAGTTTTAGAATTGATAGATATCCCTTCTTAAGTTCTATGATAGCAATCGCTAACTTAATCATATAATTCCCTGCAAGCATGTCTTTAAAAGTATAGCCAGATTCTCAACTTGAAATTATTGGTTTTAGAAGAAGATAGCATTTGATGAAATTGAGCACATATATTTTATAGCATAGATGATGCAATCCAACAAAATCTGCCTTGTGAGTATTTTTGGCCTTATAGGGAGAACATTTATAAATCCCTCTTCTTTTCCTGTGTGATTTACTCTCTTTTATGCATATTATCTCTTGGAATTGTGATGGTTATCTATTTCTTGAGACCCTTATAAGATTTTTGTAGTTCATTACTTGTAAAGATCATATGATGGAGAATTTATTTTCATAAGCCTTATTATTCCCTATCTATCTTTACATTATTCCTTCTTTTTGATAACCAATTCTAGCCTGAAACCTTCTATTTTTAGCTCCACAAAAATTATTCCCTAGCCGAGATAAGCTTGACCCTATCCGGGAATTAGGACTTAGATTGGAGAGGTAAGTTTTGTGATGTGTTAAAAAGAGAGGAGTTGCTTATATTTTGCTTTAATTGAAGGGTATTTGGGAAGGGTAGATTGGAAGTCTCTTGCTTTTACATGTAATAAGAAAGGTCTCTTGATAAGGAAAAAAATGCACAAAATAATGTTTTTTAAGGAAGTGAAAAAAAAAGAGAAAGAAATTGTACGGAAGCTCGTTAACTACCCTGATATGGGTTCGTTAACGAGGCAGCGAGAAAAGAAAAAAAAAAGAAAAAAAAAAGAAGAAAGAGAAGGAGAATGATAAAAAGAGATGAAGAGTTTGAAGTGCATGTGTGTTAATAGATATATCAGAGATTCTTTTGATTTGTTATGAGACTTTCTAGGATGATAAAGGGTGAGTGAAAATGAGTGTGCATAAGAAGAGTGAGTTTGGTTATCTTTTATGAGAGTTTTTGATATGTGTGAGTTTTTAGGAGTCTTTTGATTCCCGGATATTTTTAGCACCACATGACCAAAATATTTCCACGCCTTATTGTCTTTACCAAGCCCCATTACACCCCGGCCGAATGGAAACTTCTATGAAGTTTTCATTGAGCCCCCTAAGTTCTCTTGATGATTCTTTGCATGTTTTGACAAATCTTGGGTGGAGAGTATTGGTGATATAAGTTCCAATTTCTATGAGTTTTTGTATATAAGATGAGTTGAGAGATTGAATTTATAAGCCTAAACACTTGAGAGTTGAGTGAAAAACATTATATCCCTTGAGAGGTTGGATTGTATTATTTTATGTCTATTTAAGTGCATATATGTGTGAGGATGTTAATAGTCTTTTCTATATTTCTCTCATATGTAGATTTTGCTTTTTAGAAGATGGCTATGTCTTGATGAGCATGATTTGTTTTGGTTTTGGTTAGTGTCTTGTTTATTGCTTGAGGACAAGCAAGTCTAAGTATGGGGTATTTTGATGTTCGCATTTTTAGTATAGTTTTTAGTAGGTTTTCTTTGCTTATTAGGTTTAGTTTTGTTAAGTTTAGGATTAGTTTTGAGTGTTTTTAGGTAGTTTTGCATATTTCTATGAAAAGAGTGGAAGCTACGCTATTTTGTGTATTTTGTAGGTTTTAGCAAGGAAAGGAGCTATATGGAGCTGAATTTGGAGCATTATAGTGAAAGACGGAGGAGTACAAGATTGAAGAAGTCAGAGCTAAAGATTACGAGAAGAAGTGTGGAAGAAAACAAAAGCCCAGGCTCGTTAACGAGGCTGTGAGGGCTCGTTAACGAGGCCACGAAGGAGAAGATTTGAAGTATTTATTTTATAATTCACCGATCCTGAGCGGGAATTTATTTCCGTGTCGGTTGAGTATCGTTTTAGAATCTTTTGGGGTTATTAGAATATGTATTTTAGGTCTTAATATCTTTTTAGATTTTATTTCTATCTTTTAGGGTTTGTTTCTATCTTTTTAGGAAAGTTTATATCTTTTAGCCTTTTTTAGTTTTTAGCTTTTTAGTATAAATATCCTTCTATCTAGCATAGAAAGGAGGAGGTTTTTAGAAGGGAAGTTTTAGGAGAGATTTTCGAAGGGCCGAGAGAGGAGAAGTCGGATCGGAGTCGGATCGAGGAGGGTCGGTAGACGACAGTCACCGGGATCGTTAGTTGTGATTTTGATTCGGTATTTTGATGTTTTCGTTTTCTTCTGAATCTCTGTAAGACTATATTTTCTTATAATTTGAGTTTTGTTTTGTTTTCAATGTTTTCTTTGATTGAGATTTTTAGTTTCTTAGTTATGATTAGTAAGTAGTTTCTTTTTCTAGGATCGGGGTTAAGCCTGACATAGTTGAGCATGTTTGATGAGTAAGATTGTGTGTTGATTGCCTTTTATCTTTTATTGAGATTGTTTGTTGTTCTTATACCAAGACGAAAGTTGAGGTAATTTAGGTTTTTAACTTGATTGAAAGAGAAAGTTAGTAACTTGAAGGTTGATATTGTTTGAATACGAAAGTTTCAAGCTTTAGATCCAAAACAAGCAATTAAGTGAATTAGGATGCGAAAGTTTGTTAATTTACTTGTTAAGTCAACGAAAGTTGATGACTCTATCTGTTTAAAGGAATGATCTTATCTTCTTACGAGTTTTTATGCTTGGCTATGTTGTGTTGTCCTCAAATCCTAGATCTTTGTTTTATTTGAATTATTTCCAAGTGAATTTTCGTTGCTGAGTACTTGCCTCGGTACCGAATTTAATTAGGTCATTATTTGAAGTGTTTTGTGTTCGGTGGTTCGTTAACGACCCTGACAACGTCGTTAACGAGGCTGCTTGTGAGTGTTTTTATTTGTTTTTGTTTGCTTTTTAGTAGATTGATAAACGAACAACCTTGCTTCCTGTGGAACGATCCTGACTTCGCTATACTCAGCGGGGTCTTGATTTATAAATTTATTTATTGTCAAGAAACACTCTCAACACTAACACAACCAAGGGTGCTAACTGCTTAAGGGACCGGTTCATTAGGTAGAATAATGCCCATTAGGATTTGTTGCACTTTTCCATTTCAAGCATTTACTATTGTTAGTATTATGGGCTTAGGCGTTGGGCTTAGCATGTTTCTAACACTAGTCCGCCACCCATATTAGATCTAGGGTTTCATGAGCCTTACTTCTATATAAGAGGCATGACTCCCATTGTATTCTTAACGTCAAAATTAAGCCAGGTTATAGTAAAGTCGAGTTTCCTCCTTATTTGGTCCGACGTCACCAAAACCTTCCAAAACCCTTTCTGTCTCGTCGGTCCTCCCTTGGGCCGAAATTCCTTATCTCTACCTTGACCCGCCCTTGTTCCAACGAGCATTAGAGGCCCGCGGGTCCACTTTGTGGTCTCGTACTTATCCCGATTACTTGTGTCGGAGAAGATCTGGTGTTTCGAGCCTAGATCCGCCCCTTGTGACCCTGGGGTTCACATCAGAGAAAAATGGCCTGATTGTGAGTTTCCATGTCATTCAAGACCTTGCCGAAGGGGAGAAGGACAACCTTGCTTCGTGAATCTCAAATTTGGGTAAGCAAATCACCTATCAAATCTCATTTTCTTAAAAAATGGCCTAAAATGGATTATCCCTCTTGCGCCTCAAAAACCAACGAATCCCCCAACCTATATCTCTAAATTTGACACAATAAAATAACACCTTTCATCACAGAAAGGGGGACCCACCAATGTGGCAATGGAGATGCCTAGCAGTTTTCGGGCATTTGGTTTGGTTGGGCCTTTGGCATAGTACCCCGAAGTCACCACTTCGAATCTCTCAGGCGGCTATTTGTCTTCCCTATTTAGAATTGGCTAGTAACAAGTTTTCATCCGTAGTGGATGCTCTAGGCGAGTCCAAGTAGTACTTGTGGCGGTCATAATCCTTACCTTATAAAAAAAATGGAGAAGCATAGCAAGCTAACTTCTTTACACGTTGAATTTAAAATTGGTCAAACCTTCAATCAAGTGGTTACAACACTTTCTCCTACGTTCAAATTAGTTGGTTGATTGGGTGGTTTTTTTTAACTCCCAATTTAATCATCTATTAAAAAAAAGAAAATGTGAAAGGGGCTGGTTCCCCTCCTAATTCGATCTCTCGTACAGAGAGATATAAAAGAGATACTTCAACTCTCTACTCTTCACAAAATAAAAGTAAAATTACTTTGAGAGGTTCTATAAGGGTCTTCCTAATTCGTGGGCAAAGTCGAGGATGATCAACAAAAAATACACGAGGGTACAAAAGAAGAAACCATGCGAAGAAAATTTGCTTAGAGTTATTGGCCACGTACTATTGGTCGGTCATTCTCCTGGATCCGTTATTCACATGGTGCTTTGTGTACAAATTGTACACGATCAATAAATGGTTAACAATTCATAATTCTAGTTAATTAACTCCAACCTCCTTTATATCCTTGATTATATATCTCGAAACTTGGTTAATGTTGTGGTCTGGGAGGAAACGAGTGGATCCGAAAACCACAATATTGATCATCTGTGACCTGGGAGGAACTGAGTGGATCCGAACACCACACCAATGAAGCCTTTCCTAGCTGTTATAATGCCCAATTTATTCATGCATAAGCGGTCGACTCTGAGCCGTTTTCTATTTTCTATCATTCTAGATGTTCTGATGATGGAGATCCAAGATGTGGTACCGTGGTGTATGCTTTTCGCTGATGACGTAGTGTTGGTGGACGTGTCTAGGGCGGGAGTTTGTAGAAAGATAGAAGCTTGGAGAGAGAAACTTGAGGCAGAGCGTTTTAAGCTGAGTCAGACCAAGGCAAAGTAGGTAGAGTTTAAGTTCATCTAGGAGGTGGAGCAAGATGAGGAAGTAAGCTTGGGAGGAGAGGTCCTAGCAAAAAAGGAGATTTTCAAATCCCTAGGCTTAATTGTGCAGGGTTGATGAAAGCGTCGAGGAGGACATTAGACACCGAATCGAGAGAGGTTGACAGAAGTGGAGGGGTGCTTCTAGGGTTCTATGTGATAGAAAGATCCTACTCAAACTCAAGGGCAAGTTCTTCAAATATGTGGTTAGACCAGCTATACTAAAGCACGGGAGTAAAAGTTGATGGTAGTAGAGGTGAGGATGTTGAGGTGGATGTGCGAGCATACGAGACTGGAAAAGATTAGGAATGAAGTGATTAGGAGCAAGGTGGGAGTGGCCATTATAGGTGAAAAGCTCAGACAATCGAGGCTCAGATGGTTCGGGCACATACAAAGGAGACCACCAAATGCCTCGTTCAGAGGATCGAAAGTTCGATCAGTAGCGGCAGGGCGAAGAAGAGTTGGAAGGAAGTCGTAAAACAAGACCTTACCTTTCTAGCAGTCTCAGCAGATATGAACTTGTGTAGGGACCTATGGCGTGAGAAGATTATAGTGAAAAAGCGGTACTAGTAATGACCCGGAGGGAGTGCCCTACTCTTTCTTCTCTTGGTTTTAGTTTCTCTGTTATCGTTTTTTTTTTGGGTTTTCTAGCGTACTCTTCCGCTCTCTCTTTCTACTCCCCCTCTAGCTTTTCTTTCTTTGTTCCTGCCCCTTCCCCCTTTTGCTTTGGACCCACTTTAAATACCTTTCCGACTTCGAGTCGGGGTAAGGGTGTGTACAACATGACCCCCCAGATCCTGTTCATAGCGAATTGCACCAATGCAAATGTTGTTGTTGTAATGCACTTTTTGGTATTTCGCAATGCACTTTTTCACGATAACAATGCACTTTTACAATGAACCGAACATGGAGTGCGTTCCCCGCTAGCTTCATTTTAGTTAGCACTTTTTTACTTTAGTAAGGCACTTTTTGATACTTTGCAATGTACTTTTTCACTTTCCTAAAAGGATAGAACATCATACCTTCAATCAAGGAGATTCAAGGATTCTAAGCACTCCATATTTTATAGAATAAAGAGATTCAAGAATTCAAGGATTCTAAGCACTCTATATAACTAATATTTAACTTTTGTCCTAATAACTAATTTATGTGTTGTGGCCACATATATAACTAATATATAACTTTTGTCTTTATTTTCTTAACTAATTAATTTAATTATATATATAGTATACTCCCTCCGTTCTATTCTATTTGACACTTTAGAGCTAAAACTGGGTTCATTAAAACTTGTCATTTTGGAATATTTTTATTTAATTAATGTATTGGAAAGTGTTTTTATTGACTTTTTTTCTTTCATTCTATTGGCTTTAATGATGGGTTAGTAATTAATTTTTGATTATATATAGAAAAATTTGGATTTTCAATAATATTTCTTATATTTCACATGAATTTCTTAATATGTGTGAATTGTTCTAAAGTGTCAAGTAGAATAGAACGGAGGGAGTACTTATTTTTTTACAACCACTAATTTGTAAATTAAACACTATATATACATATGCTATAAAGATTTTAAATTAATTAAATGATACTTAAATACTATTAAAATATTTTTAAATTGCTGAATGTTTGTATTGAATCTATATTTTTTATTAAAAAGTATTAAAACCATAGCACAAGTTCCTACACATTAAATATTTACTAAATAAATTTAGTGACCTAATATTTTTTTTCTTTCCCTTCAAGGGTCCGTTTGGTAGTGCTTATATGTAGTACTTATAAGCACAAAAATGCTTATATGTAGAAATAAGCACATAAGCATTGCCGAACACACAATTCTCGCATATTTTAAGCAACGCGTAAGCACATGCTTATAAGTAAAAAGAAATAATCAACACCCCCCATGCTTATCGGTTTAAACATGCTTATATCCAAAAAATGTAAGCACATGATCCCCACCAATTACCCTCAAATAAATACCCAATTTTTCACCACCTACCCCTCTCCTCTTTCTTCTCTCTCCCCGATTCCTCTCAAATCTCTCCCCCATTCCCTGCTGTTGTTGGACGGACGACGCAGGCGGACGGAAGAGACGGTCGGCGCCGAGAACCAGGCGAGTAGGCAGACGGAAGAAGACGGTCGGCGCCGAGAACCACTTCGCTGAGGTCTCTAGACCGGATTTTCCTTGCTCCGCGCTGAGAACCACTTCGCTGAGGTCTCTACACCCGATTTTCCTTGCTCTTCTTCAACATCTAAAGAGAAGGTATGTGTAAAGCAATTTGGATATGGAGTTTTCAATTTTTACCCTAGATCTATTAATTTGTACCCTAGATCTGGAGTTTTCATTTTTTCATGTATGAACCCTAATTTGGATCTGGAATTTTTTTTAAGATTTGGAATTTGGTAGATCTAGAAGCTCTTCTCTTGATTTGGAAATATGAATTCTTCCCACATAACCCTAATTTGGGATATATGTAAAAGGATTGAAATGTTTAGCCAAACTATCCCTTGAAAAGAATCCAAATTATTACTTGAAAAGGATTATAGAAATACTGTAGAATTATCCATTGAAACCCAAATTTACCACAAAAGAATAACCCTAATTACATTAACAATATTGTGCTTGTTCGTGTCTCTACTTGGTTGCTATAAGTTGTGCTTGTTGATGTCTCTACTTGTTGTTGTATGTTGGTAAACATTCTTTTAATTGACTAATTGATGATTTTGCCCTAGTAAATAGGATGTCCTCATCAGGATCAGATTGCTTTAGCAACCAAAGTGACTTAGATATCACAATTGACCTTATTAAGGGGAATTGTAGTCCTACTAAAGCGGTGGATCACTTAGTTGCAATTATACAAGACTTAAGAAAGGAAAGGGAGAGTCTCCACCACACGGTAGATCGATTGAATGTGGAGTTATATAGTGCCCATGTCACTGAAGATGTCCTGTGTGAAAGGATTGATTTGCTAGAAAGGAAAAGGAATGATTTCAAGGTGAATTGTTGATTGTTTGATTTCAATTATGTAGTTTCAATCATATTTAGTTTAGCTTAATGTTGTAGAAAGGAATGGAAAATAAATGCTTGGTTGATTTAAATCATGTCATATCCTGTTTCAATCATATGTTTTATTAGGTGAACATGGCAGCTCCAATGGCTTGGCATGAAGATCGTACTTGTGCTCTTTTGGCTGTCATGAAAGAGTTGGATCCTCAATTTGAGCAATCTGGGATTACTGATTTCGCAGAGGTAAGGCGAAGGATGCATCATGCCACTGGTATTTGTTTTTTTGTGTGTACCCTAAAGGCTAGGTTTGAGCTATCAAGAAGGATGTGGAGGCTTTGGACAGAATTTCATTGCACTGAAGGTGGCATCAATTGGGATCGTTCTAGTGGAAGAGTCATTGGTAACGATTGGTGGTGGGCGGCTAAGACAAGGGTAAGAATATGAATGGAATTTTAAACTTGTACATGATTAGTTATGAGTGCTTAATTTAAGTTATTTCACCCTTATTCTTGTGTTGTAGGAAAATCCAAAATTCCAGCGCTTTATACCCCGTGGCATGGATTCAAGGTTGAGCGATGCCATGGATGAGTTGTGGGCACCAAAAGAGAACAACTTGAGTTGTCCACTAGCTTTAGAGGATGAAGATGATGAGCTAAGTGAGTTCCCCGAGGTGGATGGAATATACTACGACAATGGTGACATGGATCCGACATATCCGTACATGTAGTTGGCGTTTATCTTGTTTGGGTTGTTGTTTATGTTTTGGATTATTCTGTCTGTTGTTGGTATTTTGGATCATTTGGTGTTTGGATTGTTAGGTTTTATGAATTGTTGTTGGTGTTTGGATAATTTGGTGTTTGTATTGTTAGGTTGTGTGGATTGTGGTTTGGATTGTGTTTGTTGAAACTATTTGCTATGAGCAGGGATTGTGTTTTGGATTCTAGTTTGTGTTTTGGCATATTGGATAGTGTTTTGTTTCGGTTGTACAAGGTTTTATGTTTCATTTGAGTGCTTTGTAGATGGTTATTTTTGGATAAATACAGGGATGATTTTTTACCAAATGTAGGGATGAGTAAAGGGCTGATTTTTTGACCAAGTATAGGGCGTTTGTCAAATGGGTTGAGACACATATAGGGCGATTTTGGACAAATATAGGGCGATTTTGTTCATCAGAAAGAGAAAAATACATACCAAGTAGCAATTAGCAAAGTCATTAATGGATCTTGTTCATAAAAAGAAAAAAATACATACCAAGTAGCAAGTAGCAAAGTGCAACCTAAGTGGAATTCTATTATCCCTAGTTCACCAAAACGAGATGACCAAAACAAAGAAAAAATATGAACCAAGTACTAAGTACGAATTAACCCCCTACAACTTGTTCACCAAAAATAAATCATTCTATACCCAAAGCTACTTCTATCATACTTTGTAGAACATCCTATTTGACCATAATTCTTGAGCAACGAACGGTCCTCATTCCACTGGCCCCTCCATCATGTCCAAGTTCACTGGTCATGGGTGAAACCCACTCCTCAAAGTCTTCATCAAGTATGAAATCATGGATCTTGTTTTCCAAAATAAAGTTATTAAGAGCAAAGCAAGCAATGATTATGTCAATTTGGGTTGGGACACTATAACTTGGCATGGCCGCTAATATCTTCCATCTCTTCTTTAATACGCCAAAGCAACGTTCAATCGTAGTTCTAAGAGATGAGTGGACCTTGTTGAAGACTTCATAAGCATTCTTGGGAATATGATTGTGGAATTCCGATTGATGGTACTTTACGCATGAATATGGAACCAAGTACCTTGTCCTATCTGCATATCCCTTGTCAAGTAGGTAATACTTTCCTATATACCAAAAAAAACTA
Source organism: Fallopia convolvulus (assembly GCA_964016875.1). Taxonomy (NCBI): domain Eukaryota; kingdom Viridiplantae; phylum Streptophyta; class Magnoliopsida; order Caryophyllales; family Polygonaceae; genus Fallopia; species Fallopia convolvulus. The sequence goes on from OZ024736.1 coordinate 22,811,612, forward strand.
TCTTAAAAACAACATCAAGGATTCGAGCGTCATTAAAGCGTGGTAGATTGAACTTACCTTTTGGGGGCCATGGAAAGTTCATGCCCGGGGTTCTTAACGCGTGGTCAAGGATTCGAGCGTCGTGAGCACTCCCTTCCCATCCGGCGGAAATGAACGTGAAGTACATGTCAATGTCACATACTGCCATCACGTTAAAGGACGTCATTCCTTTGCGACTCCTATATGGATATTGCTCACTCTTCGGAATGCAAGCATGGATGTGTGTCCCATCGATTGCTCCAATCGCTCCCTACACAATACATAACAAGGGTGCAAACGAATCATATCTTTAATAGTGCCAAAATAACTATAGTTCATAACAATGATAAAGGAAAAGAATGAATCATACCTTGAACAAGGAATATCTTGGTTCTGATTTTATCTTCTTTGGAATTGTTGAAAATGAGGGATCTCTAGGCTGCAATAGTCGACGTGCCATCCCACTAAACCCTTGCTTACGCCCGGTGATAGCCGTCAAAACATCGTGTAATGCCCGAATAATTGTATCCCCAGAACGTTGGAACCTCTCACATACATCTCTATTAGATACTCCCAAAGACAAAGTGTACACGAAGATGCCCACCTTCTCCAATATGGACATGTTACGAGACCGTTTCAATCCATGATTCGCCTCCAAGTCGTCGCACAATTTCTCAAATACACGAGGTTCCATCCGCATAGCATTAGAACACCTCTTTGTATTTTCATGACATAGAATTTGTTTCATCCACATGTATCTAGTGAATTCAGAATCATAGCAAGATACCTTATGAACATACTTGTAGTAGTGGTGTGCAATGAGGTGGCACTGCAATTGAATAGCATGGCAAAACCCTTGACGATCTTTCTTCTCTTCTTGTGTTTGGCGAGTTCAAGGGCTGATTTTCCTATACACTGCATGCACCATAACAACAACCAATTGACTTAGAAATAACCAAACAACATAGGTGCCAAGGAACAAGTCCTTTCCCAAACACCCTAAACAATAAAATGAACAAAAAATATAGGTGCCAAGGAACAAGTCCTTTCCCAAACACCCTAAACAATATACAAAATAAAAAACATAGGTGCCAAGGAACAATTCCTTTCCCAATCACCCTAAACAATAAAATAAACAAACAATATAGGTGCCAAGGAACAAGTCCTTTCCCAAACACCCTAAACAATAAAATGAACAAAAAATATAGGTGCCAAGGAACAAGTCCTTTCCCAAACACCCTAAACAATATACAAAATAAAAAACATAGGTGCCAAGGAACAATTCCTTTCCCAATCACCCTAAACAATAAAATAAACAAACAATATAGGTGCCAAGGAACAAGTCCTTTCCCAAACACCCTAAACAATAAAATAAACAAACAATATAGGTGCCAAGGAACAAGTCCTTTTCCAAACACCCTAAAAAATATACAAAACAAAAAACATAGGTGCCAAGGAACAAGTCCTTTCCCAAACACCCTAAACAATATGCAAACAAACAATATAGGTGCCAAGTAACAAGTCCTTTCCCAAACACCCTAAACAATATGCAAACAAACAATATAGGTGCCAAGGAACAAGTCCTTTCCCAAACACCCTAAACAATAAAATAAACAAACAATATAGGTGCCAAGGAACAAGTCCTTTCCCATACACCCTAAACAATATGCAAACAAACATAACAATCCACAAACAACATAAACAAACAAACAACATAAACAAACCAACAAATGTGTAGGACATAATCCGAAACCGGAATCCAAAGCCAACAATATCCCAACACACACACATCAAACCTAAATCCGACTTAGTACAATACATGGAGACCATTCTCCAAATCCAAGCATAACAATCCACAAATGGAAAAGAAGAAACAAGATGGTCTAAGAAGATTTTGACGCGTTGTTTTTGGCCTTAAGACGGAATTCCAACCAAGATGTCCTAGCAAAGTCAGACTTCATCCTCATGAACAGCTCACGGTTATCCACATTCAAAACTTCTTCCATGGCTATGCACACCAAATCTCCTCCCTCAGCTATAACCCCCTTTTCGACCATCTCCTCAATAACAGGCAAAGCATCATCTAGATCATGGTGCTTTCTCCCCTTCTTTGGTTGCGACGAGGCCTGATCTTAATCAATCCAGGAACATAGCTTTAGACTTGCATGGACCATCAATTCCATGTGGTCTTTGTATGTTACTCCTTTCCCACTTGAATGCCTCTTTTCTTTCCGCTTAGTGCCAGGGAATGTAGGGGAATGCTCAACTGTTTGCTTCTTTTTTGTGTTTGCCTGACTAACATTGACATCACTAATTACAAATTTATGGGCCGAATTCAGGACATCATCATAAGTACCATACACATTGAATCCACTCATGTCAATCCCAATTGGAGTACCATCCACATTCAATCCACTCATGTCAAACCCAGTTGGAGTAGCATCCACATTCAAAGGAGTAGATAGCGGAGTAACTCCAAAGTCATCCAACTCTTCTTCCCAATCAGCTTCTTCATCATCACCACCGCCATCTCCAACATCAATAGGGATTGCACTTGGATCCATATTCGGTGCAACACAATGCTTGCCCGTTGCTACAATTCCACCAAACACCTCAATTCACAAATCAGTAGTTTCATGGACCACTCCCTTACAAAATTTCCTATACTCAAGCTTCTCCTATAAAATAAATCCAGAATCACAATCAATTAACTAGAAGGGAATGTAATGTAACAAGACTTTAACATAAGAACTTGTGAAATTCAAAACTAACCTTGATTTTCTTACCCCACCAAGCTGCATCAACTTCAACCGTGTTCAGCTTTTCATCCCATCCACATCCAGTCTCATTATTCTTCAAATAATCCCATGTCCGCCAAAATTTCTTAACATCCTCAAACTTGTTCCTTGCAGTCTTCCATGTCAAAAGATGTCATATTTTTTCCTTAAACACTTTCACTATATCGGTCCAATTGAATGCTTGACCATAACCATTTTTTTTTTGCTTATCTTGACAAATCCTTAGCAAAAGAGTGGTCATGTCATCATCCCATTTGAATGACACATTCCTCTTAGTAATTTTCTCCTTCTATAATTCACATCAAGAATAACAATGAAGCAAACAATACATTTTAAATCAAAAGGAGCATTGAATTAAACAATCTAAGTGCAAGAAAAATACATCTAATACCAAATTTGTCATACAAACAATGATATTGAACTCAATATTGCTACAAATTAACTTACCGGCGGCATCGTTGTCAAATTAGTTGAGCAATTGGAATTGATACTTTCCCCCAATTGTAAAAAACCTAATTTGACAAAAAAGAATGGGTATGACAATTGGAATGTCACTCAACAAATAGGTATCAATAATTGTAAAAACCCAAAATTTGTCTACCCAATTGGGAAATTTAGAGGAAGGAGAGCAAGAGGAGAAATTCATACCTGCAAACAAGAGGGAGTGGGGACAAATGCAGACCACCTAGCCGGACCACCAACACCTAGCCGGACCACCGCACACTCGCGTCGGACCACGAGCCGCACTGCGCCGGACCGCCGTCGCCGGACCGTCAGGGAGAACGCCGGAATCGATTGTCGTGAGTGTTGGGGTTGGGAGCAACAAGATGGAGGCTAATGGGGGATAATGAGAAAAGAGGGGCTAGGATTTCATAAGAGGGTTTATATAGGGTGGGTAATATTTTAATTTTTTTAAGGGCAATTTTGACCTTTCATTTATTACCTTTTAAAAATAAGCAAACCCTCCAACCGAACACCACTTGCTTACAGCAGAAATAAGTTTTTACTTATCAGCATCAGAAATAAGTTTTTACTTATCAGCACAATCCACTTTAAGTAACTTATTAGCACAATTTACTTATAAGTAACTTATCAGCAAAGTTTATCCGAACGCACCCCAAATATATTATTGGTTGATATAGCAAAATAAAAATAAGTTATCAAAATTAGGATTTTATGTTTTTCTATTTGGCAGAAATTTAAACTGTTTAAACTTTTTCGTTCATATGTCTAATCTATTAAATGTTTTCTTCAAATTCGAAGAACTAAAGGCAAACTTTTTTTTTCCAAGCATAACTAAGCTAAGTTTTACAAACTAGTTTTATATTTTATAAATTTTTTTTTTAAAATATCAAAATAAGCTGTACGATTTTATTGATGACACATTGACACTTGAATTTTTAAATATAATTAGAAATATTACATTAACAGTGCAATACGTGAGAACTAGTTAATGTGCGACTACTGGCTCAACCAAAAAAAAAAAAAAATACTAAAAACGTGATAATTATCAAAATCTTAAGACAACTTTTTTATTTGGTTAACTGGCACGAGTTACATGTTTTCATTTGAATAAAACGTTGTTGATATTAACCCATAAAATCAATCAATTGTCATGGCCGGAAGTGGTCCTCCAGACTTAATTTTCAGTTTACTTGTGGTGTAAATCGTATTTGTACGTTCTTAATTACAACATACGTGTTTGGTCGGAAAGCAGTACGTGTTCGAGAAAGTGAACACAGAACACGTACTATGATTCATTGATTCACAATAGTACTATGATTGAATTACAACCGCGTATAAACAAACAGGCACCATGATTGAATTCCAACCTCGTATAATAACCAATGTGGGGTCGGTGGGTCCTGTAAAATTCTCTAAACACCACCGTCAGTGGAGGAGGGTTTGATTTTTCTCAGTTACGAGGTGTGTTGGGGTTGGGGACCGATACCGATACAACACCGGTCACCTCAACTACGCGTCCATTGGATAAATAGGGAGATATGTGACTCACCTTGAATGGATTCTTGAAGAGAGCTCGATATGACTCATGAACCAAGAGGATTCATAGCCTTAAGAACAAGTGGATCAAGATGCTAAGCAAAACTCAAAGCTTTCATTCTTCTCATGGGTTTCAATGTTAGGTTACTAGACAAGCTAAAAAGACAACAACTTGAAAGAAAACCAAGAGAACTAATATATTATTACACGTCTTCACTCAATCCACCCTTAGTTTAAGAAAGTTAATAAAACGACCTCAAAAGACCTGTAAAAAATGTCCACAAAAACCAACAACAAACAAAAGCACATGTTTCCAGCACTAGCATCTAAGCGCGGCGACGCCAGGGGACACCAACAAACAAAACGAGGCACCATAACTTGAGCTCAACACTCCCGGGGCCATATATGTGCCCGAGTGATTCACCCCAAATAAGGTTGAGCATCGGAGGCCTTCTTAGGTGCCACGACAATGTCGTCCTAGTCAAGGGGTGTGTGGCACTCTAGGCTTTTGGTTGACATTTCTTCAGCACAAGTGGGGCCAAGCTGCTCCCTTGAGTCATCATGGTCTTCACCCAAAAGATACCTCTGAGAAACTGGTGAAGTGCCAGATCACTCCTTGTCCACAATGCCATCGGCACATTCTGTAGTGTTGTCAGCGTCGGTGCCATAGGCACGGCCAGAGGTGTTGTTGGTGTAGGTAGGGGTGGCAATTCGGTAAAGCGGTCGGATTTTGGTTGGGTTATTTGAATTTCGGATCATTCGGGTTTTGATCGGTAACGGGTATAATCGGTAATCGAGTATATCGGGTCGGGTCGGATGTGTAATTTTTCGGGTACATCGGGTTTATCGGGTCAAAATCTGTCAAGCAAATCCAGGTTTCGGTTTAGTTGGATTTGTTTAAGTCGGTTTCGGGTTGACTCAGTTTTTTTGCAATTTTGGATTGAATCGGATTTAGGTTGAATCAGTTCGGTTAAATCGGTGTTAGGTTAAATCAAATTTTGGTTGGATTAGGTGTTGACTAAATTTCGGTTGAAATCGATATTAATTTTTAAGAGTTCAAAATAACTTTATTTAATTGATAAAAGTTATATGAAATTAATGAACGAGTCATGATAATATTAAGAATCGCTGTATTTATAATATACAATTTGAATTTGATATTGAGTTTTTATAGATGAAATAGGCATTTACCATTTGTAGAATAAATTAATATTTGACCGATGAAAAGTCAATCAAATGAATAGATGATCACAATTTACAAATTCATAAGATAGAATATTCACAAATCACAAGTAAAGATTACATAAGATTAAACATATGTAAGATTTTATATTCATAAAAAATTCTTATGATATTGCAATCAACTAATTACATGTTACAACTAATGATTATATGATGTTATATTCCAATAATTTAAAATGATCTCAGTTCATAAGTGATAATTTTATAGTCACGTACATTTTCAAGACCATATACATAAATAAATAAAATCTTTACATTTTATTGAAGAAATATATCTTTGTGATGTATGAGACTATGGTAAATAGTTCTAAAGTTATTAAATTGATTTCAATCATTACTATATACTAAAACGGAGGTTAAAATAATGTATAAAACGATTCCATAATAAAATATATCATTCGTCTTTTTTAAATCAATCCGATTAGTTGAAATTTAATCGAATTATTTTTAATTATTTATATTTATATATATATTAAAAAATTTAGTATATTAGCTTTATTTTTGGATAGGATAATTTTTTAGATAAGATATACATAATTCTTAAAATATCCTTTCATATATCAATTTTTAATGAATGTTTTTAGAATGATAATTATTCTAGATAAGATATATATAGTTTTTCTAAAATATTCTTGCTTATATCATCAGTTTGATCAAAATTTAACAAGTACAAATACATAATACAATAATTTTATAAAATTTCATACAAGGTGCGAGACCTAACACTTTTTCATAACTAAATGATTATACTATCTCTTATATTCATATGATCTTATATATTAATAATAAATAAGATATTAAAATGATTTCAATCCAATATCCAAATAATTATCTGATCTCTTATATTTATACGATCTTATACATTAATCATAAATAAGATCTTATTCCATGTCACGGGTGTAAACGGGTTCGGGTTGTTTTGGGTGTAATCAGGTTCGAATTGTTTCGATTTTGGCGTACACCCGGTTTGAGTAAAATCGAGTTCGAGTTGCTCAGATTCGAGTATGTATTGGGTTAGTCATTTTGGATATAATCGGTTTCAGGTTGCTTTTAAAACGGGTTGCTTTCGAGTTCGGGTTAGAATCGGTCAGATTGGGTTGGTTTCAAATTTCATTTTGTAATTTTTTCGGACAACGGTCGGTTCTCAAATCGGATTTTTCGGTCTGTTATTTCGGGTCGAATCAAAATTTGCCACCCCTAGGCGTAAGTGTTGTTGACATGGCGACCATGATGAGACATAGTCATATCATCCTCCTCTCTTCAAAAGGGTTCATCCACGAACCTTGATGTTGAAACTTATCATCATGGCTAAGAAAGGAAAGGAGAAAGTTCAAAAACATTAAATACTTCGTGCACACAATAGCTCGGTGGCAACTCGAACTTATAAGCATTGTTGTTGACACATTCCAACACCAGAAAAGGACCATCACCTTAACTTTGTTTCTTAAGCTTGGAATTCTAAAGGAAGGGAAGCGTTCCTTCCTGAAATGTACCCATACAAGGTCTTCGGGTGTAAAGATGACTTCTTTGCACCACTTGTTGGCTTGGCGTGTATATTGCATTCATATGGTGCGCCTATCCAATTGAAGACTAGTACCATCATTCATCTTCTTGTTCTTGGAAGCTTGATCAAGAACCCCCCCCCCCCTCTCTCACTCTCTCTCTCTCTCTCTCTCTCTCTCTCTCTCTCACTCACTCACTCACTCATGGTATACAACATCAAATGAAGTAGAGTCATATCCTAGTTGTGGTCGAATGCACCAAGCTATTATAATCAAACTGATAGCTTGCATATAGATAGTGTTTAGGATGTGTGTTTACGTTTCGTTTGTTTTGTTTTTATGTAGTTTTAGTTAGTTTCTTTAAGTTATTAGAGTGTGTAGGAGTTGTGGGTTTTTGCACTTGTTCTATGGTGTTTTACAGGTCTTAAAGTGAACAAGTGTGAAAGGAATAGAAACTCGGGGAAGAACGCTTGAATTCGGGCCATCCGTTGGAGTTGCTCGTTCGACACCTCTGCCTTGTAAGGGTTTGTTCGGGAGATATAATGATATAATAAAGTTGATTTCGACATCATTGGAAAGCTAATTCAAAGAGCTACAATTCATGTTTTTACTCCGAGTCCAAATTCCAACTCGAAGGAGGTCAAAACAACCCCCAAATTGTCAACTGAATTCTGAACCGAGTTGCTGGCCCCGCCCGCCGCCCCTGACAACCTTGCAATCTCTTATTTGCCACGTGTTCTTTTCTGATGGGTCTTAGTTATATCAACCTTATTCCGACTTATGTATTTTTGGATATACTTTTGGAGACTTAGTTTATTATATTAGGCTTTTTGGGGAGAAGAAACTCTCATCTATCTAATTCTCATAATTTTCATTCTAGCTTTCTCATATTTTCTATGGAGAACTAATCATCTTTGCTTAGTTTGACATTTGAAGCATCGTTTCGATAAAGTTGTGAGATTTCTAATCCCATATCTATTGTTTGGATTTAATCTTCTCTCTTGCTTGAATTTCTATGATTTATTTCAACATGGTTCTAGCCTGATCATCTAGGGTTTGTTGTTTTGAATCTATTGTTAGATCTAGAGTGTTACTGGTTAAGCATCTCTAGATTGAAGTAGCAACTGCATTGTACTAGTATCTGGTTGTGCTAGTCTTATGTAGAAGAGATTTGATTTACATTCTAGGGTAAAACATGGTTGTTTTATGCTAGAATCGTATCCTATTATATTTCTATTCTTAATGCTGCTATTAAACTGAATCATTGATTGTTTCATGGTTGTTTAATTAGTTTGAACTAATAGTATCTGGTTGTGCTGTTAGTTAGAATTGAAAAGGAATTAGAAATTCCATTGCATGTGATATTGAGGTGAAATCAATGATCAACTTGTCATTAGATTGTGGATATTTATTTGCCGAAGCTATTCCTAATTATTGTTATTCATAATCTTTTATTAATTTGTTCGTTTTGCATTCTTATTCTTAGTTACAATAAAAAAACCTTGTTACTTGTTTGACACAAAATTCATTACAAAAGATAAAATCTGTCTCCTTGTGGATTCGACCCGGACTTCCTAAAGACTATGGTTTTAAGTTAGTGTGGATTATTTTGCATAGCCATGATTTGCATGACTAATTCACCGTTATCAAATTGGCGTCGTTGCCGGGGAGGCAATAATTGTATTTTGTGTGATTTTTGTGCCCATCTTGGTGTTGTGAACCTATCTTACAGTACATAACACTTGTGCTACAAATCTATGGCTTTGTTCAAGTGTAGACAGCTGCAGGATGAACACTTCCATGGTTATTTTTCTTGATAGACAAATCAACATTGGAGTTATTCATGGTATGAATCTTGAGACAAGGAGATTGGCTGATTACATGAGTAATGAGAGGCTTTTATATATGAGATCCGAAGAATACTGGGATTTCTTATGTTTTATGAGCTATCAAAGCTTTCAGGTTGAGCCATATTCCCCACTGCCATAGCCGGTTGATACGTATCTTGAGGATATAAATAGGGATCTCTTTACATTGACATATACTTTGATAAGGGAGAACTGTGAGTTATGCTCTTCACATTTTCATTCCACAATCTCATGTCCTTTTGAGTTGTGTGAAAGGAATGGTGGAATCACATTGGAATCAATCAGTTACGAGTCACACACCCAAATGCAAGTTGAGAAGCAAATTTACTACACTTGATGTGGGTTATGAAGTTGAATTTGATGCTCAATATGAATTCACACCTATAAAGCACGTTGAGCAGATTATTATAGAGCCCAATGAAGTCTGTGCTGGCATAGAGATACTTACAGAGCATAGGGAGCCTGAATCATCTTCTCCCATGTGGAGTCATGAGTTTGAGCCTTCTGTGATTATGGAAGAAGATTATTTTGTTGACCATGATGACTTCTTTACTGATGAAGTTGACGACCACGAGGGAGGAAATCAACCAAACATATCTTTTATGGCTCCTGCCATCATGTTGTGCCCTATGCTAGGCCTTGAAATCCCATGTTTCAGTTTCCCCACCTTCTCAAATCCAGAGCTTATAGAGTTCTAAGATGAAGAGCCAAGTCTAGAACACAAGGTGGAAGATGAAAAATATAATGGAGTTCATCTTTGAACAAAGTGGTAATAGTGACAAATACTTTGACCCATATTGTAAGTATTTTTTGAAATCACCACTTGTGTTGAATTTGTTTGAGCATATGCCATCTCATAAAAATTGGGCACATATGTTTGATAAGTTGAAATGGTTTTTGAATGGTATAATATTCACTTTCAATTTATCATTGTGTTACTTATCTTCTTGTGAGATGTGCTCACATGCTTTTGACATGTTGTTAAGGGAATTGACAATGTCTAATCTTGTCATTCTATGCTAAACGTCGAGCCAGGACGTTAAATAAGGCGCTTGTCGGGAGGCAACCCGACCTAGGTATGTTTTTTCTTTTTCTATCTTAGTTGTTTTTGTTTCGGTTTTTCCTTTGTTTCTGTGTTGAACTAACCTGCAGGTAGGGGTGTCAATCGAGCGGGTCGGGTCGGGTTTGAGTCGGGTCAATTCAGTTTCGGGTAAGTTCGAATTCGGGTCAAATTCTTATATTTTGAAAATCGAATCAAATTGGGTTGTATCATTTAGGGTAGGGTGCTCAATTAATTGGGCAAAGTCGGGTTTGGGGTCAATTTCAGTCGGGTCATTCGATTTTTGGCCCAACTTGATCTCGGATAAGTCCGGTATCGGGTTTAGTTAGTTTCAGATTTAGTCGATATTTCGGGCGAGCCGGGTTTCGGGTTTTTCAAATTATAGCTGAATTGGATTTCAACTTTGACCGAGAATTTCCGGTTAATCTGATTTCGAGTAAGCCGGATTGTGATTCAGACCATATATCGAATGATGATTTTTTGTAGTTTATCCACTCTAGGGTCTAAATATTTAATGTAACATTTAAATTAAAAACATAATTATAATAAATATTCATTATCATTAATATTTTAAAACATAATGTAATTTTCGGATGGTTTCAGGTCGGATAACTTCGGATTTTGGAATGACTTCAGGTTGGGTAGCATCGGATATTGGGTTGCATCAGGCTTAGTCCATTCGGATATAATCAGGTTTGGGTTAATCTCGAGTTCTGATTTTTTTCAGATTCGAGTCAAATCTGTCGGGTCAAACATGTCTCGGGTATAAAACTTTTTATCTTTTTCTCGGGTCGAGTCGGGTTTGGAGTCGGACGGGTCAAGCGGGTCGGGTCAAATTTTGACAGCCCTACCTGCAGGTAGGTGTAAGGGAGCACAACAGAATTGGTGGCCCCCGCCGCCATTTATTTTGAAAAGGCCTTGTAGGATTGTTAGTACTACTTAAACGAGTCGGCGACTCCTACGAAGTCGGCGACTTTGAGTAATAAAGCAGTGGAATAATTAAACAGGAAAATCAAACGTTACCAACTATCAATGACAAGCGATGTATAGTGGAAACTCCTCGTAAACCAACTAGTTTACTTGGAGAAAAACCACTCCCTTCCAAGTTTCTCACTTGGTCGGATTTCAAGAGTCCTTAGACTCGCTCTATTGATTTCTTGAGTGTTTACAAAGCTCTCCCGTGTACAAGAATGAATCCCACACCCTTGAACCATGCTCTACCTTTGCACTCACACTCTCAATCTCACGTTATGCCTAAGATCTCTCGATACACCACTTGTACGAATCTCACGCACAAGTTCACTCTTTCTTTCTTACACACAATGTAGAAATGACGCTCAAGAGTCTTACCACTATCCTAAACACAAGAGTATTTAAGCTAAGGTAAGAGAGATCTCGTGTGTATCAGCTCCCATTCGATTAGAGAAATGATAAACACTCAATCTTGTACATATCTTTCCAAATATACATTAATGCATACAATGAAATATTCTAAGAGAATCAAATCGTCTTTATCTTGATTTTAGCACTCTTTTATGATGATCTTCTCCTAAAATGGAACGACGCAGTTGTCTCCAAATACACGCACATACTCTGTGCGTTCCTTCCTTAAATAGATTACTTCGCCAGCTGGTCATGTTAGTGACTTTGCCAAGTCGCTGTCGATACGCTGGTTTTAGTACAGCGTAATTCTGTATTTTTATTAGGATTGTTTTCGAGCAGCGAGGCTTACACCCATTCGCATTTTTGACTGTTTTAGGCTAGATTAGCCTGTTTATCTGTAATATCAAAAAAGCCTACAGTTGAAGATTCTGAAGACAAAAGTCCTAATTCAAGTTGAAGACTTTACGGAAACAAGACCCGCGTCCTCGGTGTTGGACCCGAGGCCGCAGTGAAGAGAAGAATACGAGAGAAGTTGAAGAAACAACACCCGCTCTTGCGGGTCAAGACCGCACTCGCGGTTGGAGGAGGATCCGCGGATGCCGAAGCCTACTGGACTCGCGCTCGCGGTGGCAAACCGCGCTCGCGGGTTGGCCTTTCTCCGCGCCGACTCGATTTATTTTATCTTATTTATCTTTATTATATCTTTAGTTTTAGGTTATTTCGGTTTCGTAAGCTTAGTTTCGTAGAAAACTTTGGGATCACACATTATCTAGAATACTTATACTTTTTAGGTTTTATTTTCAGTTTTGTTATGGAGAACTAATTTCCCTGGGAGTTTGTTTGATCATGGAAGCCTTTTTATGTAATTCGTGAGATTCTGGTAAATTTTCTATCCATTGGTTAATATCAAAACTCTTGTGCTAAATTTTATGATTATCAATTGATTTCTCTTGGTGCGCAACTTGTTGAATTCGATTGATATTCTATTGTTTGGATTAGGTTTGATTATTGTCTTTGCAATCTTATTTATTCTTGAAACAACTCTTTTCTTGGACCGTGGACTAGACTTGAGAAAGAGTGTTTGATTGGTATTTTATGCATGAGACTCGTAGCTTGATTGCATGATTTGTTATCCTTCTATCCTTAATACTTTGCATGAATTGAATTAAGTGTTCTTGTTCATATCATAATTTCGCTTGGACCGTGGACAAGCGGAAATGTTTTATAAGGATTGGAATTAACCTGGGAATTAATAGAAAAGTGGATGAATTGATGATCGAATAATTAAAAAGGTGGAATTGATTGAATGAACTCTACTTTTCTTTAATTGATTTAAACCCTAATTTTGTTTGCTTGTCTAAACTCTCAAAAACCCCGTCTTTTTTGATTGCTGATTGTTCAGAATACCGATTCTCTTGAGTTCGATCCCTTACTTGCATGCTATACTAGTTTGTAGTTTAGGGTAATTTATTTTTTATCTTGGCAACAACGACTTTAGCCGAGTCAAATTTTGGCGCCGTTGTCGGGGAATCGGTTTTTAATTTTCTGATAAATCAGCGTTTCTGACGACCCGCGCTTGCGGCTCGAAGCACACGCCCGCGGCTGACCTGCGCCCTCGGTTTATACCCGCGCTCACGGTTCGGTTCGTCCAGAACCCCCGAATCCGGTAAGAACCTATCTTATGGTTTTACCCGTTCTACTAATAATTCGCATGTTGTTCCGTTTGATCTAGAAATTAACAAGACCCTAAGAGAGTTGAGACGACAAGTTCAGGCTCAAGTGCTAGGAATTCAGTTTAATCCAGCATCATCTTCTTCCTCATTTGATTCAGAGGTTGAAGAACAATTATTAACAATGGTAGATCGTACTATTAGGCAACTGACTGCGCCTAATCTTGAGCAACAACAGCTTGGCCTTCAAATTCCCGCACTAGGGGAGGAAGTGAAGTTTGAGTTAAAATCTGGTCTTCTCCATTATTTGCCTAATTTCCATGGATTGAGTGGGGATGATCCGAATAAACATCTTGCAGAGTTCCATTTTGTCTGTCTAGGAATGAAGCCAGCTGATGTGACTGAAGATCAATTGATGTTGAGGGCTTTTCAATTTTCTTTGGCTGATGCAGCTAAGGAATGGTGTCTTATTTCCCTGTTGCCAAACAAACGTCTATTAAGAAGCAGCTGAGTAGCTTGGAGCAGGGTGATGATGAGAATCTATATGAATATTATGAGCGTTACAAGAGGCTCATGACTATTCTGATAAAGATCTGATCTGTTATATTATTGAGGGGCTTTGTGATGCTGATTGGCACCTGATGAATGCGTTCTGTGGAGGTTCTTATGAGAATCTCACTCCTAGGCAAGAGTTTGCGAAGTTACAAACTCTAGCGGAGCAATGCAGAAATCAAAGAAAGAGATCCAATAGTAGGTCAGTTAATTCTGTTAAAGATTCTCTGAATGTTGAAGTAAGGGAGTTAAAAGCTATGATGAATCAACTGTTGGTGGGCAATGGAGCTTCAAGTTCAAGGGTCTATGGTGAATCTAGCCATCCTATTGATGCATGCCCTATTATGCAAGAGCCAGCAACTGATGTTAATGCTATAGAGAACTATGATCAACAAAGCCCCAGAATGATCCATATTCGAACACATAAAATCCGGGGTGGGCGAACCATCCTAACTTCAGGTGGAATCAACAACCTCAACAACCTTTTCCACAACAAGGAGGTCAACCCAACTATGTTCCTAGGCCTAATTATGTGCCAAGACCCCAAGCTCCTCATGAAAATCCCACCATTATTACTCAACTCATGAAGGACACTCAAGAGACCAAGGTTGCAATGAAACATCTTGAAAGTCAATTGAGCCATATTGCAACCAGCCTTAATTGCTTAGAAGCCATAGACTCGGGGAAACTGCAATATCAGACTATTAATCCGAGAGAGAATGTGAGTGCAATCATATTGAGGAGTGGGAAGAGCTGAATATTGAAGTCGCAGCCTGCGGAAACGAGCCGCACTCACAAAAGGACAGCCCACTTCGCGGAACAGAAAACGAGGGTCTCAACCGCTCACTCGGGGAAACTGCTGAAATTGAGCATCAGCCAGAATCCGCGCTCGCGGACCAAAACCGCGCACGCGGGTCTCAACCCGCGCTCGCGGGTCCCTTCTCCGACAAATTCTGATATTTACGTTCGGCCCTTGTTTCCTCTCATGGCTTCTCAAAAGCTCGTTCCACCATTTCCTGAGGCACTGAAGGACACCAGGATGCCAACCAACGACAAGGAAATTTTCGAAACCTTCTCCAAGTGTGAGGTAAATGTTACTTTACTCAATTTTGTTCAAAGTATTCCTCGTTTTGCTAAGTTTCTGAAAGAATTATGTACTATTAAGAGGAAACAAAAAGAAAAGGGGAAGGTTACAAAAGTAAATCTTGTTGACAATGTTGAAAACGTATCTTCCATGCTTCAAAGACAATTGCCTAAGAAGTATGGAGATCTAAAGAGGTTTACTGTTCCTGTTACTATTGGTGAGGCAAAAATTGAGCATTCTATGCTTGATTTAGGAGCATCTATAAATGTCATGTTACTTAGCATATATGAGCAGTTAGGTCTAGGGCCATTACAGGATTCAAATATTACTATTGAACTGGCTAACCACTCTTGTAACATCCCCTTACTTACCTTGGAGGTATTACCGCCAATAACCCCGATTAGGGCTATACCAGAGTTACCCAAGGCATAAAGCTAACAAGACTTACTAGAACAAGGTAAATTAAACCATTTAAAACCTAACAAAATTAAGTAAAACTTTACAGCGGAAAAGAGGACAAAAGGTCTTATACAAGCCTTACCTTAAAAAGAATTAGTAAATAAATAGAACAACCTTCTATTTAAACAAAATCTTCATCCAGTCTTCCTTAAGTTCTTACTTATGAAACAAACCATGATCTTCACTCAAGTATAGCCATTGGAAACCTTTCTTCAACTTCTGGAGCTTCAAACCTCTGAATCTGCCTCTTGAATCAACTTCCAAGAAGAACCTGATGTGTCGTAAACCAACGGTGGACACCAGCCGACCATATAAAAGAAAAGAAGATGGACGGGTTAGTCTAATGAAAGACTAAGCAAGCGGAGAAACTAACTTGGTTCTTATGGTTGTGAAAAAACATATTGGCATCCAAATCCGATTAGACTCGGATTATGATCCAACAGTTAGCAGTCTTATAGAGAATAAGAAGGAGACTTGCATAATCAAGAGAGAACACCACATAACATTTTGAAAGCCTCCATCGACTAATCAGATTGACTTAATCAACGTTTGATTAAGAATCATTCATAACCAGAAGTAAGAATGGTTATCAAATAGCCTAACCATTCGGGTATATTAATGTGCCTACCACACTTATCTTATATTACTTTCAAACTTTTCACAAACAAGTTGACATCTTTTAATCGGCTCGAACTACTGCCGATGGAACACAATACTATCGAGGTCAGAGGGCATGTTTCATCCTTCAACAACGAATAGTACGGGTCCCAATGATGGAGAGATTAGAGGGCCTGTTTCATCCATAATCTTCTACCAACACATATTAATTCGAACTACTGCCGATGGAACACAATACTATCGAGGTCAGAGGGCATGTTTCATCCTTGAACAACGAATAGTACGGGTCCCATGATGGAGGGATTAGAGGGCCTGTTTCATCCATAATCTCTACCAACACATATTAATAAATGTACTTAGCTAGAGTGTATAGTCGCCCCTCAAGCGTAGAGCGGGCCAATGGTCATGACCTTAGTATTAGGGGATCAATATTGATACTGCCTAATATGAGTTTTAAAGAGATGCTTCCGAGACTAAGGTCACATCCCTGAACTAAATTAATCTATATTAATGTCTCAGCTTGAGACAACTAAACCAAACAAGGTCACACACACAACGGACCTAAATCCAGTTCTAGCGCGAAACTGAATAATAACAATATGGTCATTATTTCTAACAAAAGAACAACCTATCATATTTAAATAATCATACAAGTTGTTCCCAACGCAAATATTAAATGGGATTCAATTCCTCATTTAATAACAATAATGCAAGAGAGAACCGTCCACTTGCCTTAGAAGGCATGCTCAACGTCCTTAGCAGTTCCAACAGTAATCTCTATCACCCTTCTACCAAATATAACAAAAGGATTTCTCAACAATGAGCTCACGAAAACACTTCTTAGTTTTATACTCAAATTCTACAGCTTCCTAATCGATAAACGATTTGATTTCCGAATATCGATATATAATAAATCCTTAGTTATCATGCTTTAAGGAGCCATCTTAACTAATTATCCGCTTCACTTTTGAAAAAATTTTCTAAATAAAAATTGTTCATTAGCAAAATTTCTTAAAGACGACCAAATCTCGAATCAAACGGATTAACAACGAATCCCAAGTAATTATCTGAAGTCCTTTACCTGCCAATCGGTGTCAAATCTTGTATTCGCTATAACTGAAGATCCTGACGTCCGTTTCTCGAGCGGTTTGAACTTGTGAGACTGTATCAACGTCAAGATTTTAAAAACCATAAATTTAATTAGCAAAGAGGAACCGAAACGTCCTTATGGTGGCTCCGCAACCAACCCGCTAATTAATTTCGATTGTATATACCTTCACTTGAGCCCATGGCTCGTTTGGCTCGATAGTGGCTCGATACCCGAGCCCGAGGGTGGCTGGGTGTTGCACGGAAGTGGCCCTCGCAGTGGGTGGTGGTCGGAGGAGCTAGCGATCGCCGGCGACGTCGCGTGGCGAGGCTAGAAGGTGACCGGCGGTGTGAATTCTTTCCTCTCGAGTCCATCGTTCCGCCCAACTCCTCTCTCTCTCTTGAACGAGGCAGCAAGCTACGCTGGTAGTTCCGCCTGGTGGTTGAAGCCCGGAGATGGCCAAGGAGAAGCCGGCGGCAGCTATCCGAACCAGAGGCGAGGTAGAGGAGATTATCCCGATGAAGCATTCCAAGCTTATCTCCTCAAGTCCGTCGCTGCTCCTAATTCTCTATGGTTCTGGTTTCAAACTGAACAAGAAACCATAAAATAAGTGGAGGTGAGGGAGAAGACGGTGAGAAGGTGGCAGAGATGGCGGGAGAAGAGGATGGCTTTCGGCGGTGAAGAGTTGGGCAACCGAGGTCGTCGTTCTCTCGCCCAACCCTCTCGAACTCTTCCTCTAATTCTCTTCCTCTGTTTTCATCCTCATCCAACTTCTTCTTTCCTTCTTATTCTGCAATCCAATTACTTAACAAGATAGATATCATATTGGTTTTGGAGCCAAAATCCGTTTCGGAACGGGTTTCGTGTTAAAGCGGTAAAATTATGTACCTCGGGTGGAAAAACTCACTAAACGAAAAAAGTCCCATAAATTATGTTGACCAATAAAACCATTTTTTCATGATTTTATCTTGCTACCTTCAATTTTTAAGGTTTCCATTTCGTATTTTAAATCCTTTACAATACATAATTAAAAAGACGGCTTATCCACTAAATATTCTTTTTCCACCGAAAAATCCTAGAATTCACACTGATCCATAAAATCATTTCTTTTTGATTTTAGTATATCACCCAGAACTTTCTAGGATTTAATCTCCAACAAAAATATTGGATTAAGCATTAAAACGGACAAAGAGGTTAAAAGGATATCCGATAAAAATTCAAAAATATCCTAAAAAACCACAGTTATTACATTAGTACCCCCTTAAAAATAGTTTCGTCCTCGAAACCAAGGAGAACTCGGATCACAAGGAAGGATAGCACAAACACACACACACAACAACTACAAACCTATACAGAAGTTTGTAGTACCCCCTTAAAAAAACATGATGTTACTTCTGCACCAGGCACAAAACAACCACTGTTTAGTTACCAATTTTTTTTCTTATTCACGATTCAACCTGGCCTTTCTTCATAGGTGCCATATGGTTGAATATCCATTTCATTATTGTTGAATACTTGAGATATATTGAATGCATACTATCAAGGAAAACATTATGGATAGAATGCACTAAAGGTGGCAATGCCAACCGATAAACAAGCTTCCCAGTGCATTCCAGTATCTCGAAAGATCCAACATAGAGAGCATTTATGTTTTCCCGCATTCCCCAGCAGAATACGCCTTTCAAGGCGGATACTAGCACAAAAACGTCGTTCTTCATAATGAACTTAACATGCTCTTGCTTCAAAACAACACACAACTGTTGTTGCTTTTGAGCAGTTAGCACCCTTGGTTGTGTTAGTGGTGAGAGTGTTTCTTGACAATAAATAAATTTATAAGTCAAGACCCCGCTGAGTATAGCGAAGTCAGGATCGTTCCACCAGAAACAAGGTTGTTCGTTTATCAATCTACTAAAAAGCAAACAAAAACAAATAAAAACACTCACAAGTAGCCTCGTTAACGACGTTGTCAGGGTCGTTAACGAACCACCGAACACAAAAATACTCAAATAATGACCTAAATAAATTCGGTACCGAGGCAAGTAACTCAACAACGAAAATTCACTAGAAACAATTCAAATAAAACAAAGATCTAGGACTAGGGATACCACAACATAGCCAAGCATATAAACTCGTAAGAAGATAAGATCATGCCTTTAAACAGATAGAGTCATCAACTTTTGTTGACTATCAAGTAAATTAACCAACTTTCGCATCCTAATTCACTTAATTGCTTGTTTTCGATCTAAAGCTTGAAACTTTCGTATTCAAACAATATCAACCTTCAAGTTACTAACTTTCTCTTTCAATCAAGTTAAAAACTCAAATTACCTCAACTTTCGTTTCGGTATAAGCACAACAAACAATCTCAATAAAAGATAAAAGGCATTCAACACACAATCTTACTCATCAAACATGCTCAACTATGTCGGGCTTAACCCCGATCCTAGAAAAGAAGACTACTCACTAATCATAACTAAGAAACTAATAACTTTAATAAAAGAAAGCATTGAAAACAAAACTGTACTCAAATTAATAATAAATATTGTCTTACAGAGATTCAGAAGAAACCGAAAACATCGAAATACCGAATCAAAATCACGACTAACGATCCCGGTAACTTTCGTCTACCGAGCCCCTTCGATCACAACTCCGATCCGTCTTTCTCTCTCGGCTCTTCTCCAAAATTCTTCTCTAAAAAATCTTCCCCTTTCTATGCTAGATAGAAGGGTATTTATACTAAAAAGCTAAAAACTAAAAAGGCTAAAAGATATAAACTTTCCTAAAAAGATAGAAATAAAACTCTAAAAAGATAGAAACAAAATCTAAGAAGATAATAAGACCTAAAATACATATTCTGATAACCCTAAAAGATTCTAAAAAGATACTCAACCGACACGGAAATAAATGTCCGCTTAGGATCGGTGAATCATAAAATAAACCTTCAAATCTTCTCTTTCATGGCCTCGTTAACGAGCCCTCACAGCCTCGTTAACGAGCTTGGGCTTTGTTTTCTTCCACACTTCCTCTCGTAATCTTGAGCTCTGACTTCTTCAATCTTGTATTCCTTTGTCTTTCACTGTAATGCTCCAGATTCAGCTCCATATAGCTCTTTTCCTTGCTAAAACCTACAAAATACACAAAATAGTGTAGCTTCCACTCTTTTCATAGAAATATGCAAAACTATCTAAAAACACTCAAAATCAAACCTAAACTTAACAAAACTAAACCTATTAAGTAAGAAAAACCTACTAAAAACTATACTAGAAATGCGAACATCAGTTAGTGCGACATCAGTTGTTGTTCTCTTGGCCAAATCTGGCCCATGAAGAACCTTGTCAGCATTGTCATTCCAACAAATTGACAAACAGCACTTCCAGCCTTACCAAGCCTCGAAAAGAGTCATTTTCTTTATCGTGAACTCAAAATTCTTGTATGTGAATTCACTCAAACTCAAACTACCATTCCAACTTGTGTGGAATCCGTAATACATGTCCACGGGAGTTTGAATTTGTTTCTTTGCATCATTCATCAGTTTGATGAGGATAACCAACGCTAAAATTCAATTCACTCCACAAAGCTTGATGTCACTCCCTTCAAAACTTTGGCATGAACCATTCATCTCAATCAGAGATAATAGTCTTTGGAGTTTTATGAAGATGAAAAACTTCATGCATGAACACCTCAGCTAACTTCTGTATTCTTTAAGTTATCTTAAATGCATTAAAAAGAACACTCTAGATGAGTTTCTTAACAACCTCCATATTGCATCCTTCTTTCATTAAGTCTTGAACGACTAATGACAAGAATTCATTGTAACATCTTCCCACTTTCATTCTGAAACAGGAAGAGACTATAACATTTCATCTGGTCTTCCATACTCAATCAGGACTTCCAGACAAACTAAACATATCAAAACGAACTCGGTGACATTTCGCTTCATGTCAGTCCATCAAAAGTTTTATCTTACATCCTTATACATTTACTTGTTCCAGGATGAACTAATTAAGCAAATAACTATGACTCCTTTGAAATAAGCTTTCAAAGCTCATCAACAACGGATACACATGAACAGTTTCGAAACCAAGCAATTCATAATCTTGAATAACAAATCCCGGTGTCTTACCTTCTTGATCTTCTCCATTGATCTTAAAGAATATTACTTTCCCATACTACTTTTCCTTGATTTGGTCAACAAATTTTGAATAAAATCTTAGGGTATTCACACAAACTTGTTGTCATCCGAACTAAACCTTTAGTCCTTCTCAAATTAGTTTCTTTACAAGGATTACTTAAAATCCTTACTCAATTTCCTTTTTGAGATAAAATCTCAGTATTACATTAAATCAAGAATATGAGATTTATCCAACACATGGCAAGATAATAACCTATCTTGTCAATCCTTTACATCCTTTTCTCAACCAAAACTCAGCTTGGGCATACTGACATTCAAAAGTAGTTATCTCTCTCAACTACTTCAAACTACACTCTTACGCATTACTATACCAACATATTGGACAATAATACCTTTAGTCCAATAATTTCTAACAAAATTGTTTCCATTGACAATTTTCAGTCCTTTTCATCAAAGAACTGTTTAGACTTCACTTAACATTCTGACTTGTTGAGCAACCTAACTCTTAGGATTAAAAACATTTTCTCACGTGTCCACTCTCTATATCCAACAACTTATCAGGCTGAGATTGAAAATCAATACTAATTTACATGTCCAAACTCCAGACCCATTGGAGTTCTGCTTAAAGTCCTCACTTGACTATCTTATCTCAAAGAGATTTCAAGACAACCTGAAAACAAATAACAACTAATGGAGAAATTACTAGTACATCCTTTATTCCAAAGAAATGATGACTACAATATCATTCCTTAGAAAGGGTTCCATCCCAGGAGTCCATATGAATTTACTTTCAAGGACAATTCCGCTAAAAAGGCAATGACTTTCTTAGGTCATGACGTCAACCAAGATGAACTACTAGCAAACTGCTTAGAGAATTCCAATAATCATTAACTGAAAACATTCCCAAACTTTTTAGAGAAGTACGGAGTTACTCCATGCTCTTCAGAGACCAACACAGATTTGTAAAGAATCTTACCAAATTTCTTTACTTATAATCGAACTGTTTTGGGAAGTTTGACCATACTCCTTAAATGGTATAGGGTACCAAGGATGTACTAACTCAAAAGAGTTTTACAAGATACTATATATAGAAATTGCTATAATGCAAAAGAAAGCTTGCATCTTTTCATCTCAACCAACTATACTTCCAAAACTCATATAATTGCAAAACTTATATGATTAACAAATCATACTAGAAACCATTCTTTAAAACCCAGGGAATTATGTGATCTTATTCCACCATGTGATCTGGATGGGGAGATAAAATAAACATAATCCTTTACTGCATTCTCATAGGAATAAGACATGTAATCTTGCCTTACCATGTGATCAAGATGGAAGACAAATCACATTCTTACTCACCACTATGAGAACCGTAAAAACATTTACTCTCAAATCGTTTTAACCACTAACATTGCCTTGAAATTTCATATTTGAAATTTTCTCAAAATCAAAGATGAGTCTCAGAGGAGTAAAGACAAACGAATTCGTTTCTAGATATATCACTTCCCTTTTGAAGTATAACACTTCTTTTCTTCTTCAAGGTAGTTCCTGGTGACGTACCTTGACCTTTTCTCATTTCCAATACACTATCATACTTTTCCGTACTCCATAGTATGAAGTAATCTTCATTTGATACGACCTGGTCAGAACTCATCTTAACTTTACAAGTTCTAATAAAAAGGTTGATTACTTGAATTCATTTTCTTGCAATCCTTACTAAGGAAAAGATTTCAACATCTTTATACTTATAACACAGATTCTTCTTAGATCATTCTCGATTTGTATATCATCTTGATACTGCATCTAAGATGAGGTATTAATGATTCCCCACTAGAATTCAAAGCTTGGGTTCATTTATTCTCAAAAACTATAGATCTTCTAGAGCTTACTTGTCATCTCAACTTCTATATTCAAAGGTAAACAAACTTACCCTGTAACAAGTCCCAAGGTATTTACTACCCCTTTATCCTTATATAAGGAAATTCTTTCAATTTCCGATTCCTTATCACATATGAAAGCACATGGCTCCACATAACCTTTTGAGATCCTTCCAAATTCTACCTTGGTTAAACAAACTAGACTTCTCCATCATTCTTGTCTTCTTACTTAACCATAAGGAGAAGACATATACCCTTTTTATTAGCTCAAGTTCAAACCACATTGCAAAGGAAGAACTTGTGGTTAGGAGACTTGCCAACAACTTAATAGTTTCACCAGTACCACCTTAGACATTAGATTTGACAAATATAAAATCTTCAAAATCCAAACACAACTGAAATAATCCTTTCAGCGATAGAGTCTAAGCCTTATTGACGATAGATGATTGTTATTTTTCTCCCAACTATTTAAACTATCACAAACGAACATACCAAAATCATTCCTTGAATGATCTTCTCAAAACTGAACTTTATCTTTTCCATCCTTGAAGAAACATAAGCCAATATCATTGGCAATTTAGAACATCTTACTACTTATTCCATTACTAGTCAATTATAGACCTCAAGTCTGTTCTCATTATCCCGAGTTGGGTATCATACACGAAATTACCATTACATGTCACATAGGTTAATCAATTGGATATCAACAACTCATGTAATCAATTAACACTTGTGCTAAGTAGTTAATTGAACATAAACACATTACTGATGAACTTGTACCTGTTCAATCCATTTTGACCAATCAACCTTATTCACAACAACCTTGATGATTAACCACTTGTTCACAACTTAAAATGAACCAACATTCTTCCTTTCTTTCTTACTATAATCATATGAAATTCCTATTCCATTTAGGATTCTCAATCCTCTTAACTCAATGGATAACAACATATATGAAAATCCGAGTTTGAACACCATCATGTTAAAAATTGAATTGTATTTTCAAATAGATTAAAAATTCAATTGATCCAACATTTGAGCACTTCAAAGCTCTTTAACTTGTAACTGAGCAAAGAAAAGTACAAAATATACAGGTTTCTATACTATAGAGTCACAAACATAGTTGTTGAAGAAAGTTCCCAAAGGTAATCCCTTTCTATTCATGATTCTTGTACCTCACTTCATGATCCATACTGATCTTTTAGAATTACTCAAGACTTATAAGATTCTCCAAATCTTAACATTGAGAAGTAGAGGTTCCAACTCCAAACTTCTATTGATACTCGAATTTGAAAATTCAGAAATTCATATAAGAATATACTCGTGAAAACTCTTGATCTTATGACTTCAATGTCAAAGAAACTCACTTTAAAATTTCCTTTTTAAAGACAACACTTGAACTTTCACATATCAAGAAAGAATTTAACAATTTCTTTCACATAACTTTGAATCATGACATTTTTAATCAAAAATTCTTAACTTCAAAATATTCCATCATACGAGCTTAAAATAGGAAACCTTCAAAATATAAAGTCTTTATGAAGTACAATACTTAACTTCAAAATCTCACAAGAAGTTTCCTAATATGGAAGAAGTGACGAGGGTACACCCAATTCAGACTCTCAAGAGAGAATATTAATTCATTGAGAACTTGGTCTAGAACCGGGTCAACTTTAGGAATCTTCACCTAATCTTACTTTGGATCCTTCTCGGAATCCATTCCCATCTCCAGGGAATCAAATGTCCACTATAGGACCTTTTTCACATAACCCATCACAAACTTGTTACCTCGTGTTCTCCAATTCCCTTTCCTCCTCCTATCACTTCACGAGTCTGACCTCCAATCTTAACCACTTTCCATAAATGGTTATAAGACAACACCAATATAGAATTCTCCATAATTCTATATAAAAGATGAAAGTCTTAAGCAAGACTTAGGAACTTTTAGCTCTGGTACCACTTCTGTAACACCCCCTTACTCACCCTGGAGGTATTACCACCAGTAACCCCGATTAAGGCTAAACTAGAGTTACCCAAGGCTTAAACCTGACAGAACTTACTAGAACAAGGTAAATGAAACCATTTAAAACCTAACAAAATTAAGTAAAACTTTATAGCAGAAAAGAGAAGAAAAGGTCTTATACAAGCCTTAAATTAAAAAGAATTAGTAAATAAATAGAACAACCTTCTATTTAAACAAAATCTTCATCCAGTCTTCCTTAAGTTCTTATTTCTGAAACTCAGCTTCGCTTTGAAGTAGTTCAACCATGATCTTCACTCAAGTATGGCCATTGGAAACCTTTCTTCAACTTCTAGAGCTTCAAACCTATGAATCTACCTCTTGAATCAACTTCCAAGAAGAACCTGATGTGCTGTAAACCAACGGTGAACACCAGCCGGCCATATAAAAGAAAAGAAGATGGACGGGTTAGTCTAATGAAAGACTAAGCAAGCGGAGAAACTAACATGGTTCTTATGGTTGTGACAAAACATATTGGCATCCAAATCCGATTAGACTCGGATTATGATCCAACACTTAGCAGTCTTATAGAGAATAAGAAGGAGACTTGCATAATCAAGAGAGAGAACACCACCGCTTGTGGTATCCTTTACGAAACATGAACAATTGTTGGGAACTCATATTAATATAACATGTTGAAAAGCCTCCATCGACTAATCAGATTGACTTAATCAACGTTTGATTAAGAATCATTCATAACCGGAAGTAAGAATGGTTATCAAATAGCCCAACCATTCGGGTATATTAATGTTCCTAACACACTTATCTTATATTACTTTCAAACTTTTCACAAACAAGTTGACATCTTTTAATCGACTCGAGCTACTGCCGATGGAACACAATACTATCGAGGTCAGAGGGCATGTTTCATCCTTGAACAACGAATAGTACGGGTCCCAATGATGGAGAGATTAGAGGGCCTGTTTCATCCATAATCTCTACCAACACATATTAATAAATGCACTTAGCTAGAGTGCATAGTCGCCCCTCAAGGGTAGAGCGAGTCAATATTGATACTGCCTAATATGAGTTTTAAAGAGATGCTTCCGAGACTAAGCCCACATCCCTGAACTAAATTAATCTATATCAATGTCTCAGCTGGAGACAACTAAACCAAACAAGGTCACACACACAACGGACCTAAATCCAGTTCTAGCGTGAAACTGAATAATAACAATATGGTCATTATTTCTAACAAAAGAACAACCTATCATATTTTATTAGTCATACAAGTTGTTCCCAACGCAAATATTAAATGGGATTCAATTCCTCATTTAATAACAATAATGCAAGAGAGAACCGTCTACTTGCCTTAGAAGGCGTGTTCAACGTCCTTAGCAATTCTAACAATAATCTTTATCACCCTTCTACGAAATATAACAAAAGGATTTCTCAACAACGAGCTCACAGAAACACTTCTTAGTTGTATACTCAAATTCTACAACTTCCTTATCGATAAGCGATTTGATTTCCGAATATCGATATATAATAAATCCTTAGTTATCATGCTTTAAGGAGCCATCTTGGCAGAATTATAATTAATTATCCGCTTCACTTTTGAAACCATTTTCTAAATAAAAATTGTTCATTAATAACAGTTCTTAAAGGTGACCAAATCTCGGATCAAACAGATTAACAACGAATCCCAAGTAATTATCCGAAGTCCTTTACTTGCCAATTGGTGTCAAAACTTATATTCTGTATAACTAAAGATCCTGACGTCCTTTTCTCGAGCGGTTTGAACCTGTGAGACCGTATCAACGTCAAGATTATAAAAACCATAAATTTAATTAGCAAAGAGGAACCGAAAGGTCCTTACGGTGGCTCCTTACGGTGGCTCGTTTGGCTCGATAGTGGCTCGATCCCCGAGCCCGAGGGTGGCTGGGTGTTGCCCGACAGTAGACCTCGTAGTGGGTGGTGGTAGGAGGAGCTAGCGATCGCCGGCGACGTCGCGCGGCGAGGCTAGAAGGTGACCGACGGTGTGAATTCTTTCCTCCCGAGTCCATCATTCCGCCCAACTCCTCTCTCTCTTGAACGAGGCAGCAAGCTACGCTGGTAGTGCCGCCTGGTGGTTGAAGCCCGGAGATGGCCAAGGAGTAGCCGACGGCTGCTATCCGAACCAGAGGCGAGGTAGAGGAGATTACCGGCGATGAAGAATTTGAACCTTATCTCCCCAAGTCCGTCGCTCCTCATGATTTTCTATGGTTCTGGTTTCAAACTGAACAAGAAACCAGAAAAGAAGTGGAGGTGAGGGAGAAGACGGTGAGAAGGTGGCATAGATGGCGGGAGAAGAGGTTGGCCGCCGACGGTGAAGAGTTGGGCAACCGAGGCCTTCGTTCTCTCGCCCAAACCTCTTGAACTCTCCCTCTAATTCTCTTCCTCTGTTTTCATCTTCATCCAACTTCTTCTTTCTTTCTTATTTTGCAAGCCAATTACTTAACGAGATAGATATCATATTGGTTTTGGAGCCAAAATCCCTCTCGGAACGGGACTCGCGTTAAAGTGGTAAAATTATATACCTCGGGTGGAAAAACTCACTAAACGAAAAACGTCCCGTAAATTATGTAGACCAATAAAACCAATTTTTCATGATTTTATCTTGCTACCTTCTACTCCATTTCCTATTTTAAATCCTTTACAATACATAATTAAAAAGACGACTTATCCAATAAATATTTTTTCCACCGAAAAATCCTAGAATTCACACTGATCCATAAAATCATTTCTTTGTGATTTTAGGATATCACCAAGAATTTTCTAGGATTTAATCTCCAACAAAAATATTGGATTAAGCGTTAAAACGGACAAAGAGGTTAAAAGGATATCCTTGAAAAATTCAAAAATTTCCTCAAAAACCACAGTTATTACAACTCTAATGTGCATCCGAAAGGATTTGTGGAAGATATTTTAGTGCAGGTAGATGGTTTAATTTTTCCAACGGACTTCTATGTCCTGCAAATTGGTAAGGGGAGATACGATCCAGTTTTGTTGTTGGGTCGTCCGTTTTTTAAGACGGCGAGCGCCGTGATTGATGTTTCGAAGGGCCTATTATCTATGGCACATGAAGGGAAAAAGGTCCAGTTCCAGATAGATGATGATCCATTCAGAGCTATAAAACACGTCGGCGCTGCTCGGGAGGCAACCCGAGGTAAGTTTTTATTTTCTTGTATTTTTTTATTTTTTTTTAGTTTAGTTAATCTTTGGTTTCGTTTTTGGTTCTGTCGAGCTAACTTGAAGGTACAACTTATCAAATCTCGAAGAATATGCAGCCCGAATTTGGACCCGAGGTCGCGGCTGGACCCTCTCCCGCGGGCCCGGACCCACGCTCGCGGGTCGGCCCTGACATAACCATTTTTTTTTTCTTTTTCGAAAAATAAAATAAAATAAAAATAAAAATAAAAATAAAAAAATAAAAAAATTTCGGGTGAAACCCCCGAAATAAAAGGCTTTTAGGTGAAACTCCTGAAATAAAAGGTTTTCGTGTGCAACCCCCGAAAAAGGCCGAATCAGTTCAACCCGAGCCCAAAACAAATACAAAAATCCCTTAGCCTTCTCAAACTAAAAAAATTTTACTCCCACCTAATTTTATCTTCCTCCTTCCCACACAAATACTCCATCAATAACCTCCAACCAAACCATCAAGCATCCATTCCACACCACTACCACCACTCCATTTCCAGCCACCGCGCGTCACCCCGTACCCCCACGAACTCTAGGACCCGCGCGCGCGGCCCCCTAATGCACTCGCGACTCGCAGTTCTAGACCTTCCGAGTTCGTGGTCAAGATTTGAGAGTGAAGGCGTTTGAAGGTTTGAACGAATTCGACTCCAGATCTAATTCGGTTAGTCCATATTCTTGTTTTTGGAGTCAGATTTGTTGTTGTTGGAGTCGGATTTGTTGTTGTGTGAGAAGAATTTGAGGAATTTTGGAAGATTTGGGTTGTGTCGCCAGTGTTGTTCGATCGCGGAGTCGAGATCTAATTTTCGCCAGACCCGCGTTCGAGGTTTCAACCCGCGCTCGCGGGTGAGATTTGCCAGAAACCGCGCTCGCTGATTACAACCGAGCTCGCGGTTTGCATTGTCCAGTTCCACGCCCCCTGTTCGACACCAACGCCCGTGAGTTATAGTTTTCGGGTATTTTCTAGTTCGATTCTTTTCTGTATTCAGTTATGGCATATTTTCGTTTACAGAATCTGACGGAGGCACAGTGGGAATTGTGGGATAAGTATGAGACTAGGACATTTGTCAGTCACTGATAGATCTGGGATTTAGGGAGTGTACAAAACAGTTATTGGGGGTTTAGGTGGATTCAGTACTATGCCTATTCCTACCTACAAGGGGCTAACCATAGAGTTTTTGTGTACATTTTGGTATTCTGATGGGGTTTTGACATTTCATGCTTGTGATAGAGTTTGTACTATACCCCGAGAGCAGGCTTATCATAATTTTGGGATTGCTTCACTACCTACTAAAGGGTGGAAGAGTATACTAACTGATGCTACTTTCTTTGATTTTTGGCATACACTTACTGTTTCCCCTTTCAACACTACTTTCAGGGAGACAAACAGTATGATTCCCCACCCTTGTGTGCGTCTGTGTCATAAGGTCCTAGCTATGGCATTTTTAAGGCAGGGAGAGGTGAACAAGGTGTCTGCACATGACATGAGAATTATTAGATGCTTGTTTCCTTTTCCATCTGAGTGCCCAAACTGGTTTGGTTTATTTATTCATTCAGCTAGGAAGTATCCTAGGAGAAAGGGGCTGATAGGATTGGGTGGCATGGTTACACACTTAGCTACCAGGTTTATTACTATAGAGCAGATTGAGGCCCGATTTGGAGGACGTGTGACTGATGGTTACAGATATACACATCAGGCGTTAGTTAGTGTTGGATCGTAATCGGTTAGCAGTGAGCTTGGGAACTGGCAATTAAGTTGTTCCCAAGGCAGCGGAAGTAAATAATCGCAAGTAATAAAAACAGTGAAAAGCACAGTTCCTTTATAGAGGAACCCCACTACAACCAACTAGTTGTATGGGTAAACCTCTACCTCCTCTTGGAGGATTTTGAATGACTTACTTATATTGATTGCTTTGTTCCTTAGTTACACAGCCGGATTTACACTTCTCTGTTCCTACAAGTTCTTCCTAACTCTAGCAACACTAGTAAATCCTCTCAACTGAGTTCCTAAGCTCGCAACAGCAAAACACAAGTAACTCAAACCTTACGCTGACTTCTCAGTTCCCTTGCTCCAGGGAACTTCAGCTTCACCGTCGTCGAGATCACACACTCGCCAGCGGGGACTTCTCTTCCTTTTCTTTCTTTTCTCTGATGTGGGTGTTTGTAAGTTCTGGGAGAAGTACTCAGACCGAGTACTATTCATTTGGCTTTATAGTCCATTTGTCTTGGGCAGTCGCATCTTTCGTTTGTGTCCAAAATGCCCTTTGCTTGATGCCCAAGTTGTACTTTCTTCACATGTGACTTTGGTTTGAACTAGGTCAACTTCTTGAATCAATCGGACCGTTGGATGAAGCGTGACAGTCTGATCCTCAGACTGTTCCCTCTGGCTGTCTGAGACAGAATCCCGCGATCTGCGCTGAACGGTCGTTGTCTTCACATGTGAGTTCCCATTTCATGGGAACTGACTTCTTCAGAGTTCCCTTGATGGAAACTCTTCATCGTTGTAAGCTTGTGTTTTCTTGTTTGTTTCTGGGAGTTCCCACTTCATGGGAACTTTCCTCTTCAGAGTTCCCTTGATGGAAACTCTTCATTGTGGCCAGTAGTGGCTTTGTCATTCATAGGAGTTCTTGGCTGTACCTGTGTTCCTTAGAAATACTTGAACAAACCACATTAGTTCCCTATGGTATTTGTCATTATCAAAACTTAAAGAGAAGTGAATCGTTGATCCGTTGCTTAGAACCAGAGGTCCCAACAACGTCCCAACAATTTCCCCCTTTTTGATGATGACAAACCCATCACAAAAATGCAAGTATTTCAATGAATGATATGCTGATGAGTTCCTAAGTATGATTTTGGGAAGTCACTCTTAGTGAGACATTTAGATTTAGGGAGCCACTTCTGGTGAGACACATAGTTCCTATTAGGCTTTTTATGCAATTGTTCCCCCTTAGCTTATGCGTGGTCTGTGATAACTTAAACTTTTAACTCATCTCACATTTTTTATCTTTCCCCCTTTTGACATCATCGAAAAATAAGCAAAGCAATATTAGGAAAGAATGGAACACGCAATCAAAATAAAGACCATTTCATTACTTAAGAAAATATGTACAATGGGAACCCAAGTACAATTTGTGGTCATTTTTGGATTAAGGGAACAAGAAGGGAGAGATCATGGGCTCTGAAGGAACAAGGCGTCACAAAGGCGCGTAAGGACTTGTGTAAGCTTTTCTTGTCCTCTGGCCAACACTGCCTGGTCCCTAGCAATCTGATCGAGGGTGTTGGCGATGCGGAGCAACACTGGAGAGTTCCCCTCTTGTGTACCAGACTCTAGGGGAGCCGCCTCCTCTATAGGCTCTGAGTGCCTCATCTTCTGGGCAACTGTAATGTCCAGTTCCCTTCCAAGCTCGATTTCGTCTTTAAGCTTCTTGATCAACCCGGAGTAGGGAAGGGAGTGGGACTTGGAGGCCATGCACTTTTCCATGTGCCCAAGGATAATTCGGGGAAGATTTATGGGCTTCTTGAGGAGGAAGTGGTAGAGGATGATGGCATCGGGGATGTTGACGACTAGGCGCTTTTCTTGGCGTGGGATCACCACGTTGATGATGAATTGGTGAGCGAGCTTGGCGACCAAGGACAGATGATGCGTCGAGAGGACCTTAGAGGGAACCCGACCCTCAAAAATTGTGTTGTACACCTCGGCGCTGTTGAAGTCGCCCCAGAGCTTGCTGGGCACCTCGCTAAGCCCTTGACCAGGGACCTGGAGTTGAAGGCGGATCGTAGACGTTGTAAAAATGAACTCGTCGCCTTCGTGGGAGAGAGTTCCCTGAGTGTCGTCGTTGGTGATAGTGAAGTTGTTGTAGAATTGACGCACTTGTGAGGGATCTACTCTCACAGTTTCTTGGCAGAGTCTCTCCCAGCCCTGGGCCTTGATCAGTTCCCACAGTTCCTCCAGACCATTTTCAGTTAGCACCTCTTTGGAAACAATGAGGTGAGGGAGAAGCTTTCGGCGCTCAGTGACATGATGCTTGGTGGTCCACTTCCCCTTTCTTGACTTGCTTTTTGATTTGTTCCCCCTAGAGACCGTGCGAGGTCCTTTCTGCTGAGGGGGTGCAGCCGCTTCGATCATGAGCACGCGGTCCCTTGGTGGTGGGGAACTCGCGGACACCAACATTTGGTGTCCAGGTGTAGGGATGTGTGCTGGCTCCTTTGTAGCTGGAGCTTCTTCTTCTTCTTCGACCTCATCATGGGAGGTCCCTTCTTCCTCGGAGGAGCTTGAACCCGAGCCCTCCGCGTCATCTCCAGGATGACTTGTTGTTGCCTCAGCACCTCCAGCTGGTGCGAGGTCCCTTGTCTCTGTGGGCTCTTGAGGAGCAACCTTTTCTGGGGACTTTGTCCCTTGGGAGACTGTGTGCTCAGAGGGACCCCTGTTGAGTTCTTCCTCGATGGCCTTGAGCTGGGCTTCCTCCTCCAAAGTTCCCATGATGATCGGAGGAGGGTCCTTGGTCATTTTGCCGATGACCACAGAAAGAGGAAGATCGTCGTCGTCTGAGGAGAGGGCGACGGTACTTTTGGATGGTGAGGGAGAGGGGAGTTTGGTGGTGGTGGGAGACGTGATGGAAGAGGGGAGAGGAGAGGAAGGAATAGGGGTTGTGAGTTGAGTGGAAGGAGGAGGAAGGGATCTGCGGTCCTGTGGAGGAGAGATGCCCGAAGCGGAGATGGAAGTGGTGGAAATGTGTTTTGGTGAGGAAGGAGAAGGCGTTTTGTGAGGTTGGGATGTTGGAGTTCCCATCGTGGTGGGAACTGGAGGAGGTGGCGGAGGAGGTCCCTCGATTTGAAGAGGAGGGATGGAGGAGGAAGAGGGAAGTAGACTCTGGGGTTCGGAGTTCCCATCGTCGGAAGGAAAAGGGTAGGGAGGTTTGGGAGCACAAGAACTCTCCTTGGAGCAGTTCAGGTAGTCCTCAAATCGGAAGAAAGCCTTCTTTCTGGGCTCCGAGAATTCAGAGGCCTCAAAGTGTTTACGCTTTTTGGATTTTGAGGGATCTTTTGATGAGTGGCGATGTTTGGATGAGTGGCGATGTTTGGATGAGTGGCGATGTTTGGATTTATGGGGTTTTTCATTTATGGAGGGGCGAGCATCTCCGAAGTTGTCAATGATGACAACTCCGGAGGAGGTGTTGGTGGTTGGAGGTGGAAGAGGAAGAGATTCGGAGGAGGAAGAGGTCTAGGAGACGG
The DNA here is from genome assembly GCA_964016875.1 of Fallopia convolvulus. Taxonomy (NCBI): domain Eukaryota; kingdom Viridiplantae; phylum Streptophyta; class Magnoliopsida; order Caryophyllales; family Polygonaceae; genus Fallopia; species Fallopia convolvulus. Next base: position 22,845,395 of record OZ024736.1, read on the forward strand.
TTTCGTCGACCTGAGGAGGAGGAGGGGGCAAGAAGGGGCTTACTTGATTGTATAGCCCTTGAATGAGGACATCCTTCATGGTTGGGTCTTGTTCTTGCTCGATCTCGTTCAGTTGAGTGATTAAGAGAGTGCGAGGATTGGCAAGTACCCACTCTTTGATTTGTGCGAATGTGTGTTGAGGGGCCATTTTTGTAAGAATTTGGGAGGCTTTGGAGGTTTCTTGAAAAGAGAGTGAAAAGGATTTGGAGAAGACGAATGACAGGGATGTAAGATGGAGTAAAGGGCCTAAAAATGGCAAAGAGGGGTTTTAAAGGAGAGAGGAGGTGAAGGGTAGAAAGTGAAGTGGAATAACCTCGATAACTGTTGCCCAATGAACGTGGGGCGCCGTTTCAACTTCTCAAGCACGCTTCTGGACACGCGTCACAATCTCTTGGGAAGTCCTTTTCAAATTTTGAATACTTGGCCTGTAACGCTTCAGAGCTTCTGACACGAAAGTCCGCTTCCCAAGTGACGGTTTTTCTTTGAAGATTAGTCAGTGTTCCCTTTGTAGATGCAACAGTTCCCATGATCTTTTCAAGGTCAGGGAGAGTGAGGTGGTTGAGGGAACTTCACACTCATCTTTTTGTGAGGCTAGGGAACTCAAAGGGAACAAGACAATTTGCAACTCGATAAAGGAAATGTTTTGGCTCATGAGAAGCATTTGTCTGGTCCCTAGCTTAAGGTTGGTCATATGATCAACCGTCATGGTGGCTTGTAATGAGGGATAAAGGGAACTCTGGTTGATCATTTTGGGCCAAAAGAAATAGAGTTCCTTTGTACACATTTTTCTCTAGACTAGTAATCATGGCATAGTGAAAGCAATGAATCCAAGTTCCTTATCATGCAATTTTAGATAAACTAGTCAGGCATTGAGAGAGAGATAAACAGGGACTTGTTTAGTTTAGAGTTATCATCCCTAGAAGCATTCGAAAACGCTGGTAGGGACGTCTGTCTAAAGCTTTGGTAAGAATATCCGCAATTTGCTCTTCAGTTCTACAGTGTTCCATCGAAATGTTCCCATTCTCAACATTGTCACGTAGAAAGTGATGCCTTATATCAATATGCTTAGTTCTAGAATGATGCACAGGATTTTTGGAAATGTTTATGGCACTAGTGTTATCACAGAGTATGGGAACTGGGCCAAAAGACATACCGTAATCCTGGAGTTGTGACTTAAGCCATAGAACCTGGGAACAGCATGATGCGGCATCCACATATTCAGCTTCAGCTGTGGAGAGTGCCACTGAGTTTTGCTTTTTAGATCCCCACGAAACTAAGCAAGACCCTAGGAACTGGGTCATTCCTGAAGTGCTCTTTCTGTCAACCAAGTGCCCTGCAAAGTCAGCATCTGTGTATGCAATGAGCTCAAGGGAACTGTTCCTTGGATACCAAAGGCACAAGTTATTGTTCCCTTTGAGATACCTGAAAATTCTCTTCACCTCTTTCAGGTGTGATTCCTTAGGGTTAGCTTGAAAACGAGCACAAAGACATACGGAGAACATGATATCAGGTCTACTAGCTGTTAAGTAGAGAAGGGACCCGATCATACCTCGATAGTTCCTTTGGTCCACACTGATACCTGTTTCATCTGCATTTAGCCTTGAATTTGGTGAGATGGGAGTGTCAATGGGCTTTGAATGTTCCATCCCATACTTCACGAGCATTTCCTTGATGTATTTCTGTTGATGGATCTTTGTTCCCTCCTTTGTTTGGGATATTTGAAGTCCCAAGAAGAACGTGAGTTCCCCAATGAGACTCATCTCAAACTCATTGCTCATGAGGTCCTTGAACTTTTCTACAAGAGGTTCGTTAGTTGCTCCAAACACAATGTCATCAACATATACTTGCACAATCAAAATGTCTTTAGATTCTTTCTTTAAAAACAAAGTCTTGTCTATGGAACCACGAATGTATCCATGGGACAAGAGGAATTGAGCAAACCTGTCATACCAAGCTCGGGGAGCTTGTTTGAGTCCGTAAAGGGCCCTTTCCAGGAAATAGACATGGTTGGGCATTTTCTCATCTTCGAATCTTGGAGGTTGGGCCACATACACTTCTTCCTTGAGATGTCCATTTAGGAAGGCTGTTTTCACATCCATTTGATAAAGTTTGAATCCCTTGTGAGCAGCATAGGCGATGAGGAGTCTGATTGCCTCAATCCTGGCAACTGGTGCGAAGGTCTCATCGTAGTCAATCCCTTCCTCTTGCCTGTATCCTTGTGCTACTAACCTAGCCTTGTTCCTTGCTACAGCTCCAGTATCATCGAGCTTGTTCCTAAAAACCCATCGGGTTCCTATGATGTTCTTGTTTTTGGGCCTAGGAACTAGCTTCCAAACTTTGTTTCTCTCGAATTGGTGGAGTTCCTCTTGCATGGCTTGAATCCAATCTGGGTCCTGTAATGCTTCTTTGATATTTTTGGGTTCCACCATTGAAACAAACGCGTTAAAAGCACAAAAATTATTGAGAGAGGAACGAGTTTGAACACCTTTATCAAGAGGGGAGATGATGTTCTCAAGGGGGTGGTGCTTCCTTTGTTGAAAGGTTCTTGTATGAGTGAGTTCCTTTGCATGTGTATTATCCTCAGTTGGTGTTTCTTTGTCATGGGAACTCTCATCTTCAGCTTCTTCATTTGATGTTTCTTCAGAGATTTCTGGCAGGTTCCCTCTTTGTTCCCCTTGAATACTTGATTCTGGCAGTGTATTGTCTTGGGGGACAGCAGAGTTGTTCCCTGAAGAGGGGACCTCGAGAGAGTTGGAGGTTTCTTGTAGTTCTTCTGAGGAGGGAGCCTCAAGGGAGGTTTGATCAGTGAGGGTTGGACCTTCGTCGTTGTTCCCTGGTTGTGGGATATGGCTTGCACTTGGATAGTCTTCATCCCTTTTCCTTGGCTCATCCTCGTCATCATCATCGTCTTCATGTCTGACTAGCTTGAACAGAGTTCCCTTCCCTTGGGTCTCGGTTCCCATCTTTACAGACTTTTCATTGAAGACGACATGAATGCTTTCCTCTATCTTCTTGGTTCTTTTATTGTAGACCCTGTAAGCCTTGCTTTGTGATGAGTATCCCAGGAAGATCCCTTCGTCGCTTCTGGGGTCGAATTTCCCAAGATTGTCTTTGCCGTTGTTGTGAACAAAACATGTGCAACCAAATGTTCTCAAGTGTGAGATGTTTGGTTTTCTCCCTTTGATGAGCTCATAGGAAGTCTTGTTGATCAGGGGCCTTGTCATGGCTCGATTTAGGATGTATGTAGCTGTGGAGATTGCTTCAGTCCAGAAGTACTCAGGAACTCCACTTTCGATCATCATGGTTCTAGCCATGTCCTCCAGAGTTCTGTTCTTTCTCTCGACCACTCCATTTTGCTGAGGAGTGCGAGGAGCTGAAAAGTTGTGAGAGATCCCATTTTGCTCACAGAAGTTTAGGAACTCCGAGTTTTGAAACTCAGTTCCGTGATCAGATCTGATTGCTTTCAGTTTCAGCCCCAAGCTTACTTCTGTTCTTTTGATGAAGGGCTCAAATTCTTCAAACGCTTGTGATTTTGCCTTCAAGAAAACAACCCAGGTGAATATTGAAAAATCATCAATTAAAACATACATGTACCTTTTTCCACCGTAGCTAGCTGTTCTCATGGGACCACAGAGATCCATGTGAATCAACTCCAGGGACCTGGTTGTGCTTACCACCTTTTTCGGTTTAAAGGAGGTTCTGGTCTGTTTCCCTCGAACACATGCTTCACACATTTTGACTCCTTCGAGATTAATTCGTGGAAGACCAATGACCAGATCCTGTAGATAAAGCTTCAGGATTTGATTTACACCAGCATGTCCCAATCTTCGATGCCAGAGTTCCGTGTCATCTTGGGAACTCGCAAGGCACAACTTCATTGGTGGTTAAAGTTGGTGTCCACCACATACACATTGTTGTATCTTCTTCCTCTCAGAATTACTTTGTTGGTCTTCTTGTTGATGACGAGACATTCATCTGAGTCGAAAGTGACGATGTTGTTCCCTTGATCACACATCTGGGAGACACTCAGCAGATTGTATCCCAGATCCTTTACCAGATTTACGTTGCTGACTTTGATGGATTTGTTGAGCAACACTTCTCCTTTTCCAATAACTTCTCCTTTGTTCTTGTTGCCAAATGAGACGTGGCCTCCTTCGGCATGAGTGTGGAGTGAGATGAGGATATCCTTGTTTCCTGTCATATGGTTCGAGCATCCACTATCTATGAACCATGTACTGTTCCCTCTCACAGCCACCTACAAGGAAAAGTTAGTGTTTTGAGACCCAAGCAAGATGACTCTTGCCAGGTCCCTTGCAAGGGAAAACATTTTCATTCAAGATATAGTCAGAAATGTTGATGTCTTTGGAATTTTGAGAGTTGGAGTTCCTTTGGTGATGAGCATGACGTTTTTGTCTGTTTGGGAACTCATGGCTTCTAGGGGTTTGGGCTCTCTTCTTGGGACATGCATCCTTGTAGTGCCCATGAGCACCACAGTGCCAACATGTCTTGTAGTATTCTCCTAGGTAGTATTTTGGGTGTGGTTTCTGGATACGGTTCCTATCCATGGTTTCTTTGTTGTACACCCGAGACCCATTTCCCTTAGCAATTTTGACATAGATTCTATGTCCAGAGTTCCCAGTATAGTAATCTTTCTCACCATTGTTTCCACTCTCTAGGACCCTGATTTTCTCCTCGAGATGAGCATTTTTCTGTTTCTCGCACTGGAGTTCTAAGGCCCTACACTCATGGATCTCATGTTCGCTCAGGGGTGACTTTCTGTTCTTGGAGCACTCACCTTTGTATCCTATGCCATGTCTGGCTGGGACAAACTTAATTTGGGAACTAGAGGCTTCAGGATGTTCGGGAGTCTTACTCAGGTTTTGCAGGAGGGTGTTCTCATCTTTCTCTAAAGTTTTGATTTCTCTTTCTAGATCTACGATGTGAGACACATGGGACTTGAGTTTTTCTAGAAGGGATATGCAGTTGGGACAGGGCTCAAGACCAACTAATTGAGAATTTATGTGTTCCTGTTTTTCCAACTTGTTTTGCAGTTTTATGTTATCTTTAACAAGGCTTGAAAGAATTTTCAACAATTCAGGTTTTTCATAATTACTCAAGGAATCAAGAACAGTTTCAGTGGTTACCTCACTGGGTTGTTCCCCAGTGGTTTCTCCTAGGGCCATGCCACACATGTCTGGGAGTGCCCATGCTTCAGGATCTTCGTCTTCATCATCGCTCCAAGTAGCGATGTAGGCCTTCTTTCCTTGCTTTCTGCCTTCAGTTCCTTGTGGACATTCCTTCGCAAAATGTCCTTTCCTGTTGCATTTGTAGCAAGTCACTTCTGAGAGATCCTTCTCTGTGGGCTTTCTTTGGGAACTCTGTCCCTTTCCCCAGTTCCCACTGTTCCGTTGAGACTTTCCTTTGTAGAAATTTCGAAGAGCCTTTGTTACAAGAACTAGCTCTTCATCCTCTTCTTCTTCAGAGTCTTCATGTTGTTCTTGGGTTGATTTGAGCATCTTTTCGATCTTGAGTGCGATCCCTCGATGAGCTCGAGTTTGTTCCTTATCATCGATCTTCCTCTTCTCATGTCCTACTAGCTTTCCAAACACTTGATGAAGCATAAGTGTTCGATTTTCTGGGGTTTCCTTGAACATCGTTCTCTCGTTTGCCCATTCTCCAGTCAATCCATTGAAGAGCTGTTGGACCTTCATTTTGTGGGTGATTTCTTCTTTTGTGATCCCCAATCCTTCCATCTTGGTGCAAAGTCCTTCAAACCGGGATTGGTAGCTATCGACGGACTCTCCCATTTCCATTTGGAAGTTGTAGAACTCCCTTTTTGCATTCATCTGAACATCTTCTCTAAGATCTGAGTTCCCAACGTGCATTTGTTGGATGGCTTCCCACATTTCCTTGGATGTGTCAAGGTTTGCAACCCTGTCACAATCTTGTACGCACATGGACCTCTTTAGGTACTGTTTGGCTTTGTAGTTTGCCTCCATGCACTTGTACTCGTTGGGACCCCACTTTGAGAGTTCGTTGACAATAGCTGGATCGATTTCGAAGTCCCCCCTTTCGATGACGCACCAGGCTTGGTAGTCTTGGCCACGCATCCAATCTTTCATGTCGCGTTGTCAGCTTTCAAATCTTCCTGTTATAAGCCTTGGCGGCTTGCTGGTATTGTTCCCCACCTGAGTAAGTTCCTGAGCCATTTTGGCACCTGCGATGCTAACACAAATCTAGAGCGCTGGCTCTGATACCAATTGTTGGATCGTAATCGGTAGCAGTGAGCTTGGGAACTGGCAATTAAGCTGTTCCCAAGGCAGCGGAAGTAAATAATCGCAAGTAATAAAAACAGTGAAAGGCACAGTTCCTTTATAGAGGAACCCCACTACAACCAACTAGTTGTATGGGTAAACCTCTACCTCCGCTTGGAGGATTTTGAATGACTTACTTATATTGATTGCTTTGTTCCTTAGTTACACAGTCGGATTTACACTTCTCTGTTCCTACAAGTTCTTCCTAACTCTAGCAACACTAGTAAATCCTCTCAACTAAGTTCCTAAGCTCACAACAGCAAAACACAAGTAACTCAAACCTTACGCTGACTTCTCAGTTCCCTTGCTCCAGGGAACTTCAGCTTCACCGTCGTCGAGATCACACACTCGCCGGCGGGGACTTCTCTTCCTTTTCTTTCTTTTCTCTGATGTGGGTGTTTGTAAGTTCTGGGAGAAGTACTCAGACCGAGTACTATTCATTTGGCTTTATAGTCCATTTGTCTTGGGCAGTCGCATATTTCGTTTGTGTCCAAAATGCCCTTTGCTTGATGCCCAAGTTGTACTTTCTTCACATGTGACTTTGGTTTGAACTAGGTCAACTTCTTGAATCAATCGGACCGTTGGATGAAGCGTGACAGTCTGATCCTCAGACTGTTCCCTCTGGCTGTGAGTTCCCATTTCATGGGAACTGACTTCTTCAGAGTTCCCTTGATGGAAACTCTTCATCGTTGTAAGCTTGTGTTTTCTTGTTTGTTTCTGGGAGTTCCCACTTCATGGCAACTTTCCTCTTCAGAGTTCCCTTGATGGAAACTCTTCATTGTGGCCAGTAGTGGCTTTGTCATTCATAGGAGTTCTTGGCTGTACCTGTGTTCCTTAGAAATACTTGAACAAACCACATTAGTTCCCTATGGTATTTGTCATTATCAAAACTTAAAGAGAAGTGAATCGTTGATCCGTTGCTTAGAACCAGAGGTCCCAACAACGTCCCAACAGTTAGGGCTAGTTGTTTGAGAGGTTCAGCTGAGGAGGGTTGGACTTGGTTGCACGAGCATCCTCCTACACCTTTTCTGCGTCTACCTGCAGCTTTACAATATGGAAATACTGTATATGCGTTTCATTTACAACCTTATATAGACGCTCCTATAGAGGAGGTTGTTGAGGAGGATTATGAGGATGATGGTGGAGGTTGGGATGAGCATGTTGAGGCTTTACATTCTAGATTTTTGATAAGCTCTAGTTTAGTATAGGTTAACTCTTGTATTTTGGGCATGATTTGAGTGTGTTTAGGTTAGTTTTGAGCATAATTGTCATATGAAGACCGAAGACACGATTTGGAGAATTGCAAGAGTTTTGAAGACAAGTGTTGATTTGGAGTTGTTTTGACGCCATTTTCTTGTGACACATTGTTCAGGTGTTCCAGTGATCGGATGAAGCCGAATTTGATATCATTAGAAAGCTGACTCGAAGAGCTACAATTCATTTTTGTACTCCGAGTAAAAATTCCCAGTCTAAGGTGGTCAAAACATCTTCCGAAAACAGCGCTGGAATTTTGTCACGATCAGGTCCGCGATCGCGGAGAGTGTTCACCACGCCCGCGGAGTTCCACGTTAGCATAAATCCGAGGCGACGACTTCTCTTTCTATCTATCTATCTTTATTTATTTCCGATATGATTTTATTTCGTACGTTTAGTTCGAGACTATTAAGACCTAGTTTTGGAGCTTTGGTTCAAATTCTCTCTTAGATTTAGTTTTCAATTATTCAGATTTTAGTATGTTTCTCTCTTATGGAGAACTAATTTCCTTTGGAGTTTGTTTGATCAAGGAAGTCTTTTTATGAATGTGTGAGATTCTGGTAACTTTTCTATCCCTTGGTTAATATCAAAACTCTTGTTCTTACTTTTATGATTATCAGTTGACTTCTCTTGGTGCGCAACTTGTTGAATTTGATTGATATTCTACTGTTTGGATTAGATTGATTGTTGTCTGTGCAATCTTATTTATCCTTGAAACAACTCTTTTCTGGGACCGTGGACTAGAATTGAGAAAGAGTGTTTGATTGTTATTTTATGTATGAGACTCGTAGCTTGATTGCATGATTTAATATCCCTCTATCCTTAATACTTTGCATGATTTGAATTAAGCGTTCATGTTCATATCATCCTTTCGCTTGGACCGTGGACAAGCGGAAATCTTTTATAATGATTGGAACTAACCTGGGAATTAATAGAAAAGTAGATGAATCAATGATCGAATGATTAAAAAGGTGGAATTGGTTGAATAAACTAAGCTTTCCTTCCATTTATTTAAACCCTAAATATTGTTTGCCTGCTTAAATCCCAAAAAACCCTGTCTTTACTCTTTGTTGATTAATCAAAAAACCGTTTCTCTTGGGTTCGACACCTTGCTTGCTATACTAGTTAGTATTTAGGGTTATTTATTTTTGTTCTTGGCAACAACGATTTTAGCCGAGTCAATTTTCTTCTGAGTCATCTAGATGGGCTCCTGGTCTACATTGTACAGCTGGTTGGGGTGTCCCTCCCCCAGCTACACATGTATCTACTTCTACTTCTACATCTGCTCCATCTAGTTTACCATGGAATCCTAAGATGACGTTTGAGGAGCGTATGTTGAGGGGGATGCAACATTTGTCAATCCGTCAGGATGCTATGGATAGATCGTTGGAGGTGTTATATGAGCATCAGAGACAGGCTGCTATTTTCTGGCAGACACAGTGGCCAGGTTATCCATCATTCCCTCAGCCGGATCAACAGAGAGTCTTCTGATTCCCTCTTCTATACTTTGATTTATATTTCTTAGCTTCATTGGGGACAATGAAGAGTTTAAGTATGGGGGAGGGGATTCACTGTTATGCTTGTGATATATCTACAGTTGCATGTTATTTTTCTTTCCTTTGATTCAATATTTTTAGTTTAAAAAAATATATAAAAAAGAAAAAAAAGGAAAAAAAGCCATAAAAAAGAGAAAAAGGCATATAAAATCCTGGGATGGCTGAAAACCCGAAGGGCGGCTCAAGTAATAAGCAGGTAACCCGAACCAACATTAGGCTGGGGTAATAAGAGGTTTATGAGAGATGTGAGTATTTGTGAGCACACCAAAGAAAAATGAAAAGAGTGATTAGGTGAAAACCCGAAAGGGCGCCTAAGTAGAATGAGTGGTAAAATTAGAGTGTTTAGGATCATATTCTACTTTGGGGTCTGGGGATTACCTTATAGATGTTGGGTAGATCCTAGGTTGCTTTACAATTTTTGGAGCTTGAGTGCTATATTTTGTATTAGTGAGGTGTGTGTTTGAGCTTTCATGTCTTTGCTCATTATTTCTCCACTTGGGTTCGGGTTGTGAGTTGAGATTAGATTTTTCATATTCCCTTATTACTTCATGTAGATCTTTGATAGGATTTATTGTTAGATTTATTTTGAGCTTACTCGAGGACGAGCAGGATCTAAGTATGGGTGAATTTGATACTCTGGTTTTAGTACAGCGTAATTCTGTATTTTTATTAGGATTTCTGAGTGTTTTAGGCTAGATTAGGGTGTTTATCTGTAATATCAGAAAAGCCTACAGTTGAAGATTCTGAAGACAGAAGTCCTAATTCAAGTTGAAGACTTTACGAAAACAAGACCCGCGCCCTCGGTGTTGGACCCGAGGCCGCGGTGAAGAGAAGAATCCGAGAGGAGTTGAAGAAACAAGACCCGCGCTTGCAGTTGGAGGAAGATCCGAGGATGCCGAAGCCTACTGGACTCGCGATGGAAAACCACAGTCGCGGGTTGGCCTTTCTCCGCGCCGACTCGATTTATTTTATCTTATTTATCTTTATTATATCTTTAGTTTTAGGTCATTTCAGTTTAGTATTTAAGCTTAGTTTCGTAGCAGACTTTGGGATCACACATTATCTAGCATTCTTTTACTTTTTAGGTTTTATTTTCAGTTTTATTATGGAGAACTAATTTCCCTTGGAGTTTGTTTGATCAAGGAAGCCTTTTTATGTAATTCGTGAGATTCTAGTAACTTTTCTATCTCTTGGTTAATATCAAAACTCTTATGCTAAATTTTATGATTATCAATTATTTTCTCTTGGTGCGCAACTTGTTGAATTCGATTGATATTCTACTGTGTTTGGATTAGGTTTGATTGTTGTCTGTGTAATCTTATTTATCCTTGAAACAACTCTTTTCTAGGACCGTGGACTAGAATTGAGAAAGATTGTTTGATTGTTATTTTATCCATGAGACTCGTAGCTTGATTGCATGATTTGATATCCTTCTATCCTTAATACAATGCATGATTTGAATTAAGTGTTCTTGTTCATATCATAATTTGGCTTGGACCGTGTACAAGAGGAAATCTTTTATAAGGATTGGAATTAACCTGGGAATTAATAGAAAAGTGGATGAATTGATGATCGAATAATTAAAAAGGTGGAATTGATTGAATGAACTCTGCTTTTCTTTAATTGATTTAAACCCTATTTTTGTTTGCTTGTCTAAACTCTCAACCCCCCCGTCTTTTCTGATTACTGATTGTTCAAAATATCGATTCTCTTGGGTTCGATCCCTTACTTGCATTCTATACTAGTTTGTAGTTTAGGGTAATTTATTTTTGATCTTGGCAACAACGACTTTAGCCGATTCAGTCGCCGACTCGACTTGCCAACTCGGAGTCACTGACTTTGGAACCATCAAAACTATATCTTCTAACAAATTCCCCTTTTTTGATGGTGACAAACAACTTGTTCTGATATAACTATGCAACATACAAAACATAATCACAGCAAAAAGAGCAAATCACAAAACAACCCCGATTCTAGAAAAGTGAACTATTCACTCATGTTTGAAACAAAACAAACAACTTGATTGAAAGAAAACATTGAAAGAAAACATTGAAATAAGACTTACTTGAAATTAAATAAATCTTGTCTTACAACTTAACCACGTTCACGATCAAAGCAAAGAAGACAACAAAGAACTCGAACTAAGACTCGAACTCTTTCTCTCGATCGAGTTCTCTCCAGCGACTCGTAAACTCCAAAAAAAACGACTAACTCCAAAAACGTCTCCTTCCTTAAACTAGGCTAGAACAAGAGTAATTATACTAGAGGAAACTATCTAATAAAGATTCTAAAAGATAAAAACTTTCGAAACTAAAAAAGATTACAAGATAAAAGATATAATTTTCGAATGTCGGCGCCGCTCTACCGAGACAAGTAACCTCGGTAACGACCTGCACATGGTCGGTAGACACTTGCTGAATTCCTTGGATAAAAACTTTGTTGCTCAGGTCGGTAACGAGCTCTCTGTTTTTTGCCTTTTGTACACTTTTCACAGCTTCTCTTTGGATTTAACGAGATGTTCAAGACATATTCTTTCCGCTCTTCTTTCATGTATTCCACCACTAACCACTTGTCTTCAACTCTTATGGAAATGCTCCTTTCCGCTTCAAAAACCTAAGAAAAACACAAAAACGGAGTAGCTTCCATACTTTTCACAAAATATGCAAACTTATCCAAAAACACACAAAACTAACACTAAACCTACTAAAACTAAACCAAACAACTTAAGAAAAGCAACTAAAAACTATACTAAAACATGTGTAATATCCGCTAAAATTCTAAATAAAATAAACGGATATTTATCCCAATAATTATTTTCTCAAAAGTAGAGAATTTAATAACCTTATAATTTCTTATTAAATTATAAAGGGTTATAAAAGTTATTACAATGGCAATTAATTTTTTTTTTAAATATATTCAGCAAATCCGATATGCATTTAAATATTTTTCTCTTAGAATAGAGAGTTTGAATATTCTTATAATTTTCATAATAAACTATAAAAATGTTATCAAAAGTTTATCAAAGTAATAAATGAAAATTAAAAATAAAGATGGTTCATATTAATTTCGAATTTTTGTTTAATGTCATATCACAAGCAAGTAAAAATAAAAGGAGGGGCAAAATAAAAAGGTGTCAAGAGGGAACTCGAACCCGAGACCTCTTGCACCTTTCACAAACTCAAACACACTCAATTCCGCTAGGCTAACTCAATTTCATCTACCCAAATTACAACTCTTTTAAATTTATATCAACTTAGTCTTCTTCTTCCTCAATTGCCCAAATCAATTGTCTGATTGATTTGACGTATAATCAAGCACATTGTTTCAACCCATTGTTTCCACCTCCAGATTGCAAGACCACCCAATTTGCATCATTCCTTACATCATCAACAAACAAACACAAACTTCACCTATCCCCATTGAGTTCCTTCTCTTCCATTGGTTAATTCTCATTGCCATGGATCACTAGGAGCCTCAAATTTGGCTATAAAAAGGGTTGAGATTTCAATGAAAGACTCACACCATCCTTCTCTACTTCCTCTCTTGCTAAGTTCATCTCATTCAAAGCCAAAAACCCTGATGTTCGCATTTTTGGTATAGTTTTTGATAGGTTTACTTTGCTTATTAGGATTAATTTTGTCTAGTTTAGGTTTTGTTTTAAGTGTTTTTTAGATAGTTTTGCATAAATCTACGAAAAGGGTGGAATCTACGCTATTTTGTGTATTTTGCAGGTTTTAGCGAGGAAAGGAGCTAAATTTGGAGCATCACAGTGAAGGACGGGAAAGTGCAAGATTTAAGAAGTCAAGGCTCAAGAATACGAGAGGAGGTGTTGAAGAAAACAAAACCCCAAGCTCGTTAACGAGGCTGTAAAGGGTCGTTAACGAGGCCACGAAGAAGAAGATTTCGGAGTATTATTTTATTATTCACCGATCCTGAGCGGGAATTTATTTCCGTATCGGTTGAGTATCTTTTTAGAATCTTTATGGGTTATTAGAATATGTATTTTAGGGTTTAATATCTTTCTAGATTTTATTTCTATCTTTTAGAGATTGTTTCTATCTTTTTAGGAAAGTTTTTATCTTTTAGCCTTTTTAGTTTTTTAGGATTTTCTAGTATAAATACCCTTCTATCTAGCATAGAAAGGGGAGGCTGAATTTTGGAGTAGAATTTGAGAGCTAGTTTTAGAGGAGAAGGAAGGCCGAAGGAGAGAGATATCGGATCGGAAGTCGGTAACGAGGTTCGGTGACGACGGTTTCCGAGGTTCGTTGATCGAGTTTGTGGTTCGGTGATTGTTTTGTTTTGGTTTTCTTCTGAATCTCTGTAAGACAATATTTTTGTTATTAATTTAAGTTTGAGTTTTGTTTCAATGTTTGTTTTTATTGAAGTTTTTAGTTTCTTAATCATGAGTAGTGAGTAGTCTATTTTTCTAGGGTTGGGGTTAAGCCCGGCATAGTTGAGCATGTTTGATGAAGTAAGATAGTGTTTGAATTCCTTTTTTTTTATTGAGATTGTTTGTTGTGCTTAATACCGAAACGGGAGTTGAGGTAATTTGAGTTTTAACTTGATTGAAAGAAAAAGTTAGTAACTTGAAGGTTGATATTGTTTGAAAACGAAAGTTTCAAGCTTTAGATCCAAAACAAGCAATAGAGTGAGTTAGTTTATGAAAATAGATTAATTTACTTGTCAAGTCAATGAAAGTTGATGACTCTATCTATTTAAAGGCATGATCTTATCTTCTTACGAATTCTTATGGTTGGCTATGTTGTGGTGTCCCTTATCCTAGATATTTGTTTTTATTGAATTCCTTGCAAACATGTCTTTGAAAGTATAGCCGGATTCTTAAAAATTGAAATTATTGTTCTTTAGAAGAGAATAGCATTAGATGAAATTGAGCACATATACTTTATAGCATAGATGATGCAATCCAACAAAATCTACCTTGTGAGAAATTTTTGGCCTTATAGGGAGAACATTTATAAATCCCTCTTCTTTTTTGTGTGATTTACTCTCCTTATGCATATTATCTCTTCGAATTGTGATGGTTATCTATTTCTTGAGACCCTTATAAGATTTTTAGTTCATTACTTGTGAAGATCATATGATAGAGAACTTATTTTTATGAGCCCTATTATCCCTTATCTACCTTTACATTATTCCTTCTTTTGATAACCAATTCTGGCCTGAAACCTTTTATTTTTAGCTCCACAAAAATTGTTCCCTAGCCGAGATAAGCTTGACCCTATCCGGGAATTAGGACTTAGATTGGAGAGGTAAAGTTTTGTGTTTTGTTGAAAAGAAAAGAGTTTCTATTTGCTTGAATTAAAGGGTATTTGGGAAGGGTAGATTGTAAGTCTCTTGTTATTATATGTAAGAAAGGTCTCTTGATAAAAAGATGCACAAAATAAAGCTTGAAGGGAAGAAATGTTTACGGTGGATCGTTAACGACCCGGATGTGGGTTCGTTAACGAGTCAGCGAAGAAAAAAAGAAAAAGAAAAAAAAAGAAAAAGAAAGAAAGAAAGAGGAATAGTTGAGGTGTATTTGTGTTTAAAAATAATATCAAGAGATTCTTTTATTTTTGGTTATGAGACTTTCTAGGATGATAAATGGGTGAGTGAAAATAAAGTGTGCATAATATGAGAGTGAGTTTGGTTATCTTATATGAGAGTTTTGATGTTATGTGTGAGTTTTTAGGAGTCTTTGATTCTCGGATATTATTAGCACCACATGACCAAATATTTTCCACGCCTAATTGTCTTTATCAAGCCCCATTACAACCCGGCCGAATGGAAGCTTCTATGAAGTTTTTCGTTGAGCCTAAGTTCTCTTGATGATTCTTTGCTTGTTTTGACAAATCTTGGGTGGAGAGTATTGGTGATATAAGTTCCAATTTCTATGAGTTTTTGTATATAGGATGAGTTGAGAGATTGAAATTATAAGCCCAAACACATGAGAGTTGAGCGAAACACATTATATCCCTTGAGAGGTTGGATTGTATTATTTTATGTCTATTTAAGTGCACATATGTGTGAGGATGTTAATAGTCTTTTGCTATAATTTTCTTATGTGTAGATGTTGCTTTTTGAAGATGGCTATGTCTTGATAAGCATGATTTGTTTTGGTTTTGGTTAGTATCTTGTTTATTGCTTGAGGACAAGCAAGTCTAAGTATGGGGTATTTTGATGTTCGCATTTTTGGTATAGTTTTTGATAGGTTTTCTTTGCTTATTAGGATTAATTTTGTCTAGTTTAGGTTTAGTTTTAAGTGTTTTTTAGATAGTTTTGCATAAATCTACGAAAAGGGTGGAATCTACGCTATTTTGTGTATTTTGCAGGTTTTAGCGAGGAAAGGAGCTAAAAGGAGCTAAATTTGGAGCATCACAGTGAAGGACGGGAAAGTGCAAGATTTAAGAAGTCAAGGCTCAAGAATACGAGAGGAGGTGTTGAAGAAAACAAAACCCCAAGCTCGTTAACGAGGCTGTAAAGGGTCGTTAACGAGGCCACGAAGAAGAAGATTTCGGAGTATTATTTTATTATTCACCGATCCTGAGCGGGAATTTATTTCCGTATCGGTTGAGTATCTTTTTAGAATCTTTATGGGTTATTAGAATATGTATTTTAGGGTTTAATATCTTTCTAGATTTTATTTCTATCTTTTAGAGATTGTTTCTATCTTTTTAGAAAAGTTTTTATCTTTTAGCCTTTTTAGTTTTTTAGGATTTTCTAGTATAAATACCCTTCTATCTAGCATAGAAAGGGGAGGCTGAATTTTGGAGTAGAATTTGAGAGCTAGTTTTAGAGGAGAAGGAAGGCCGAAGGAGAGAGATATCGGATCGGAAGTCGGTAACGAGGTTCGGTGACGACGGTTTCCAAGGTTCGTTGATCGAGTTTGTGGTTCGGTGATTGTTTTGTTTTGGTTTTCTTCTGAATCTCTGTAAGACAATATTTTTGTTATTAATTTAAGTTTGAGTTTTGTTTCAATGTTTGTTTTTATTGAAGTTTTTAGTTTCTTAATCATGAGTAGTGAGTAGTCTATTTTTCTAGGGTCGGGGTTAAGCCCGACATAGTTGAGCATGTTTGATGAAGTAAGATAGTGTTTTGAATGCCTTTTATTTTTATTGAGATTGTTTGTTGTGCTTAATACCGAAATGGGAGTTGAGGTAATTTGAGTTTTAACTTGATTGAAAGAGAAAGTTAGTAACTTGAAGGTTGATATTGTTTGAAAACGAAAGTTTCAAGCTTTAGATCCAAAACAAGCAATAGAGTGAGTTAGTTTATGAAAATAGATTAATTTACTTGTCAAGTCAATGAAAGTTGATGACTCTATCTATTTAAAGGCATGATCTTATCTTCTTACGAATTCTTATGCTTGGCTATGTTGTGGTGTCCCTTATCCTAGATATTTATTTTTATTGAATTATTTCTGATAAATCTTCGTTGCTGAATGCTTGCTTCGGTACCGAGTATTAATTAGAATTTTATTAGTTCGTTAATTGGTATTTTTGTGTTCGGTGGTTCGGTAACGATCCTGACAAGGTCGTTAACGAGGCATCTCGTGAGTGATTGTGTTTGATTTTATTTGATTTTTATTAGATTGATAAACCAACAACCTTGCTTCCTGTGGAACGATCCTGACTCCACTGTGCTCAGCGGGGTCTTGACTTATAAATTTATTTGTTGTCAAGAAACCCTCTCAACAAATTGGCGCCGTTGCCGGGGAAGCAACGAGTTGTTAGTTTATCTTTGGGATCGGGACTAGCCCGACCCTGTTTTTGTTTTTAATTTTTTTTTTCTTTGTTTGTTTTCTCAGTGTATGCCGGTAGGACGAAGAAGGCTTCAGTTTGATAGCTCCAGTTATTACTCAGAACCCGAACGTTCCCTGCACCGACGACTCCGAGAAAACCGAGCCATGGCCACAGCTGAAGAGATGGCTCGAGAGTTAGAGATCCTCCGGACCCAGATGGAGGCACTAAAAGCCGAGAAGGACGGCGCTGATGCAGACAAGGCTCGACTGTAAGAAGAGCTAAACGCCTATCCAAGGAATGCCAAGCAATACATGCATCCGGAACTGAGGGTGCCAGAATCTCCTATTGTGCTTCCTGCGATAGAGAAACCTTTTGAGATCAAGTCTCAATTTATATCCTTGATTAAACGGGCTCAGTTTGAAGGGAAACCTGCTGAGTGCCCTATGGAGCATATTAGAAATTTTCTTGATTTATGTGACACCATAGCTGCTGAAGGTGTCTCGCTAGAATATGTTCTGTTAAAAGCTTTTAGATGGTCACTTACTGGAAAGGCCCTGAACTGGTTAGAGAGTCTACCTTCTAAGTCTATCAGGACTTGGAAAGCTTTGTATGATCAATTTCTTACAAAGTTTTTCCCTCCTGCTAAGACAACGGAGTTAAGGAAACGTATCACCTCTTATCACCAGTTGCCTAATGAGACATTTGTTGAAACATGGGAAAGATTTAAAGAGATGCTTAGACAATGCCCTACTCATGGGCAACCTTTATATGTATTGCAAGAAATCTTTTTCCAGGGTATCAACGCGGAGACCAAGAACCGCATCAACACGCATACTGCGTGCGGTTTTATAGAGATGATCCCGACAGAGGCGTGGGAACTGTTGGACAAGCTGGCGAATTACGATGCTATGTACGGAACCCTGCAGGCTCCACAAACTCAAAAACGTCTCTATGTGCCCAATCGAGATGAAGTTGACCCCGATGTTAAAAATCAATTCTTACAAGATGAGGTCAACCGTTTGAGGAAACAGGTAAGTTTTCTGAAATCCTCTCAATCATGTCAAGAATGTGGTTCTTCTGCGCATAGCACTTCTGCTTGCACTAACATTGAGCAGGTTAGAACCGCTGAGACGATTGCTGAGATGAATTACATGAGAGGACCCTACAGGAACCAGCCTAATTATAATGACAGGTCGAACAACTATCAATCATGGGGAAATCAGAATACAAATCATAATTACACAGGGCCCCCGCAAGATAGACGACCTGCACCATATCGACCTCCAGGCCATCAGGAGACACCATCATGTGTTCAGGAGATTAAAGAGAGCATCAACGGATTGGATAAAAGATGGGGACAGTTCGATATTTGGAAGAGGAGTGTTGATTCCCAACTAGGAGACCTTGCTGCACGGATCCCAAGACCACAAGGGCAACTCTCGGGTCGTCCCGAAGATAACCCTAGAGGCCAAATAGCAGCGGTACACCTTAGAAGCGGGAAGACACTACCGGAGAGAGTTCAAGCTGAAGAGAAGGAGGAACAAGATCTCGCCAGCCAGCTCGTTAACGAGCCAGCGAGAGCTAGTACCGAGCCTACAAGCCAGGATGACGAGGCTCCGAGGATTCCTGACGAGCCCACCCCAGGTAAGTTTTCTAAACCGAGCCCTCCTCTCGATCCCAGGGTAGTTAACGACCCCACCAGTGTCGGTAACGACCCGCCGAGGACACCGAACGACCCCAGTGTTGACCCGGTACTCTCACCTCTTGAGCCTAACTTGGTTCCGAGGATGGTGAAAACTCTTCCATTTCCAACTAAGAAATCTATGGACTCTACTGAGAGTAAGTTCAAGCGTTTCGTTAAGATTCTTCAGGGCATTAATATTTCCATCCCATTCGCTGAGGCCCTAAGCGAAATGCCGGCTTACACAAAATTCTTGAAAGATATTCTTAGCAGGAAAAGATCTATTACAGAGCTGCAGGACGAGGTCAGATCCATAGCTCTTCCAGAAAAGCTTGGATATCCTGGGAGGTTTGCAATCACAATCGGCATAGGCAACCACAAGTTCAAAGCTTTATGCGATCTTGGTGCCAGTGCTAGTCTTGTTCCGCTCTCAATCTGGTCTAAAGCCAATATGGGACCACTGGAACCAGTAGACACGAATCTGTACATGGCAGATAGGTCAAGTGTCAAGGCCACGGGAGTAGTGGACGATTACCCTATTCAAGTCGGGAAATTCTTTATACCGAATGATTTTATTGTCCTTGATATGCCGAAAGACCCTCATGTCCCCATAATTCTCGGGCGACCATTCTTAGCCACAACAGGAGCAAGAGTTGATGTGCGAAAGGGACTCCTCACTTTTGATATAGGAGAGGAACGGGTGGAATTCAATTTAGATCAGAAAGCTAACGACCCAATTGGAGTGGCACAACTAGAGTTGACTCAACCCGAACCCAACACCACAGTTCCTACCGAGCCACATCTGCCGATCACTGATTCTCACATGCACAAAGGTCCTACTACAGAGGTCACAGAAAAGTCCAAACCACCTTGGCTTTCGGACTACACTAACAACCCAGGGATATCGAGCTTGCTGATAGAAGAAGAAGGTCCTAATTTAGCAATTCAAGTGCACAGAGGCAGTAAAGCTACAGGCAAGGTATCTCAAGACCCTAACATGGCCAAACATGAACCACCATCAGACTAGCAAGAGAGCTCGTCGGGCTAACGACGTTAAACATAGCGCTTACGGGAGGCAACCCGCCTTTTTTAGAATAGGTTTAGCTTATTTTATTTTATTTTTATTTTTATTTTTAGATTATTTCCTAGCTTTCTTTTATTTTTCTTTTTTTAAAATAGGATAGAAATAAAATTTTTGAGCTAACAAGATTTCAGGAAAAAAGGGGTCGAAAATTCACTCAAGGAGGCTACGGTGGCTCGTTAACGACCCACCCAGGCTCCTTAACGACCCGGTTCAGACGACCCGATTCGTCACAATACGGGGCAGGTAAGTAATTCTAACCTAGTTAATTTTTCTAACCCTAGCCGCCACCCCCCTCTATCCTTACCCCTCCTATAAAAACCCTTCTAAGCCTCCCAAAATTCTACCACAATCTCTCCCACATTCACTCTCAAACCCAAAACTCTCTCAACCCCTTTCCCTTCTCTCCCACCGAGTCGGAAATCCCACGCTAACGACCACCGGAGACGCCATCATTACCGGAGTTCGAAAGCCATTCACCATCGACGACGATCTCGTTAATCACCCCGATTCCGACCCTTGTCCTTTTAATTCTCGGTTCTCCGGTATGATTTCTAAACCCTTGCTTGAATTTGCATGATTGATTATCTATAGGGTTAAATTTCATATCTTGAATCATGATTTTTAGGGAGATCGATGAGCATGCTTAAATTCCGTTCTAAAAATTCTTGATTGTGCTTAGTTGTTCATGTTTTAGGTAAGTTTATTCATGTTAGATTAGCTATTGTAACCCTTTAGTTAAGAAAGCATGAATTTTTCTTGTTCTAGATCTAAAAGTTCGAACTTTGCATGTCAAATTTCCGGGTAATTTTTAGCATGTTAGGGATGGATAATTGAGTAAGTATGGGGTGCTTTTACCCAATGAGGGAATTGTGGAGAATAATAGAAGATTGCATGCTTGATTTATGCTGAATTAGAGGTAGATTTAATTTCGGAAATTTCTGGTTTTGCTCTCGGCGGGTCGTTAACGACCCACCCAGGCTCGTTAACGACCCTGCACTTCATAGATGATCGATCCGAGCCCAGACTCGTGAACAACCCAATTGGGTAGTTTATGAATAATTCTGAGGTTAATTTTGAGACCAAGTATGGGGTCTCGTACCTATTATTTTTGAGTGGATCTTATCTTGGAAATTTTCGATTATTTTGTAGGATCCATGGCTAGTTCAAGCAGACCCGCTACCCGAGCCCAGAAGAAGAGGAGGAACCACAGGTCTCCATCTCCATCCCGGGTGGACGATGTGATTTTGAGCAGTCAGAGCCAAGTACGGCGCTACCGGGATTTTATGGAGAAGGACCATTACACCCGATGGTTCTCGAAGTCTAGCGCCCTCTCTACGGGCATCTACACGGATGTAAAGGACGCCTTCATCATCCTTGGGGCCGCACACTTATTGAAGCAAGAGAGCTTGCCGCATTATCCGGCCCTCACATCCGAGTTCTTGGCCACCTTGGAGACCAACTTCTCGTCGAAGATCTCGGCGGGACGCATTCAGTTCCGGCTCGGTAATGAGGACCGTGACTTCACAATGGCGGAGTTCAATGCAATCTTGGAGCTCCCAAACCCATCTAGAGATTATAGCTTGAAGGACTACCGAGCGACCCGCACTTGGAGCTACATCACCGGAGAGGTTCAATCCTCCACCGCGGCGCTATCCGGGGCAACCATAGTCAACCCCATCTTCCGGATTATCTTGAGAGTCCTCGCCGCAACATTTTGGCCGAAGAAGGAGTTGAACCGGCCTACAAGAACGGAGGTCGCTTGCTTCCGCACCATCCTCTTCGAGGAGCCCGGCCCCTTGAATTTGGGGTACGAATGGCTCTACTATGTCGAGAAGTCCCACAAGTCCAAGGAGGTGTGGTGTGGCAATTTGGTTAGCCTCTTGGCTAAAAATCTTGGAGTGGATCTCACCCGCTACACACCGGCCCACGCTCAACTCCTCAACAAGAACTATTGGTATAGTGCCGGGATTTTCGTGCAAGCCGAGGGAGGCTACAAAGTGAAGGTTCGAGATCAAGTCGTCATACCTTCCCTCGACATGTACGAGCTACTCTACGTACCGAATTGGTACGAAGTGTGGACGTGCCAGCCTTACGCATTGGAGCCAAAACCGGAGGATGAGCTCTCGCTTAGGCCATGTCACACCCGGTTTGAGCGGGACGATGTGGACGAATATGAAGAAGAAGATGAGCAAGAGGATACCGAGGTCGTAGGCAATGACACCAAGGAAGCCGACACCGAGGGGGGCACTGAGGAGCTCAACTTTACAGAAGAAGACATGGAGACGGAGGAATTAGGAGGCAACATCTTCGTCGACGAGCCAACCAGGGTCGTTAACGACCATTTCCAGCCACCACCCAACACTGTTAACGAGGCAACCAACTTCGTTAACGAGGTGCCGCAAGCTCCTGTCGACCCTCCACCAGCTCCTGTCGACCGTCATGCATATGGCTTAATTCCTTACAACTCGGTGATGTATCAAGACCATTTCCAGCCTCACTACCCACCACCTCCTCAGCCCGAGTACGCAGGATCGAGTATACCACCACCATGGGCCGAGGATCTTTCTGCACGGATGCAGCAGCTTCACCTTCAGACCAATCACATTCATCGGAGGATGGATAGATGGGAAACCGTCTACTCCGCTCGTATGTCGATGGAGGACGAGCGGCAACGTCAGAGAGAGGCGGAGGATGCTGAGCGTTGGAGGACGATGTATGACTTCATGGGGAACTTTGAGCACTATTTTCCTCCACCGAACCATTGATCAAGCTCAAGATGAAGTTTCCTTTCCTTGTTTCCACTTTTGTAAGTTTTATGTCTTTCTTTTGCGTTTTAATTTTTTTTTTTGCTTTCTTTTCTATTTCTTTTCCCTCTTCTTGTTATTTTTCTTACAGGGGGACACTGTAATTTTAAGTATGGGGTGGGAAGAAAGTAGAAAAATTATGTCCTAGGTGTTTTTATGTTTTATGTAGTAGAAAAATTATGTCCTAGGTGTTTTTATGTTTTATGTAGTTGTTACTTCTGTTAAATCGAAAAAACCAAAAAAAAAATTGAAAAATTTGAAAAATCCAAAAAGAGCTTAGAATTGATAGATATTTCTTCTTAAAGTTCTATGATAGCAATCACTAGTTTAATCATACAATTCCTTGCAAACATGTCTTTGAAAGTATAGCCGGATTCTTAAAAATTGAAATTATTGTTCTTTAGAAGAGAATAGCATTAGATGAAATTGAGCACATATACTTTATAGCATAGATGATGCAATCCAACAAAATCTACCTTGTGAGAAATTTTTGGCCTTATAGGGAGAACATTTATAAATCCCTCTTCTTTTTTGTGTGATTTACTCTCCTTATGCATATTATCTCTTGGAATTGTGATGGTTATCTATTTCTTGAGACCCTTATAAGATTTTTAGTTCATTACTTGTGAAGATCATATGATAGAGAACTTATTTTTATGAGCCCTATTATCCCTTATCTACCTTTACATTATTCCTTCTTTTGATAACCAATTCTGGCCTGGAACCTTTTATTTTTAGCTCCACAAAAATTGTTCCCTAGCCGAGATAAGCTTGACCCTATCCGGGAATTAGGACTTAGATTGGAGAGGTAAAGTTTTGTGTTTTGTTGAAAAGAAAAGAGTTTCTATTTGCTTGAATTAAAGGGTATTTGGGAAGGGTAGATTGGAAGTCTCTTGTTATTATATGTAAGAAAGGTCTTTTGATAAAAAGATGCACAAAATAAAGCTTGAAGGGAAGAAATGTTTACGGTGGATCGTTAACGACCCGGATGTGGGTTCGTTAACGAGTCAGCGAAGAAAAAAAGAAAAAGAAAAAAAAAGAAAAAGAAAGAAAGAAAGAGGAATAGTTGAGGTGTATTTGTGTTTAAAAATAATATCAAGAGATTCTTTTATTTTTGGTTATGAGACTTTCTAGGATGATAAATGGGTGAGTGAAAATAAAGTGTGCATAATATGAGAGTGAGTTTGGTTATCTTATATGAGAGTTTTGATGTTATGTGTGAGTTTTTAGGAGTCTTTGATTCTCGGATATTATTAGCACCACATGACCAAATATTTTCCACGCCTAATTGTCTTTACCAAGCCCCATTACAACCCGGCCGAATGGAAGCTTCTATGAAGTTTTTCATTGAGCCTAAGTTCTCTTGATGATTCTTTGCTTGTTTTGACAAATCTTGGGTGGAGAGTATTGGTGATATAAGTTCCAATTTCTATGAGTTTTTGTATATAGGATGAGTTGAGAGATTGAAATTATAAGCCCAAACACATGAGAGTTGAGCGAAACACATTATATCCCTTGAGAGGTTGGATTGTATTATTTTATGTCTATTTAAGTGCACATATGTGTGAGGATGTTAATAGTCTTTTGCTATAATTTTCTTATGTGTAGATGTTGCTTTTTGAAGATGGCTATGTCTTGATAAGCATGATTTGTTTTGGTTTTGGTTAGTATCTTGTTTATTGCTTGAGGACAAGCAAGTCTAAGTATGGGGTATTTTGATGTTCGCATTTTTGGTATAGTTTTTGATAGGTTTTCTTTGCTTATTAGGATTAATTTTGTCTAGTTTAGGTTTAGTTTTAAGTGTTTTTTAGATAGTTTTGCATAAATCTACGAAAAGGGTGGAATCTACGCTATTTTGTGTATTTTGCAGGTTTTAGCGAGGAAAGGAGCTAAAAGGAGCTAAATTTGGAGCATCACAGTGAAGGACGGGAAAGTGCAAGATTTAAGAAGTCAAGGATCAAGAATACGAGAGGAGGTGTTGAAGAAAACAAAACCCCAAGCTCGTTAACGAGGCTGTAAAGGGTCGTTAACGAGGCCACGAAGAAGAAGATTTCGGAGTATTATTTTATTATTCACCGATCCTGAGCGGGAATTTATTTCCGTATCGGTTGAGTATCTTTTTAGAATCTTTATGGGTTATTAGAATATGTATTTTAGGGTTTAATATCTTTCTAGATTTTATTTCTATCTTTTAGAGATTGTTTCTATCTTTTTAGGAAAGTTTTTATCTTTTAGCCTTTTTAGTTTTTTAGGATTTTCTAGTATAAATACCCTTCTATCTAGCATAGAAAGGGGAGGCTGAATTTTGGAGTAGAATTTGAGAGCTATTTTTAGAGGAGAAGGAAGGCCGAAGGAGAGAGAGATCGGATCGGAAGTCGGTAACGAGGTTCGGTGACGACGGTTTCCGAGGTTCGTTGATCGAGTTTGTGGTTCGGTGATTGTTTTGTTTTGGTTTTCTTCTGAATCTCTGTAAGACAATAGTTTTGTTATTAATTTAAGTTTGAGTTTTGTTTCAATGTTTGTTTTTATTGAGGTTTTTAGTTTCTTAATCATGAGTAGTGAGTAGTCTATTTTTCTAGGGTCGAGGTTAAGCCCGGCATAGTTGAGCATGTTTGATGAAGTAAGATAGTGTTTTGAGTGCCTTTTATTTTTATTGAGATTGTTTGTTGTGCTTAATACCGAAACGGGAGTTGAGGTAATTTGAGTTTTAACTTGATTGAAAGAGAAAGTTAGTAACTTGAAGGTTGATATTGTTTGAAAACGAAAGTTTCAAGCTTTAGATCCAAAACAAGTAATAGAGTGAGTGAGTTTTTGAAAATAGATTAATTTACTTGTCAAGTCAATGAAAGTTGATGACTCTATCTATTTAAAGGCATGATCTTATCTATTTAAAGGTTGATATTGTTGTCAAGAAACCCTCTCAACAAACCCCCAAATTGTATTTTTTTTCAAATCTGATTTTTTTAAAAAAATCCACACAAAACCCTAGTGTCTCCCCCTTGGCTTCCCACCACCGTCGACCACCAGCCAGGGCACCGCCCCAGCCTCGCGCGCCGCCACCCTTGCCGCCGGAGCCGCCCAGACGCATGTGGTGTCTCGCCTGAAGCGCGTCGTCCACGTCCTGGACTCCCTCTGGTTCATTCACGTGGAAAAAGGAGGAGCAATGAGGTAGAAGGAGATGGTTTGGGCCTTTTTATTGTTTTGGTTTGAAATTAAAAGGAGTAATAAGGCCCATTTGCATTTTTAGCCCATCAGCTTTCATTTTAAGAAGGAATTGATGAGGAATCTCGACCCAAGCCTTTCCATCTCGATTCGTGTGCCCATTCCGCTCTCGTTTTCGCTCGGTATATATTCCCGACTCATAATTTATCTACTTTCTATTTAAAAAAAATTTTTTTATATAAATAATATTTGTTTAAAATAATTTGAATAAATATTACCACTGGCTATTAAAAAGGGAATTTATGGAATAAATTCTATTTGCATGCCATCTAGGAGTAAAATAATTTTAATAAATAATATATGGATTTCCTATAATATCAATATTCATAAGAATGTTTTAAAGGATATTGGATTAAATTCGGGAGAAATATTAACTTAGGCATCTTTTCCCTTTATTATAAAATAAGTAACATGAAATAAATGAAATAAATAAAATAAGGTTTTTATTAATAAGAAATACCCATGCATGTTAACTTAGTCCTTTTAGGTCATTAAATAAGTTAGAAAGAAATCAAACAAGGATTTAATTTAAATAAAATATTATGTTGTAGATCTTGGTAGTTGTAGGAGAGAAACTAATTAGAGTTACTATGGTAAATTTAAATCCTACTAATATACTTAAATTATTATTGTATTTTTTAAAACTATGCAAGGCATGCTATTTTCATAATATCAAAGGGCTTTTATAAAAATATAGCATATGAGGTATAGTTCTTAATATTAAAAATAATACCTTTATAAAGAAACAAAATTTGTATAAGATAATGCCATTACCTTTAGAGAAGTTAAAGATTTATGTAATCAAATACTATGATAATAATAACAAAATCATAAGTTAAAATTGCCATACCTCTAGGTGTAGAGAATTGCCGTAAAGATAGTTTTATTCATAATATAGGCTAGTGGTGATAAAATCCTTATGAAATCTTATAATAATAATTATTCTAAATAATTTGTAGGGGAACTTTTATAAAAATATTGTTATAAAAGTTGTAGCTATGAACTATAGTTGGATACTAGATATTGATCTTATAAAAAGATATTATAAACAATAGTCATATTACTAAAGTTATCATTTAAGAAAGGAATGTTAGTATAATATATATCTAGGTGTAGAGATTTCTTACAAGACATAAGTTCTATTTTAAATATAAAAATTTTGATCTTAGATTGAATTTATGATAATATATAGTTATGTGGATTTCTTGCATGAAAAGAAATAATTAAAATATGACAAAGACATTCTTTTGTCACCTAAGATATTATGTCTATAAGTAAAGTAAGATATCTATTAAGTCATGATCATGTTTTTATAAACCCTATATTATGAGAAGAATTATGGGAATAAAATAAATGAAATTATTTTAATATATGTTGATTTTAGAAAAGTTACCCTATAAAGTAGTAGAAAAATTCTAATTATGGGAATTTCCATGAAAATAATTATTCTATACTTAAATAATATGGCTTATGTAGTTAAATAAGATTCTATTAAGAGAATATTATTTATAAAATATTCTTGGAAGGAAAATAATACTTTAAGCTTTATAATGAACCTTTATAATTTAAAAGGGGTAATATTGAAATTTTAAAATAAGTTTAGTAAATTGTTTAAAAGAAATTCTTTATAAGTGGAAGAATGTATGCACACTTGAATGTCTTTTAGGTCAAGTGTTATCAAATATTTTAGGAATTTATATTTTTTTAAATAT